>OX465299.1:8473515-9703536 GCA_949987735.1 Leucophora obtusa | reverse complement strand
GGTATTTTAGGGGTAACGGTAGTCAGTTGAAAGGGTTTTGAATCGATAACGGTATTTTAGCGGTATTGCCCGCCAACCCTGATTTGCACACATTTTTGAGTACCGGAACGCTTTTAATCTGGTTTGGGTTGCCACATTAAAGTACACTAAGAGAATTATGTCGGTAAAATTAACTGCAATTGCAGTTAAAAAAGTGTATACTGCAAATGCCTTTAAAATTAACTGATATTGCATTTATTTTTAACTACAATTGCAATCGAAAATAAATGATAAAGTAGCTAATTCAAATGCAATGCACCGAAAAAAAGTCTCAGTTGCTCAGTTAAATAATTCCTCAGTTAAAACTGAAAAAATTCAAAATAACTGAAATAATTGAAATCAATTTATGTTTTAGATCAATAAAAATCTTTTTCTGGTACCCTGTATACACAAAAATATAAAGTTTTGAAATTGTCAAATATTTTTCAAAGACAAAAACAACAAACCTTTTAATTTCAATCGCATTTTCTTTATTTCGCTCATTTAAAATCGTATTATGGCGTATTTGGTCCACACCGTCAATTAAAATGCCATGGGAATACAGGTATTTTTAATGAATGCAGTTGGAAGAGCACAATTTAAGATAAGTGTTTTTTTTTTTTGATTAGATCTTTTAAGAAAAATTTATATTTTTTCTATAGACGAGCAGAGATAAGTATATAAAAGGCCATTTATGAAAGAATTCTTAAACATCACGAGTTGCAGTATGAAACCATCCGTGGAAATATAAAAACAAAATTTTTCATTGAAAATAATTTATAAAGTGTATTAAATGGCATTCGTGGCCCTTTGTTCCTAATGGAACCATAGGACATAATATATATTAAATGGCATTTATTTTTTATTTTTGTGAATATATTAATAAAAGGTTGAAAATATGTATGTGAAACGCTTGTCACAGTTTTTAAAAAAATTGGTCAGTACTAATTCTTTAATTTTAATTAAGAAATCGTTCCAGGTAACTGAATTCTCAGTTACACATGTTGACACTATTTTCAACTAACAATTTAGTTATCTTCAATTAACTTCTTTAACTGAGCCTCAGTAAGGGGTATTTCACCTGAGACTCAGTTGAAAATTTAGTAGCCAGCAACCGAGAAATTTTTTCGGTGTGGCAGTATACACTTTTTTTAACTGCATATACAGTTCATTTTACCAACATAATTGTCTGAGTGTATGGAAACAGATATTTTATTTGGACCTAAAAACTTACGTTAATTCTGCGCCATCTGGATATGCATAAAATAAGTGTTCTCTGGTATAATCCACAGAAGCAAATAAAACTTGTATAACAACTAAGACTGTAGAGGCTGCCACTAAATCAATACCACCAGCCAAACGTTTGAACATATAGCGTGGATTTTTGAACGTATAAAATGAAAATACCGAACCCAAACACATTACAAATACAGTAATGCAAGCAAAAGATGCTTGAGTTCGTATATAATCTGCAAGACAAGAATATTTCTGTATTAATAAATCGATACATTTATTTTTAAAAAATATAATTTACCCATTAAAGTCCAATCGAAACCAGGTTCCATACGCAAATCATTGGCATTAGGAAACATATCAATATATTTACAACGACCTTAAATAAAATCAAGCAAATTTATTTTATAAGAAAACATTAAATTCGTGCTACTATTCCATTTATATTGACTCACTGGTAGGCACATATTCATAGCCATTTGATATTTTCCCTTTTTTTGGTGGACTCGGTGGCATTAATTGCAATATAACACGATCATCATTCAGTACAAATGCTGGTAAATCCAGATCTCTAGCAAATGGCCATAACAGTCTTGGTACAAAACGTTTTTCATTCCATCCCTCAAATATAGCTGCTTGTGCCATTTCTGGTATAACAAAATGATACGATGTCGCGTTTATCCAAACTTTTTGCAACGCACTACCAAATATTTTATTTCCTTCTATATTACGTACATTTAGAGGATCAATGGCTATAGGTTGTGCATCTATAGGAATCAAATCATTTCTAGCTTCTGGTGTCGATAACACAAATTCATAAAATGCTTTCTTAAATGTTTGAAATTCAGCTTCGTCCTTTTGCACCCAATGGGCAAACATTCGTCTTTTTGCCGCTTCCGTAAAATTGACTAAAGGTAAATCGACAATTTCATTTCTAAACTCCTTAACAAAAGGCAACTTGGAACAATTAGTTTTAGCATCATTTATCATATTGGGATTTTGATATGCTATAGATGTAAAATTACGTACTACATTGGCGTTGGGCAGTGCATTAGGTGATATAGTATTACGACAAAAGCGCCATAAACCGGAGTGAGATGACATAAAGAATCGTCTTGTTTCTGGTATAAAAATACCTTAAATTAAAACAAATTTATAAGATCACAAATAAAATTTATTAAAGTCTATTTTAAAGTATCCTTCTAATATGTCGGTTTCGAAGTAAGCACTTTTTGTAATTTTTATTGCTTAGTCGAGCCCTCTAGTGGTGGTATAAGTAATTCAAATTGAAATTGTGACTTAAAGAGTCAATATTTTTTCAAAAATTTATTTTTTATATCGTAATAATATAAATTTCTGTAAAAAAAATTGCAAAAAATTTTAATTACATAATTCTTTCGCACTATTTTGAAGATTTTTTTTGAGAAATTTGGTATATTTAACCATGTTTTAAAAAATTTTATTTGGCAACTATAATTACTCAGATTTGTATGCTCCTGTGCTAGCTGAGGGAAAATAGTACATTTTTGATATTAAGGGTGGGTGCGAACTGGCTAAACTAATTCTAAACTAAATTCAGGTTAACAATGGGCAGGTTTACCAGAGAAACCCGCTACCGCTACAATTGATATGTAGCGCTTTATGATTACCTTAATCTGGTGAACGATGCTACTTTTGTTTTTGTTTTAAAATAAAAATATTTGTAGATGTTTCATTGATTTTTTCGAAATTGTTTATTCCTTTATAATTATATTTGTATATGTTTATTATTCTTTAAAAAAAAAATATACAAAAAAACAAACGACAGCTGATGTATCATTAACTGCTCACAAGTAGCGTAAAAGTTTTACGCTATCAAAACAAGGTAGCGTTACCACAACATGTTGACTTAGCGGTAGCTAATCAAATCGTTCACCAGATTGTTGAGTAGCGGATTAGCAACAGTTGAGCGTCTGGTAAACGCACTCAATGTATCTTTGAAATTAGAAAATTTTTTAAAACAATTTTCAAAGAAATTTTATGAAAAATTCCATTAATTCAGTGAAAAGTTTCAATGGACGAATTCCAGTAAAACTTCATTGGTTTTACTCAAAAATGCAATATCATGTAGATAATTCTCTTAGTGTAAGGAAACTCATTGACTGGATTAGTTAATTTATTTTTTAAAGTACACAGAAAAACACAGGGATGGGGCCATTAACAATAAATAAATTAACCTAAAGTCTGAGCTAACATAATGTTACAGATGTCAAATTCCATACAAATTTGACTTTTTTAACTTTCTGTTTGTGTTAACTTTAGGTTATTTGTTTATTGGTACCCCCATTATTGTTAAAGGGGGTTACCCCTAAGAGTCTTTGTTTTTAGTAGTTAAAAATAGCTATATTTTTAGTTATTTTAACTGCCATTTTCAGTACGTGCTACCGACAAACTGGTTTGAGTTTAGTGTGGGTTAATTACTTACTGTCTTGTCAGTGCTTCAATTATTATATCACTGACAATTTCTACTGGGGTTGTTAATAATGAATTTCAAAATTTTTAATATTCTTATTTAAAATAAACAATTTTTAATATCTTATATTTCCTTTGTTTTTATGTATTTAGATTTTATTAAAGCGTTGACATATGTATAAAAGAGCTTCGAAGAATTAATTCCTTATTTATATTTGTAAGTTCTGAATTTAAAATTTTAATAAATTAATTTATAAATACAATATATATATTGAACGGAATTAATTCAAATTTGGCACCGTTCGATTTCTTTTAATCGAATTCAAATTAATTCTTTTTATTAAATCAAATGAATAAAATCACTGGTGAACGCGTTAAATTTAATAAATCGAACACAGAAAAAAAGAAGGCGCCAACAATGGAATTTGTAAAAACAAACACCTTTTTTTAATTGAAATTGTATTTCAAACAATTTTCTTGTTTGAAATGTTTGTAAATTGTTATCTGTATGACATAAGCCAACGTTGATAGCTTGCCACACAAACACAGCTGTTGTTTTAGTTAAGCGCGTTCAATTGAAGGAATTCAGTGAATTACTCTAAAAGAGGTGCGTCATTAAGTGGTGCGTCATTAGAAACTTGTGCACGCTTTTTCTACTGTAACTTTTTTTATTGGAATTCAAAACAAAATTTTTTGATCATGTTAGCTCTGAAAAACATGTCGGAGTATGTATTATGTAACTTTTTCAACATTGGTTGGTTATTTAGCGAAAAAATTTACAAAAACTAGGTCGTTTTTGCTCAGTCTAAATGCAGTATTAGAACAGTTATTGCACGCCATCTGATGAAGAGTTGGCGAACTTTGTTGAAGCTTTTTAGTTCATAGACCTATTATATTATTTTACTTTGGTGGGGTTAAGTGCTATGGGAACACCGAAGGAGGACGCTGCGATGTATGAGGGATAGAAAAAAGTCATACATATTAGTATTTTTCATAAATTGATGTTGCCTTGGTTGGGGATCGAACCCGCAACCTAACGCGTAACAGTCCAACGCGCTAACCATTACACCACAGCACCCACAAATTAACAATTAACAGGTCCCTGAACTCTGTTTTTTATGAGAGTTCAGTAACCTGTCCTAGGATTTGTCTTGTGATATGTCACAAGTGGTCAATTGCCCCCTCCTATGACAACGCCATGTAAAAGTGACCAGTCTATTTCATATAAAGGGGCCAGTTTGGTGACAGTTTGTTAAAATTTCCCGTAGGGATAGTTTTCTTAACATCTGCTTTAACAACTACGTTAACACAGAAAAAACGTAAATCATAACATTAAAATGAGTGGTCCACACTTAACATTAACATGATGTTAGTGGTCATGTTAACTAATTCATGTCTCGTGTAGACTACAAGTTAGGTGCATTTTCACACTTTAAAAAGATACATAATTAGCCTCCTGAATTCAATTACATATAATGAATTCATTCGAAAACGAATTAAATCTTCAAAGTTCTGTGTATAAATTTGACATTTTAATATGATTTCTTTGTGAGTTTTTATATGCGACCAAAAATTTTGCAATAACTTTTTCATACACAAGGGAATTTCCAAAAACAATATTCTTGTATAAATACAACCAAAAAACTTTGTCAGTTACTACATGATAATTGTTTGTGTAGTAATCATTATTTGTTGTCTGTGACTGTAACCAAAGTTGTTTTTCAATGAAAAAATACAAACAACTATTCTCACAGTTATTGAAAAAAAATCTAACGAAAGGAACTGTATTTCCTAAAATTGTTTACAGCTGTTGTTTTTAGTATTGTAATCAACAACTAGGGCAGCAGAATCTTTGCAGTAAACAATTCTTTTTTTGTTAGTTATTCAAAAAATAAAAGTTTTTCTTTGCTTTGACAATTCTTGTTAAGTTTATACATATTTGTTATTATTGTTACAATATATTCCAATGCATAATACTTTTTTATTAAAACATGTTTGTATTATCCTGAAAAATTTACTGTAAAAACAGTAGTTTTTAGCTTTATGTCAATTTTTTAGTTATTTTAAAGACATTTTCAGTTATTTCTACTGCACTTGTTAGTTATTTTTAAATACTTAAAATGATTGCTAGATCATCCAAAATAAAAGAGTAGTATTTTGGAAGATGGCAAAGCTAATTGTTGTAAGGGTTGTTTTTCTTTGATATTTTAAATGTTGAATAATGTTTCTAGACGACAGCAAGGAATTCTCATTGAGTTTGTAATTTAAACTAACATATTCCATATACTGAGAGAATTGTCTGCATGATATTAATGCATTTTTGCAATGAAGTTTCACTGGAACTCGTCCATTTAAATTTTTCAGTGAATTAATGGAATTTTTCATAAAATGTTGTGAAAAATTTCATTTTAGTTATTAAAAGTTTCATATACTTATACGTTCACTGAATTGAAAAACTATTTTCTGCATGTTAAGTATACAGTGAAGTGTTTGCAAAATATTTTGGTAATATTTCAGCCATTATTGTTTGGACTGTATGAGATAAAACTTTAAACGCCCATAGCAAGACTCTTTTGAATCCAGACTAAAACTTCTTTAAAGGCACATCTACAGGGGATAGAAATCTCGTAGTTTGCGTTTAATTTGTCATCTCTAATATTGTTGGCACTAATTTTTATCGTAAAAGTACTAGTTGTCAAGGATTTGTTTTTATTAAAATTTTTGTGTTTCAAAGAATAATTTTTTCTCCAAATACCAAAAAGTGCATTTAGTCAACTGAAATGTTCAATAATGTTACAAAACAATTTCAAAATTGTTACTAATTAAAAAAATTGTGCATGACAGCAATTGCCAGTGGTTTTGAGATTACATTTCGTAGACTTATACAGAGCTGCATTTTCATAAAATCTCACGAGTTTTCTCTCTCGCTAGACTTTATGAAAATGCAGCTCCGTGTAGGTCTACGAAATGTAATCTCTTGGCCATTGACAATTGCTGTCTTAGATAATTTCTTTAATTAGTGACAATTTTTAAGATGTCTTGTGACATTATTGAACATTTTATTAAATGCACCTTTTGGTATTTGGAGAAAAAATTATTCTTTAAAATACAACAATTTTAATAAAAACAAGTACTTGACAACTAGCGATGACACTTACGATTAAAATTAGTGCCAACTATATTAGAGATGACAAATTTGGCGCAAACTCTACGAGATTATATATTTTTATATATATATTTTATTTAGTTATTGCGAAAATATTTTGAAAACACTCCACTGTGTACTAAACGGCAGAATTCAATTCACTAAACGTAATCTTTTTTTAAATCACTGAACGAAAATGAAATTGAACGAATTCAGTGGTGAATTAATTCAGTAAGGAATTAATTCATTTGATTTCATAAAAAGCAATTGAATTATAGCAACACTCAGGAAATTCTTTCTATTAATTATCGTGGTGCTTCCCTTGGAAAGGGGATAGAGAAGAAGTGAAAGGTGGTGAAAGATGAAGGGCTTCAAATATGGCAACACTGTAATTGCGCGACATGTTGAATCTTAGAAGAGTTGGCCAACTTTGTTGAAGCTTTTTAGTTCATAGCCTCTTATATTATTTTACTTCGGTGGGGTTAAGTGCTATGGGAACACCGAAGGAGGACGCTGCGATATGTATGAGGGATAGAAAAAACTGATAAATATTATTATTTTTCATAAATTGATGTGGCCTTGGTTGTGGATCGTTACCCAACCTTACGTATAATAGTCCAACGCGCTAACCATTATACCACAGCCCCCTTTTTTTGTTGTATTTTAATTCTTTGAATATGTTTTTTGTTGAACGCGTTTAGTTGAACGAATTCAGTGAATTACTTCAGAAAAGGAATAAATCATTCAATTCAAAAACGAATTAATTCTTCAAAGATCTGTTCTCAGTAGTTTCTACCGACAAACTTTTTGAGCGTACCGATTTATATATATGTATATGTTTTTAAAATAAACAGATTTAAATTGCATACTAAAGTAAATTATTTAGAAAAACATTCCTTTTGCCAAATCGTATTGTCTAATATTGTTTTTGACAAAACAATTCAGATGGTATATGATAAGTACTTTTCACAGCATATGTTTGCAATTAACAAAACCGTTAATTATTTGAAGAAATAACATTTAAAATACAGGAAATTGTAAACATTGATTACTTTAAAAATATTTAATTTACTGGCACACCCTGGTATTTTAAAAGCAGTTAATTCGACAAGGGTTGCCAAGCCATTAAAATGTAGTAAATAAGAGTATACAATATTCAGTGCCAGAACACATACACTAAGAGAATTATCTGCATGATATTAGTGAATTTTTACGTTCAGTGAAGTTTCACTGCACTGATAAAATTTCTCAGTTACTCAGTTAGAGAATTTCTCAATTAAAACCGAAAAAAACATAAATTAACTGAATTTGGTTAAATACAATTGTTTTCTGTTACCTTGTATAGAAATAATTGAATTTGAAATTGTCAAATATTTATAAATATAAAAAGAAAACAAATTTTCAGTTCATTTCTTTTTAACTTGAGATTTAACACTAAACGCGAATTTGGCCACTGAGGCAAATATCATCTAATTTTTTCAACAGCAAATTTGAAAATTGAAAAGGATTTTTTTTAGAAAAAGGTAAAATGTATTTTTAAGTTGTAATTTAAATATATGTATATAACAAAAGCTTTAAATTTTTCAGATAATGTGAAAAGAATCTCAAAGGAAAAAAAAATAAAATAAAAACTATAAAATGACAGGAATATTTAATTCTTTTTGGTGGATTTTGGTTGTTTATTACTAAAATTCTATATTTATTTATTTTAACTAACTGTTAGGTTTCCAGCAACTGAGATCTCAGTTAATATTTCATTTGGAAAAATTAGTTATTTTTAATTAATTTCAAGAACTGAGACTCAGTAAGGGGTACTTCACCTAAGCCTCAATTGAAAATTTAATAGCCAGTAAGTGAGGAATTTTTTTAGTGTGGAAATCGTCCATTGAAACTTTTCATTACAGTAGTGCTATTTTTCATCAAATTTTATGGAAATTTCAATATTATTTATTAAAAATTTCATATACCCAACGAAAAAATTTCATTAAAAATAGTTTCAGAAATATGAAGCCTTTTCATGAAATTTAAGAAGTTTTTCATTCACTTTGTGAAGAAAACTATTCACAAAATGACCACAAAAAATCGATCGACTTAAAGAAGAGAGCAAAAGTAAAGGTTTCTAAGATCTTTTTGTAATAATTTGTTTTCCAAAATTTACCGTTAGAAATGAGAAATGTCCTTTTAAAAATTAAAAAGTGTTAACAAATGCATGAATGGGTTAACATAATCATTATGACAAAGCTTACCTCCTCTACCTGTTATCATGATCCAATGATCTGTTGAAATTGCAACTATCCAAAATATTAGAGAAAAAACCATTAAACAACTACAGGAAAATAAGACACGTCTTTGGAACATGTACGCCTTCATTAAAGGCCTACGAGCTTCTTCTCGACCAATTGTCGATGTTGATGCATCACGCTTCATTTCTGATACTGGGTGGGGGGATTTCGTTACTCAATATTATCTTGATGTAATCAAGGCATTAACATTACAAAACTTAAAAATAAAAAATAGATAAAAATTAAAAAAGCATAAAAACATATATTTTTAACCAACACTAAAAATTAAGGTAGCCGAAAAATATTTACGCGCCAAAAACTTTTTGTAGACGTTTTTGTTAATGCCTCAATGCTATTTAAAATAAATGAATACCACAAACTGACAGTTTGTTATGAAAAAAAACATGATGTTAAAAAATGTTTTTTAGCCAACAGTTTCGTTAATTTCGTTCTTGTAATAGAATAATAAAAACAAAAAACCTGTTAATTTATTTCGAATAATATTTTTATTTATTTCAATTTTTTTTTGTGTCTTCCCTATAATTTAATTTATGTCAGGTTTGTTTGTAATAATATCTTGAAGACCGTTTCTTTAGTGCGTTCGAATATATAAAAATACCTTTCGAATTTCTTTTGTTATGGTTTAATTTTTTTGTCTCCCCAAATATTTTCGGCTTGTGAACACGAGCATTTATTCTTACTAGTCTTTAGTTGCTTTGTTTAAGAAAATTTTTTTGTTGTTTTTTTTAATGAAAACTGCCGATAAATTTATTTTTGAATTTCTCAAAATATTTTTGTTTAACACACTTTTGACTTCTTAAAAATTTTAAAAAAGTAAATGTCAAGTTTTCGTTGAAAACCTGATAACTTTTGGTTCATTAGTCAAAATTTTTGGTATTCAAATAATATATTTTGTTTTTATAATATTTTTTTCTTCTTTTTCAAATATTTCTAAAATACTTTTTAAAATTATTTTTCATTATATTTTTAAAATCAAATAATAAAATTAACACATTTTAGTTGGTGTTTATAATTATAAGTTTAATATTTCCGCATACGGTCTTAGTGCGCTATTGTTATTCATTTGAAAATGATTTATTTCTTGTTATTAAGTTTTTTTATTAAATCGTGTTCGCTAATGTGCTTTTTATGTTGGATTTTATTTTTTATAGTTTTTTTTTTTTTAAACAATTCTGTTAAAATATCACAAAAACTATTTTTATTATGCAATTAATTAAATATAAACAAAATTTGAAATTTTCAAAAATAAATTTGAAATAAAAACACTGTTCACGAAAAAAAAATATTTTTGGTCGTGTGCTTATTTTTAATGCTCTGTTAACTGTAAGAACTTTTTATTTATGTATAATACGAGTTTATATTGAATTTAGAAAAAAAATCACAGAATCTGCCACACACTGCTAAATGGTGTATATTCTTTTGTCTTTTGTTCTTATCGTCAAACTCACATATTGCTAACTATTCGAAGACGTCGCCTAACCAAATCGTACTGAATGACAGGCTACTGTCAGACTAACTAATAGGCTAGAAAATCCCCAGCAGTTACGAATAAAATTAGAAGAGAATTGTTTTATTTTTGCCAAAGTAATATCCACCGAGATGTAGATATGTACACACAGAAAAAAATACTTTGATGGACAGCAATTTATGCTACATATATTAATTATTTGTTTGAAATGATCTAATTTTAATGTATTATTAATAAAATATATATAAAAGTATGCAGAGTGACACAAATATATTGAAATTCGGTTTACTTAGTCGCGTTCAAATGTCGCCAGAAGTTTTATATTTTAAAGGACACTAAAATACGATAATTTTCAGTACGTTTAAATTTGGGAATCAAAAATTAATCATGTACGACTATTTATTTAAAGTATTTTTTTATAAAACTTTTTAAATAAATTCGTACAATTTTTATTAAGGTTTATTTTTTGACTTTTTAAAACATTAGTTTAAAAATATAAAATTTTCATTATACTGCATTTCAACTGAGCACACAAAAAAATAATTTAGTAGAAAAATTAGTAAATCGTCTTGTATATCAAGTATACTAATTTTCAACAACTTCTTTGTGCTGATAAACAAATTGGAAAATTTTTGCGTTAGATTATGAAGACAGTTAGATAGTTTAGTGCTTAAAAAATATAACTATACACAGAAAAAAAAAATTTAAATCAAGCACAAACAACATTAAATTAAATAGAAAGAGCTTTGAAATCAAACAAAGTTTGTTTTTTTTTAATTTAAACATGTTTCTACTTCTTTTTAATATGCGAAAACAGAATCAAAAATATTGACATATTAATTTAAATACGGAAAAATTTATTTCAAATAGAATCATATTTACTTTTATAAGATTCGTACTTAATTTAAAAATTTTCATAAAACAATGCGATGTTAATTCGCATATGATATAATAATTGATTTAACTATGATTTTTTCCCTGTGTAAGGACTTTTGCTAAAAACCCAATTTTAAAAAAAATCCTGTAAGCTACAACGAAATAATTATGTAGTAACATAGTCATGCGCGGTTCAAGCAATTAATATAAGGGGAAAAATCATACGCCTCAGTGCCCAACTCAATGTATTTGTCTACGATGGCGTATGATTTTTCCCCCTTTTTTATAATTCAACTATCATAATCAATAACAACTACAAATAATGCTAAGAAATACAATTTTGAATTTACCCTGTGTTATCAAATTTGAAATGATTTGAAAAGTTTTTCAATATTTATTTGTCAGCAGAAAAAAATATATTACCAAATTATTTAAAACATAAAAACATACATTTATCAAGGTAATGGGATCAAGAATTAAAAACTATTTATTGTAAGTTGTAATTATTTGACTTTATTAAACAATTTGCTAATTTTATAATAGACCATTTATTTTTTTCTTAATTTTTAAGGGTTATGCTTAAAACACAACTAAAAGGCCAAGAATGGACAAGGGTTTGCGAAACATGGGGAAGCGTCAAGAACATTATAAACATTGAAAATTTAAAAGTTAAATATAGACCTATCTTTTTGCCAATAATTTTGCTTTATATTTGACGTATTGTAACATAAATATGCTATAAATTAAAATGTAAAGTTTTTTAAGAATAAGTGCATTCGGCGAATTTTTATTTAGTTGCAATAAAAAAAAATATTTAATTTTAGTTGATATCCACTATCGTCAAAAGATATTTAATTTTTACTAGCAAATCGTCGGCAGTAGTTACATTCATAGTTGATTTGTTGGTATTTATTGAACTTAGTTAAAATCAATTCAACTAGATATTAGTTAGGGGTATTTCACCTATGAGATAGTTGAAATATTCGTTACAATCAACTAAGGTTTTTTTTCGGTGTACTAATTTTTACACTAACTTATTTTTTGAGTGTACCATCCAGCGATTTTTCAATGAAAATGCTTGGAAACACCGCACCCCATTCCTGTATTTCCACATCGAAAAAATTTTCGCAAAAATCATATAAAATGCAACTCCACTCTATTTTACACAGGGTGAGTCGAAAACAATAAAATACATTTAAAAATAAATTAGCCTATAATGCACTGCATGCAATATGTTCCACTATCTAATTACTTATTTTACAAAACATAATTCAGTTGTAAAATTTTAAAAACCTTAAAGATTAGCTAATATAATTTTACTTAAATTTATCATCTCATAACTCTCAGTGTATAAAAACTGGAGGCCATGCATTTCTCGATGCGCAAAGAAGGGAGAAACTTAGATACAAAGATTACAAAAATGGCAACATTGGTTTAACACGTTTTATGTATATAATTTTGAAGACACCCTGTGAATTATTTACGCTCAGACTAAACATATAGGTGCGGAGATTTTATTTATTTATTTTAAAGTCTAGTAAATTTTTCCCAAAAATACTTTTGTTAGTAACTCATTCTTATTTGGAATTAGAACGAAACAAATATATACACAATACAGTGTAACACTACATTTATACTTGAGCAAAAACCACTTAGTTTTTGTACGAAACTAGTTTTTGATACTTTTTTTGTATGCGTTTTGACAAGTTAAAAACTACAAGACCCAAAAACCAGGTAGTTTTTGCTCAGGTATAAATGTAGTATAAGTCAAATCTAATGAGTAGGGCTCGGAAGTTCAATCATTATATTCACATTTTATGTACATAAGATATGTACTAAAAATCGAAAAATAGGAATTTATTAATGAGCTTTTCAATGTTTTCAATTAGGTTGTTCATAAGGGGTGTGCTATCTGTTGTATCGTCCTAACAAAAAACAGAGTTGTTAAAAATTTTATTTGTGTTTAATAACGATTTTCTATTCAGTTTTCTATCTGTTAACATACTCAAACATAGGACAGTAAACATACGTAAAAATGTTGTATCGTGCTATTCTCAAATGTTATATTTTTTTCAATTTAATTTTTAACAACTCTGTTTTTTGTTAGGACGATACAACGATACAACAAATAGTACACCCCTTGTGAAAACCCTTAATATTATCAATTTAATTTCAGTAATATTTGCCTTTAAGGCACATGTACACGCGAGAGAAAACTGCTAGAGATAGAACAAAAAGCAACCCTAAATAGATTGAATCATTCACAATAGAGCTATTTAGAGGTGTTTTTGCTCTATCTTTAGCAGTTTTCTCCCGCGTGTAAATGTGCCTTTAGAGTAGCTTAAATACTGAAATTTACCGCACATCATCATCAGAAAAACTTTCTATTACCTAGTAATGACTTTGGTAAGAAGAAATAAGGGTAGGTAACCTCTTACTTTTCTATTACCAAAGCTATTATTTTAACAAGGGCATGTCCATCGAGGTAACTCCTTAACTACACTCATAAAAAAAAGCCCGTACAAATAGTTCAAAATTCTGCTAAAATAACAGGAAATAGTACCTGTATTTGCGCCAGCAGAATTTTCAATGAAGTTGAGAATTATGGTACGCTAAATTTAGGTAAGCTAAATTTTACACATTGCTAAATACACGGACAATTCTAGTTAACCTAGCTAAGAAATTTGAGCTAAATTCAACAGATACATTACCTGATTTAACTGAAAATTTCTGCTAAAATGTCGCTTACAGTCTTGGTTTTCGGGCTCTACGGATCTGTCCCGAGACAGGCCCATATTTATTTTTGGGAGTATAGGTGGCTCATAAAGATTGATAAGTTCATAGAATCGAATTTTTGTCCATTTTGCTCTATCTCACCTAGTTTCCGAGATATAAGCCATTTTGAGGTTATATAATAAAAACTTATGAAAATATAGCCCCATCTCTATGTGATACTGATAGCAGAGACACAAAAATATAAACTTTGGAAAATAATTGCGGCTTAAATTAGCTGAAAAATTTGTAAAATTAAGAAACATAAATTAGGATGCAAAGTTAGTTCAAATACGGATGAAAGTAATTGTTATGCTAAATGGGATTTACAAAAATATTAGTTCAATCCTAAATTTTAAGACAAAATAACAGAAAAAATCAGTTCATTTGATCCAGAACGCGTTTAACAGACTTTTGTACTTACTTTTTTTTTTAAAGTGTAGTAATATTTATGTTATTCTGAACTTACATGTTACGCTTTCCTATTACCTCTAGGTTACAAAAAACCTTAAAAATTACATAATTTTAACAAAAATTTTTGTAAACTTTTTTTTTATAAGTTTTGGTTATAAAAATAAGGTTTTTGTAACGAAGGGGGTAAGCTCTTACTTTTCTATTACTAGACCTATTATTTTAACAAGGGAATGTCCATCGATGTAACTTCTTACCTAGTAACATGTTATTCTGAACTTACAGGTAAGGAGTTTTTAAAAACATTTTCTTTAAATTTAAATTTTTTAAACCGAATATCAATTTGAAATTCACTGGCTTTTAACAAAAAATTGAATTTCTAAAATTTTCTAGAAAAACGAATTATTTATGCCAATAAAACATCCAAACGTATGAGTTTGGTATTAAAAGTAATGCAGGGGTAAGATGTAAGGGTCCAAGGTAATGCAAAGGTAAGCGGTTTGATATATTACCAGGTAACATTCATTCATAAGTTTAATTTTTCTGATATTTTTGCCTCCGTGAAAAATCAAATAAAAAAATTCAAAAATTATTTTAATTTTTGCATTCAAAATACAAAAACTGTTTTTTCGGACTTTCTATATTTTTATATATTTATTTAGAATATTGATCACAGATTAATACCAGATGTGAAATTAATGACAGGTGTCAAAAAAGTATTCTCGAACCGTATGGTTTTGTTTACATGGAAGTCAAGTCAAGAGAGAGATAACAATACAAAATCTACATACATTTTGTATTGCGCATTTTTTGTATATATCTGTCTCTTTTTAGATTATCTTTTGTTTTTCTTAAATTTTTGCCCAAATCAGCTGATTCATATCTGGTATAATCTGAGATATTGATATACCTCACTCATCAGTTGTCATCAATACGAAAATGATTATTGGAACACACAAGCCGAAACATTACATAACGTATTCAGCGGGATGAGAATTTTGTACTTTTGTATATGAACTGTCTGAATTGGTAAAATCCAGTCATAAATCAACACTTCTAGAAAATCAACAATTTTATTTTTTTATTTAATTAAAAATGTACTATTTTTGTGTCTATTGCATTTTAAAACTTTATTATAAAATCGCACTTTTATTTTTTGTACCTTTTACCATATTAAAAGAATTAAATATAGAGTTTGCTGTTCGGATTTATTCGAAACCGAAACCGCGGGTTTTCAAGCCTCAAAACCGAAACCGATAACCGACAAAAATAAGTCGGTTTTTAATAAATACTTTAACTACTTAAAATAATTAATTAAATTGCATCCCAGTGTACAATTAGAATCCGAAAAGACTCATATCAGCCCTGACCTAATGAAATCACTTTTATGATTCACAAAAGACTCAGAATTATGAGCATTATTGGAAAAGTTAGAATTTTTGGAGCCATTATGAGTCATTTATAATTAATTTTTGAGACATTTATGAGCAATGAAAACATTTTTTAAAAATTTTGAATACACCCAGAGTTTGAGCACCCTGAAATTGATATTTTAGAGTCTTTTACGAGTAATAATTTGTGAGCTCTCAGAAAAATGTTAGCTGGTAAGGCACATCTACACGAGAGATAAAATAGCTAGAGATAGAGCAAAAAACACCTCTAAATAGCTTAAACCATTCACAATAGAGCTAATTAGAGGTGATTTTTGCTCTATCTCTAGAAATTTTATCTCTCGTGTAGATGTGCCTGTATATTATTGAATTTCGAATATGGCTCAGCTCCAATTTTACAAAATTTTATTCGAGTGAAAAATTCAATCGAATTTTAATAAATATCTTGAACGTGTTAAAATACATATTTCATTATTTTAAAACAATTCTACTAATGTCACAAGAAAACCGAAAAATAACCGAAACCGCGGTTTTTATAATTTTTAAAAACCGAAACCGCGGTTTTCAAATTTTTCGGTTTTTAGCAAACTCTAATTAAATATAAACAATATGTAAACCGTCATTTGGACATCAAATTTCAGAATTTATATTTATTTGAAATATTTAAATTTGTTCTAAGTGTATAAACAAACATATGAATATATCTATTTAAAAGATGAACAGAAAGGTTTCTTTACTCTGAAATTTAAGTGTTTAGAGAAGAGCAATACGAAATATCTCTTCTACATATTGTATATGTCGAGCGATATGTTTATACAACGTCATAGTTTTATGGGAGAAAGGTAACAAAAAAGCATGCATAGCTTTCGATTATAGCCACAAAAACAATTTTTAAAAATAAACAATTATTTGTTTTTCTATTTGATTTTTATGTTTTTCTTTTTGTTTAACTTTTGCTCGTTCTTTCGTTCTAAATGTATGTATTTTAAGGCCCCACGCATAGTCAAGATTTCAACACCTTTGTATACCATACAAGAACGCAGGTGTCGTTTTTAAAAATATTTAAAAAAAAAAAAGTTAAAAATTTTTAACAAAAAAAAATTTTATTTTCTGTATCAACTTCATAAAATGACATTGTATGAAAAAGAATAAAATTTTGTACCGGTTTGTTTAATTCAAATTTTTTTGATGTATATAGATACTTTTTTTATTTTTCTTACACATTTGTCATGGGGTAGACATGTGTCTGAAATATTTTTTTTTAGCTTAGTGTGTTGCTCGTTCACATCAATGTCCAATATTAGTATTTGCTCATATTGGGGACTGTTGATTTCTACTAGTGGGCGTTAAATGGAATGCTAATTTGATTTTCTACATAAATCAAAATAATACAACAAATTGTTTATTTCGCCTTAAATACTCTGTTTTTCAAAAGACAATTTTCAGTTTCAAATTGACAACCAAATAAATTTTGTTTTTTTTTTTTTTTTTTTTTTTTTTGTTTTGCAAATTTGTACTCTCAGCAATTTATTTAATTTTCATTTTACAAAATGATTGCTAATTTTCCTTTTCGGTTAATTTTTTTGTAGAATATAAATTTAATAGAAAATCACTAGCGACCGCAAATTAATTGAGAATCATTGCATGGTGTTTTTATAAGTGATCTGTTCAAAATGCTGAGTGTGGTATGAGTAAACCACTTGTTAAGGTTATTACAAGTGGCCACATAAATTCATTGAGTTTTTGCCGATTGAAATTTGTTTTTAAATAATTTCTTGTATTTGTATCTGACTAGACAAGAGTTGTTTTACTTGAATACGTACGAAACATATGTCGAAATGTTTGCCAAAATGTATGAAAAAATGTATATTGCCATCAATTTCTAATTAAAACATAAATGTGATGCGTATAATTTATACAATCATATTATATAGAATGTGCAAACATAATTGTGTTTGTCTTTATTAGTAAGGCTTTTTTTAAATTAGTACTCGTATTTGTGTGTTCCTTTACTTTTTGAGTAAGTTCAGTAACATGAGAGTAAGCACAAATTCGTCTCACAAAATTACCGAAGTAAAGGTATGCTAAAACCACTTTTATATCCCAAAAATGTATTTCAAAGAAAAATGTGAAAATTTGTATAATTTTAGTTTGAATAATAGCACAGACATACATATTTATTTGCAGTTAATAGCGAATTTACATTGTTAAAATGTTCACTAGATTCCGTTTTGAAATCCAATTCGAAATCTATATCGTTTACATTAGAATATTTGACAGATGAATGGGATTTCGATCGGCCAACAACAATTTTTTTGTGAACAAACTAACCTTAAAAAATAACCGAAATTAAAAGATTTTCTAAAAACCATTTTATTTAATGGCGGAACACAAAAATCACTCAGCGAAAAAAGAGATGCCGAAGCAGTAGAAAAAGCACTACAATTGATGATCTAGATGTACCTACTTCTTTTTTAACATAAACACTAATTAACATTGAGTTGTCATAGGAGAGGAGTACTCCGACTTTAAAAAAAAAAATCTTCACAAAGAAAAATTATATTTTTTTTATTTTAGTAGGTTTGAGGTTAAGAAGAAGAATAAACCTTCCTCAAAAGTTATAAACACATTAAATTTGCAAATCAGACTAGATCTAGTTTCTGCCTTTTTATGGACAGGATTCATCAGTGATCTTCCATTAAATTGTATTATTGTTTATATTTTTATTGTCAGATTGTCTCTATATGAATAATTTCAGAAGTGATCAAACAGACATATACAAACATTCTACTTCAGATTATCTCTGTTTATCTTCTTATTTCCTCCTTGTCACCTTTTCACAAATATTGTGTTGTTTATTCAAACGCCACCGTTTGAAAAAACAACACAACGTTTATTTTACAAAAGTTTTTTTATTGCCGCCACCGGGTATCGAGACTTGTGACCTCATGATTGCTAGTCGCTGAACTCTACCGTTGAGCTATTCTTTGATATGAAAGTTGACTGGCACAAAAACACCACTTTGTTAATGCGAGATATTAGCTGTGTTCGTGCGGCAAACTATTAATGTTGGCTTATGTCATTCTCATACAAATCTGACATTAGCTAACGTTTAGTGTTAACTCTTAACGTTAATAATGTCAAATTTGTGTATCAATGACATAAGCCAACATTGATAGCTTATCGCACAAACACAGCAATTGTTCCTTATTCTCTTCAATAAAAGTACTTATTAAACAAGTGTAAAAGGGGCACTCCAATTCAATATTGGTTTCAGTACTATTTTTACAGGTACATAAAAATCAATTTCTCACCATTTTTTTATATATACATATTTTAAAAATTTTAATATTAAAAAAATTTTGAATTTAAACAAATTAATTATAAATATTAAAAAAAAATTAATAGAATAAAAAAAAAAATAAAAACATATTGGTCCCGCCGGGAATCGAACCCGGGACCCTCTGTTTGAAAATGCCAAATGATACCAAAATCACTTTTTACGATCACTTTTAGAGCAATTACTCTTTAGAAGCAATACTTAAGTATTAATACTTAATACTTGCATTAAAAGAAGTAGTTTGTAAAGCACTACTTGCAATTTTTTTTGCTGGGCATTTGTATTTTGAAAGATACAATGTTATATTCAGAGACTATTAATTATAGAGATAGGAAATCAAAACTTAAAATACTCACCGATAGAGGGCGCTGAAATTTAGTATTACCTGAGCAACTATTTAGTATCCGTTTAGTATCAGCTGAGCCTATATTTCAAAACCTAAAAACTGCTGAAAACTTCTCAAAATAAGGAAAAAACAACGTGGAATATATTCAAATAATAAAATTTGAAATATTCGTTTGTTTTCTTTTGCTTTCTTGTTTGTTATTATTTAAATTTAAATAAAAAACGAAAATTGTCAATTTTTTGAACAAAGTGCCATCTAGTGATAAAAATATTTTTATTACTTATTTTTTTGGTGATGCCATACCCCTGGTTATATTTGCTAAGAAATTAGAGTTGTGAAATTTCGGTATTTTTTGAGTACTCAATACTACTCAATACTTTTCAATTGAGTACTCGATACTACTCAATACTTTTAACGGTTTTTTTAATTTAAAAATAAAAATGTTATGAGTTCGTATTTATTAGGAAAAATTATCACAATTCACATACACGTGTTAAATAACTATTGTTATTTACATTTTAATTAATTTAAAACATTTTAAATGAATTAATTAAATAATTTTTCCCAAATGTGTTTAAGTATAGGGATGATTAGTAAGGCACATCTACACGGGATAGAAATCTCGTAGGGTTTGCGTTAAATTTGTCATCTCTAATATTGTTGGCACTAATTTTTTTTATTGTAAAATTACCATCTCTAGTTGCCAAGAATTTGTTTTTATTAAAATTTCTGTATTTCAAAGAATAATTTTTTCTCCAAATGCCAAAAAGTGAATTTAATCAACTGAAATGTTCAATAATGTTACAAGATATTTTAAAAATTGTTACTAATTAAAAAAGCTTGTGTATGACATCAATTGTCAATGGGCTAGAGATTACATTTCGTAGACTTATACAGAGCTGCATTTTCATAAAATTCCGCGAGTTTTCTATCCCGTGTAGATGTGCCTGTAGAAAGCTAAAATATTCACCCCCGTATTCAAAATGAAAAGTTAGTACCCAACAAATAATTCGTTGCGTTTACGCACCGTTTTCGGTCCGTCATAAACGGAATCCAACTCCAGCTGTATTTGTGTGACTCTCTATCAGTCTTATCAAGAACGATTTTGACAGTTTTTCAACGTATTCCGGCTTTCTACTGTCAAAATTGTTCGAGATATCATTAATAGGAATGCCGCACAAACACAGCTTCCGTATACGTACCGTTTTCTGGATCCGTATACGGACCAGAAAACGGAACATAAGGAACATCGAAACTGATTCGAATCCGTTGAAAATCCGTCTATGACGGACCGTTTACGGACCGTTATGTCGTGTTAAAAACGGACAAGTTCGTTTAAAGTCCGTCAATGACGGACCGTTATGTTATGTAAAAAACGGACTATTCCGCTGAAAGTCCGTCAATACCGGACCGTTAAGCTGCCTACACACTAGGGAACATGGTTGAGGGAACAAAAAATATCAAAAAATTTTGTAAACACGAAATGCACGCTCTCAACACGCACACACACACAAACGCACTCACACATTCACAAAAAATGCTCTCTTTTTTTAAGTATGTTCCCTAGTGTGTAGGCAGCTTTATGTCGTGCGAAAACTGAATATTTCCTTGTCCGTATCCTACCGATTTTTTCCACAAAAATAGACCATATGCTTATTATTTTCAATACACAATACTTTTTTCCTTTTTACAAATTGATTAATAATTATTATTTACAATTACTATTAATAAATTTCTAATTAATACAATTACAATATTTAGCACATCCGTCTCGGTTTACCTAACTACCCAGCGCTTAAGCGGTAAGTGCTTAAAGGGCGGATTATGGGACCGTAAACGTAAATGTGATGTAACTGTACCGTGCCGTAGCTAAAAAGTACACTTATAGATTATCGTAAACGACATTACTATTTAGCATCTATTTCATGTGGTTTTATATTTTATTCTAAATTTTTCCATTTATTTGTTAATTTTTATTTCTTATTTGTTGTATGAATCAATTTTCTTTATTCATTTCATATTTTTTCCGACTAAAATCATTCAGCTGTTTCGATGCCGGATAGAAAATTCTGATTTCAACAGAATGATCCGGCAAGTTCGTTTACATTTACGTGTTAGTAACCATTCGTATACATTTCTTCTTGTGGTATCGAAACAGCTGATTCGTTACAGATACGTTTACGGTTGGGTAACTCAGCCTTAACTTCTAAAACACATTTCACCGCTATGGGTAATAAAAAAGCGGTACATTAGTAACAATAACGCCAAGATGGCAAAAGTGATAGATTAGACGCCCTGTGTCTCATGTAACGGCCTAAGTGGCTGCCATATTGAGAAAAAAACGGGCATCAACTAATTATATCAAATTTATTTTAAAAAAAGTGCATTCAATATGTATAAATTATTCTTTACTTGGATTTATTCTTAATGAACCCATATCTAAATTTAATTCTGTTAAAATATCGTTTTTAGCAGTACCCTCTTTAGTTAAATTAGCAATAACTTGTTGAATTTCCGGACAGCCAATGCATGCATTACGTATTGCCAAAATACTCCATTCTTTCATTACTAAACAAAAACGAATTTTCGATTTAAATAAAATATATGTTTTATGAAAAACTTACATGGGTTCCTGGCATCCATATTGGTACATTCAAATAATGCTGGCATCAACTGTGTATCCAAACAGTATCCTTTATTGGTGGGATTATTGTACAACAGATTGGCTATGCAGCGTACTAACAAAGTTTTCAATTCGTACGATATTTCAGATTGATATTCAGGTGAAATATTCGAAGTGGGAGCAACTTCATCCAGTGTATTCATGGGTGTAAATATATTCTTACCACTTTCCTTACTGACTGTTACCAGACACCGCAAAAGACTTGAAACATTTAAAAACAATGAATGGTCTGTGGCATAAATTGGCGTATAATGTTCAGAGCCCGATGCGGAAGCTAAACAACGCAATAGAGCATACGCTTCGCGAGGTTTTATTTTATCAACTTCCTGCAGCGCTGATACTCTCAGGATGCAATCAGATTTAATTTTAAATTCTTTTGAAAGATGTTGGAGAATAAATGTATGGACTACACCATTTGGACTATCTTGTCGTAAGTAATTTACTAAATAATCAAGGAATGTTAATCTTTCCTCCGTTTCCAGTTGGGCATAGCATTTTACAGTGTTACGTCCATCTTTAATCAAAAATTCTTCATATATAAAATGCAGAAAATCAAATACCAGGGGACATTTTTGTTGTAGTATAGATTTCCAAATACATACTATAGCCTTTACTATGTCAGAATGCTGTACTAAATGTTCACCTGATTTCATAACATTATATATGATCATAAGCATAATATCAACATTACGATCCAATGACCTTTCCATGTTATAGCATGTAAGCAAGATTTTTTCTCCCTGCATTTGCCATATTAACGTTTGAGTTTCTTCATTGTTAACTATCATATTAGCCATTAATTGCCAACCAATTGTTTGTAATTGTTTACTAGTTTCTTCGGCATCTGCTGTTATATTACAAAACAACAATTTTTGCAGAAAGTGCAGCAACTCTTGATTGGAGGCTACTGCTAGTTGAATGTTGGTACCTCGAGCACACAAATTTCTCAAAGCTCTTAAATTATCTGCAATAACATACTGGTTAGCTAACACATCATGTTGTAGGGATAATATACAGTTGATTTTTTCAAAAACATCTTTTTCCAATTCACTGTAGAATAAAATACATTTAATAAAATTAATATTAATGGAAAAAAACTACCTCATTTTTTGACTATTGATTCCATATGAAACTAATTTAATGTAAACAAATAAAAGTGCTGCCAGACGATCATTTTGATCCGAGTTTTGCGTATTTTTAGTGTTTGGAAACGTTGTTATAACAAAACACAGCGCTGCACACAATTAGCACTACGAATACAGAGTCGCTTAGAAATACTAATCATATTAAGCGGCCTATATACCATCAAGCACAAATTATACCAGATATGAATCAGCTGATTTGGGCAATATGGCCGACAGAAAATGAACAAAACAAAACGCAAAAATTCAAGAAAAACACAAAAGATAAAGCGCAATACAAAATGCATGGAGATTTTAAATTATTATCTCCCTCTTGACTTGACTTTCATGTAAACAAAACCATACGGTTCGAGAATACTTTTTTGACACCTGTCATTGGTTTCACATCTGGTATTAATCTGTGCTATCATGCATGCTGTCCAGCTTGGTGACAAACAAAACAGTGGTTTTGGAATACATGGTCAAGCATGCTGTAAAATTTACTTTCAAAAACACAAAATTAACACAGCGGATGATAATGACGAAGATATTTTTTATTAATTTTTTTCTTGAATTTAATTTTTTTCTGGTTTTGCATTTTTTATTGTATTTATTAACGTTACCCATTTTTCGTCCCAAAAAAAAATTAAAAATGTAAAACTCTCCAATGTTTGATAAATTTGTATTTTGAAAAATGTGAGTGTGGTAGTAAAAAAATTTAAATTTGAAAGGCAAAAATTTATCGTGTAACCCCTATGTAAGCTGCCTACACACGAAGGAACATTCGTTCGTGTGTATTAATGTTTCAAGTTGAAATAGGTGTTATCAAAATTTTTTGATATTTTTGTTTCCAAACTCAATATTCCATCGTGTGTATCGATGTTAACTGTTTTTGCTGTGTTAGTTCATTGAGAGCAGTCGTGCTATGAGGTGCATTTGTAATAATAAAACTTTATTTTTATGATAAAAAAACACAAAATTATTTTCCTATTAAACTACATTTTTTCTTTAAATTTCTATTTATAAAAAAAAAAAAATAACTAACCCCTTACAACTTTACCCAACTTTACAACATTTTTGATATTCAAAGGCTTTTCTCGAAAAACTCGATCTAAAAATAAAAAAAGACGGAACCGGCTCGTAATGGTTTAATAAATATTAAAAGTGTTTACGGCACATTAAAGCCACTTCATTTGCCTTTTCAATGGTGCTCATATTGTCCAAATCCGATAATACATAGCGAAAATACGGGCAAGTCCATGTTTCGACCTTGACTCCAAATAACACCCAAAATAGGGGTCTCCGACAAAAAAAATTTTCCTATTCCGCCCAGAAAGTATTATCGGAGGAAAAATCGTAGCTGTGCCCTTTAACTCAACTTATTCTGAAATTTATATGCGTATTACATAACCCAACGTTATAGCTTGCCGCACAAACACAGCTATTTTAGCTTTTTTCTGGCGATTTTTTATTTTGATTTAGCGAGATTTTTTGAATAAAGTTGACAACAGTGCTATAGCACATTCCAAATTTTGTAAACACAAAACTATTATAAATTTAAAAACTCAAGTATAATGGCTCCGAACTATCAAAGTCGTAAATTGGATAAAAAGCAAAGACGTTGCGAAGCAATCATACAAATTGATTGCAATATTAGAGCTTCCAAAGAACAACCCACGAAATATGTGGCCATATTAAATGCCGGCTTATCCACAGGACTTACAGAAGAAATGGTTTTGGAAACGACCGAGAAATATGGGAAAATCAAGAGACTAATAATGTTACCAAATAAATCGTATTGTTTTATGGAATGTGTTACGATAGAAGATGCTGCATCCATTATAATTAGTGCACATGGTTTGGCAACAATAGGACAAAATCAATCGGTGGTATATTTAAGTTATTTTGAGGAATTGCCAAAAGAAGTAAATACACCCTGGTTAAAATCATTACCGGATGGGTTGATATTATTAAAAGATTTTGTAAATGAAAATGAAGAACAGGAATTATTGAAAATACTTAAAATGAACGAAGACTTAAATAATGATTCATCTTTAAAACATCGTAAAGTTAAACATTTCGGCTATGAATTTTTATATGGTATCAATAATGTAGATCCTCAACAACCATTAAATAATAAAATACCTAGGGAATGTAATTATTTATGGACCAGATTAAGTGATATGATGAGAAAGAACAACTTTATTTATGAATGGCAAATACCAGATCAATTGACGGTAAATTCTTATGAACCAGGTCAAGGTATACCACCGCATGTAGATACACATAGTGCCTTTTTGGATCCTATACTATCCTTATCACTAGAAAGTGACATTGTTATGGAATTTCGTAAGGGCCTAGAACGACGTAATGTTTTGCTACCCCGACGATCATTGTTAATAATGTCTGGAGAATCACGCTATGATTGGACTCATGGTATAACACCTAGAGTATTGGATGTTGTTATGACCACAAATGGTAATCTCTCCACTAAACGTAGAGCAAAAAGAACTTCTTTAACATTTAGAAAATTACGTAATGCACCATGTAATTGTAAATTTCCAACGTTATGTGACTCAAAATTAAAGGATTCTGAAACAGCACCCGCCACTTCTATCGATTCCAATAAAGCTGCCTTATTAGAAGAACTTAATGTTCATAAAGTATATGAGAACATTGCAGAACATTTTAGTGAAACTCGACATTCACCATGGCCTCAAGTTGCTGATTTTCTGAAAAGTTTTTCTCAATCTTCAATACTACTTGATGTAGGCTGTGGTAATGGCAAATATTTAAACAACAAGGATCTTTTAAATATTGGCTGTGATCGTAGCAATGGTCTACTGAAAGTCTGTTCTTCCCTCAACTACAATGTCTTTCGTTGTGATTGTCTTTATATTCCTGTACGTTCAAATTCAATGGATGGTTGTATAAGTATCGCTGTCATTCATCATTTAGCAACCAAAGATAGACGTTTGTCAGCTATCAAAGAACTAGTACGTATTTTAAGACCCTCTGGTCGTGGACTCATATATGTTTGGGCTAAAAATCAAAATGCTGACAACAAGAAATCATCGTATTTAAGACAAAATAAATCTATAAATAAAAATAAAACCACTGAAGATGAACAAAGGCAAGAAACGCAACAGCGAATGGAAGAAAAGGCTAAAGAAGCTCCAGTTGAGTTGCCTGTACATACAAATCGCACTGCATTTTTACAACAAGATGTTTTAGTACCATGGAAAATTAAAACACCACAACAAGAGCAACAACAATTGGAAAAATCTACCTTTTTGAGATATTATCATGTGTTTGAAGAAAAGGAATTGGAAGCATTGTTGCAAGAAGTTCAACAGGTACAAGTTTTAAGGAGTTATTATGATCAAGGAAATCATTGTTGTATATTTGAAAAAATACAAATGTCTTTAGATTAAAATTATTTTTATGAAATATACAGTAGATGACAATACAATTGAAACTTGCAAAATTCAGATTTTTTTGGTTTTAGATTTTTTTTGGGTCACGTTCAAAATTTATATACATATATTTTTTTGGGGAACTCAATCTTTAGCATGTTTCCTATACAAATACAACAAATTTGTTGTAGGAAGTTAATAAAATAAAACAGCTTTTGGGCGTAGACGGCCCCAATTGTTTAAATTTTCTTTGAATAAATGAAAAGTCAGGTAAAAAGGGATCAGGGGCATCCCTCAGCAAAAATTATAATGGATTCGTTTCATATGGCGCTATTTTGTCAGAGTTTATTTCCAGACATGATATCTTAAGCGACAGGATTTTCATTTTTTGGTAAAAATGTCTAGTTCTTGATCAATTACATCATCTCACAAAATTCCGTTACAAATATTGGACCGTTAAAAATCTACGTATCTTTATTTTGTTTCTCTATTAACAAATATTTTATTGCAAAATAAAAGTTAAATATATTAACAAAAAAATAAACACCTACGTACGGACAGACCTAATGTGTGGTAAATTTGCGGGAATTCGTTTAATATTTAGCCATACGGGGGTGTTCTAAAAACCAAAACCATATAAAATTATTCGTTTCTGTACAGTATTAACATATAATTTTATGTGAAAACGTAGAATGTTATGTGGTTTCGATTTTAAAACTCCCCCGATAGTTTACAAATTCGTATATCCATATTGGAATATACGTATTCGCTTTTCATTTTCAAATGGTGTACTTAGAGAAAAATATTTGTTAAATTTGAAATTTGAGTAAAAAATGGTCGAATTTGCAATGATTTGGGGAAGAATAATTTGCAAGTAAGGAACATTTTTTCCATAAGTTGCTTTTGAGAGAAGTAGACTTTTAGAAAAATATAAATACGATATGTGTTCTTAAATAAACTTTAAATCTGGACAACAACAACAAATGTGTCACATAAAAAGTGCGTTCCTTTACTTTTTGGGTAAAGTTCGGTAAAATGAGAGTAAGCAAAAAATCCTCTCACAAAATGACAAAATTATCCAAAAGTAAAGGAACGCACAAACCCACTTTTCGAGCCTAAAAATGAATTTCAAAGAAAAATATGAAAATGTGTTTATAAAATTATTTTAGTTTGAAAAATTTTATAAAAACACGTATTTATTTGCATTTAAAATATCTTATTGATTTTATTCAATTAATTATTATAAATAACACATAACTTTTGCGTATTGGTTTGTTTAATTTAATTTTTCAATTTATTTTCACAATTGTTGTTTTTGGTTATTATTGCATCAGTTGTTAGTTTTACAATTTACCAAAGTTACCTGAAGAAAAAGTTTGGATAACTTTGGTAAAAAGAGAGAAACAAATTCACTCTCTTGAACGCTCTCATTTACCTAATTTTCGAGTACGGGAACGGAAAAAGTGGATAACTTTGTTCGTAGTGGTTAGAATTCCATGCGGTTTTTTTTGTTTGATTTTGTATTAAATTTCATTTAGTAAAAATTGGGTTTGAAGTCTTAAAATTCAGTGGTTTGTTATACCCTACACCACTATGTGGTCAGGGTATTATAAGTTTGTGCTGATGTTTGTAACGCCAAAAAATATTGGTCGTAGACCCACCTTATAGTATACCGATCGGTTCAGAATTTTTTTTATTTCGATTTAACGATGTCCGTCCGTCTGTCTGTCCATGCAATCTTGTGCGCACTCTACAGGTCGCAAATATTAAGATATTTTGATGAAATTTGGTACGCAGACCTATGTTGGCCCAAGGACGAACAAGTTTGATTTTGGTGAACATCGGTCCATGTTTAGACCTAGTGCCCATATAAGGGTCCTACCAAAATTATATTGTTTATACGCTGCAGGTCGTAAATATTAAGATATTTTGATGAAATTTGGTACACAGACCTTCATTGGCCCAATAACGCAGCCTATTGATTTTGGTGAACATCGGTCCATGTTTAGACCTAGTGCCCATATAAGGGTCCTACCAAAATTATACTGTTTATACGCTGCAGGTCGTAAATATTAAGATATTTTGATGAAATTTGGTACACAGACCTTCATTGGCCCAATAACGCAGCCTATTGATCGGTCCATGTTTAGACCTAGTGCCCATATAAGGGTCCTACCAAAATTATACTTTTTATACGCTGCAGGTCGCAATTATTAAGATATTTTGATGAAATTTGGTACATAGACCTATGTTGGCCCAAGGACGAAGCCTATTGATTTTGGTGAACATCGGTCCATGTTTAGAACTAGTGCCCATATAAGGGTCCCCCCAAAAATGGCTTGGTTACAAACTGCAGGTCGCAAATATTAAGATATTTTAATGAAATTTGGTGCGCTGACTCACATTATAGAAAATTTTGACACGAGCCACATTTTAACCCATTCGAATTTCGGATCCAAACATTAGTTGGCTTTTACCCAGACTGGTGTAGGGTATTGTATAGTCGGCATGCCCGACTTTAACCTTTTTACTCGTTTTTTTTTATTTAACTTTATGTGTGTTAACATTTTTATGATCTCACTCCTTAAATAGGCTTGTTTTTCGAATTTTATTCCCTCAATTCATAAATGCTTTGTAAAGTTATAGCAGGTTTACAAAACGTCATTTTCATACAAAATTTGTTCAATAAACCTCCTATAGTTTTACAAAGCGTTTATGAATTTAGGGGTATATCTATAAATATTTGTGAAGAAACCGACTAACCCTACTTAACTGACATTTGTGTTATTTTTAGTAAACAAATGAAATTTTAACATTGGGCTGCTTTTGTACGAAAGCTGCTTTCGTATATGGACTTCGCCGGAACACGAAATAGAGCAGCATTTATATTACTACTTAATTTTTAGCGGTTGGTCTCATACTGAAGGTCTAAGAGTTAACTAATAGTTAGCCCAAAATTTTGTTGTTCTGTATACAATTTTTTGATATTTCCATTGTTTAATAGTTAAGTTAATGTTAACCCTACAGTATGAGACCCATCGTAAGAAACTAAATTTATACCTGCTTATGGCGAGCAACTTATTTCCCACAAAACCAAGGTTAAACGTTAACGTGACTTACCTCCGCTTCTTTTGACATGAGAATTGTCGCTTTTCACTTAATTGAAATACGTTAATGATGAATTTTTTAAAGGCTTGAAAAATTGTTGCACACACAGAAAAAAACAGGATGAATATTACCTAAGAGCTATGTAATTGTACAACTACATAATTTTCAAATTAGTTTTACAAAGTTCTTGTAAAATGTGTACATTTTATTGTAAAATATATACAATCCTTGCAAAATATATACATGTGTAGCGGAAAATATCCGAAAAATTACATATATTTTGCTAGAAAATTGTAAAACTTACTTCTAACTTATGTAGTTGTATAATTACATAGCACTTAGATAGAGTTCCAATAGCGCACACTGGCCTATAATAAACAAATTCTATACGCCCGTCGATGTCTGTTATTGAGAGGTTTCACTGTAGATGATAGTAAATTAAAAATCTTTATAATTGAAAGTAAACAGATAGGTTTTTTTTTAATTTTTATATTTTGTTATTATGTTTATTATTATTATTTAAAGGCGACACAAATATTTATAGAAGATTTAAAGTTAATTTTAACACTTAATAACTAAAAATAAACTAAAAAATGTAGTTAAAAAATTTCAAAAACTATATGTTAAACATTTATTGTTATTGTAATTTAATTGGACCATGAATTGACAATTCAATTTAAAAATTTATTTAATAATACATTTACAATATATGTATATGTTAGTAATCGTTTAAAACTTTATTGAAAATTATGAACAATTTTTTAAGAAATTATTTTTAAAGTATCATAACTATTAGGTATTATTTACTATATATAAATTTTTAATAATTAAAAAATATTTGGGGATATGCAAATATTTAACTAGAATATTATGTATATTATACACACGAAATGTGTGTATGTGAGATATTTTGGATTATTTATATTGATCGAAACTGAAATTAAATTAAATTTGTTTCATTTATTATTGAAAAAATTCACGGTTTAAGTGTTAACGTTGATATCGTTGTAAAATAGCATGTTTTTTGAAGTTTAATGCCACGTTCACAGTGAATGTGTCTTTAAACTTCAGCCCCACTCTGCAGAGTGGAGAGTACACGCAGAAAAAAAAACAGGTGGAACTTTATCTAAGTGCTATGTAATTATACAACTACATAAGTTCGAAGTAAGTTTTACAATTTTATAGTAAAATATATGTAATTTTTAGGATATTATCCACTACACATGTATATATTTTGCAAGGATTGCATATATTTTATAAAAAATCTGCATATTTTACTATAACTTTGTAAAACTAACTTGAAAATTATGTAGTTGTATAATTACTTAGCTCTTAGGTAATATTGCACCTGTTTTTTTTCTGCGTGTACTAAAATAGAGATGGAGTGATACAAAAAAAATATTGTAAGTGCCAGAAATAACAACAAAATCCACTCTGCACAGTAGAGTACTCCAGCATTGTCAATTCTATTTTTAAATCTGATTCAATTTTGTACGAATCGATTCGCAACTCCATAAAATGATTGAATTATTGCCTACTTATTCATTCAATATCTTACTCAAATAATCAAATTGATTTTTGTTGATTCTTTTCATAGAATCAAGCGAATTGATTCAATTTAACAAATCAATTTAACAATAAATGGTTGCTTGGATTTATAGTTCGCGAATAAATATTTGTTGGAGCAAATAATTCAATCGAATTAAAATTAATTCAAATGAAATTTGGATAAATCGCATCCTCACTTTATTCAATATCAAATCATTGATTTAAAGTGATAACGAATTATTCACTGAATCATAAAATGAATCAATTTTAATGCGATTTTATTCAAAAAAGAATTATTTATTTCAAGCTCTGCTTATAGTCGTGAATAGCCATGGATTTATGCGAACATAAAACAAATCACACGTGAAACAAGAACAAATTTTATTTGTTGTTTTTGTTTTTGTCGCGTACCAAAAACGGATGTTTTGTTTTGTAAAAATATGTCGCGTTAAAAAATGTTTTCTGTTATAACCGTTTTTTCATTGTAAATTTATAAAATTTAGAAACTTTTCGTCTTAAAAATGTCACCACAAATTAACAGACTTTCATTCTAAAAATCTCAGCTTTTCAGATACAATTTTATTGTATATTGTAGTAGTGCTGATAAATTCGGTTACTTTTGAATACTCGATACTACTCGATATTTTTGATTTGGATACTCGATACTACTCGATACTTTTAACGGTTTTTAAATTTGAAATTTTTTAAAATTTTTTAGTAAAATTCCTTTAAAATGTTTACGTTAATTCAATATTTAAATTTATAAACATATTTTTAAACTTTTCACCAACTATTCATTGTATTTTTCATAGTTTTTTAAAATATACTTTTAAATATTTTACTTCTGATTTTTTCATTTAGCAAAGTTGTAGTTTTGTGATAAATATTTTAGCGGAGTCACATTTTTATATCTTTTGTCTGTCCAAAATGCAACTCTGAAAATATCGAGTAGTAGTTTTGAGTATCGACTACTCAAACAATAAGACAAATACTCGATACCCACTACTCATATTTTTACCAGCACTATATTGTAGGGCATTTTTGTTGAATTTACTGGCTCTTTTAAATTTCTCTGATATTCCATCGAAACATTACAAGCTTCTATCAATGTTAAATGCTAAGAAATTTTACAAAATTGCTGACAGCTAAATTCAATAAATCTGTCAGTTAACCCTAGAAGTGCATTGTTAGTCGATTCGACTAACATCAACCGTGCTTTACAAATAGCGTGAAAAATAGCGATGCACTTCTAGGGTTAAAGTCCTAGTTAGTAGCTAACTGGGCATTCAGCAATCGGGTCGAAGTAAGTTCAAAAGTTAAAAGTCAAACATAAGTTAAGTTAAGTTCACAAAGACGCCTATACTGAGAGAATTATCTGCATAATGTTAATGAATTTTCGCATAAAAGCAATTGAAATAATGGGATGTTTCATAGAAACTAGATTCGTAAAATATGTATATGTAGTCTTTTCATCAAATTTAAGAAATTTTTATTAACTTTGTGAAGAAAATTTCATTAGTTTACTTAAAAGTCCTCCAGCAAAATTCTCTCTGTGTATGCGATGCGATCAGATCAAATAAGGCAAAATTAGGAAACAAAATTGACGTTATAGCTATGAAACGCCCTGTATAAATCCAACAATATTTTACAATCAGAAATCTCAACCGAGAGGAAAGACATGCATTTTACAAAGTATAATTTTGTGCCAAAATTTATTTCGTTGTTTTGTATCTCTTAATAAAAATTAATTCCTGAATTCAAATTTTAGATTTTTTTCACCAAAAAAATTAATGCTGGATTCACAATGCTGCAGAGTGGAGTGTACTAAAATAGAGATGCCATAATACAAAACATATGTTATTGCGAGCGAGAAAGAAAGGAACTAAATCCTCCCTGCTGCACAGTAGATTAGAGTGGTGTACTCCAGCATTGTGATTCCAGCTTAAATGTTAAAAATTTGGTGCTACACGAAGTATGATTTTTTTTTGTCCATGAACAATAAATATTACTCATACGTCATTCTCATCAATACCGTAGATTTTATGTAAAGTACAGAGGAAATGCCAGAAATATGAAAATATTATCCTATTTTTTTAATGTATATTTATTATGTAAATTAATTTAAAAGAATATGGTAAATTCGTTTTTATTTTGTATACTTCTTGATTAAAATATTTTCCCTAATTGCAGATAAAAACATTTTAATTTCAATTTCGATCATACCTTTGAATATTTAAAATTAGATTTGGTACTTAAAGTTTTCGATGAGTGTAGAATTTAGAAGTGTACAATACAAATTAAAAATATTATCTAAATTTTTGTTTCAAAATTTGGTAGTTAAATATATTATCTGTAATTATTACATTATTAAATTTATTATGTATTTGTTTTTGTCAAGTAAAGCTAACACCATTGTCCTTGATAAAGGGAGTTTTGAAATGTAAAATAAGAAAATCCGAACATTTTATATCTTCGAAAATTTATACTTATTATATACAATTGTATAACATTATTCAAAAAAATATAATAATCTTTATATTAAAAGATACATTTTTAATTAAATTCCTATCTTAATGTTGGTCACTGTTTCGTTTTTATTTTATTTGTTGCTATCATTTTTTTTCTTTGATCTCTTAAATCATTATAAGAGTTAAATAGTGTGCTTCTTTTTTATTTGTTAATAACCTGTGTGCGATATGCTTTACTTTAAGATTTTGGCCCATTTGTATGTTTTGGATTATATGTATGTATGAATTTGTAATTAGTATATATGTTTGTATATATATTAATTTAGTTTTTGTCTTAATTGTAATTAAAACTATTATTATTTTTTTTAATTAAAAGTTTTTATTTGTAGTGATTTTCCTTTTAAATTTTAAAGCTTAAAATCGATTTTCAGTTTTTTTCTTTACAAATTAAAGCTATTTTTTTTAAATCATTGTTGTTGAACTTGTCAAGATATTAGTTTTAATATAAACCAAAACATTTATTTAAAATTCACGCAAATAGAAATTGGAAAGAAATATTTTTATGTTAGCTTATCGGTAGGTTTTGAAATTGGGAATTGTTTAAAAAAAAGTTTATTTAAGGTATATTTACTTATATTTATCTTAAAAATATGTAACTGACCACATTTATTAATCAATTAAGGAAAGGATTATAAAACAATTTAACATTGAAAAATGTCATTGCATTAAATAATTCAAATTTGGAAGTGTCTTATCTAAAGTAAAAAAATCTACTCTATTTAATATAAAAACTTTTTAACTTAAGGATAAATCGCGTAAAATATTGTATTTACTGAGAAACATTTTTAGGTTTTGAAAAATCTTGATTAACCCTAATGGTTTTCTATATCCTTTACATATTTCCTGGTATTTTCGGTTTAAAAAAATTACCGATATTGAAGAATTATTATATAAAACTCAGAAAAATGTTGTCTGTTTGAAAACCTTCATATTCTTAGAATAAATCTAGATTTTACATTGTGATGATTTTTTCCTATTGAATGACATTAAAATTTTCAAGACTTTATAATTAAAGACCAGGTTCTATAGTGAAGGGTTTTGATTACTCTAACTGCGAATAACAATAAGATTATATCTATGGACTTTTGCAAAAGCACTGATTTCAAAAACTTCCATTTTATAGGAGAGCCAAAAAAATGCTTGTTGTGATTGTGTCTTTCTTATAAAATTAAATAATTTTTCATTTTCTCAAAAGAAACGACGACCTTTGAAGTCCGGGCAAAATTTTCCACGTGAAAAACAACATACGGAACTTTAACAGTGAAAAGTTGGTTCCAAATAAGTAAGCTGTTTTTTTGAAAAAATTTTATAAAAACTTAGAAAAAGTTTTATGGAAAAGAAAGAAAATTTTACACTTTCAATAAATTTAAGTGCTCAAAAGATGTAAGAATTCGTTATTGCTACAACATTAATTGCGCAAAAAGTTGGGCGTTGTGGTGTATTGGTTAGTACATAAGGTTGCGGGCTCGATCCCCAGCGCCTGCAACATAAATTTACAAAAATAATATGCATGAGGTTTTTTATCTCTCATACATATCGCAGCGTCCTCCTTCGGTGTTCCTATAGCACTTAGCCCCTCCGAAATAAAATAACATAATAGGGCTACGGATTACAAATCTTGCAACAATTCTTCTAAAATTGAACATCTCACTCAATGTTGAGATATTTAGCCCTCAAATTTTCACCACCTTTAAGCTCTTCTCTATCCCCTTTACTTAACACGTTAATTAATAGGGAGAATTCCCTGAGAAAAATAATACATATAAAAAATTAGAAAAAAACTCTAAAGTTAAATCTCTAATGTTACGAATGAAATAAGCTCTTTTGTCAAACAGATAACAATAAAATTTCCAAAAAAGTTTATGTACAATAAGGTGTAGATGGTGTGGAAATGTGATGACCAGACAGAAATATGCATATGCAAAAGTTATATTGACAATAAAAACTTTGAAAAAAATTTCTTAAGTCGGCTTAAGTTGCCTAGTTAAAAGTCCACAGGTACTTTTTTATATAGTTTAATTATTGGATTAAATGTTGATTTGGATGCCACCTTTCCAGTTACAGGGTGTTATTTAAAAAGACAGACAATTAAGTCAAAAATATGTTAAATAATTATAATTGTCACGCAAAAATTAAGACTTAAACAATCATGTAAATTACAGTTACAATAGCACTGTGGAACAAATTCAGGTTAGCAAAAGTTGGGTCGATTCTGAGAGTGAGGGGTGAAAATAGAGGCTAAATTAGAAGACCCGTATCGCGGCGTTTGCTTATGTTAGTTCGAATTTTTTATATGGTTTTTTGGTCAATCAAATCAATTTTTTAAAAAATTTTAAATGTTGCACAGGTCTCTAGCAATAATTTGGATTTTACAGATTTAAAAAATATCAATTAGTCGACGAGTTATAGCCAAAAAACCATATAAACAATATGAAAACATTCGAACTAACATAAGCAAACGCCGCGATACTGGTCTTCTAATTTAGCCTCTATTTGCACCCCTCACTCTCAGAATCGACCTAACTTTTGCTAACCTGAATTTGTTCCACAGTGTAGTCTAATAAGCTAAATAAGAGAAAATATTATTTAAAAGAAATTAAACTTCATTTGAATAGTATAAATCAAATGTTTTATTTTTTAGTTAGTTTTAGTTTTATGTTGTTTAAACAACTGAAAAAAAGTAAAAACCAATAAATACTCATTTTAAAATAAATTTTAGAAATTCACTTCCCAACCAGCAATTTCGGAGCGCTCATAAATGAGATTCTTAAATGGCTCATAGAAGTGATTATTGTTTTTTTCGAAAACACTCTTTTTTTTGGTAGAAAATATGAACCCTCAGAAAACAATCCAAAAAGTTGTCTCTATAATCTAAAAAGCTGTCTCAAAATGAGGTTTCATTTTTCGGACTCAAAGAAGATTCCAAAATTATTTAAATTTATGAGAAAAATTTCGATTTTATACGTTCGTTTTTCTGAGTAATTTCTGAGTACATAGGGGGCTCTTTTAGACGGACAACTTTCATAGGAAAAAGGGAAAAAATGTTTATGTTTTTGGAGCTCATTTCTGAGTCATTAATGATCATCTTTGTTTGCTGGGTTACTAATTGGGACTAGTTAGTTGAATGGACCAATTAACTGATGATTTCATTGGCATTACAACTGAACAATACCAATGAATTTTTTTGGCATTACAATTGATCAATGCCAATGAAAAATTTGAAATTATGTTAGATTTTTTAATGAAGTGAACTGGAGTTCGATGCACGCAAAGAAAAAACATGGTTGGGATGACCATATTCGAAGAGCATCATATATTTTTGGGTCTATGGTTGCGACAATCACATTATGAAATACCTTTTTCTATCATAATATGATCCCTTAATTACTACATTATGGTCCCTATAGTTTTTTTTTGCCAGCATTCTCTTGAATGTGAGTGAAAAAGCTGTGCACGATTTCTTTTATTCGAAATAGTACATTTATTTATTCAGTGACTAATTTACAAATTTAAATAATTTAAATTGATTTTAGTTATCACTTATATATAACTAAAAATAAATTATGGAAACATCTGATAACAGCGCGTAGAAAAATATTGTTAAAAATACAATTTTACAATGCATCCGAAATGATCATAACATTTTCTCAGTGATGATATTATTTTCCTAATGATCATACTATATTTCTCATGATCATATTATGGTAATGAAGGAATTTTTGTAATCATTTGGGACCATATTATGATCATCATGAACATAATATGACCAGTACGAAAATATTATGATCATTTCGTCGTGCACTTACATTTTTTTTTATTTAATTTTGCACTTTTTCAATTTTATTTTCGTACAAAATTGAAATTTATCGCACTTCTTATTATAGACGCTCTGAAAAAATATTTTTGCTACGTGAGAACAAAAAATTAATTACATTTTTTTAATTAATTTATAGCACTAAATACTTTATTGCATAATAAACAATATTTTTTTGAGGATTCTATATCTCTGTAGACTTCTTGGGTATAGCGGGTTCTTTCTTCCAAAAACAATGTCGCTATTAAAATGAATACCAATAAGTTATTTTTCTATTTTTTAAGTCTTTTTTTTTAATTCATATATATTATATTATTTATTTTAGTGCTTTTTACAACTTCTTTTCACAAAATCTTAAACAAGACTGACGCTAACTGATAGATGACGCTCTTAAAAAAATATAATGATCATCTCATAGTTGTCGAAACTATACCAATGATTGTGAATATGATCTCTCTCAACTCACATAATAATATGATTGTAATTCGAAGAGAGGAATATTATTCTCCAGATAATATACGATTGTACGAAAAAAGGGAGATATTAACTACAAAATGATTATAGGCGACCATATCATTTGTAAAGTATGATTAATACATTAATAATTTGATTGCAACAAACATGTATGGCAGTAGTGACCATAGTTTGGTAGCTGTGATCATATTGCAACCATATCTTTTCTCTGCGAGTGTGCTATTTAAAATTTATTATTTTTCATGTTCATTAACATAATAATTTTGAGCATGTTCCTTTAAAAAAAACTCTGGCAACATTAATTAGAAGAAATATTTTGGTACTACACTGCGTATGATTGTTTTTGTATATAAATATTACTCATGCGTCATTATCAGCAAATATTTTAAGTTAGCATTATTTTTTAATTGGACCTCTAAATACCACTGGCACCCACTTTATCCAATGGCAACCACCGAATATGAAGAACTTTGCATATGTGATAGAACAGCGTTGCTACGTTATTGTAGTTTCTGCTACACTCAGATAAAAAAGTTAGTAAAAATATTTGTAAACAGTTTGCAATCGCACTTTACTATTTTTATACTGATTTTTAGTACAATTTTTTTTAGCAATCATTTTTGCTATTCTCTTATTCCAAATTACGGATTTTTTTACTAATTCTCGCTGCTGATTTCAGCAAAACATTTTATAAATTTTTCAAAACCGAATGCTAAATTTAGCAGAAAAATATACTAATTTAAAAAATTTTTTTTTGATTTTTCACAATTCTTGTTTCGTTTATATTTGTTACTATTGATATATTCTTAGTTTGGAAATAACACTCAGAAAATTTTATTGTATCTCCAATGCATAAAAAGGTAATAACTGGGGAACCGTTTGCAATTTTGACTCTAAATTTCAAGTACGATGAAGTAATTATACGCTTGTTACAATCGAAAGAAAAAATGGGTTTTTTATTTTTTAGTACACGTTTTTGTTAATTTCAGCAGATTAATTTTAAATTACAGTTTACAACAATTTACTGAAATTTAGTATTTGCAACTAATTATTTATACTAATTTCATTGTACTAAAATTATTGATATTTAGTAAGTTTTTTAACTGATTATAGCAAATCGATTTTGAATTGCAGTTTACAACAATTTTGCTAAAATTAAGTAGCGACTACTAATTTTTTCTACTAATTTTGTTGTACTACAGATCAGTAGACATGTGTTGCTGAAATTAGCAAAAAATATCGCTGGGTTCAAAACAGTTAAATTTCCCGTAATAACAGCAAAATTTTCAGTAGCCATTACAGAGTTTTTTGGTTGAGTGTAGATTTAGCAGTTTGAGTTAGAAAATTGCATATATTTTTCTGAAACATTTGTTAATTTTATAAAACTTTACCTACATTTTAGTAAATTGCAAATAACAATTTTTATTGCTGAAATCAAAAAAAAAAGTGTTGAATATTAGTAGATTAATACATATACATAATCACAAAACAATTTTATATCTTCTTTTAGATTATTCTTTTAAATGTAAATAATAAATTAACCTTCTGAAATCAGAACTAATGTATTTGTCAGCAAATATTTTTGGTAATTTTCCTGATATTTGCATTTACCAAAATTGTACTTAAACATTACTAAATGTTTTTTGTTTTTGTTTGTCTACTAATATTCAGAAAAATTTTTAGCTTGTTTCAATAAATTGTTATTTGCAATTAAATAAAATATAACTTACATTTTGAAGATTTAACGGATGTTGTGTTACTTTTTTCACTTTATTAATATTCAGCACGCAGATTCTGCTGATGTCAGTAGTTTTTTCTGCAGAGCCCTTAAGCAGATTGTGTTAGGAATTGTCGTTCGTCAAAAGCTGATTATTGACATATTTTTCCTAGTTAGCATTTAGACGTTTTTTATTTAAATTTTACTTAAGTAAAAAATTTTCAAACAAAATTTTACTCTTAAATGAAATTTTAGTTAAAATTCATACCAAGTGCTGACCATAATACTGGCCCTAAGATTTATTTGAGATTGGACCAATAAAAAAATACAGTTCTGTTAGTTTTTTCTCCCCTAACAGATATTAAAATTTTAGAGCAATCAGTTGGTGACCGCGGGAATATTCTTCTTGAAAGCAATTTTGGTTTACATTTCAACCAAATATTTAAATATTGTTAGTATGAAAATATGAATATAATTTACAAGAAAACCTTCTTAACAAAAAGTACACACTCGTGTGTTTAAATATTATGGACATCAAGAATAATTGTAATAATTGTAAAAATTGTACTACCTCTGTTTCGAAAAAAGGTTAACATTTCTATTGATTTTTTTTGTTCCAGAATAAGGTTAACATTTTGTCTAAGCAAAGTGTTTTTATTCAAATAAAAGAAAATAAGTTAAAATAACAGTTCATGTGCCACTATTGTGGTAGAAAAAATAATATTGTATTGTAATAAAATTAATGAACATTATTCTGACGAGCTGTTGCTAATGCCTCTTCGTTGCATTTAATAGAAACCAGTAAAAGGCCATCTCGGCGAAGACTTTCTTTACCCATATGTCGAATTTTGTAATTATTACCATTTTTGTTAAGCATTGTAAATACCATACATGTTTGTAATGTCAAAAATGCGTTTTCTAATTTATCTGAATGCTGTTAATTTTTTTCACACAATATCAAAGAATTATTTTAATTATAATTTTCAACTTTGACATCGAATTAAAAATAAATTTAAAAAAAATTGGAAAGCTATCTAAAATTCAGAATCACTGATATGTTCTAACAACTATCTAAAAAAAAAAATTAGTTTTTTTAAAAAACCTCCATAATCCCAGCAAAAATATAGAAATGTTAACCTAATTTCGGAACGGAGGTAGTATTACTAAAAATTTAAATCTATTCTGTGGCAAAACAAAAAAATCCTATTAAATACCTTCCGCTATCAATTCCATTCCATTTCTATTTTGTTTTCTATCTACTTTATATTTAATATAATATTTAAGGAATTTTAAATAAATGTTTCGGCTACCATTTGTTACAAACATTCACCCGTTGGTGGCTTTTCATCTTGTGGCGAGGGACCTGATACTGAAACCATTGGTAAACTTTTTAATTTTGGTGTTATACATTTTAATTTTAAAGCTTTCGGACTACTGTGTGTAGATGATGAAACTGGGGATGCTGTAGAAGAACGTTGATGGACTAGAACTCGAGATCTTGTGGGAGCTGGGTTGCCTAATATTGAAACTGTTGTCGTTGTTATATTAGCTGCTGTATCTAATGGTAATGAGACCAATTCTTCTACAGTATCGGCTGAATCATGGGAAGCTGAATTTAATGAAACCGTTTTGGTTGAACTCAGTGGTGGAGGAGGCGGTGGTGGTATTGGCATTACCATTGTGGCGTTTTGTTGCTGCTGCTCCTCTCTTATATGTGATGGTGGTGCTTCTATTGATATACTACCCACTACTTTATTGGAAGTCGTTACCGTAGCTGAATGACTCAATACACTAGTGGCGGCTAGAAGTTTTTCAACATTGTTTTTCAATATAGCTACCGGATTATTTTCTACACTTCTAGAGCATTCTTGTAGTTCGATGGCATTATCATTTTGAGCATCATTGCCATTATTATCATCGGTATGCCATTGGCGATTATCGGCAAAACTTTTCTGTAAAATTGAAAAAAAAAAATTATAAATTATTAACTGGCGTAGAGGAAAAAAATCATAGGTAACTCAATTATTATATCATATTAAAATTAACATTTTATCATTTTCAAATTAAGTATGACCAAATTACGTTTTAATGTTTAATAGCCAGTTTTATAGAGATCACTTATGTTGAACCCACTCTTTGTACGGATTATTGTTCTTCCTCTTATTGTATTAACAAAGAAGTAAGGCAGAAAGAAAAACTTGTATTATTTATTACACTCAAAAAAATAAGTTAGTAAAACGTCTTGTATATCAAGTGTACTAGTTTTCAGCAATTTTTTTGCTGAAATTCCGTTTTCAGCAAAAGTTTTAGTTATATTTTTTTAGCACTAAACTAATTTTGAACTAATGTTTTACTAATTTATTTTGCTACAAAAATTGTGCTGATAACCGCAATTATAGCGTGGACGACAACCAGATAGACAAATGTAGATGTCGCAGCTTGTCTGGATGTAGTACAGACAACGGAAATGATTAAAAAGAAAAACAACTCTATACAATTTCTATATTTAAATTTTCAGCAAATAAATTAACTAAAGTAAAATTTCGCTACAAGTTTTTTGAGTTTTTTTCAGTCTACTAATATTCAGCAAAAAGTTTAGTGATTTTAGCAAGGATTTTTTTCATTTGCAGTCGACTAAGTGTTAGCAAAACTTTTGCTGAAGATTACTATTTTTTTTTTTGGTAAAAATCAGCTCGCTGATTTTCAGCAAACCTTTTGCTGAAATTACCAACTTTTTTGCAAGCACGCTCCTGACTAAAAAATTGCTGACACAGCAACATTTTTTGCTGACTTTACTGACTTTTTTTTTGAGTGTACCAATGGTGATAACTAGGGCAAGGAATTCCATGCAAATGCATGTTTTTTCTAGATAGTCCAAAACTTATATGGACTAAATATTTATCCGAATCATCTAATTTAGAATAAAATGTCATCGATTTGTAGTTGCATATTTTTGCATATTTATCAAAAATGCACGTTTTTCCATATTTTGACTTTAAATGCATATTTGGTGACTTTTTAATGCATATTTTGTGCGTTTTAATGCATATTTGTGCATATTTTTCATTTTTAGGACCTTTTTTATTTTGTAAAAAAATATAAAAAATTTATACGTTTTCATATTTTGATTCAATCAAATTAAACATTCTTAAAAACCTTATTGACCTATAGCAAATCTTCGAGCTTTGTATCTGTTTGCAAAATAACTGACTTAAATATATTTTTGCATTATTTTTGCAAAAATAATAGGTTTTAGTGCATATTTCTTATATTTTTAATCCATATTTTTCTTTTTTACCCGCATATTTTAGGCGCATATTTTCCATTTTTAAGTGCATGAAATTCCTTGCCCTAGTGATAATATACGAAATATCAGAAAAACTTAAAATATTTCTGTTGTTGGTTATGCTTGCAAAAAAACTTCGAAAACATATTTATTTACACATTTTTTGCCGCTTTTCTCTTCTAGTTGGGTAGCAGATTATATTTAATATGAAATTCTGATGTTTTATAATTGCAGTAATGCACTTTCTAAAGAGAACTGAAGATGGGGAGCTGGAAAATCCCCGAAACGATCGTCTTTTCGTTCCTGAAGGTATAGAATATTTTGAAAGTAAAAATTCTGTGAAGTTTTTGTTAGAAAAATATCCTGATGGAGAAAAATGGCAGAGTTTTTGAAAAAAATTACTTATTATGTTAGTTTACAATGAGGAAATAATTGGCCTCGATAAGCTGGATAACATCGAAAAAATTTCACATAAGTGTTCTTTATAATTCCGGCTTATGTATAATATTTTTAATTATAAAAATTTGAATAAATTTTAAGTAATTTTTCTAAATACTTAATTTTTTTTTTAATTTTAGAGATATTATAATAACATTGTTCAATACTAGTTCTTGGAGGTAGATTATTCAAACGCTAAATGAAAGTACCAAAGCGTTTGGCGCTGGTAGGACAATCTTTTAAATTATGAATTTGTTATATAGTAATGGATATTCGCTACAGAAATTTTTATTTTCCAACTGATTTTGTTCAAATTTGATCATTTTTAAAATTTGTAAATAAGTAAAAATATTTGAGTTTACTTCTCCAAATATTTTTCGCTATAAAAGTTAACATATATACAAAAACTAAAATCTACATTATAACCTAGAGAGAACCCCATAAATACAATCTGATGATAGTGATTGGTAACACTTGAAATGCATTAATTGTCAACCATTAGTTCTAGGATAGTTTTTTTTCATAAGTGTTTTCTGTATTTGTTGTAAAATAAATTGTGAATTCTATTTGGAATTTGTCATATTTGATCTTAAAACTGAACAAAAATAACACTAATTTGTATGTTTATCATAATCCTCTTCATTTTTATTTACTGATTTTCAAAAGTTGCTGAAATTTGACACATAGTTTTGGTTTTTAGATTTTTGGCAACAAAATGGTTGGGATGCGGTGGTGGCGGGCGCGGTGTGGCTACAAAGCGTGCGTAGCAAATAACATCTACAGTCGGAGTGATATATTAATCTTATTCAAATCTTAATATACCAAACAAGGGGGTTTTCAACTATATTATTAATTTTTTAGTTTTTAAGGCAGAAGACTTTGAATCCCGAGCAAGACCGGATACAAATAGCTGGTAATAAATATAAATGTTAACAATTTACATACAGTGTTAATTTAAAATTAAATCCTTAAAGTATACTATAAATTTTGTTTAGTTTTTACTAAAATTAGTATTATAATTTCTTTAGTACGATACTATCCTTACACTCAGATACAAAAGTTAGTAAAAAAATTTGTAAACATTTATCAATCGCACTTTACTATTTTTGTACTGATTTTTGGTACAATTTTTTTAGTAATAATTTTTGCTATTCTCTTATTACAAATTACGGATTTTTTTTTACTAATTTTCGTCGCTAATTTCAGCAATACATTTTACTAATTTTTCAAAACCGATTGCTAAACTTAGCAAAATAATATACTCATTTAACAACAAGTGGATACTTTAAGGAAATTTTATTTACAAGAATTCGTTGACTTTTTAGAATTCTTGTTTAGTTTATATTTGTTATTATTGATATATTCTTAGTTTGGAAATAAAACTCAGAAAATTTTATTGTATCTCCAATGCATAAAAAGGAGAATGGTTTGCAATTTTTACTGCAAATTTTAAGTATGTTGAAATCAATATACATTTTTTACAATTGAAATAAATTTTTTTTGTCTTTATTAAATTTGAGTTTAATATTTTTTTTAGTTTTTATAGTTTCTTTATTTTTTAGTAAACTTTTTGCTAATTTCAGCAGATTAATTTTAAATTGCAATTTACAATAATTTACTGAAATTTAGTAGCAATTGTACTAAAATTTTTGATATTTAGTAAATTTTTTAACTGGTTTTAGCAAATCGATTTTGAATTGCAGTTTACAACAATTTTGCTAAAATTTAGTAGCGGCTATTAATTTTTAATTTTGTTGTTCTACAGATCAGCAGACATGTGTTGCTAAAATTAGCAAAAAATACCGCTGTAGTAGCCATTACAGACTTTTTTGGTTGAGTGTGGTAGATAAGTATATTTATTGCGATAACTTTGGCAAATGGAAACTTTTTTCTTTGAAATTTTACAAGAACAGTTTCTATATTATATCATACTAAAAGTTTAACTTTGTGGACAACTTGGAAAGCTTTGCTGCCATATAAAATTTTTGAAAAATCGCGATTTTAACGTATAGGTCGAGTCATGTGCCTATATTTCGCCAGAAAAAATTGTTATTGACTGCATTTGAAAATTTTTGTATAAAAAAACCAAATGGAAAACCACTACATTTTAAACACATTTCGCGAAAAATCTGTGCCTTAGATGGGAAAATAAAGTACGCTATTGTAATCAGCATGCCCGAAATATATAGAATTAATTGTCAGAACTCTATTAATTTTTAAAAGTTAAGATTTTGTCATCCTGTGTTATATTTTTCGTCTCAGTAACGTTTTTTATTTAAATTTGTTATATTATTTGGAACAAGCACACTGTGGAGGGGACAAATAAATCGTAACTTTCATTTAGCGATACTACGAGTATAACAATTTTATCAAGAAGCGGCAATTGCTTTGAAGGTTTTTACTATACTAACCAAGTACTTTCGTTGGAATTATCCATCTCTAGACCATGATCTCAATTTGTATCATAGGCAATGTCTTCGTTTAGTCGAATTTCTTACTACTTTTACTACAATTAGAAAGTTTTGTTTACTTTTTGTATTGAAATTTTCCAGCTGTAATAAAAGTAGCAACTTGTAATTAGTGAACGAACAGGCTTAGGGTAATTAAAATTTAACTTATTTTTTTCTAATAAACGGTAAAATATAAAAATTTTGATTTTTAATATTAAACTAAAAATAGTATTTTCTCATGTAAATATGGAAACGGTGTAGAATAAAGAAACAAATTTTATTTCATACCTTTCTACCATTATCTGTAATATTTTCTGCACTTTTTGCTTTACGACATAAAACACTTTGTGAACCATATCGACGTAAAAATTCAATAGAATCAAAACCTCTTCCCTCTGATGACACAAATATGGCTGAGTTTATGCGACTTCGTGTTATACGCTCTGATATAGAGGCAGTTCGTTCCTCCGGAAAGACATGGAAGTGCTAGAAAATTGAAAATCATCATTATCATTATTGTTATTATTATCCGCATAATCATCATGACATCACATTTGACATTATAATAAACTGTACAATCAACAAAACATTTAACTTAAAACAATAACTGTAACATAAAAAGACAATATAATGGAAAAATATAATAAAAATATAACAATTGATGCTTACGCGACTACAATGTAGAGGCTGATAGGCGAGCGCTCCGCAGTCGCTGCTATCAAACTGTAAGAAAGAAAGTAAAAAAGAACAGGGAAAGGACAAAAAAAAACACCATTTTAATATGAATGGACATAAACAAGGACACAACACTATGTTTGATTCATATTTTCTTATATTTGATGTGAATTTAAAACAGTATGATTATGGTAAACTAAGAATAACTTAAGATTTGATATGAAGCAGTGTATGTACAAACAAATGATAATGATGATGATGATGTAATGGTTTATTAAAATATATTTTCCGTAAAAGCAAATGTATATTTAATTCTCAAGAAATTGAAATTAAACTACAATTTAGTAGCGAAAAAAATTAAATAATTTCAATAAAATATCTATTTAATATTATAGGGTGTTTTATATATATATTCAGCATTCATATTTATCCATACCTACTAGTTCTATATTTTATTTCCACAGTAGTACTGGGAAGTTGTAGATAGGGTTTGATATGTGTAAGCATCATGTAAATCAATCTTAAATACTTAAGTATTATACGACTTTTGAGCATTACTTAAAGGTTTTCCAAATTATCACAAAAATGTAGAAAAATTTATAAAGATATTTTAATTTATACACCCAAAAAAGTACGTGGTCGCATAGCCAACAAAATCCATAGTCAATTTAGATTTTTTATAAATCAACTATAATAATCAATAACAACTATTGGTGTAGGTATAAGCAACCCCGTTATACATAGTCGATTTTGTAATTACTAAATAATTGTGAAATACAAATTGTCAAATAGAAAAATAAATAAAACAGCTAAAATTAAAACAAAAATCTAAAAAAAATATATAAATTTCAAATAAGAGATTTTCCAATACAATTTCCCACCTATTTTGCTCGAATTGCAATTAATGAAATTATTTTTCATTGGAGATAAAATTTAAAATCAAGTCCAAAACTAAAGGTAAATAATTGCAAAATATACGAATTTCCATATAATTAGTTACAATTAATTTTAAATAATTTATTCTATTTGTTCCAGAAGGAAAATCCTCTTTTTTTTCAATTAATTTATTGCAAAAAATAAGTTAAAATATAAAGATCCGTGGTTTCTATTGACCATTTCTAAATTAAATATAGTCGTTGGCTACCACGTTTAGATTTAATTTAATTTCCACTAGGAAATCATTGGCATTAACTTTTTCCATAGTTAATTTCTAGAATTTAATTAAACATAGTAGCCTTCCACTACTTCATATCAACTATGGCATAGTGGCGGTTATTTCACCTATGAAATAGTTGAAAATATAGTGATCAGTAACTACGTATTTTTAAGGGTGTATAAATATTTTATATGAAAACAAAATTTTATGATCGAATTTTGTGATTTAAAAGTTAGAGAATCGCACTATAGAGGGACAATTCTCTTAATTTTAAACGACACGTCAGTGTAGTTAATATGAAAATTTGGATACACTGTCCGACACAAGTTTGCACCCATACACGCAAAGAAAAGATAGGGTTGGGATGATCATATTCGAAGAGCATCATATATATTTTTTTGATTTGTGATTGCGACAATTATATTATGATATAGTTGTGAGAATCATACTTTAACCTTAAAATCATACTTTGGCATTAAAATAAACGAAAAAACTATAGTTACTCGTATTACCGATTTTGTCAGTTAATTAACAATTAAAAATAAACGACGAAAGTAAGTAGTCCTCTTTTTAACTGATTTGCAATTGTTATGATGTGCATATTCAGTAGAATTTAAGGAAAAAATATTGTGAGTGTAGTTTATAGCTGTGATTAAGTTGTAACAATATCTTTTCCCTGCGTCTGTCCAAGTTTGATACATTTTGAGAGAAGATTTTGAAATAAAATACACATGACTTTAAATTTTTCTAGATCAAATAAAAGTAGGACATGCTGACTAAGTAAACTACTGCTCAACATTATAGCGAACTTACTAGTAGTATTTTGGTGTTTGAATATCTCGGTAACGACTCAACAAAAAATTATAATTTTTTTGGGTTTACAAATATAATTTTATTTGCATCTCAAAAATATAGATACTTATTTCCCTAACCTTGGAGAAAAAAATTGGCTGTAAGGCTACCTAAGCTCCAAACGGCTAACCTAAGTTCAATATTATTGAAAAGACTTCGTATATTGCGAAATATTTCAGTATTTCGATTTAAATTTATTACCAAGCTTGTTTTTTAAAGATGTTAGTTACTTTTTACCCAAAATTTCACAAATTTGTCTTCAAATTATGAGAAAATACCATTTTAGTTCCTTAAAAGGGATGACATTTTCAATTAATGATGAAATTTTCTTGTATGGTAAAATGGTACTCAAATATTAGGAAATATTCCCACGACTTCAAAAATAATTTTTTTTTCATAACCTATAATGGCATTGAAAATTTTGACATCAAAATAAAATTTCTGCCTGCGGCTCTATTTACCTAACAGAAAATTAAATTTTTTTTGTAAAAATCGCGCGATTATTCCCATTTTTGTTTTTGTTTATTTTAAATGTTAGGTAAATTGCGCGGCAGGGAAATATTTTTTTGGAAAAGTCGAGCGTTTTTTCCACAAATTTTTCCCTGCGGCGCAATTTACCTAACATCAAAAAATGGGAATAATCGCTCGATGTTGACAAAAAAAATTGCCTACGGCGCAAAAAAAAAATTGCCTACAGGAAGTACTACATTTGAAAAAAAAAAAAAATTTTTTTTTTGGAAAAATCGCCTAAAAATGACCTAATATTTAAAAAAAAAATCGTCTAAAATTTTACCAAGTACCTCTAATTCCATTCCTCATTTTTCAAATCGTGAGAAAATTTCCTTTCATTGGAGTATCATTTTCGTTAATATTATATTTTACTTTTTTCAACGCCCCTATTGGTCGAAAAATGGCTCTAGTTAGGGATACGTTTTATGGATAAAAAATTAAATTTTTGGCATCGTGAAACAATTTCCTTTAATTTAAGAACCCACACTTACATGTTACTATGTTCCCTCGTTTTATGCCCCCAAGAGCCTCCCGCGCTTCCCAAAATTAATTTCGGTTTTTTTCTTTTTTAATTCTAAAGGGGTCATTTTTTTTTCGACGAAACCCCTTAAACTGCACTTTTGCACGGCCCAATATACAATTTTGTATAATTATATATTGGAACATATATAGCAAGATATAATGATATAAAATTTTAAGAAATTATATCTTAAATATATAACTATATCTTGTTATGTATAACACTATATATAGTTCAACGTATTACAATATCCAATTGCATATAGACCTACATATAGTGTCCGACCGAACAGTTCGGCCAAAAATCGACATTTATTCAGTTTTTCGGTATTTAGGGGCATTCTTAAGAAATTCTGATACTGGAGAAATGTTTATTAACTTGGTTAAATGCGATTTTGAATGTCAAATTTAAGGAAAACCCCGTAGTTTAGCTGTAAAGTTATCTGTTTGGCCGTCGAACTTTTTCCAATTTGCCGAACAGTGAATTCATTGCTTAACTTCGGACTTTTCCCTAAATTTTACACCCAAAATGGATTCCAATCGACCCAAAAACATTTTTCCATGAGCAAAATTTGCCCACAATGCTTCAACATACCGAATATCGCGCAAATACTTTTTGTGGGCGAACTGTTCGGTCGGACTCTACCTACATATAGTAGGTAGAGTCCTACACATATGCCTCATATAATTATGCATAATTGTATCTAATTATATACCATTATATCTAGTTGGATATGATTATATTATATTTGATATATTTGGATAAGGACAAAGTAAAATTAATAGTATCAAACCATATTTTACTTATTCCATCTAATTAGATCTAATTGTGTCAAATTTGATATAATATGATCTAATACGATCTAATTTGATACAATTAGATGTTGCCATTTTTCGGATATAATTATACATAATATTAAAATCTTTTTTTTACTAGCGAGTGCAGGAACTCGTTTGGAACGGATTTGGTTTGGTAATACCACCAGGAAAATATTCTGATTAAAAGAATCGGTTGCAGAATTTCTACTTTTTCTTTGTAACAACTACTACTCTCAATTGTAATACCGATGATTTTTTTTCAAATTTTTACAAAAGGAATTTCAAACAAAATTTAGAACTGATTTTTCGTCATTTATATCTTACATGTGAGATCCGTGTAATGCGTTCCGGAACTAGTTGCATGGAATCGGTTCTAGTGGAACCAGTTGCAGAATAGGTGTGCTTGGAAACCAATTATAAACAAAATTTTCCTGGGCATTTAAGGACAAATTTTTACAATCGGTTACCAACCACAGCAATTCTGCTTGCACTACAACCGATTCCATGGATCTACTTCCGGAAGTCTGACTGAAGGAGAATCAGTTTTAGAACTAGTTTAATAAGTATTTCTAGCGGAACCGGAGCTATAGAGGGATTCCTTTTGGGTTAATTTCAAACGAAAGTCATCGGTATAAGAACCGACAGTAGAACGTGTTGCAAAAAAATAGAAGTTATTCTACAACCTATTTTTTTGGAACAGAAATTTTTTCTAAGTCGTAAACAAATCCACCAAGTAATTTGCTGCATCTCCTGTTAACGTTATATTCGTACCACGAAAACAGTGCAACGGATTGCCAAACATGTGAAGGCATTTAATTGTTGTTGCATTATATTGTGAAAATTTATGTCCTTGACAATTACCTCAGATATTAAAGTTTCCAGACCTTTAGCTTAAAAGTTGGAACGAAACAAATTTATCCAAGGTATGAACATATCCTACACCCAGAAAACAGACTCTCCCTGACAACCGAATTTATTGCCAATCGTATGGTTCTGGTGCAGCAACCGAATTTTTCAGTTCTGACAACTGAATGGCTTTTAGTAACCGAAATTCTGTTATCACAGTGAAATTACTCTTGTCTCAGTTGGTTTTCTGTTGTGATAACCGAAAATATCAGTTACAATAACTGAATAATTCGATTGCTTACAAATTCAGTTGTCAGCACGAATCTGTTTTTTCTGTGCACGCCTGAGTTCTAAGCATAGATTACATAGATCTCTTACTCTTTGACATTTGCAGTCAGTGCACGTAACTCATGAGAATGTGTTGAACATACGTTCTATACCTATACAAAAATATTTGATTGTATGTGAAAAAATGTGTTTGTTGACAAAAGAAGAAGAAGAAGAGCAAGATATCTATGTAATCTATGGTTTTCTCGTTTTTGTATGTAGCATTTGAAATAATTTCAATGTAATTAATTATTTATTGCAATAAATTTAACACGGTGAGATGTGTAAAATATTTAACTGTCATCAAAATTCCAAAAACGTAGCAAAACAATTCAGATTATTAATGAGTGTTAATTAATAATAAAGTACAAAACATAAAAAAGTAATTAAATTGTGTGTTCAAAATTAGTTAGAAGAAGGTACATATGTTAGATAAAATATGGAATGGTGCAAAGATTGGTGCAAAGCAGCAGTTAACAACTTTGTTTTTGGGATGAACTTTAAAGAAGCAGTAAAGAAAGTTTTTTTTTAAGTCAGACTATTGAAATAAAAATAAAAATGAAAGCTGGATTCACAATGATGGAGCACTCCACCCTGCAGAGTGGAGTGAGCTAAAATAGAGATGGCTGATATAACAAATTTCTAAGTGCGAGGAAGAAACGAAGAAAATCCACTCTGTAGAATTGTGAATCCAGCTTAAAACATAAAAATAATCTGCTCATACATTGTTCATTTACAAAAGACAAATCACAATTTGTTGGTGTAGGTGGTAGGTAAAATTATGTTTTTTGGTGTAATTGGTGGGTGTATAAGTGTTTGGTATTTGTGTACGTATGTGTGTGTGCGTAAACGAAATAAGCAAAAACTTTTATAGACCATTAAACGCAGTGTTACAGTAGAGATATGACTACGTATGTATGCTACAATTTAACAGTAATTGTTTTAAGTGAAATTCTCTGGTACAAAAACGAACGAACGAACAGTTTATTAAATTTTTTTTTATTTTGTAACCAGTGTTTGCGAAAACATTAGGTGCTCTCTAAACGACAAATGAGTGCTAAAATTCAGACAATATATTTTCTATTTTTGTTTTTATTTAAACGACCAAACAACACATTGACCAAATGTTTGATTTGAATTTTGATTTTTTTTGCGTGATTTTACATCTAGTATATGCAATATAGAGGGTATTTGCTCCTAAAAATAACTTACACTGTGACGTTCGGACGTAGGATTTGTACGATTCAATGTTGTTGAATCAGTGCGTACAGTATCACTAGCTGCCATACTATGGTATTTGGGTAAGTGTGAAGAAGTCCGACTTTCACGAGAATCCTCGCGAGAACGTTCTGCACATGAATATTGTCGTCGGTATTGGCGGCGACGACGAAATGCATTAGGATTTGTAGCGTGCAATGTGTAATCGCCAGTAGCCCCCACAATACCACTGCTACAAAATGAGGGTGCCATAACTGGTGGTGCGATGGCACGATAGGAGCAAGGATCATAACTAAATTGCCTACGTCTCCATTCTTGATATTGACGATAATGACTAAATAGTCTACGTCTTCGTAGAATTATTTGTTTTTTGGCCTCTAACAATTCAAGATCTTCATTGGTGACTGTTGTCGCAGTATTATCCTGGGAATTTTTCAAAATACTACGTTGTGTAGCAAATTTCTTTTGGCGCATTCTATGATCTGTTTTACTTCGACTATCAGGCGCAGTACAGGGTAGTCGTTGTTGGTCATGTTCTTGTTCTATTAATTCATTACTATCCTCCCCATATTCTATATCTTCTCTGTTTCTTTCGGCTAAAGCTTCTGCTCTATTTTCCATTATATTATCATCGCGTTCACGATGGGGAGTATCTACAGCAGAGGCGGTAGCCACAGCTGCCTGACTATCAATACTATCCACACGCCTATAACCTTCCGATGGTAAGACTTCTTCACCATCGGCATTTGCTGGTTGCTAGCTTTCTGCTTCAGCCTTGTGCAATAAGGCGAATTGACAGCCACAATCACGTTCCAATTCGCGACGGGGATATTGAAAACAGCGATCAAATAAACCACAACTTTCAATGCGGGGTATACACTATAGATTTTCGCAATCAAATAGGTAGAAGAAGAAGAAGATGATGAAACAAAAATCCATAAGAAGAAAAACAAAACAAAAAAACGCAATCGAATATAATAGTAAACATCGCAACAAGAATAGTATACTTTACAATACAGTTAAGGAAGTTCAAAAAATGCAGGACATAAATACAAAGAAAAGTAAGCTTCTATAAAAAAATCCCAATATTTTCATTTCTTTTGTTTCTGATTTGTCGGAATTATAAATTTTGAAGTGGGTATAAAAAGCATGCTACCCTCAAGCATTTTTTTATGATTAAAATAAAAATCTAACAAATTTTTCTCAACTCTATACTTTTTGTTTTTCATGTGAGTAGTTTTATTGATTGTAACTAACTAATTCGAGCATAAAATATGTGATGAATATAAAAAAAATGTAATCAATGAAGACTCAATTGAATTCAATTAAAGGCACTAGTTTTTTTTTGTATATCTTATAAGCTTACAAAAATATAAAAAAAATTTAAAAATCTTCCTTGAAAGATTAACAAAAATTTGAGGAAAAAGAGTAGGATCTTAACTCTATCTATTCAAACAATTATAGTTATTTTTAATTGTTTAAAAATTACTAAGGAAAACAGTAAAACTAACAGAAAGTTTTACTAAGAAATATTTTACTACAAAAATTTTTAAGCAACGGACGAGTTTGGTGAAAACTACTAGTTTTACAGTTAATTTCTTCGGAATTTATATTTATATTTTGGTATTTAAGTTATTTTTAGATATATAAAAAGCACTATTTTTATTTTCGATTGCAAACAAATGTGCAAATACATAATCCTACAATAAAATGTGATAATATTTATTTGAAAACTTAGAATATATCAATAATTACAAATAAAAATTAAGCAAGAACTAATAAAAATTAACTGCAAAAATAATGTTTTCGTAGTTGCTTATTACATTATTAATAGTAACCGCTTGGAATAAATCTTACCAAATACAGTACTATTCTTTATTTTTTTAATAAATGTCGTACGCTAATAATAAAAAGGGTCCAAAAATTTTAGTTAAAACTGCTAAAAATTTGTTAAAATGAACTTTTGGAATAAACTGCTAAAAATAGCAGATTATTTTTGCTAAATATTATTAAGATAGGAACAGCGAAAATAAAACTCTTAGATATACAGAATTTTAGTTATACATATTTGAGTCAAATTTTAGTTAATAGAAAAAAAGAATTTAACCTGCTAAAATCGGCAGGTTAAATTAAATAATTAGCAGAATAAAAAATCAAAAAAAAATTTTAAGTACTCGGTTTTTTTAGTTCGAATAAAAATCTAGCCTTCTGAAGTGAGCAGCCTACTGTTTTTTTTAGCAAATATTTCTGTTGATTTTAGCAGAATAGACTGTTATTTGCGTTCAATTAAATTTAACTTGAATAAATAAAAAATTTGAAGATAAAACAGTTTGATTATGCTATTTTTATTCTACTAATATTTAGCAAAATTTTCTGCACATTTTAACAGTATAATTTGCTATCTTCAATTAACTCAAATGTAACTAAAATTTTGTAAATTTAACGGTTTTATTTTTGCAAATAAAACAAATATAATTACAGTTTAAATTAAGAACTACTAATGGCAGAGCATTGGCATTTATATGAAAAAATAAAAAAATGTAACAATGCTTTAATCGCAGGTATGTTTCAGAACCGGTTGTGAATACCAGACTATTACATGTAATTGAAAATTTTCAGTTTAAATAAACTCAATTAAAAATTTTATGTAATTGTAATTATTGGGTGTATAACTTAAAAATGCGTGATTCACAACAGATGGCGTATCTTTTACACATGGTTTGTGTCTTTAATAACTTATATGGCATTTTGTCATTTATTCTCACTTAACCATTAAACGAAAGAGTGTAAACAACAAAGTTTATTTTGCTACGAAAATGTCGAATTTTGCACCACCAAAGCATCATTTGCGGGAAGTTTTGCTTTACTTCATCAACTTGAAAAAAAAGGCAGCTGAAGCACATCGATTGCTCATTGAAGCTTTTCCTGAATATGTTGCATCGATTTTAATGTGCGGTTCAGAAGTAATGATTTTGACACAGAAGGCACAGGTCAGCCAAAAATAGTTCGAAGATGATGAATTGGAGGCTTTACTCGATGAAGATTGTTGTCAAACTCAAGGAGAACTTGCAAAATCATTGAGAGTCACTCAAGCAGCAATTTCAAAATGTTTGCAAGCACGTTGTAAAACGAATTTGCATGCTTGAAATGCTGCTTCAACGCCATAAAAAGAAGTCACTTTTGCATCGAATCACTACTGGCTAAGAAAAATGGATCCATTTCGATAACCCGAGGCGCAAGAACCCGTATGTGAAGCCCGGCCAACCAGCCAAATCAACGCCAAAGCCGAATATCCAAGGTGCCAAGGTAATACTTTGCATTTGGTTGGACCAGATCACAGGGGACCTGTACCGAACACAATTGATTCGTTTGAAACGAGCATTGGCCGAAAAACGCCCGGAATATGCGACCAGACATGAAGCCGTGATATTCCGTCATGATAACGCTCGGCCGCATGTTGCAAGACCGGTTAGAAACTATTTAGAAAATAGGGGTTGGGAAGTTTCGCCTCACCCGCCTTATAGCCTAGACCATGCCCCGTCCGACTATCATTTGTTTCGATTGATGCAGAACGCTTTCAATGGACTACGCTTCACTTCAGAACAGGGTATCCGAAATTGGTTTGATTCGTTCTTGGCCTCAAAAAATGAGCAGTTTTGTCGCGGAATCCATATCGTAGTTAACGATGGCCAATACTTTTAACTAATTTGTTTTGTACCACTGAATTTATATTGAAGCAACACTCAGGAAATTCTTTCTATTAATTAACCCGTTGCTTTCTTTGAAAGGGGATAGGGAAGAGATGAAAGCTGGTGAAAGATGAAGGGCTTCAAGTACGGCAACACTGTAATTGCGCGAGATGTTGAATTTTAGAATAGTTGTTGTGCGCCATTTGATAGCGAGTTGTTTCAACTTTGTTGAAGCTGTTTAGTTATAGCCCTGTTATATTATTTTACTTCGGTGGGGTTAAGTGATATGGGAACACCGACCAAATCATACATATTATTTTTCTAAATTGATGTTGCGGTCACTGGAGATCGAACCCGCAACCCATGCGCGGTTCCAGCAATTAATATAAGGGGAAAAATCATACGCCACCATAGACAAATACATTGAGTTGGCCACTGAGGCGTATGATTTTTCCCCTTATATTAATTGCTGGAACCGCGCATGCCGCAACCACATGTGTAAAAGTCCAACGCCCTAACCATTACACCATTGCCAAAAATCTCCCATTTTTAAGTTATACACGCAATTATAAAATTTCAAATTACATTCCCAATTACACTTTAGATTAGAAAATATTTTTTGTTAAAGTTAAAAAAAAAATGGTGCATTGATTCCTAAATTGCGCTTTTTGTTATTATTCATTTTCCCAATAAAATGTAATTGTAATTGACATTTTTTCAATTAATGTCCAATTGTATTTGAAAAAAATACGATTGATATTTTCCGAAAAAGTCTTAGATAAAATCGCGTGATTTTTTTTGTTAATTTTGCCTATGGCGCTATATTTAGAGAGACAAATATTTTTTGATTTTTTTTTTTAATAAAAGAGAACAAAAAACGAAACTACGAGTAAAAAGTATGAGTAAAAGTTAAAAATTTTTTAGGGCCTGGTGTGATTATTTGCAATTTTCTAATGGAAATTCTAATACAGCAAAACAAAAAATTCATAATCATTTGACATCTCAAAAAACACTTTATTGACTGCGCGGTGGGTTGATTTGTTTTACCATGTTTACCATGGGTTTTTAGGGTTGATTTGTTTTACCATTGAAATAGTAGTTGATATTTTTAATTTGGATTCTCTATACTACTCGATACTTTTAACGGTTTTTAAATTTGAACTTTTTCATAAAATTCTTTGAAAATGTTTACGCTGATTCAATATTTAAATTTATAAATATATTTTTAAACTTTTTTACCAACTAATAATTATAGGTTTGTGTAAATACATTTCTAGTAAAACTAGTAAAAAAAATTTTAAAAGTTGTCAAAATATTAAAATGTACTCGAACGGAAAAATTGTAAAAATAGTAAACAAAAAAAAAAAAAATACAAGAATCGGGGGAAAAAACTTACGCGGAGAGCAAACTTTTTAGTGAAACATTAAAATCAATTAATTAACGTTTCGCATAAAAATGCGTTCAATTTTATTATTTGTTAAGCAAAAAAATATGTTACTAGATTTTGCTGGAAGAAATTTGTCGAGTAAAAACTAGTAATATTTTCCCTTAAATTGTGTACAAGGTTTTACTATATTTTTTGTACTCGAACGGATTTTTGAGTAACACTAGAAAAATGGTAAAGCTACCCAGCCAGCAATTCCGGAGCGCTCATAAATAAAATTTTTAAATGGCTCATAGAAATGATTATTGTTTTTTTTGAAAACACTCTTTTTTTTTTTGGTAAAAAATGTGAACCCTCAGAAAACAATCCAAAAAGTTGTCTCTACAATCTAAAAAGTTGTCTGGCTGGGATGCTTTTAATTATTATACCTTTGGTTTTTTCTTTCAGCAGAGTAGTAGTTTTGTGATTAATATTTTAGCGGAGCCACATTTTTGTGGTAACTATTTTAGCGGAGTCACATTTGTATATATTTTTCCGTCTAAAACGCAACTCTGAAAATATCGAGAAGTAGTTTTAAGTATCGGGTACCCAAAATAAAAGACAAATAGTCGATATCCGATAACCACTTCTCATATTTTTACTAGCACTATATTGAAATACCACTTTATTGAATGTTTTGCCAGAGTTATTTAAGAGAATAATGTCGGTAAAATTAACTGCAGTTGCAGTTAGATAAGTGGACACTGCAATTGCATTTGAAATTAACTGATATTGTATTTCTTTTAATTACATTTCCAATTAACTACATTGAAGTTAAATATAACTACAATTGTAGTTAACTTAAATGCAATTTCAGTGTTGTTAAACGTGTCACATCCTGCCAAAGCTGGTAACACTGTCGAAAGCACCTTGCCAATGCTTTGCCTAATCGTATTTTTTGTGGATGAGTTAAGTTTTGCAAGAAAACGGCCTGCCTTTAGTTAAATTTCATTGAGTGTCTATATGTTTTTTTGTTAGCTTGTTGGTTTAGCTTTTTCTCCAATGTGATTTCTGTGAATAGATGATGAATGTTTGTTTGTTTGTTTATATGTATGTGTAAGAATCAATTTATAAATTGCTATTGTTAGAAAACTCTTTGTAGTTGAATATAAATAGCATTTTTTTTTTGCTAAACAGCTTTAGCTGTATGCTGGTGTTAGGGAAACAAATCTAAAACTAAATGGAAACTACAACTAATATAAAATTCATGTATATTTGTATTTAAGTATGCATAAGGAAGGAGTAGTAGTAGTAGTGCAAAACCATTAAGAAAAATCTTAAACAACACATGATTAAACATTAGAAAATACATGGAATATTTCTACGTTCATAGAAAATTAAACCATTCAGGCATTCATTTATTCGGTCGTTCGTTTGTTCATTCATCCATCTACAAATGTGTGCAAATATCTGCCTTAAGTTTTGTATATCAAACATCCCAATTGTATGAACATCTTAGTTTATCCTTGATCTTTTTTTTTCAAATATCAGTGTCTAAGAATTTTGCCTCATTTTTTTTATATGTTTATTATATTGTATGAGTATTTCTTTTTGTGTATTTTTAGATTTAAAATTCTTTCGTAGTTGCTCTGTTAAAACAAGAAAATAACACTTTAGTTGGAATATATTTTTTATTTTATGAAACAAATGTGATTCAGCAGAAAGAAACTGCATATTTTATTGCATAATTAAAGGAGTATAAAAATTTATGACAGTAAAAAAAAACTTTGCATATTTCAAGAAAATGCTTCGAATACTTTGCAGTTTAAATAAAGTTTTTCATGAGTTTTTGGGTAAAAACTGCATAAAACCAACTTTAATACAAAATGTCTTGGAACTTTTTCTTTTTAACTATTTAAGCTTTTTTCTTAAGTTTGCTACGATTATTTTATACTTATAAATGTTAAGTTCAATACATACGTGGGACTAGTTAGTTGAATAAACCAATTAATAGTAACATTTGTTAGCATTACAATTTTTTTCGATGCACGCCAATGATATTTTTCAGTTGTCATTGATTAATGCTAATGCATAAAACTACTACCAATTAAAATTGATGAAAAAAAAAACATTAAGTAGACACAAAGGTGCAGATAGAATATTTTTTTTTTAAATATGTCAATTTGGTACAAAAAATCGCCGCGATTTTTTATACCAAATTTTTGCGTGCATTGCTTTAAGAAATAAAAAGAGAACAGCTTTTTATTTATTTTTTTTTTTTATATTTCTGAAAGCGCCGCAGTCCTTAATTTAGTTTTTCATTTAGGGGTTATTTCATTTATTTTGGCAGTTGGTTCATTATTTTCCTTTGGGTAATATTTCATTTCTTTTGGTTCTTATTTCATTGGAGGTTGTTGCATTTTCCTGTTTTGGAGTTATTTAATTGGGGCTAATTTTATACACTTCAAATATTTTGTTCGTAAAGACCGCTAATTTAAAACAAATGAAATTTCAATTGAAAACAGGATTACTAACACTTCATGAAATTCAACTTTGTTTTTGACTGTTAGTAAAATGAACCACAAATTAGTTAGAACAACTAACAGCAAAACGACTGCATAAAATTAATGTTACCAATTTTCAGTATTTTATGTTGTTTGTTTTTTTTTTATGAATTACGAATGCAGTTAAAATTTACATTTCTTGTAATGTTATTTTCATTTAAAATAACTTCACTGAAATACTACTTGAATAACTAACAAGTTCTGACTGCAGAAGTTCCCTCCCTGAGTATAGCAGCTAAAAATTAAAAATTTACGTACTTCGTTTTGATTTAATTAGAATTTTAATATCATATTATACATTATTAGAGACTGATTGAATGTACCTTTCGCTTGACTTTCCACAGGATTGGTTCAATTTACCATTGCTGTGGGTTAAGGCAGAGTCATTTATACTAGGGCTATAAATGAAAGGTACTTTGAGGGCTCAATTGCCCTCAAAGTATCTATCCTGTGACTGATGATACTAGGACGTACAACTCAATTGCCCTCAAAGTGCCAATCCCGTGACCGGTTAAAGCAGCACTTGTCTCTGGTACAAGCAGGGCTGCCAACCGTTTCATAGGATTAGTGATAATGGATAACGTCGTTTCAATATTATTTCGATAGGTATTTTAGGGTTAAGTTATTTCGTTATTGGTATTTGGATCTAATTTGATATAATTTGATCCGAAAAATAGGTTCATTAAACATGATCAATTTATATACAATTTTATAAAATTTGACATAACTTGACCCAATTCTAAGAAATTGTTTCGAGTTCGTAACTAATATTATTCTTCCATCAAAAAAAAATTATGAAAATTGAAATATTAATCAATAGATTGGAAAACTGGATGACATGTAACTTTCACTAATATGTCGTGCTATGTACAATAGAGTTATATATAAAAGTGAAATATTTCTTTTCTCCCGAGTAAAAAGACTTTTTATATACTGCGACACCAATACTAATATAATTTTATATGATTATATCAAGAAATACTTAACCTTACTAATATTTAGCAAAAAAAGGTCGCCAATTCCAGCAGCTTTTTCTGCAAGGTAATTCTAACAGACTTTTTTCTATTGATTAAAAAAAAAATGACCATGAAAAAAGATTCCATTACAATTGATAATAAAATACAAATGAAATCATCAATTAATTAGTCCCATGTATGATTGAAATAATGTATATTTTTTTTATTATTTTCGTATTATTTATTGCACTGTACAACACTATTGCCGGACATGAATGATTCTTATTCCGGATATATGTAGTTGGTTAATATAAAACCTCCAAGGAGTTTGGCGCTGTGTTGGTATGTGGCTGTTTAATGTATTCATTTTTTTGGCCAACACTTTATAAAATAAGACGCAAAAAGGGCCTAAAGATGGATACACAATGCTGAAACACTCAATGATCCAGAGTGGAGCTAACTGATATAGAGATGGCATGATAAAATAAAACAGAAAAGAACAAAATCCACTCTAAAGAGTCGAAATTAGTTCTATGGTCGGATGTTGATAAGGAAATTTTATGAGGATTTTTTGTTTTGTAAAACATGGACTTCAAATGGGTCAGTTAAGTCTATTTTTCCAGAAATGCCATAACTCCCCTAAAACGGTAGTGTTAAGGGTTAAATTGTTTTGCGAATATTTTTGGCTGCAACTTTTACCAGATAAAACAAATTATTCAGTTGTGACCGCTGCTTTTCTCCTCATAATGATCGAAGCAGTAGTTTTAAAGCTGTAACTCTGAAATCAATAACTTTTAACCATCTTTAAACATGATTATACGATCAGCTGACATATAAAATAACAGAACCCAAGTAGCTGAATTTATAATGGTGTCCATTACTATAGAAATTTTGAGCTTCACTAAAATAAAAAACTTTCACTTCAATTGAAAATCAGCCTTACTAAAATGGCTAGTACCTAAATGTCGCCAGTTTCCGAAATATAGAATACATTTATAGAATACATTTATCTGGCATAATAATCATCCACGTTCTGGATCATAAACCTTATTTTGTTGCATAGTGTTTTAGTTTTTAGCACGATAATATGAATATTTTTCTCCCCCTGCAGCAAGTTATTATAACCCCTTAACCTTTATATCAGTAATGCGTATATTTAACATATACAGAAATATAGCATACTTTAAAAAACAATGACACAGTTTCCTAAGTGTTGCATACTTTTAGGTGTTAGAAAACAAAACAATTTTGTAGTCTAATTTATGTGTGTGTATTATATACTTGACAAAATTATGATTTTTATATTTTGTTTTTCCAGCCCTTTTGTTAAAGATTTTTCTTAATGGTCTTTAAAAAAAGAAAATTTGCACAGAAAAAGTTTTTTCTCTAAAACTCTCTATATCCCTCTAAAACTTTATGATGCTAAATATTAGTCTTTATCACTACTTTCATGCAAACTAAATATCAACAATGTATAATATGTTTTGACTATGTATTACAAAAAAAAATGTATTTTGCCAAAAATTTAAATACAAATTTATCTCAAGGGACTAGTAAAAAAATATTTGTGGAGTAAAGCGAAAACTAAACTAAAAAACATTTTTGGCAAGTAGTAGAATAGTTTCTTACAAAAAAAGACGTTTTATTTTGTACCTTAACGAACAAATCGTGATGTAAATCCTAGAAATAAACGAGGAAGAAGAGCAGGGAATAGATGGGCGGAAAAAAGAAGAACAAGAAGGCATTTGTTTTTGTTTAGTTGTAAGTTCAATATATATAAGATAGTAGTAGTAAATCTTGTACTTGAAATTAAGTAAGTTTTTTGTAGTAGTATTTATTGTAGTTGAGTTAGCTCAAATATATTATTGTAGTTATGATGAATAGAAATAAACTTTGAGTGGACGATTGAGAGAAGAATAAGTAGTGTTACAAAATACAATTTAGTAAGAGTATTTAGATGTAATATATCAAGCACCAATCATAATATTTTAGTTCAGGAAGAGGAAACGGAAATAATTTTTGTGGTATGCCAGGATCTGTTATAAGTAGAGGGTTAATTTGTTTGTTTTGAAAAAGATTTTGTTTGCTTTGTTTTTGATTTAATAAATCAAATATTGAAATTGTAACTTTATAAACTGAAAGAAAATGTTAGTGTTGTATGATGATAAAAATTAATAAACAGTGAATTAAACAAAAAGAAAAAAAACTAAGTAAAGCAACCATATTAACAAATTTTTGCCTTTTGTCCTTATTATGATGTAATACAATAGAGTCTGTAGTTCGTACATGACTTAAAAGGAAAACAAACAAACTCTTAAGGAACGTAATATGTGGTGTTTTGTTCTTGTCAAATCCCCTTTAGGAATTTCAATTATTTTTGCTGATTGTTCAATGTATCTGAATGAGTTCACAGGAGGTTAGTAATTATTTCTGACTATGTGTTTGTATTTAAAGGGTGTGATGAAGAGTGTATTCTTGTTTTATTTTGAAAATATTTTCAATATATCTGTTTTAGGGTGCCACTTATATAATTAGGAAATTTCGAATGGAATGGAAGATTATCATTAAAAATTTTCAGATTCTAACGGTGGGTCTCAGAATAGCAAAATCTAGCATAAAAGTTTGCCGGCAGAAAATCACAGTTAAAACAAAGGTATAGGTCAAAAGGCGACAAAAATAACTAAAATTTAGTTATTTTTAACTAACAGATGCATTAAAAATAACTAACAATATCGTAAAATTATCTGGCTAATGTTTACTACAATAATTTTAAAACAACTGACAAAATTGGTAAAAACTACTATTTTTTACAGTAATGTTTAAGAGTATATTTTAATAAAAAAAAATTATTTATTTACTTCCATTACTTCACCCTACTTGAAATTTGAAGTAAAAATTTCCAACGGTTCTCTAGTTATTACAATACAATTTTTTGATTTTTATTTCCAGTCTAAGAATATATCAATAATAACAAATATAAACTAAACAATAATTTTAAAAAAGTCAATGAATTTTTTTAAATTCCTAACAAAAATAACTGTTTACTGTAAAAATACAGTTTTGGTAGTTGTTTATTATGATAATAAACATAATTCCTTTAAACAACTTTTACGAAATTCCAATACTTTTTATTAGTTGTTTTCTTAAATAACTGTCATAATAGTTGTTTAGTATTTTCCCAGTAATTACAGTTACCAATAACAGCTACTGATTACTATACAAAACTACTCAAATAGAATATTTTTTGTGATATTTTCTTAGGTAAAATTTAAAAAAAAAATGGTCTTAGTTCTGACAAAACAAACTGGAAATAGTCTTTGATTATTAGGTTCGCTTTCAATATAGCAATTTTTAAATACTGCGAAATGTTTGCCATAAAAATACATATTAGATTTAGTAGGTTTGAGGTTAAGAAGAAGAATAAACCTTTTTTTTCTAAAAATTATAAATATTAATTTTTAAGTCAGACTAGATCTAGTTTCTACCTTTTTTATCGGACAGGCTTCATCAGTGATTTTCCATTAACTTGTTAATTGTTTTTATGTTAATTACGGTGGGTCGATTTAGCAATCGATATTGTGCCATCGATCAATCATTTTCGAGGCGTCCAAATTTAAATTTTTTGATTTTTTCTCAACTTTTATTTTTAAGGTTTTTTTAGTAGGTAATAAAAAAAAATTGGCTGATTTAATTTTTTTTTTTAATATTACCTTTCCTTACGCTGAAAACGATGGCAATAGCAGTTTTTCCAAAAAAATGTTTTTCTTGAGGTTTTCGACGGGTTTTTGTCGAAAAATCGATATTTTTTACGCTTTAATTTTTAAGGTTTTTTAAATTTGTTTTGTTAAAAAAAAATTCACCGATTTAATTTTTTTTAAATATATCCTATCCAAGGTAAAATTGTACGCTTAAAACGATGGCGATTTAATTTTTTCGAAAAACAATGTTTTTGTTTTTGGGTTTTTAGACGAGCTTTTGTCGAAATTTGGGAGCCTCGAAAATGATTTTTTTTATATGTCATAATAGAACTTTTTTTCATCATGCCAAATGCTGTCGAAAAATCGATGGCACAATATCGACAAATTTTTGTCCTTACAAATCGGCACACCCTAATGCGCCAATGGGAGTTAGAGGAATATATATATATACACCCTAATGTTTATTGTCAAACTGTCTCTATATGATAATTTTTTCAACAACCCATCGGCTGTGGGATTCGAAAACATATCCACACATTACAAATGTAACTAAATATACTGAAATGCGACAACAGCTTAGCCATCTCATCCAAGTAAGGCCTTGAATGCAATGTAACTAATTCATTGTTTTCTTTTCTATTTAGTTTCCTGTTATTGTCTTTACTGAGAAGTGATCAAACACAGACATATACAAACATTCTATTTTTAGATTTTTGTTTATCTTCCAATCTCCTCCGTGTCTCCTTTTTCGCAAATATTGCCACACTGACGTATGGCTTTTACGATCAAGAGTAGCCAACTTGCGTATATTGAAGACGGGTTGCAACCGGGCATTTCATAATATATTTTAGTACAGTGTTGTTTTAACGTCGTATAGACAGCTGTAATTAATATTTTAATTAATATAAATTACAAACGTAACTATACTGAAGTGTGACGATAGTTTAGCCATCTTACCCAAGTAAGGCCTTGAATGCAATGTAACTAATTTATTGTTTTCTTTCCTATTCAGTTTTCTGTTATTGTCTTTACCGAGAAGTGATCAAACACAGACATATACAAACATTCTATTTTTAGATTTTTATTTTTCTTCCAATCTCCTCCGGGTCTCCTTTTTCGCAAATGTTGCAACACTGACGTATTGTTTTTACGTTCAAGAGTAGCCAACTTGCGTATATTGAAGACGGGTTGCCACAGGGCATTTCATAATATATTTTAGTACAGTGTTGTTTTAACGCCATATAGATATCTGCAATTAATATTGTAATTAATATGCAATTTTTTAATCAGATTTGTTTTTGATAATTTTAAAACTAATTTTAATGAAGTTTCAAAATATTACGTATATAAAAAATACCGAAAACATTATAAGTTGAATAGAAATTGACAGCTAAACAGAAAAGGAGTCATTTATTTTTATTTAAATCTGAAAGAACCGTTTAGCATATGAAACCCTTTTTTTGGCACGAAACGATAATCAAATCAAAACAAAAGAAAACAATACTTTTTGGTTATCTACAATATCAGGGATGAAAAAGTTGATACTGGTTTATTTTTATGATGCTATTTAACAATAGTTTATGATTTTTATTTAATAATTTATTTTATTTTTTTTTTAAACGAAAGCAAAAGAAAAATTTAAGTACCTACTGTTGGGGTGAAAAAAGTAATTTCATATATTTTTTTTGACTCCGAAATGAAAAATTTATTTCCCATCCCTGGTTACTTTTGTGCCCTATATCAAATAATCAAGTTTCATTAAGATATACCTAGCAGGTATAAGCTCTGGTTAGTTTTCTTGTGAGATAATTTTCTTAATATTCAAGTTATTTTCCTCAATTCTGATGAATTATTTTTACAGTAAAATTTAAATTTCAACAAACACATTCAAATTAATCGCTGAAACTATTTCCTTCAAATTAAATAAGTGGCATCCTAGTCTATATCTGTATTGTTTAGTTTGTTTTTGTGTTTTAATTTTTCCTGTGTACCTGATGTGAATGTTGACCATTGCAAACGCCACCACTGCAAACACCCGTACCGGGTACTTTCAATTGTTCATGTTTATAGTCTGGTTGATAAGGTAACAGCATACGTATTTTACCCCAACGATTGAAAAATAGCGCAATGGCACCAGCCCAAACCATTAAAACTATCAGCACAATACCCACTTCGACACCTCGTATCTAAAAGAGAAATAGGGAAAACAAAGGAAAAAATAAATAAAACAAAAGGATAGCAAAGTATTAAGCCGTCACATATTATCATGATGTTGTTGTACGAATGGAAAACAATAAATGTAAATAAATGTGTAAAAATATTTTGTACAAAAATCATGTTGCTTGTTCTTAACCAACAAGACACGCACTAAAATAATAATATAATAAACATTAAATTTAACAACAAAATTTAACCTTTACATACCGTTGGCAATTCCCTATGTCTACCGTGTGATAATGAATTGGTTGCGGTTGACGTGACACCATCCTCACTGCCATTTACACTAGAATGACCACTAAAATTCGTTGCTCCTCCCAGGCCCTGTACTCCTCCGGCTAGTCCTGTACCTCCATTTGTTAAATCTTGTGTAAATGCTTTTGGCAAATCTAACCATATGTTTGGTATTTGTTAGAACAAATGTAAATGAAATGAGGATTAATAACAATCAATGTCTTTATAAAGCAGCATGAAACACATTTAATTAGAGTTTATTTACCTAATGTCTTAAATATTATTTGACGACTACGATACTTTTTACCCAGCCACACGGCTGTAACAGCTATCGAATATTGTGTGGCCGGTGTTAAGCGGTCCAATATGATCGCTTCACTATTGCCGGCAACATCCTGCATAACCCTGTAACTTAAATTAATTCAATTACCACTCAATGCTTTCAACTACGAACGCGATAAATTTTGTGTGCTATTTTGTCTTTCTCCATTATGTTTTTAAGGGATAATCAAGTTAATAAAATGAAAATTAGTCCTACTGTGTTGATGTTGTTTAGAAACTCGAATTAAATTGCTTTGCATGCATGACGTATGAGCAGCGCTTTGAAGAATCAATTACTAAAGAATGATTTGTTGTTTATTCACAAATTAAAATATAAAAATTCACGCAAAGTATCGTATTAGAGTGGACTAACAAAAGTTTTAGCGAACTTTTGTACACCAGTTTTTAGAAATATTTAACAAAAATTGAAACTAAATTTGTCATTTGTCTTACGATATGCTATTTAAATTTGAAATGAAAGTGGAGGCAAGAAAACGGAAAAGTACGGGAGAGGGGTCGCAGGAATTCCACACCCAACACAACAAGATATACGATTTGCCATTCTTCGTAGCTCAAGGATACGAAAATATTTAATGAACGCCGAACTGTATATTAACTATCTGTTGTGGTTCCAGACCGGCCATTATTCTGTGAAGGATGAATCTCGCGAAGGTCGCCCAATATCTTTGACATATGTCGCAAGAGTAGCTCTTGCCAAGTCGTAATTGACGAAGATCCAAGCTGGATGCATGAAATGGTTGCTGATGAACTGATTTGCGTTTCTGTATTTCTTGCATCGAAAAAATTTTCGCAAAAATCATATAGAATGCAACCCTACTCTATTTTAATAGGGTGAGCAACAAACAATAAAATTATTTCTTTATCTAATTATGTGTTTTATAAAACATAATGCACTCACAGTTATACAATTTACAAAATCTAAAATATTAGATTCTAGTCCACTTTATCATCTCACAACTAACCCCGTGTAAAGCAGGGTGACCATGTATTTCGCGCATTTGATAAGGATGGGGTGCTGGGCCTGAATACCATAGTATTATCGAGAATATTAAATAATCATCTGGAATACACAAAGAAATCAGCCCCGTAGCTTCCCTTAATTTTGAACGAAACACAAAAGGAGGCACGTGTACGTTTTACCTTCAGTAAAAATATAACAGGGGATAAACTTTGGGTTTACAAGTATAATTTGGCAACCATACAACATTCTTTAGTATGGAGCCTACAATGTGAAAAAGTCGGCAACAAAAGTGATGATGACAATTTACTTCACCCGAGTAAAAGTAGATCAGCGGTTCTCACCAACTATCACTCTACGGACCTCGAGAAACATTTTTATGGGCTCACGGACCCCCAATTTTCTATATATAAAAAAACAAAAATAATGATGATGATTTTTAGAAAAGTTGTAAAGCGGCCTATAGAGATGGTCAAGCATGCTGCAATTTGTGCAGCATTTGATCGTGTAATGCCTTGTTTGATGGAAATTACAAAAACAAATACTCGGAACCATCAAACCAAGCTGTACAGCATGATTGATCGGGCCTATAGACGATAGAATATAAACATAGAACATTTTTTTATTTCAGTAAACTCAACAGATATGAGTTTTAACATAGAAAAAAATTCGGGGAAATTTCCAATTCACAAATATCAGTTGAAATTTAGAAATCATCATAAAAAATTAGGAAAATATCAATTGAAATTCAGAACACATGAATTGGAATACAAAGAAAAAATATTAACACGAGATATACAATATTAATTGAAATTAGGAAAACATTAATTGAAATTCCGAATTTACTAATTGTAACTCAGAAAACTTCAAATGAAATTCACAATATAGTATAAATTAAATTTCATAAAACATTATTTGAGATTAAGAAAACATCATTAAAAATCAGAAAATTCCATGATAATTTCATTTTGTTCATTAAATTGTTGAGACCATGTTTTTGCTGGGAAACGCCGCTAAGTAGCTAAAATTAATCACAATAGAGCAATTTCGAGGTGATTTTTTTTCTCTATCTCCTGCAGTTTCTTCCCGTATGTAAATGTGCCATTAAAAATAGAAATCGTTAGAAAAAATTTTATTTATTTTTAATACAGAGTCCAAATTTTAGTAAAGAAACCAAGTTATATATCAAGAAAACCCATGCCTACGTTTCAGAATTATAGCCATGAATTATGAATTTTTAAATAAATCAATACTAAAATATAACAGTCATATGCCTAGTTTACAATTATATGTACTATATGTTTTTGTGTTAATACAGTGAAAAATTCACAAAATTCCATATAATTAATTTCACATAATAAATAAATTGTGAATTTAAAGACTCTTCCAAATATTATTAAATGTCATTTTTAGTTAGCTTTAAATCTTTAATTTTTTGTTACTCATTTAATATTGTTACTTATTCTCCTTTAAAGTCAACATCATATAGATGTGCATGTTTGCATTTAACAAATTCATAGCGTGTAAGTTATTTTGAATTTTAGATTTATGAATTTTGGGAACTATAATTATACGTAGTATTATTCAAATTTATCATTTCTAATTAGACAATACCGTGGAATATTTAAAAATAGAAGTTTACTAATACAAAAGTTAATTGTTGCCACTCTAATTATAACGAAATTCATAAATACTATATGAATAAAAAAGTGGGCCGAATCTAACATAAAATAATATCGAATATCAAAAGAAGTAGTATAAATAAGTAGTATAATAAGTTTTATCTAGCCGTGACTTATGGCTCAAGATATAAAGAATGTTTTATTATGCATAAAAAAAGATGAAAGTTTAAATTTGATCATAAATGAGATTTCATTTTTTTTTTATCTGACACATTTTTAACACTGATATTACACTGATTACCTACGTCTTTGGCTCTTTCTTCTTTATAAGTCACACACTAAAACATGAAACAATCGGATATATGACTCCCAAATTTTGTTGTTTAGGAATAAAATTTATTAGAAAAAAGAGAGCAAAGCCCGCTACATATTTAGCGTACCTTAAAGTTTATTTAAATGCAATTTATATGGAGCTGCACCAGTCAATTCAAATGTATTTAAATCCTGTTTCTTTCACCACTTTATTAATATAAAGCTTCAAAGCCCGATACCCGTAGACTTACCTTTTATTTTCCCAATTTAAGTGTTCCAATTCCACTCGTTTCCCATTCATTACATTTCGTTCCCATTGTCTAGTGCTTCATTCCACCCGTTTCCCGTTCCAATGTAATTCAATCCACATGTCTAATGTTTTAATTCCACTCGTTTCCTGTTCAATTCCATTTTGTTTCCCAATTTTAGTATTTCAATTCCACTCGTTCTGCATTCCGTTCCCATTGCCTAGTGTTTCGATATCAATCGTTCCCAGTTCCATTTCATTTTCTTCCCAATTTTAGTATTTCAATTCCACTCGTTCCCCATTTCGTTCCCCGTACCATTCGATTTCGTTCCCATTGTCTAGTGTTTCGCCATCAATCGTTCCCAGTTCCATTTAATTTCTTTCCACTCGCCGATGCAATTAATTTCGCTTTCTTAGTTAAATATTCCAATTACAGTCGTTCTTTGAATTTTTTGTTTTTAGTCAAAGAGATTTGGGCAGGTCGTTAAGGGGGAAACTTTCCCCATATTCCCGTTTGTTTTTGGAATTAACCTATAAAATATTGCTTATACCAAATTTTAACATTATGGTTCCATCCGTTTAGGCAGGCCCTCAAGGGGGAGCCTTTTTCCCCCTCTATGTAAGAACTTAAAATAATCCCGTCTTAGTGGATGTCTACGGCAGCTTTTTAGCTTCAGGGGTGCACTTTTTATATTTCTAACCCCCATTTCTACCAAGTTCCTGTCCAAAATTCGGAAAAGTGCCCCTTCCTTCTAGGTTTCCAGTATTCCATCTGTCAAACCGGAACCAACCATTTACACTCACAAAATTCCGTTGAAATCGGTTGGATGGTTTCGGAGATTAGCGTTAACGAACATCGGGAGACATGATTTTTATACCCTACACCACTATGTGGTCAGGGTATTATAAGTTTGTGCTGATGTTTGTAACACCAAAAAATATTGGTCGTAGACCCACCTTATAGTATACCGATCGGTTCAGAATTTTTTTTTATTTCGATTTAACGATGTCCGTCTGTCCGTCCGTCCGTCCGTCCCTCCGTCCGTCCGTCCGTCCGTCCGTCTGTCTGTCTGTCCATGCAATCTTGTACGCACTCTACAGGTCGCACCTATTAAGATATTTTGATGAAATTTGGTACGCAGACCTATGTTGGCCCAAGGACGAACAAGTTTGATTTTTTTGAACATCGGTCCATGTTTAGACCTAGTGCCCATATAAGGGTCCTACCAAAATTATATTGTTTATACGCTGCAGGTCGTAAATATTAAGATATTTGGACGAAATTTGGTACACAGACCTATGTTAGCCCAATAACGCAGCCCATTGATTTTGGTGAACATCGGTCCATGTTTAGACCTAGTGCCCATATAAGGGTCCTACCAAAATTATACTGTTTATACGCTGCAGGTCGTAAATATTAAGATATTTTGATGAAATTTGGTACACAGCCCTACATTGGCCCAATAACGCAGCCTATTGATTTTGGTGAACATCGGTCCATGTTTAGACCTAGTGCCCATATAAGGGTCCTACCAAAATTATACTGTTTATACGCTGCAGGTCGTAAATATTAAGATATTTTGATGAAATTTGGTACACAGACCTATATTGGCCCAATAACGCAGCCTATTGATTTTGGTGAACATCGGTCCATGTTTAGACCTAGTGCCCATATCAGGGTCCTACCAAAATTATACTGTTTATACGCTGCAGGTCGTAAATATTAAGATATTTTGATGAAATTTGGTACACAGATCTACATTGGCCCAATAACGCAGCCTATTGATTTTGGTGAACATCGGTCCATGTTTAGACCTAGTGCCCATATAAGGGTCCTACCAAAATTATATTGTTTATACGCTGCAGGTCGTAAATATTAAGATATTTTAACGAAATTTGGTACACAGACCTATGTTAGCCCAATACCGCAGCCTATTGATTTTGGTGAACATCGGTCCATGTTTAGACCTAGTGCCCATATAAGGGTCCTACCAAAATTATACTGTTTATACGCTGCAGGTCGTAAATATTAAGATATTTTGATGAAATTTGGTACACAGACCTATTTTGGCCCAATAACGCAGCCTATTGATTTTGGTGAACATCGGTCCATGTTTATACCTAGTGCCCATATAAGGGTCCTACCAAAATTATACTGTTTATACGCTGCAGGTCGTAAATATTAAGATATTTTGATGAAATTTGGTACACAGACCTATTTTGGCCCAATAACGCAGCCTATTGATTTTGGTGAACATCGGTCCATGTTTAGAACTAGTGCCCATATAAGGGTCCCCCCAAAATTGGCTTGGTTACAAACTGCAGGTCGCAAATATTAAGATATTTTAATGAAATTTGGTGCGCTGACTCACATTATAAAAAATTTTGACACAAGCCCCATTTTAACCTATTCGAATTTCGGATCCAAACAATACACCAGAGTGGTGTAGGGTATTGTATAGTCGGCATGCCCGACTTTAACCTTTTTACTCGTTATATATGAAGATCAATTTTTTGACAAAACTTGGTAGAAAGATATGTCAGTTTCGCCCTCTAATGGTGGTACAAGTAATTCAAATTGAAACTTTGACGCTCTATACGCACTTAAATTTAGTATTGTTTTTTATATTTTTATAATACAAATTTCTGTAAAAGATATTTTGCAATATTTTTAAGAACTTTAAAAAAAATTGGTATTCGTGGACGTTTTTTAAAGATTGTTATTTGGCAACACTAATGCTCAGATTTGTATGCTTCTTTGTTTGTTGAGAGAAAATAGTGCATTTTGAATACAACAAATAAAAAGGGATTAATTTTTTACATACATACAATATTACAAATAGGAATAACAATTGATAAGTTCAGTCAATTTATTTTTTAAAGTGCGAACTGAACTCAGACATTTTATTATAAACATTGTCGATAACTCTTAAGCCCAAATTAGTTTGGAACTATCGTAAAAAAAGTAACGTATCATCCTCATAATGAATAAAAAGAGTATAAAAAGTAAAAATATTAGCCGTTTTTCTAATCACTTGGATTTAATAAATCCAAAATGTATTTCTAAAAGTGCTCAACAGATGGGGTTAGATTCTTCCTATTTTAAAAAAATTTTCTGTCCGATACTTCTTTCACCCTAATTTTTAATACCGAATTCGATGATGAAGGATTTTACTTTAACTTTTAATTTATAATTATATTTTACATAAAACAACGATAAACAGTCTGCCTTTTCAGTTTTATCACTTCAATTTATATTTTTACACAATTGAAAAATTCCATTGCAATATTTAATATTCACTAATTGGTTTTAATTAAATTACTTACTGTAGGGTGAAAAATTGCCATTTCTATTTCAGTTGTTTCTCCATGTCCAAGATGAAAAATATGTATTTGGTGAGGTGTAGTTTTTTTTTCTAAACATATTTCATAAAAAAAAATTTAATAAAAACCTTTTATTTGTTAGTTTTTAAATTTTTTTGTTTCTCTTTTAATTTTCATTCGTATTTTTTTCTGACATTAAATTAATAGGCTGTTTCATATATTTGTGCTTTTATTGTGGATTTATTAAATCCAGCTTTTTTTTGGATTTAATAAATCCATTTTTTGTATGAAAAATTCTAAATCCAGGTGATTAAAAAACACGCTAAATGTATTTTTTATCTTTTTCTTGTGATTTAAATGTCAAGTAACAAAATAGAAAATTTCAATTTTCAACAGAACTTTTTTACGATTTTACTTGACAACAGTTTCAATGCATAGAAAAAAGATAAAAACATATTTCTATATTATCTTAACACATTGAATTGATTACATATACGTTTTTTTTTACTTTACGATTAGACTAATGAATCCTTTACTCTTTATTATACGTAAAATCACAAATATATGTAACTTTAATTGAAATGCCAAGCTTATCTAAAATAAATAACTATTATTACTATGTATTATTTTTATTATTAACTCAGAATTTTTCTTCCCTTAAATATTTTTTTACATGTCTATCGAAATCAACATATCACTTTTATTAAGCCGCTCTTCGTTATATTTCAAAATCAAAATAGTTTTTTTTTTTTAAATCATAGTATGGCAACCCTGGAAGTCAAGATTCTGAAATTTTTTAAATACCGTTTATAGGCAAGGCCTCAAAGTATCACATGCTTTCAACGCCATTGTATGTGAATATCGTCTTCCTATCAAAAGTTATAGGCTCTTAAAAGTAGATGTGACTTTAAAGTCATATTGGTAAGAAATGGGTTAGAGAATATGATACCTAAATAATTTTGATAATTTTCAGAACATCTGAAAGTTTTGTCACGAATTGGATTTATGAACCGTGAATAGACAATTTTTTTTTTTTAATTTCAGTTTTAAAAATATTTTCATATTCATGCACAGCATTTTTCGAGTTTCGTGTCACTCTAATGAATATGCATAATAAAGCAACACTGCGTATGAGCAATATTTTACAGTTTATTAGGAAACAGTCATACGTCATGTGGTTCCAAAAACAAAATACATCTGAAAGAAAGCGGCAAGTGGTTTGAGTACTACACCTATGGTAATAAATTTGGATTGCTCTTATATGTTGTTAAAGAAAAACAAATAACAAAGTTTGTTTGTATAAATTGGTAAACAAGTATTCGTTGTTTGACTGTAAAATCTCTTGAAAACTTTTTGATCACTTTTTGTATAACATTTGTACTTCCGAAAAGTTTGATAATTTCATCACAGCATAATATTATTATACAGACTATGAGCCATTTTATGAAGTTGCTTAAGGCAAAAAATATAAAAATGTATTCCATCAAACATTACATGTAGTTAGTTTTAAGTTTTATTGTAATGATAATTTCATGGTGTTAAAATAATGTCAACTCATATGACATCGTATCTATCCACATCAGTTTTCCATATACATGTGCGTATAATTACTTAGTGCTTTCGTGTGTAGGAGTTAATTTAAATTCTTCTTAAATTCAATTAAAATTTTATTTTAAATCTTAATTAAAAGTAAATATATAAATAATGAAATTAACATAAACTTTTGATTACATACGCACAACAAAATTTAAGACAAAAACTATATTAAATAAAATTTCATCTTAATTTGTACATCCTACATTAAATTCTTTGCATTTAAAAAATAATATTTTATATTAGCCATGTTTTGTTGCTCACACTTACTATGAACACGAAAAAAACGATAATATATTTTTGTATACAATTTGACAGTTACCCATACATTATCGACGTTAATTTCAACGGATTTCGTAACACATATAGAGGAACAAAACAAGAATATTATTTTTCTATATTTCTATGTTTTGTTTATATTATTATATGTTTTGACAGTACATCATTCTTAAATTAAAAAATTAATGTAGTCAGAATTGAATGACATTGATATATGGAATTAAAGCATAAATTTGTACTGCTTGTGGTTTATAAAAAAAAAAGATTTTTCTTCTACGTATTAATATTTTTGTTAAACTTTTTTCTTTTAGGTGGCGCCATTATTTATATTTGTATAAGAGAAGTGAAATTTTAGTATACAGTCAATTCTAAATTGTATCATCTACTTGGATTTACAGGTAAGATCTTAAAAAATACTCATGTGAAAAATACGTCTGAAGGAAAATGTTAAAAAAAAGAAAGCCAGCAAAAAATCCCAAAAATGAATTAAAAAATAGCTCAATAAACATTATTAGACCTGCTAACTTATTTATAAATAAACTGAGTTTAGTGCTTAACCATAGTTAGGAATGTCAAATTTATATGGAAATATCTGCGATTAATATTTAACCTTGGTTATGTTGGAAATAAGTTACTCACCCTTAAAAGTTTAAATTTTTGTATGAAAGTGGTTCATCCAAAAGAGCATTCATTCTTTTTTGTTTCAAAAAAGATTTCATAAAAATTCTAAAGGTTCAAAAATTATTAGGGGTTTTCATATAAACTCGTATTCTACTCGTAAACGGTGTAACGGTTTGTATTCATACAAGGTTTACAAGGAATTTACGAGTTTATATGAAACCCCCTATTATTTTTTCTAAGCCTTTTTGGCAGAGATTTATAATATAGAGATAACTTCTTAAACAAATTGTAGATGTCAAGGGAAGATTTTATTTTCTTAAATGAGGTTTTAACAGTGTTGTCGGGTAAGGGAATTTGGGTCCAAATTAGAGATTTCGACTTCGGTTTGGGGACAGATTTTTGAGGAGAAGGATTTGGGTAATAACAAAATATGGGGGATTTTTTATCTTTAAACATTTTTGGAGATTTTTTTTTCATTTCTGATAACTACTAATTTGTAACTTACAAATTGTAAAGGGCGGATTATGGGACCGTAAACGTATATGTGAAGTAACTGTACCGTGCCGTAGCTAAAAAGTAGACTTATAGATTATCGTAAACGACATTACTATTTAGCATCTATTTCATGTGGTTTTATATTTTGTTCTAAATTTTTCCATTTATTTGTTAATTTTTATTCCTTATTTGTTGTTTGAATCATTTTTCTTTATTCATTTCATATTTTTTCCGACTAAAATCAGTCAGCTGTTTCGATGCCGGATAGAAAATTCTGATTTCAACAGAATGATCCGGCAAGTTCGTTTACATTTACGTGTTAGTAACCATTCGTATACATTTCTTCTTGCGGTATCGAAACAGCTGATTCGTTACAGATACGTTTACGGTTGGGTAACTCAGCCTTAATACATATTCGGTGGAAATCGATTTTTAAACGAAATTTTTGACTTATAGAAATATTTAGGGAAAACAAATTGTTCTTAGGTTTGACTACAATTCTGGCCAATAGTGTTATAAATTTCTTTAAAATTACTTTAAGGCATTGAATTTTAATTAACTCTTCGAATAAAATTTTTCTTTATAGTTGAATAACTTAAAGCTTATACTGGTAAACTCATGGTTATTTCTCTTTTTGAAATTTCAGTTGATTGAATTTCTAAAGAAATTAAAATTGTTTAATCCACATACGTATAGAACAGTAGGAACTTAATTTAAAAGAAACAACACAATTAAAAAAAAAAAACTTTTAAATACGTTTGTGTATTTATGTAGCTTATTCATATCCATTAGGGTATCCCGAACCTTTAGTCACACTATCATATTAGCTCTAGCTAATTCTATGCTGATTATTAAAAAAAAAAATAATTAAACTTTTTAAATGCTACTCAGAAAGCGGATAAAAATTGTTTTTTGAAAACAGATTTTAAGAATTCTAAAAAAAAAATTAAATATCACTTTGAAGTTTTTATTTAAAAAAAATCTACGTGAATATAACTACGGCAAGGACTTCCCATACAAATGCATATTTTGTATGGGAAGTCCAAATATGAACTAAATCTTTATTTGAATCATCAAGTTTAAAACAAAATGGCATCGATTTGTAGTTGCATATTTTTGCATATTTTGACTTGAAATGCAAATTTGGTGAGTTTTTAATGTATATTTTTAGTAGCATTTTTTTTAATTTGTTAAACAAAATAAAATAGAATAGATTTTAAAATTGTGATTAAAAAAATGTATATATGCATATATATATATATGATAATTTCAGCAAAAAAGTTTACCGCCTCAGCAAAATTTTAGTCAGGAAGGCACTAGCAGAAAAATTGCTAATGTCAGCCAAATAGTTTGCCAAAAATTAGCGAGCTGATCTTTACTAAACAATTAGTAAATTCAGCAAAAGTTGAGCTAACGCTTAAGGCAAACATACACGTTCAATATTATTGATCAATGTTGTTAAAATCAACCAATCAGAACAAAGTATTTAAAAATAAAATGTTTTGATTGGTTGATTTTTGAAAAATTATCAATAATATTGAACGTGTGTGCCCTACTTTAGTCGTTTGTAAATGAAAAAATCTTTCCTTAAATCAATAAAACTGTTTTGCTGAATATTAGTAGACTAAAAAATCTCAAAAAATTTGTAGATAAATTATACTTTAGTTAATTTATTTACTGAAAATTTAATGCTGTAGATACACTAAGAGAATTATGTAGGTAAAATTAACTACAATTGCAGTTAAAATTCCCTTAAAATTAACTGATATTGCAGTTATTTTAACTACAATTGCAATTAAAAATAACTGCAATTGTAGTTATTTCAACTGCAAATGTAGTGTAGATTTTTTAACTGCAATTGCAGTTAATTTTACCGACACAATTCTCTGAGTGTAGTCCTAAAAGAAGAAAAAAGGAAATAATAAAATATCGTTTTTATATCACGAAAAACTCTTCTTTAAAAATACCTCTTCTCACGAAAAAATATCCAATGTGTTTATCACAAGGTTAGTTACCGAAACGAATAACGGTAAGGGTAACGGTAACGGTAACGGTATCGGATTTAGTTTGATTAGATAACGGTAGAGGTGACGGTATTTAAGACTGTTTCGGTAACGGTATACCGCTATCGAAACAGCAATACCGGTACGTACCGGTATTAAAAATTATATTAAAAACATATAAAAACAAGTAAAAACATCGCATATTTTTAATTTCAAGTACTGAAAATACAGATTTTAAGCCATAAATTCAATTCTGGTAGTTTTAGTAACCCAGCAGGATATACTGCTTGCTTGGAAGCAGTTTTTTCAGGGAAAGTTGAGCAGTGAAGCGATTGCATTATTGATGATATCATGCCTGATTTTTGTTCGAGATAGCTCGCGTGAAAGCACTTGTTTCGAGATCCGAAAAGGCATGAATTCACCGCTTTTAATTAGTGCTCCTGTTTTTCTTTTAAAATGTCGATAATTCATACCTTCTCGGAAGTGCATATTATAAAGCTTTTCAACTATTTAAAATCATGCCTTCTCAAAAGCACAATATTCCTGAATATTTTTCCGTGAAGAGAAAATGCATCTTTTTGTAGTAAAACCTCTTATTTAATTTAAAATAACTTTTTTCCCCATTTTAAAAAATTTTGATAAAAGAACCGCAAAAATATTAAAGCAATAAAAATGAATTGCTCTTTTTATGCAAAAAGCGATGTAAACAATTAATCAACTTAGGCCTTTCATTAGTGCTGTTGACGAAGCTATACATTTTTAGAAGCGGTAAAAGTAGCAGTAAGGAAGCAGTAATCGTTTTTACTGCTTCCACATTTTTGCTGGGAAGTAAAATTATTATCTATAAATTTTTTAGTTGAAAAACACTCAAGATTATAAAATAAAAAAATTGTAAATTTTATATAAAATAACAAATACCGGTAAAATACCGGTAACTACCCATAAAAAAAGCAACTAAAAATTAGTTAAAAATGATGCTGCAGAATAAACTGTTAAATTAGCAGTTTTTCTTTACTAAATACTAGTAAAATAAGAACAGAAAAAATAAAACTGTTAAATTTACAGAAGTTTAGTTATATTTAAGCTAACTTTTAGTTAATTGAAAAATTACAAATTGTACTGTAAAATATGCAGAAAATTCTACTAAATATTTATAAACTAAAATTTAATTTTTAGTACAATAGTTTTAACTAATTTTTTTAGACACTTTTTTCTATTAGTGTAATAAGAAATATAATAAGAAAAGTAACTAGTTACCAATACCGATGTTTATAATAATAATTTTCTACACTGGGTTCTAAAATAAAGAATAAGTTGACATTTATCCGTTAATTTCATTCATCCATATACAAATATATAACAACAGTATAAACCTTTCGTATAGTTTGACCAACATATGCGCTTATATAATTCAGGCTTTATTGTCGTTGTTTCTACTAGCTGTCAGAGTCCCCAAGGACTTTTGGTTAAAGTAGTTGACATGCCGCCTGGAGGTGGAAGGGGGGGGGGCAAATATGTTACATTATGTTTTCTTACAAAAGGGGGAGTATTAAATACGCGACATTAATTGTATGAATAAATGACCTAAATAAAATGAAAATAAACAAAAGAAAAAAAGTACATGCATAAAGAATTCATTCTGATTCTTCGAAATACAATACTGGCACATAATACAATAGAATTCTAAACCATTCATAGGGGGATGTAGGGAATTTATGTCAGTAGTAACTACCCGTAATTTGCTATAAATTCCCTGAATCATTTAAATAAATGGTTTTTCTTTAGCCTGCCTAATGTAATATTCCTAAATAAATAAAATAATAGTTTATTATTTATTTTAAAAGTGTCAACACAACAAAAGTTAGGCAACCAAACAATTACATTACGGCAACAAAATAAAGAAAATATACAAAAGCCCCTAAACCATCACTAATGCCAAAGCTATTTAATGCTGCCAACAATTAAGTTGATAAAATAAAGAAAGTAATAAGTAGAAAGTTTGAAGGCAGACAAGTATGACTATAATTTTCTACTTCTTCACCAGGGCTATTGCAATTTAGCTATATGTAGGTGGTAGGCTTTTTGCTGCCTTTTTAAAGTTTTTCTCAAACAAGTTAGCGAAGAGCTTCAAAGCAATTTTCTTTAAAAGTTTTTTTAGGAACATCACCACTCAAAAAAGTTTGTCGGTAAAATCTGCTGAAAATGACAGTGAAAACAAAGGCATATGCAGTGAAAAAGGCGTCAAAGGTATTTACCTTTAAAATTACTAAAAATGTGTTATATTTAATTGTTGAAAAATTACTAACGAATGCACTAAAAACACTAATGTAAAATGAACTGATAAATTTTTAATTCAAAAATTTTAAAATAACTGCAAAAATAGGCCAAAACTACACAGAGAGAATTTTGCTGGACGAGCTTTAATGAAATTTGTCAGTAAACTAATGAAGTTTTCTTCACAAAGGAAATGAAAAATTTATTAAATTTGATGAAAAAGCTTCGTATATTTTAAGAATCTAGTTTTAATGAAACTTTTTCTTTGATTGTGTGAAACTTTTATTGAATAAAATGAGATTTTTCACAACATTTTATGACAAATTCCATTAATTTAATGGAAAGTTCAAGTCATTCATTAATATCATGCAGATAATTCTCTCAGTGTACGTTTCTTTATAGTTTATTTTTTTACATATTTTAATGGTATATTTTATTAAAAAAAAATAACTTTTTTCTTTCAATTTTAAAAAGTGTACTTCATCGTACTGCAAATTTGACATAAAAATTTCAAAGCGTTCTTCAGTTATTACCTCTTATACATTGGATATACAATATAACTTTCTGAATTTTATTTCCAAACTAAGAATATATCAATAACAACAAATATAAACTAAACAAGAACTTAAAAAAAATCGACGACATTTTTTATTTTTTTAAATAACTAACAAAAATAACTGTTTACGGTAAATGTACTGTTTTAGTAGTTGTTTATTCTGATATTAAAAATATCTGTTTTAATCTGCTAATGCTCTTTCTTCTAATTGCGATAATATTTGAAATACACGTATATTTTTACATTTTTACCTTTTAAAAATTTTGGTTTATTTCCTTTAAAGAAACCGGGTTCTTTTCTATTGCAATCAATATAACCAATTACACCTCTGACAAAAATTGTTACGTTTTACCTTATGAAAACGTTCGTTTATCTCCTTTAGATAAACCGGGCTGGTGGTTTAAGTAAATAAAATAACTCTCACACTTTGTTTCATTGAGCCTATACACTTAAGCTTTGTAAAATTATAGGAAGTTTATTAAACAAATTTTGTATGAAAATGACGTTTTGTAAACCTGCTATAACTTTACAAAACATTTATGAATTGAGGGGTTATTTTTATACACTCTATTTACTTTATACTAGAGCGCTACTAACTATAAAAACTCTAATACGCAACTTAACAGCACAAGTGTTAATAATCAACTTCACTTCACAAATGTTATTGCGTAACTTCCTCTTTCTTCGTACCTTTCGGTCTTTTATAGTTTAACGGCCGTGAATGTAGAACGTAGTAGAAAATTCCAGTGCTTCTATAATTATAACTCTTATTAATAACACAGCCCAACTACTTAACAACATTATTTATGGCATTTAACCTTAGCATATGCTGAGGTGTATAGTTAAATGTAATGTTACGTTGCCAGATTGACCTGTTAAGTAAATACCGTTTCTCGGGGTATTTTCTACAAGAAAATTCTAGAGTTTTCTGAAAACTTACTATGGCACAAATATTAAAATTTTAATTTATCGCTTTATTTAGGTGATATAGCAAAATAAAAGTTGAAGCCGATTCAAAAAATCGAATAATGAAATTATTTCGATTACATACCGAAAATTGTTGATCTAAAGTTACGTATGTTTTATTTGAGAAGTTATGGTGATTTTACATTAAACAACAATAAATTTTGACGGAATTAGTTTTGCTTACTAATAACTCTGAGTATGTCATCTGCGCTTAAATAAAAAAAAAGTGTCTGCTAGAGATATATTCGTAAAATGTATTCTGATTCTGATGGAGCAAAAAAATTACTCATTTTACAAGTAAAGACTCCAAACTAGCTTTGTTATTATCAAATGTATGCCAGATCGCAAATATATTGTTGACGGTTTTTTAAATATTTTTCTGCTTTTATTTTTTATTCAAATTTACGAAATCTTTCCTTTACAACTTTCCCACTAAATTGGAGGAAGAAAGTAGTCAATTGTGTTTTCTATCGATATGAAATAACTGGTTTAATAAAAATTGCTATTTAGCCGAAAACTACTTAAGATCTTAAAACGGCTTTTGGCGGCCTTGTGCATTAGAGAGTTAAACAACCATTACGAAATTACAGTAACGCATTGGTTATCCGTACGATATAGAATTTGTATATCGAGTTACGCGGTTACCCCCGGAATTAGTCCATTCTAATGGGATACCGAATGGCATAGATTTACGTTTTCTGTTTTGCCCCATTCCATTAGACTATAAATAACATTTTGGTTGAAGTACATCTCCTATGCTTGAACAAAATCTGCATTGAAATTTCCCTTTTTTCATGTGTTGGTACATATTGATCACAGAAATAACAAAATCTATTTATATCTGGCTTGCACACTTCCATTTTTCGCTTTAAATTGAGTGTTTATGTCCATATAAATTGTGAAATACGTACATATAAACTAAATAACACAAATGTCGAAGTTAATATGATATGTAATAAAAACTATGTGAAAATTTAAATACAAATGAAAAATATATTTCCTATATTATTTCCTATTTCCACAACTGTGTGAAATTGTGATTGGCCTAATAAATCGCCATCACCAAAAAATATTGATAATCGTCTTATAGAATTCGGACCCTGGAGAAAAACGCAATCTGAATACTCAAAAATATTTTGAATTGTCTTTGGCTTTATTTTTTCAGTCGTTTATACTCAGTGTGCATATACCCAACTATTATTTAAAGGAAATTTCAAGGTAATTTATTTAAGCAAAGTGTATTTTATAAATGAAACTATAGAAGTTGCTAAAGACAATCAAATTTCAAGGAAATATAAATTTCCTTGTTAATTCTTTTGTCAACTCCTCTGACTGTATTCTATAAACATTCACTGAGGTGTAATAAAATGAATTTCATAGTTAGTAAAATTGCATCTGCTGTTTTTGTTTTAGTAAATGTCATTCGTTTTTGCAATTAAATGGAATTTACTATAAAGTTGTATGTGTGTGTGTATGTGTTTGTGTGGGTTTTATTAAATGGATATGAAGAAAATGATCCACTAACCAACTATCAGACCGTTAAATGGCTACAAACATTTAATAAAAACAACAATAAGTTAAATTGAAAAAAAGACAACCCGTGTAAAAAAGTTTGAATCTGATCAAATCTGTTTAGATCTTAATAGATATTATTGAATCTAATTATATCCGGTGCCAGATTTGATCACATACACTCACAATATATTTTCCATAACCGACTGAAGTTTATTTAAAAAGTAACAGGTAAAGTTTGTTTTCAATTGAAGAATCAATTAAAATAAATACATGGAAACGTATTGCTTAACTTTTTGTATAAGTTAATAAAAAACAAACTACAAAAAATACGTATTCTCTGTAGGGGTTAATATTTTCAGTCAAATGTTCTATTTCAAGTATTCTATTTTTATCAGAGACCCAAAATAACTGTTATACTTCTTAAAAAGTCACCACCCAAATTTATTTAATTATAATATTTCAATAATGCACTATATTTTATAAATCATATTGCACAAAAAAATCACAAAGTTTGGCAAAGATTTTAGTTTTTTCAATTTTTATATTTTACTCTATAAATTGCTGTTGTTTTTTGATTTTTATTTTAAAACTTTTTATAAAAGTTACAAAATGATTTTTTTGAAAAAATTAGGCAATAACTTTTTTATTTGATAATAAAATAAAAATTAAAAATTGACCTAAATTGAATGCCGGAAGTTGCTGGAATATACATATTTACTCACTTTAAATCACTGTTCAATCTTTTAACACTAGTTGACATCATCAGGATATTATAATTGCTGAAGTCTTTGGTTCTATGGCTTTTGATTTATATTCTTAATTGTTATTTTTTAATAAAGAAAAAAATCACAAAATAACTTTTATTACACTATGCGACAGTCAAAATCGGGATGGGATGAAACCAACGGGAAATGTTATATCGGTCAAAAACAAGTTATACGTGTCCCGGCGTTTCGCTGGGTCACTTCTAGGAATCGAGATATATCTTTTTTTTTGACATAACTCGAGAACCACTAGTCCGATTTTGCTCAAACAATTTTAGAAAAATTAAAAATTACAATTCCTTTAATCTGTTCATATAACGTTTTTCTATATACTCAACAGTTTTGCCGGTAAAAATAAATGTTTGTTACCGCTACCATAAAAATCAATAACCTTTTGTTTATAACTTCTTTTTAATATTTTAGGCAAAAAATATTTTTTTCTTCATACATTTATTTTTACCGGCAAAACTGTTGAGTATAAAATTAAATTTGAGCAAAATCGGACTAGTGGTTCTCGAGTTATGTCAAAAAAAAGACCACCAAAGGTCAAATCGATATATCTCGATTCCTAGGGGTGACCCAGCGAAACGCCGAGACACGTATAACTTCTTTTTTACCGATATAACTTTCCCCGGTAGTTTGAACCCTTCCCGATCACTGACCCCTACCATTTGTCTTACAGTGTTATTTTTGAAAAAATAAAAATCGTGTTTGGATTGTTTTTGTTTGAATTTAGAATAAAAATTAAAAATATTCAAACAAGAAATAATTGTAAAACAATCAGTTTTTTGAATAAAAGTTATAACTGTTACGTCCCTGATTTTTATAAAAAATAATTTAAATAATTTCATTGTTTTCTGTTTTAAAACAAAAAATTCTAATATTTTCGGTTTTCTTGTTTGTTAAAATAGTTTGTTTATATACAAAATTATTTCAATTCAAATTACAAGAAATTCTGCACTCATACAAACAAGCATATTCAATAAAAATATGAACTTGTGTGTTGTGTGTGTAGTGTTTTGAAAATTCAAACAAAAAAAAACTTTCAAAAATGAAAAACCAAACTACAAAATCGTTTTTTTTTAACGTTTTGTCTGTTAAAAATTGAAGCTTGTTGTAACAGATTTTTCGATTGTTTTTATTTCTTTTATGGATTTTTTAAACAATGTTTGAAAATAAATAGCAAAATGATTTGAATATAATAAAAAATCTGTAGTCCTCTTTTTAATTGTGTTTTCAATTAATTTTGTATGTATTTTAGGTTGCTTTTAATGATAAAATATTGTGAGTGTATGATCGAGTATGGCATACATGGTACACTTTATGGCCACATCACATATCTAATGTGACATTAAAAATTGGGTGATTTTTATGGCCATTTGGCCCGGAATGGCTTTGATTGTCAAGTTATTTTCGTTCTTGTCAAGTTTCAAGCTAAAATATAATTTGTCAAGTTAAAAACACTTTTATCCATTTTAAGAATTGCCATGACATATTCTTCAGCAAAAATCCATATTATTACATTTAGTGTCACAAGAATGAACTTAAAATATATAAAATATAATTTATCCTCTCGACTTTAATTTCACTCATAAAAAAAATTAGTACAAAAGTATGTTAAACGCGCTTTGATTAAATTGAACTAATTTTTCTGTTATTTTTTCTAAAATAGTCCGTACAACTAGGTAAAAATTCCGCTAAAATAACAGGAAATAGTACATGTATTTGCGCCAGCACAATTTTGATCTATTTGTACGGACTTTTTTTATGAGAGTTTAAATGATTTGTCGGACCTATATTTTAATGCTTACACGGCAAACACCGGCTCTGCAGTTCGTAATTTCTTAAGTACATATATGTGACCTTCTCCGAGAAAAGGGACCTAGTGTGTGAAAATGAAGTTTTAAATTAAACATTAATGTGCTAATTCATAAAAAAAATTATTTGGTATTTGAAGCTTGCTATAGTTAAAGTACTTATTTCGCTTAATAAAGAGTTATTAGAAATCTTGATTCATAATCGTATTTTAACTATAAATTAATTTTTCGCTTTGATACTGGCAACACTATTATTTATTTTCTCTCTTCTCCCAAATAAGTCGCAAGTGATGTACAAATTTAGTAAACGAATGACTTAGTAATTGGAAGTGAAAATGTATTTTTTAAAATTAGAGAACTAATGATGTGCTAAGATAAATTTAAAAGCCATGAAAAATATTTTTTTATTTTATTTATAAAGCAAATCAATGCAAATGTGTGTAAAAAAGTAATTTTTTAGAACATATTATTTGAAGCATACAAAAGTAATCGAATTTCAAATAATGTTTTGACAGTCTGTACATCACTATTGTTTTGTTTTTCTTTTTAATTTTATTTCTAAATTTTTTTGAAATTCTTTCTAAAAAGGTCATTAGCTACGCAATTGTTGTAGCTTTTTTTAGTTTGATGGATGCAAGTTGTTGGAAGCCACACATTCTAGGGATGGGATGGCTTTAATAAATCATTTCATGCCTGAAAATTAAATAATTAACGTTTAAATGGTGGCTTTCTCACTCCAAACTTTATAAAAGGTTTAAAGTTGATGAGAGTCGACTATAAACCTATATTATTTTTTTCGTTATTAAGCAAATATGAATACTGTTTTTCACAATTTAGCTTAAAATCCTGCAATAAGACTGTTGTAAAAGTTTATGAATTAGACCATAAAATTTTAATGTTTTTCTCATTTTTATCGATTTTCCCACTCTTAAGTCCAAACCCGTTTTTTGACACACTAGGTCCCTTTTCTCGGCGAAGGTCACATATACTGTAGTGTAGTATGTTATAAACAAATATTTTTAAATTCAAAATCATTAATTAAAATATTCCAGAATTTATCTTTGTCAAGTTTCTTTTTTAAAATCAAGTTATATTTTTTCTCGAATATCAATTTCTTGATATTTGCAATCTGGCAACCCTAGCTGGTACCAAAATAAAAATATACAACCAAATTTTATTCGAAGAATTACTTGGTAAGAAGATCAAATTATAGGTATAATTTGATTTTAATTTTAGTTTAAAGTCAACTTCAAATTAGATCTGATTATATATGGTACACTAGATCTGCCTAGAGCTGATCGCATCTAATTAGATCTCAAATTTGTCACAGATTTTGAGATCTAAATTAAATTTGGTCGAATCTATTGAGATCTGCTCAAATCTGATCTTTTTTACACGGGAATAGTAAAAAATGTATAAAAAAATAACTCACACTCGTGTATGTTAACCATTAACTCGTTGTCCTTTTCATTATTAAACACAAAATACTCCTCCAACGCTACCCCTTAGCTGCTCAAATGCCACCTTTTAAACAAGTGGCAAGTTATATTGTTTATTTTATTGATTAGATATTTAAATGCTGCTCATGTTTTTTTTGTTTCTTGTGGTCAGTACATACTACTTTCTTTTCACTATCTTCTGTGGTCACTCAAAACGTCAAGCAATAATTTATAAATATTTTATTAGGGGTTTCCTATCTTCCTTTCGTTTTATTTTAAATTAATTGACCAATAATATTGTTAAATGTATCCTGTGATAGTTATAGGGATTGTTGTTTTACGTTAATTTTATTATTATTTTTCTCTTTTTTTGTATTTGGCTGATAGTAGGTGGTATTGGTAAACTTAACTAAGTAACTTAACTAAATATGTGCGACGTAATAAAACAAATTTTCCCATCACATCATTAATTTTATATCAAAATTGTTAAGGAGACATTCTTACATACATAATGTACTAGCGTACATGTTTTTGTTACATACCGTTAAGAGGTTTAAATGTAACTTTATTTGATGAACTTATACGTATACAGTGAAACTTTGCAATAACGGACACTCCCAATAGCAAAAAATTCCTATAATAGACAATTTTGGTTCGACAGTGTGCCAAATTAAAACTTCGGAGTAAAATTACCTTCCACCAGCGGGCCTTCTCTCGACTGAATGCGGAAACAAAAATAACCTATTATTTGTCAATACTTATAACTAATAAATTTTTAAAGAAATACTTTTTGTTTAATTATAAAATTGATTTAACAAACTTATTGGTTAGTCAACTTTAAAACTGTGTATTAAAATTTAAATTATATATGTGACCTTCTCCGAGAAAAGGGACCTAGTGTGTGAAAATGAAGTTTTGAGAAGAACGCATTTCAAGTTTCATAACGCATAATCACTTTGAACACACCTTCAGATGGGAGATGCGATTTGGTATGGTTAGTTATGATTGGGTGCCGTAACTCATTTCATCTTATTCTACACCCTTTTAGGTACCAGAATCCACTCTTAAGTACAAACCCGTTTTTTGACACACTAGGTCCCTTTTCTAGGAGAAGGTCACATATTCATAAAAAAGTATGCGTTTCTCATTTAAGTCCCTCTCAATTGCGAACACTTCCCTATAACGCACCGACGTTGTCTGTTATTAGGAGGCTTCTCTGTGTACACTGCATGTATATTTTATTAAATTATTTTAAATGGTTTTGAAGGGAGCTTAACTGGTAGCCAAAGAATTCTTGAAAATATAAAAGAAATTATGCATTATTTTATTGACTACTTGACGTTTCCATAATAACTTTTTATATGTAAAGTACTTTGTGTATTTATATAGGATTACGAAGGGTTTTTGTAACATATTTAACCAGGTGTACCTTAAATTATGAATTATCGATAGTGAATTAATTTTGACCTTAAAAATAAAAATTCAAAATTTTCCAAATTTAAACCACAATAACTCGAGAAATAAGGAACATAGGGGTGTAAATTAAATTCGTTTGATAGTTCATCGATATTCCGTTCATCAGAGATAGACTTTGATTATCATGAGATTTTCATACATTTTAAATAGAAGAAAAAAATGATTTTTGCTTTTGTTTTACTTTTTAATTTTTGAATAATTTTCCTAAAGTGACAATATTAAGATTGGAATCCAAGTAAAGGTCCGTTAAGGACTTATCTAAGAAATATTATTCCCCCCCTTTATGCATTGCTTATTTCTTAAGTTGAGCTGTAACTACAATTAAATTATCGTTTGTTAAGTTTGCTCGGAATTTGGTTAATTTTTCTCCAAACTAAAGAACGCCCATATTTGAAATCTAGAAATTTTTAAATTTTTGCCAATTGGATACGATGAGTTTTGATTGCAAATTAACCAATTAATAGAGATGGAACTAGCTAAATATGTGTGCTTCAGTTTGTATTCTTAGTATCGCTCCTTTCCTTAATTCCACTCCCTAAATATAGCTGGGCCTTTATTGAGGTTTAAGTTTTGAAAATCAAGGTGATCCTTAAACTAATAATTTGTACTACGAATAATTTTAGATTTTAGAATTTGACAATCAATGGCCTAGAATGGCCTTGATTGTCGAGTTATTTTAGGTCTTGTCAAATTTTAAGCTAAAATTGAATTCGCCAAGTTAAAATTACTTTAATCATTTTTAAGAAATTGCAATGCAAAACTATATATTCTTCCACCAAAATCCATTTTATTACACCTAGTATAACAAAAATACACTCAGGTATAGTATAACAAAAATACTCCCTTTAGGTTTTCATTTTAAAATATTTATCGGACCCTTATTTTGAATATTTACGCGAGGAAAATCGGCATTATGTACTTAACTTGTTCTACCGTTCGTGCAGTGAGAGAGTTATCTTTACTTGAGTAATGTATTTCTTCACAGTTTCAATGAATATTCGTCCATTGAAACTTTTCATAGAATCTATAAACAAGTTTTATTAAAGTCAATGTTAATGAAAAGTTCATAAAATTAATGAAACTCTTCATAAAATTAATAGAATATTCCGCCAATGAATGAATCATTCAGCCAATGAAGAGCTTAATAAAATCTATTAAGCAATTACATTTATTATAGTTGCCCAGCAAACAAAAAATGGAAGTAATGCTTTACAAACCACTTCTGTCACAGTTTCATCGTTCGTGTAGTTTTACTGCTTTTTAGAAGTAATTCTGAACAACTTCAAAAAATCATTTTTTTCATTGCTTCCAACAAAGATTCCGTTAGTATATTTTTACAACTTTTTTAGAATTAATTCTGAACAACATTCGAAAAATCACTTAAGTATTGCTTCGAAAGCATAATTGCTCTAAAAGTGTTCCTAAAAAGTAATTTTTCAATTCCTGGAGGAACCAATGATTTTTTTAATTTAAAAAAAAAATTTTTTTTTAACTTTTTTTAATATTTGTAATTAATTGGTTTAAGTTCAGTATTTTTTAATTTTTAAAAATATATAAAATAAAAATGGTAAAAAATTGTTTTTTTTTATGAAAATGCAATAGAAAACAATATTGAACTGCAGTGCAGCTTTTGCACTTGTTCAATAAGTACTTTTATTGTAGATTCAATAAATAAACAAATAAGTTAAGAATTTGTGTTAAACTTTTAATTGGTCAAAAAGACCCAGGTAGAAATTGCCAACGTTACAACAAAAGTTGTACTGGAAGAGCACTGTTTTTTACGAAATGCCGGTACTACTTAAAACGTGCTTTGCCAGTACTGTTTTCTGAAAATTAACAATTTTATAAATTTTACGTATTTTTACATCTATTACACAATTATTTATGTAAGAGAGACATCACCATTCTTTTCTTGTGAAGTTTCGAAAGAATACATTAAAAATTTGTGATGTACACTAAGAGGACAGTAAAGTTCTAGCAAACTACTAAATTTGTTATTAAATGTACTGGGATAATACCAAAAAAATAAAATCCCAAGCCTGCGCCAACGTTGGGAAATAACTACGGCCAAGCGTTTATTGGTGTTATCATTTCGACAACATGCCAGTACAGTGAAAGTTAAAAATCCGACGATTTGCCAGTACATGTACTACCGTCTCCGATACCGGGCCGACATTGTGCCGTTTGTATTTTTCTACCAGGGGAGCTCCTTTGCATGCGTTCAAAAAATACTGAAAAAATGTTGAAGTTGGAGTACTCCTCCCCTATGAAAATTTAATGTTAAAATCATTAGTGTTACTTCGGCATCTCTTTTTTTGCTGGGTGGTTGTTGTCGCTGCTAAGCTGGAGTGGATAAATAAAACGCATTTAGCAAATGCAAAAAGCCTAATAAAGTTGTAGCATATTTATTTTACGGATATACAATCTAATTAAATTAAAAAGTTTCATAAAATTTTATAATAAGCCTAATTGAGTTTATGATATTTCTTATTAATGTTTTGAAAAAATTTAATTAATTTATTTTCATAGTACAAAATTAGTAATAAAAAAATATATGTATATGTAAAACACACTTTCATGCAAATTAATGCACATCACTAAAAGTCGGCCTTATGGTTATGTAAAACTATTTGAGAATTACATGTTTAATATAAAGTTTAAAATGTATGAAAATATTTAAAATTAATGAAATGGCGATATCTTGTGGAAAAAATAAAAAGTAAATACTATTGAATAATTTCATACATACAGCTGTTGACAACGAATTAGAAACGCCTTTTATTTTTAAAATGATGCTTAAGTTTTTATATAAAACAAAATTAATATTAATTAATTTTAAATATTCAAAAAGAACTTCACATCGGTTGCGCATTGACGTTATTAGACGCCGACATCGCTCTACTGGTATCGCCTCCCATGCTTTCTTAACATCCTCAAAAAGAGTCGCCATATTTGTTATATTTTTCAGACTAACGGCTGTTTTTACGTCCCCCCATAGATATTCTATGGGGTTCAGGTCCGGACTGGATGATTGCCATTCCAAAACGTTGATGAAATTATCGTCAAAGAATTTTTTTGTCAGCCTCGCCGTGTGCTTCGGATCATTATCCTGCTGAAATTGCCATATAATAGGCAAATTCTCCTCAGACCACGGGAGCATGACAGTATTTGGTATATCAACGTATTTCTCCTTATTTAAGATTCCATAAATTTTATTAATTGGGCCAACACCATTCCAGGAGAAACATCCTCATACCACAATTGACCCTCCACCATGCTTCACTACCCGTGAAACGAAGCGAGGATTAAATTCTTGGTTAATGGGTCATCTAACGTATCTCCGACCATCTGGACCAAGGCGATTAATCTTTTTTCATCGCTCCAAATCACATATTCCATTGATTTGCTGTCCAATTTCAATGGGACTTCGCGAAATCCACACGACGTTTTCTTTGAATCCTACGCAGAAGTGGCTTCTTTCGTGCTGTCCATGTAGCTCGGCTTCCACCAAACGACGTACAATAGTCCGCTTGGATATCGGGACATTTAAATTTTCCTGAATATCACGTTGGATGTCAGTAGATGACTTTTTTGGGCCGGATTTGGAGATTCGCGTTATCATTCGGTCGGTATGTTTTGATGTCTTTCTGGATCTCTTCTTTCGCGGAACATTGGCTATGGTCTCATATTTGTTGATATGCTGTAAATCATTAAAAACCATTTTTTGGAACACTTTAGCTGCTCTGCTATTTCTCTATAAGACTTTCCAGACTTCTAAAGTTCAAAAATTGGGCTCCGTTCTTCAGGAGTGCAGCTTTTGCCTTTTCCCATGATAAATCTTAAAAATTATAATTTCTTATTTGCTATAAAATATTTAATTGGAAACAAATAATTGTAAAATAAAATTTTTTTTTATCAAAATAGCTCTTAGCCAAGAGAACTTTAATAAACAATTACGCGTTTCTAATTAGTTGTCGCACTTTCTTAGAATTTTACTAAACAATATCTAAACTATTTTCAGAAATTATAACAGCTTTTAAAATAAACAGCAACAAAAATGAGTGTAAATAATAATAAAAAGAGTAATAAATATAATACAATTGTTTTAAACAAAAAACGTAACGGTAAATTTATAAAATATCAATAATTATAATCAAGCTCTAGTGTAAAAAATCCGTTTCTAATTAGTTGTCAACAGCTGTATATAAAGAACATTTTCACTAAATTTATGAAGAGCTAATTTGTGAAATTCAATGAATTTTTTTAATGAAATTATGAAGTCTTATGAAAGAAATGTTATGAAAAATTTCATAATATTAATTAAATATTATTATATATATAATGAAATTCTTTAGTAAATCTATGAAATTGTATCATTAATATCATGAAGGATAATTCTCTCAGTGTAATATTTTAAGTATATACTGTTAAAAATAAATATTTCGAAAATTAAAATCGTTAATTAAGTTTTCATAGAATTTGTCGGCTGTGAAGTTATTTTTTAAAATTAAGCTATTTTTTCTCCAATGTCAAGTTTTTTGAATTTTGCAATGTGGCAACCCTAGCTAAACCCTTGAGTAGTGACTTAGCTGATTTTGTGAAAACAAATAATTATTTTTTCATAACCTCATTTTTTTAATAAAATTCATTTCAGCGACACCTTGGCCGACTTGAAGAAGTCTGAAAAAAATTTTAAAAATCTTTTGAGCCATAAGCATTAGGGTGAACCTTATTTTATCAACTTGCGATTTAACTCGGAAAAATTACTTTTTTAGTTTTTAAGATGAATGAGGGGAATGTTTAGTTGATCTCTTATTTTCAAATTAAAGAAAGATGATACAACTGTTACAAGTAAATTACAAAGAATAAAATTTTTTGAAAGAATTCGATAAGGCCAGCATGACAAAATACGTATTTTCGGCTTTCGCTACAAAGCCATCATCAGTGAATGGATTAATAATTGATAATTGTCTACTGATGTGACAGTTGAAAGCAAATCGAATTTGTTATCAATGGAATTGTTCTGAGAGTGTAGCGACCGCGTTTTAAATTTGAAAATTTTAGAGAAAAGTGTGATTTTGACCAATAATTTAGATAATAGTATTAATTTTTGTTTTTTTTTTTGCTGTAACTTCCAATTTTTTTTAACCCAGATAAAAGAGATGGTTTTCCGAAAATTTTGCAAAACTCCGTCAAAATTAGCCCCTTCTTTACCAAGGTCAAAGGTGAAAGTTTTGAAAATTTTCGATTTTTCCTGAGAGTATATAAAAATATTGTGTTGTTTCTCGCGAAATTGGTGAAAGTTGCCAAATAACTCTATTAACACCAAACTCTTTTAACGCCAAAATAAAAAAAAAAAATTATTTTTCTAAAAAAAAAATCAAAGTTAACCTGTTTGAGAGCAAGGTGTCATAATGACCCATTTTTTATGTTGAATAACGCTTGTTGGCTGAAAAGCAAACGGGGAGAAACTGAGGCAAATTTAGATTGAAAGTTTTTTGCACTATCTGAATCAGGAATAAAATTTTTAAGTCCAACATAAACCTATTTTAAGCATTTTCAATAGGATTCATCCTTAAGAATTACAAATTTATGTGCAAAATTTCGTTCAATTACATTCACCATTTCAATCTGCAGTTTGATTAAAAGGGTCGATTGACATCGGCAAATCGACTCTGAAATTTATTGTGTCGATCAGCCTGCGATCATTATTTTTGGTGGTTACAAACATCAGCACAAACTCAATACGAGTATACCCCTAGTAAAAATGATTTTTGTATAATCAGATATGATTTTTATATAATAATTTATGATTTTATACATTTATAACTTGTCGAGTATTGTGAAACATATATTTTTATATGATTATATCAGATGATATTTAATTATATAAAATTATATTAACCAGATCCACCATTTTCCGGATCAAATCATGTATGGGTTAATATAATTATATAAAAAATATATTATTTGATCCGAAAAATGGTGGATCTGGTTAATATAATTTTATGTAATTAAATATCTTTTGATATAATCATATAAAAATATATGTTTCACAATACTCGACAAGTTATAATTGTATAAAATCATAAATGATTGTATAAAAATCATATATGAATATATAAAAATCTTTTTTACTAGGGACCCTGTTCCAAAGTTGGTGCAAGTTTTATGAAATCAGTGCTCTGGCAGTTTATTAATTTGTGTACCGTTGGCTATTTCCAACTGGGTACATACATACTTAAATATTCAGTCACATAAAGAAATAAAAAGTATTAATTATTAATTTATAACTAACTGAATAAACAATATTATGAATGAATAAATGGATAAATGTGTTAGGGTTCATTTATATCGTCACCTTGAATAGAAAAAGTCGTAACAATACATTTGTTTTGCTGGAGGTTTAGACGGTTTTAAAAAAAAAAATTTTATAAAAAAAATATATTTTTTTATTTTACAAAAGTTTTTTTATTGCTCTACCGCTGAGTTATTCTTTGATATGAAAGTTGACTGGCATAAAAACACCACTTTGTTAATGCGAGATATTGTTCCTTATTCTCTTCAATAAAAGTACTTATTAAACCAGTGTAAAAGGTGCACTCTAATTCAATATTGCTTTCAGTACTATTTTTACAGGTACATAAAAATCAATTTCTCACCATTTTTTTATATATACCTACATCCCAGGAAAAAAAATTGCAAGTAGTGCTTTACAAACTACTTCTTTCAATGCTTCACAAGTATCCGTTAGTATATTTTTACTGCTTTTTTAGAAGTTATTCTGAACAACTTCAAAAAATCACTTCTTTCACTGCTTCCCAAGTATCCGTTATTACATTTTTACAGCTTTTTTAGAATTACTTCTAAACAACTTCAAAAAATCACTTCTTTGATTGCTTCCCAAGTATCCGTTATTACATGTTTACAGCTTTTTTAGAATTACTTCTGAACCACATCCAAAAAATCACTTAAGTATTGCTTCTAAAGAGTAATTGCTCTAAAAGTGATCGTAAAAAGTGATTTTGGTATCATTTGGCATTTCCAAACAGACGGTCCCGGGTTCGATTCCCGGCGGGACCAATATTTTTTCTTTTTTTTTAATTTTTTTTTATTCTATTAATTTTTTTTAATATTAATAATTAATTTAAACTTAAATAAATTTAAATAATTTAAACAGAAAGTGATATTAATTTATGATCTAGAGTCAAACTAAAAAGAACATTCATTTACTTAAAAATAAGAGATCAACTAAATATTCCTCCATTCATCAATAATTAATTTATTTAAATTCAATATTTTTTTAATATTAATAATTAATTTATTTAAATTCAATATTTTTTTAATTTTAAAATTTTTAAAAATATGTATATATAAAAAAAATGGTGAGAAATTGATTTTTATGTACCTGTAAAAATAGTACTGAAACCAATACTGAATTGGAGTGCACCTTTTACACTTGTTTAATAAGTACTTTTATTGTAGAGAATAAGGAACAATATTTCGCATTAACAATATTTCGCATTAACATATCAAAGAATAGCTCAGCGGTAGAGCGCAATAAAAAAACTTTTGTAAAATAAAAAAAGTATAAAAAAAGGATATTTTTAAAAATTTTTAAATTATAAAAATATTAAAAAAATTAAAAAAGAATAAAAAAAATATTGGTCCCGCCGAGAATCGAACCCGGGACCCTCTGCTTGGAAATGTTAAGTGATACCAAAATCACTTTTTACGATCACTTTTAGAGCAATTACTCTTTAGAAGCAATACTTAAATGATTTTTTGGATGTGGTTCAGAAGTAATTCTAAAAAAGATGTAAAAATGTAATAACTGATACTTTGGAAGCAATGAAAGAAGTGATTTTTTGAAGTTGTTCAGAATAACTTTTAAAAAAGAAGTAAAAATGCACTAACGGATACTTGTGAAGCATTGAAAAAAGTAGTTTGTAAAGCATTACTTGCAATTTTTTTTGCTGGGTAGCAAACTGTTTTTAAAAAAACTTCTGACTATTTGGATAAAAAAATTATATTTTTCGTTAAATTGCCATTAATAAAATCGAATCTTATGGCTTTCGAAGTATCGTTAGATAAAGGATTATATTACATTGAGAGTTAATTGAATATGATAAAATAACTTATTAAGCCTAGTATTTTGTTTACACTTTCTCGAATAGAAAACTATGCAACTCAATATAAAAAATGATTTTTTTTACCAATTTTAATTAATCGATTAATCGCATTAAATTATTCGAATTATTCGTTCCAAATCGGACATTTTAAATTACTCTCAAAATTATTTGAGTAAAATTGCTCGATTAATCGAATAACGATTAATTAATTCAAAACTCTAATTACAAGTCTCATTAGTTTACTGTTTAGATATCGCGGCTGACAAATTGACAGCCTGGCTTCCATTCCCATCACAAACATGTTTTATAAAAAAAAAATTATAATCCAATGTGAAAATCGAAATATATATGAACATACATGATCACGCATGGCTTGTACGTAATAATCCATGGGCATACGTAGTCATATACGTCCATGCATAGTTCAATGTGTGACCATATACTATCTCATGTATTTCCATATAACATTGGATCTGAAATTTAAGGGTATATGGCCATATATGAGCACATATCCGGTCATATGCGCTAAAATTTCGGATTCGAAGATATATGGAAATATATGCGATCATGTGTCATACATCGTACTAGACATGATCATAGAGTTTGCTAAAAACCGAAAAATTTGAAAACCACGGTTTCGGTTTTTCAAAATTATAAAAACCGCGGTTTCGGTTATTTTTCGGTTTTCTTGTGATATTAATAGAATTGTTTTAAAATAATTTAATATTTATGTATAACAATTAAATATTTTAATACATTCAAGATATTTATTAAAATTCGATTGAAAATCTCACTCGAATAAAGACAATAACACCATTGCTGGGGAAAAAAACGCAGAAACCTTTATAAATTTAAATGTTTTATTCTTTTTTCGGCAGATTAAACTGTATTTAAAGTATTTAAATTTGGAATTTAGCAATTTGTTTAAAACAATATAAAGTTGAAATTTTATACAATAAATTTCGCGGACTACGAAATAAAACTTTTTGAAAAATAAGCGGTGAAAATCTAAACTGATTCCGTGATACTCAATATCTTTTAAACTACATGACTTTTGGTGGTTTTTTTTTCTAAAATTATAATCCTCAGCTTATATTATCTGTAGTAGTAAAAACAAAAAATCTTTAAAGTAATATTTAGTGGAGAAATTGTTCATTACAATTAAATACAGGCTCAATAATATGTAATTTATTTAATTATTTTAATTGCTTTAAGTATTTGCTAAAAACCGACTGATTTTTGTCGGTTTTCGGTTTCGGTTTTGAGGCCTCAAAAACCGCGGTTTCGGTTTCGGTTAAAACCGAACAGCAAACTCTACATGATCATATGATCAATGTATGATCATGTATGTTTATATATATTTCGATTTTCACCTGGAATAACATTTTTTTTTAATTTTTTTTCAAAACAACATTTTTGTTTTAAATCTGTTTTTTTTGGTTTTTCAACGTTATAGGAATGTTGGAGAGTTATTTATTTATTATTAAAAATGAAGCGTACACCCAGAAAACAGATTCGGTGCTGACAACCCCATTTGTTGCCAATCGAATGGTTCAGTTCCAGCAAATAAATTTTTGGTTGCAACTACCGAATTATTCTTGATACAACTGAAATTCCGTTGCCACAGTCAAATTAGTCCTGTCTCAATTGGTTTTCTGTTGTCACAACTGAAAAATTCGGCTACCACAACCGAACCATGCGATTGGCTACAAATGCGGTCATCAGAACTGAATCTGTTTTATGGGTGTATTTTATTAAAAAGTTATAAATAAATAAAAAAAAATCAACGGGGTAACAGGACAACACTGTCAGGATTGTTAATTCTATGTTCTACCAATGCATAACGGACCGTCGCCAACTCTATGCTAACATTGTGCTGGTCGTTGTTTTTGTCTACCTTGGTAGTTTCAATATATATATATTGTAAAAACTTTCACATTATTTCACTGAATTTTTCATCAACATTTTTACAGTATTAAGAAAAATTTCAAACTATTGAAATATTAAAAAAAATTGCAAAAAAAAAATTCCAAAGAAGGAAAATCCCTTAAAATATTTTGTTTTTGTTAAAAATTTATTGATTTATAAATTTTAACAGAATTTAATGTTTTTTTAGTCTGATTCTAAATCATAAATTAATATCACTTTCTGTTTTTAAATTATTTTTCAAATTTAAGAAAGATGATACAATTTTCACAAGTAAATTGCAAAGAATAAAAACATTTAAAGAATTCGATAAGGCCAGCAAGACAGAATACGTGTTTTCGGCTTTCGCTACAAAGCCATCATCAGTGTCATTTACCTTGATCGGGCTAATAATTGATAATCGTGTACTTATGTGAAAGTTGAAAGCAAATCGAATATGTTAACAACTCAACTTAGACTAACATCAACGAAATCTAGCAATGCTATTTTTATCCTTTGTTATTATTACTCTTTTTTTGCTTTGAATTTTAATAAAATTATAGTCGGTATAATTTGGATATAGAAGTCTAAATTTTCGTGTTATTTTTGCCTAATGAAATGTATTGTTATTAAGTAATTAAATTACCTTGGATCATTTGGAAATAAGATTTATGTATCTATTTGCTCCTCAATGAAATATGTAGTTTAATAAAAAATTTGTAACATGTCCTATTGCATTTAAGTTAACGATATGATGTTTGTATACAAATAATAATACAACAAATGTTTATACGTGTTTATATAGATACATATAGAAGAAATCGATAAAATAATAAAAAAAAAAAAAAAACTAAAATAAACTGAACATAATATTACCAATAATGAAATTGCATGAAACCAAAAAAGGAAATCGACAAGAATACCGGACGAATACAAAATCCATGATAATTAAAAAAAATAATACATTATTTTTTATCATTCAAAATTGCACTGAAAGCATGGTTGGTAAACGATACGATGCGGTTATCCTTAAGGGTAACGTTATTTAAGTTTATTTCGGTAATGGTATTTTTTCGGTATCCGTATTTTAGGTATAACGATATTTCAGTTATTTTGGTAAGGTATTTTAAGGATAACGGTATTTCGGAAATGATATTTTAAGGTTAACGATATTCCAGTTATTTTGGTAATGGCATTTTCAAAATAACGGTAGTCAGTTATTTCAGAGCGTATATCAACTTTTTTTTCAAAAAACAAACTAAATTAAAAATAAAACAATTTTATTAACCTAATGTATTTTAAATACTAAATAATAACCACGTCCATTCACCAAAAGCAGAGAATTAAAAATAACAGTAATGCTACTTTTAGGAATAACGGTATTTCTCTTATTTCGGCAACGGTATTTTAAGGATATCGATATTTCATTTATATCGGTATCGATATTTTAAGGATAACGGCATTTCAGTTATTTCGGTAATGGTATTTTTAGGATAACGATAGTACTGTTTAAAGGGTAAAAAAGCTGTTAAATTTACAGAATTTCAGTTATATTTTAGTTTATTTAAAATCTGCAGAAAATTTTGCTAAATATTAGTAAACTAAATATGGCAAAAACGAAGAGTTATATTTACAAAATTTCTGTTATTTTTTAGATAAATTTAGTTCAATTCAAATAGCTGTCTATCCTACTGAAATTAACAGAAATATTTGCTAAAAAAATAGTAAACTGCTGAATTCATAATTTGCATAAAGAATGGAAAAAAACTTAAAAAATTATTTTAATTTTTGCAATAAAAAATACTAAAATTGTTTTTTTTTTGGTCTTCCTAAATTTTTATATATTTAGTTAGAATATTGCTCTACCTTAAGTCCAAATTCTAATATGATATTGTCATATTAGAATTTATTTGTTGTTTCAAAAAGGTTGACCATTTTCATGGGAGACAATACAATTATTTCGTGGGCACAACCAGAACTAATCAGTTGTCCGCAATAAGAAAGTGATGGAATTCAACGGGACAAAAATGAAAATGGTCAACATATTTGAAACAACAAATAAAATCTAATATGACAATATCATATTCGAATTTGGACTTAAGGTAGAACAATACTCTAACTTGATATAGGATAACTTCAAAAATTCTAAATTTTTTTATGATTTTTCAGTCTACCGGTTTTTGTGCTTTGTCGGTATCAGTTCAATCAAAATAGTTTGGAGTTTAAATTAACTGAAAATGTAATTTAAAATAAATGAAAAATCACTTGAAACCCGGTCTACTAACTTTTCATTTAAATCAAAAGAACTTTTAATTTATTTTTAAATGTTAATAAATATACTACAAAATCCTTAAAAAAATAATGGTTTTTCATTTAATTGGTTTTTTTAAATTTCAAAAAATCAACTACAATATTCGTAAGAATAAATGATATTTGGTTTATTTCGTTTTTTTAACTGACCTAGAAATTAAAAAGGAATTCTTTTTTTAACAAAACATTTTAAATCAAAATATTAACTGTAACAGAAAATACGTATTTATATGTAATTTTTTTTTTAAATAAACGACAAAAGCAGTTAAAAAATATATTTCTTTTTATTCCAACTGTATAATCATTTAAAAATAAATGTACGGAAAACTTTTTAAATAAACTACAGTCAGTTACTGTAATAATGTGTTCAGTGTTCTTTTAAAATACTCATTTTTCGAATATTGAATAATCCGGTTTTTCGTTGTCGAAAACCAGGTTTTTAAAATATATTTTTTTTAACTTCAGCTTATTAGAAACTGTACACGCTGAAAAAAATCGCCCAGCAGGAAACATATTTGCTGGTGATATATATATGTTTGGAAGAACTGTCAAAATATATTTGCCGTGTTTTTAATATAATATGTTTGCCAGCAAATATAATATTTTTGCCTGTAAACATATGTATGTTTGAATCATATGAAATACATCTACTCGCAAATATATAAATGTTTGCAGGCAAATATATATATGTTTATCATTATTATATTTGCACTCCACAAACATAATAATGATAAAATAAAAATCCAAATATATTTTTATTTAAGTGGGAAAATATGACTAACATTCAAACATTAAAGTGTTTACCTGGAGACATACATATTATAACGATAAAAATAAAATAATTGGAAACACACCTCAAACATAAGTATGGTAGTTTATAAACATATATATAATTGCCTGTAAATATATCCAACAATCTCTTTTTTCTGCGTGTAGTAAATAGTAAAATTTAAATTTTCCTTTATAAGAAAAAGTGAATAAAATGTTATGTTTTCGGACGCTTTTAATTTTTTATGGATAATTTTTTAATTTTTCAATGTTTAAACCATACTTGAGAATTTTTCATTGGCATTGAAATTTAATTGGCATTACTTGATCTCAATGCCAATTGAAAAAATTTCATTACCATGCAATGCTAATGAAATTTTTTTCAATTGGCATTGATTAAAATATTGGTAATGAAATGTACATATAATTGAAGAAAAAAGCATTGTATACAAATTATTTTATAAAAAAAGGAAATTAAGACAAGAAAGAAAAATGTTATCAAGTTGTATCAAGTACCTACACTGCTGTTCACTCTTCTATTAACACTGGTTGGTCTATATGGATGAGCCTTTAATTAGTAATGTAAACTTTCCGAAATAGCGAATAGATAAGAAATATGCGAATTTTAAATTTTTTTTCTTAATTTGTTCTTTTATCAAAACATGAAAGCAAATGCTTTTTTCGTCAATTAGAATTGGGCATTTAGGCACTGAACAATGCCAATTGAAAAAAAATTCATTGGCATTGATCAATTGTAATGCCAAAAAATTTTATTGGCATTGGCATTGAAATCATCAATTAATTGGGTGATAGATTATTCGACATCTATGGTTTAAACATAATTTATAATTTTACAACCGGTTGACCTTTTTTTTAATTTGAAAAACCCAAACCGATTTTTTTGAAATTCACCTATTCGAAAAAACTGAAATCCTGTTTTCCATAAATGTCGAATAATCTATCACCCTATAGTCTACTAATTATTTAGCAACATTTTTAGCTAAATATTTAGTAAAATTATTATTTTCCATTAACTAAAATTTAAATAAAACGTAACTAAAATTCTGTATATTTTGCTGTTCCTGTAATGCTAAAATTTGGCAAAAATAATCATTTTTAACTAATTTTTAGTAGTTTTAACTAAAAATTTTACAGTTTAGTGTAGAGTTTTAAAAATTGTCAAATTTATATTAATTTTATTTTTAATTTCATATTATTCAAAGAAAATGAAAACAATTTTTATAAAATTGATTTTTACTGGAAAAAACGGGCTTAAAAAGTCGTTTCATTCAAGCAATATTTTAGATCGTTTGCGTTTTTAGTTTTTCAATCTTTATTTGGGTATATGTAATTTGAAACTAGGTAAAAAATATGTATTTAGAAATATTGGTTGAACTCATTCAAAATTTAATTAAAAAGTGTCAATTTATTTTCATTAAAATTTCATTTAAAAAAAACAATATCATCATTAACTATTTGTTGTATAACTAGAAATTAGGTAGAAACTATGGCCCTTACTATAAAACAGTATTTTAAATTTAAAGCCGACTTTATTTTTAAACATGCCGGTTTGTTCATTTTGTGTATGAAAACCATACAAAAATATTTATATTTTCAAACATTTTGATTGGTTGAATATAAATTAACCAATCAGAAGACTCGAAAAATAAACCAAGTCAAAGCTTATTGCCACCCAAAATTTTAACTAAAGTCGACTTTAACAAATAAATACATTTCGAAAATTTATAAAGTATGGGCGTATGCGTTCAAAAACATTTGTTAAATTCATTTAAAATTTAACTAAAAAGTGTCAATTTATTTTCATTAAAATTTTGCTAAAAAAAAACGTCATTAACTATATTTTGTGTATAAATGTATTATATTATTTATTATATTATATAATAGATTACAACCTTGATTATCCCTTATCAATTAATGGAGACTATCATTATGTTATTTTCATATATTTTTTAACAAATATATTTTTCGCTTTCAATTCAATCAAGTGCTAGACGTTTGTTTTTTATATATAATCTAAAGTAAATACGTGTGTGTGTGTGTGTGTGTGTATGTGCTTGCGTGGTTGTATTTATTATTGTGTTGATAATGCAGTTGTACATACCTGTCATCTGTTGGTTTATATGTTACAATATATTTTTCAATTGGGTGAGCATTCAAATCAATCATTGTTTGCCATGAGACACGCACTGTGGTAGGAGTTAAAAATGTTACTGTTATATTTTCCGGTGTAGCAGGTATTGTACCTAAAAATAAAATTAAAAAAAACATTAATAAAACGTTACATATCAATATTGGCAAGAAGTAACGACAAAAAGTATCAAACAAAAATATGAACTTAAAACGTTAAACAAGAACAGAGGTAATGAATAAGTGGGTCATTGAAATAAAGTCAACTGAAAACAACAACAAAAATAAATGGAGAAGACGAAAGTGTTTTGTTTAATTTTTGTAGTATTCGGTTGATATTACAAAAATGTTTAAATTTTGTGTGTATCTTAAATTAAAATATTTACAGCAGAGTGGGCAAAAATGAGAAATTATTGGCCACTAAAAACAGATTTAAAAAACTTTAAATTTGTACACTGAGGGAATTATCTTCATTTCAGTAATAAATTTCTTTATAATTTCGATGAAAATTTCCACTGAAATTCGTTCATGGAAACTTTTCATAGAATCTATGAATCACTTTTATTTTAATCCTGTTTTATTTTTAAATTAATTTTTATATTTCGTTAAATTTGTAATATTTTGCCAACTCGCCTCAATAATGTTGAAGTGACGCTGAAGCACTTTATATTTCTGATACCTACATATTTTTTATGAATAAAGAATTATTAACAACAAAAAAAGGTTTCGTTAAAGTCAACGATTATGAAAAGCTTCAAGAAATTAATCTGCACAATTATTTCGTATAAAAAAGAAGAAACCAGAAGAAGGAAGAAGCGAAAAAGGTGATCTAAGAGTTGTTTTTTCAGCATGATATGTGAATATTATTAAAAAATAATTAATAATTAAATAAAATATTCGAACTTGAGGCCAGTTGTTATTATAAAAATTAATTTATTTTATTTCTCAATATTTCGACATTCATCGAATGCCATCCTCAGGAGAATTGTATTTACACAAGTGATGATCAACAAGCAACGATAGTTCTAAGCTGTGTGTTTTTATGTAAACATTAAATACAATTCTCCTGAGGATGACATTCGATGAATGTCGAAATATTGAGAAGTAAAATAAATTAATTTTTATAATAACAACTGGCCTCGAGCTCGAATATTTTATTTAATTAGAAGTTGAAAGGTCGAATAAACACAGATTTAAATTAAATTATTAAAAAATACCGCACACCAATTTTTAGCCAAAAAAGTAAAAAAAAGCGAAAAAAATATTTAAGCATAATTTTGGGCAACTTTAAATCCTTTAATTCAGATGTTGAAAATAAAATATAAACCTTGCTTTAATATTTTCTAACCGCAAACCTTAGGGTGCATTGGAACTGCTTATTTTAACTAATTTATTTCCTTTTAATTTTCATCAATTTGTAGGAAAGAAATATCATTGGAAATTTTATTAAAACCGAAATTAGTGCTTTAACCTACAAGCCGGCCTACGCTTGTTTGCAATAAAATTAATACCATGTATTCGGCACGAAAAATAAGCAATAAGCTCTTCTATAAATTTTTTTCAATTTGCACTGTCGTTGCAAAATGAAATCTAGCTGAACAAAATTAAATAAAAAAAATTCCTTTTTTTTTTTTTTTTTTATTGTAGATTTTTAGTTGGTCTGAAAACTGTTACAATGAATGTTATTTTTGTTCGGTTTAAGATCAAATATTACAAATCCTAAATAGAATTTACAATTTTTATTTTACAACCAATAGAGAAAAAATTACTTCAGAATGACAAATAAATGTTGTTTGGAAACTCCTTAGAATTTGCCATGATTATACAAATACGCACTTTTTTAAATAGGGCGTTTAACTTTAAGATAGTCGATCACAAAATCGCAAGTTGTTTTGTATTAAATTATATTCTTTTTTTTTAACAAATTATAACTAAGTAAAAAAAATAGCTAGCGCTCATGCATTTATTATTGATTTTTTCAACGTTTTCAATATTAGCAAACCAATTTTAGTGTTATTTGCCCTTAAAAGTATCTGAAACATTGAAACATTCGCATATGCGAAGATATTTTAATGAAATTTGGCACACTGATTCACATAACTTTTGGTTTAACAAAAACCAGCACAAACTCAATATAACTCGTAGTTATATAGGGCATAACTACATCGCGGTACTAAAGACTGCGTTCGAAAAATTGTCCATCACATAATTCAAAAAATCTGCTGAACCAGTCATTCAATTTTAAAAATAAAAACTGTTTTATAACGGTGTTTTTATTAAGTTTATTAACAAATTTTTATTATTTTTATTTTACAAAATTTTTGAATTTTTCTTTCTATTAACGCTTTTATGGTATTAGTAGATACCTTTCGAGGTGCTAAATACCACTTTCTGCGGAAATCTTTGGCATCTTTGACGATCCTTTTTGTTGCCTTAATTTTCCTTTTGACCAAAGCCCAGTACCTTTCAATTGGCCTGATTTCTGGACAGTTTGGTGGACTTCTTTCTCGAAGTACCAAAATCACATTATTATTTAAGTAGCACTCCAAGGCAGCTATGCTGTGATAGCAAGAGGCTAGGGCGGGCCAAAAGAAAGTAGATACTCCATGGTAGACACACATTCATGTCTTTGATATGAATTTTCCAGTTTATTCTACATGTGGTCACAAAAGACTAGCTCTCCTCAACACAAGTGTAGACAGCGACGCCCTTTTTTCCAGAACCTGCCTTTCGAGTGATCTCCTATTCGTCCTTAAATTTCTTTAGAACTGTTCAGGCCAACATTTAGTTCCCAAGTTATTTTTTTATATGTCCACTGAGCGTGCTTTTGAAAAGTTTTCACAATGTCTTTCTGCACTTCTAATTCGCTTGCCATTTTGAATCGAAAAAAGCTTCTAACAAAACATTTTAAATACGAAGATGACAAAGCAAATTGTGGTAAAATTTTTTTTGTTGTTTTTGTTTTTTCTTTGATATTTTAAATGTTAAATGACGCTCCTAGACGAGAACAAGAAATTCTTATTGAGTTTGTGATTTAATATAATAAATATTTCTGGAAATTCTAAAACGTAGTCCCTGACAATTTCCTTAGGCAATAATGAAATCCGGATAGGGACATGCCTGCAACACATTACTTTTCACAATTTGCCAAATAAGTTTTGGGATTTTAGTACATTTAATTCATTTAATGAAATTTTTTTAACGAAAATAATTTAAAAATTTTTTTCGTTAATAAAAATATTTTTAACGTAAAATTTACGAAATCACTTATATAATACAATCTACAAACCAAATAAAAATTCCATGGGTTACAATATTTTAAATATTTTTAGAATGTGAAAGAAAATATTTACTTGAATTTAAGAAAACGCACTTGGTTTAAAAAATGTTTAAACTAAATTTGAGGAAGTTTACTATAAGTTCACCAATTTTTCTGAGTGTAAATTGAGCAGAAACACAGTTCTTATTAAAATATCAAAAAGCATACTGAAAAAAAACATTTTTAACATAATGTGCAAAAATATGTATTAACAAATCAATGCAATTTTGTTGAAAATTTGTTGATTCGCAAATATGGTTGGTTAACGTTTTTCTTCAGCTAACGACAACAACATGTATTTACATGAGCTTCCAAGCTATTTTTATTTATTTTTGCTGTTCCTATCTTACTAAAATTTAACAAAAATTATCTGCTAATTGCAGCAGTTTTTTCTGGAAAGCAATTTTTAACTAATTTTTTAGTAGTTTTTCTTTCTTTTCATTTGAAAAATGATTTAAAGAAAATTTGTAATCTTTTTTTTTGTATTAGTAAGAAACAAATGTTTAACCACATTTTAACTAAAACCATCACCCCCCCCCCCCCCCACCATTGATCCGCGCCCTCCGAAAATTTCATTTTATTTGATATCTATTCTTAAGTGGATCAAATTCCAGTGTTCCCAATTCTGAATGTCCGCTTAAAACTTAGCCAACAGTTAAATTTAAATTCTATATTGGAAAAACAACAAATGCGTCAGTTAAAATCGCAGTTAGTACCTAAATGGACATTGTGAAAATGAGGCTAAGGGGAAAAAAACTGAAATGTTTATGTGTGTTGTTCTGGTATGTTGTATAAATGTACAAAGTTTTTAATTGTTGAAAACTTTAGTCATATGGAAAAATACATGAAATATTTCAGAGTTATAATTTTTGATTTATTTTTTATAAAAAAAACTACTTTTTTAATTTTGTAATGACTTCATTGTATACTGCATATTTTCAATTCCACAATATCTCGGAAAAAAGAGGGTGTATCTTCTGTTCATATTATGGTGGGAGGTCTACTCTATCATAAACTTTTATTATCGCAATATATTATTCTATTATTTCGATTTCTAGTTTGTTTTTTGTTTTTTATTTGTTTATTTATTACTGCCATCCAAAAATAGCACAAAACGAACTACAAGAATATGTAAATGTCACTGCATTGAAAGTTCATTTAACAAACATAAATTGTTTTCTATGAACACACAAGGCTTCTATGATTATTGTTTAATATATTTTGAATTTTTTTTTCATTTGCTATTTTGTTACTTCCCGGCTAAAAATCGACATGCACGGATGCAAACACGTTTAATGTATCTTTGTACGTTCCCATAAATATGCATCTCCATACATACAATATACATGAAAGGACACTGTAAACCAGAATGATCGAAATATATATTTTTGAATTATACCATTTTTGAAATTAAAAACGTTTTTATTTCAAATCCAATGTCTTACATCTGCAGATTTATTCATTTCTTTTCGAATAAACTACTAGTTTCCCAACCCCCCAACAAAGGTGGACTGTAGCTTTTTTTTGCCTTGGTGGGTCGGTGACTTTTTCGTTTAGTGGCTCGGTGGCTAGCTGCAGAGGATGGATTTAACCCATATTGATTTACAGGGTCCTTGATATATGTCCATTACGCGGCAGTGATTCATTCCTTACATACCTACTCTTTTACTTTATTCTATTGTTGATTTAAACTTCATTTTGCATTTCAATTATTCTTTTGTTAATGAATCCAAAAATTATCTTTTATGTCTTTAAAATTAAAAACAATAACAATATATTCAAAATTAAATTGTTGTAAATTTCAAATAGGATCCTACTGGACCCTATACAGGGCTATATCTTTTTTACATTCTTTGCAATTGTCAAAAACGGTATAGCAAAGTTGAATAGGCCACTAGAAGTATTGAGAAAAATTATATAACTTTTTCGAAATCGTTTAAAAAAGTTGACCGGCGGAACGCGCTGAAAATTTTAATAACGATCTTTATATTATTTTATGTACTTATCGAAGAAATACAAAATACTTCATTTAGACTAGAATAAAGGTGCGTTTACAATGATGGAGTACTCCAATCTGTAGCAAATTTAGTTCTTTTCTCTTTCTTACTAATACATTTTTGTATTTTGCTATCTTTTTTTATTCCACTCCAGAGTCAAATTTGTTTGACTCTGGAGTACGGATTTGTTGCACTCTAGAGTTAACATCACTCTGTTAACTGTTTAACATGACAAATATAACTAAAAAAACATATCCCTAATTTGTTCACATCTCTAATTGTCAACAAATTATAAAAAAATATTAAAAAATATAAACAAATGTTTACAATTACGTGTAAATTACAAAATAAAAATTTTTTTTATAATAATTGCAGTGAAAGCCATGCCATGATATTCGCAAAAACTGCGTAAGTACTGAAACGTCACATATTTTTTTGAAGTGACTCTACTCTGCATTGTGAACAGTTAACATTTGAATCTGTGCTGCAGAGTAGAGCCACTCCACCATTGTGAAAGCACCTTAAGGATTACAAATTTTGGTTTGAGTAGAAGTCACCCGTAGTTCAGGCGAAAAATTTTCGTAAATAATTATTTCTTGCAAGACTTTAGAAAATCGCTCCTTGACTCAGGTTTTTGTTTCAAACGCAACGGAAAGGATATTTTTACAAATTTGCAATTGTTTCAGTTTAACAGTATATCCACAATGAAAAAGTGCTGTTTTTCCATACAATTTGAAAATTAATTCCAGTCACCGGTTTCCGTCAGAGATACAACTTATTTTATTTTCTCAACGGATTTTCTTATTCTCCTATTTTACACTCAGATTATTTTACTAATGATGCCATATTTTCACACAATCACTTCAATTTTGTAAACAAAAAACATATGATTTAGATCACAGTACAAGTATGGTACGATAACATGGTTGATTCGTCATGCACATGCATTAGTGACAGCAAAGGATTTAATTTTATACATTTACAAAACCCATAAGAAAACAGCAATAAGACAATAACACTTTCGCAGCATTTCATTCTAACTAATGTCAAACAACAACAATATTTACGTTGGAATGTGGCAAGAAGAAAAATGTAAAATATAGAGGGATTCACTTTCTATGTGATCTCTGCTGTAGACATAATGTGAAATGACAAGTTTTTCAGAATCCTTTTCCATTGCTATTTTGTAAATTTTTTTCCGTCAGATTCCTTTTCCGTTGGTATTATGCTTATTGTCTAATAAAAAAAATTATTTGCTTAAAATTTAAAAATACACTCGTGGGCTAAATTTGATGTATACAATTTTTTGGAATTTTTCTATTTATAAGATTTTCTTTGCAAAACGTTTGAGATATATTTTGCAGAAAACAAATAATTTTTTTCTTCGAAATGTCAAACTTTAAATGCTTGTAGAGGTCTATAAGTACCCTCCAATTTTTTTCGTTATTTGTCCCGTAAACAGCTTAAAACTTTTTTAAGCTAATTACGCAACAAATAATAGTTAATGGTATTGAAAATTCGGGACACCCTAATGTATAAACTTATATTGGCTTGTTAAAAAAAAACCATTGAGAGTTATTGGCCGGGTAAATCCTCACCTCAAAAATATTTATTTGGGTCCAAAACTACGTCTCGCAAAAAATTATGATAATCAGATATCGGGAAAACGGCCCTGAATTTTAAAAAATGCACTACTTGGGGAATAAATAAGTTTTTCTTAATTTACTAAAAAAGGTTGCATCACCTTAATATACACTCACAAAATTTTTCGGTAGAATTTACTGAAAATGGCAGTTAAAACAAATGTATATGCAGTTAAAAAGGCGACAAAGGCAAACATTTAAAATAACTACAAATTTTGTTATTTTTAACTGTTGAAAAATAACTAACAAATGCATTAAAAACAACTACCAATGTAGTAAAATTAACTGACAAATTTTTACTACAAAAATTTAAAAACAAGTTAATTCTTTTCGTATTATAAAAGTATATTTTAATAAAAAAAAAATGTTTTTCTTTCGATTAGAAAAACATAAGTAAATATTTTAGCCTATTTAAAATTTCAAACGGTTCTCCAGTTATTATGCTTTTATGCATTGGAGATGCAATACATGTTCTGATTATTATTTGCAAACTAGAAATATATCAATAATTAAAAATATAAACTAAACAGGAATTAATTAGAAATTTACAAAAATTTTAAAAATTCAAAGAAATTTAATGAAATTTTTTACTGTTCACTGTAAAATTACGGTTTTGGTAGTTGTTTATTATGATATATTAAAAATAACTGGTTTAAACAACTGTTACGAAATTACGGTACTTTTCGTTAGTTGTTTTCTTAAATAACCGTCATATAAATTGTTTTCCATTTTTCTATAGAAAATCTACTGTAATTACTGTTAAAAACAACAACTACTGATTACTACACAAACAACTTTCATGTAGTAACTGTCAAACTTTTTTGAGTGTATTTATGATGCATGTATGGAGCTTTATATATTCATATATGGACATGAATACATATTTACGAGCTTGCACAAAACATATATTCAACCTGTACAGACCCATATATGTCGATTTTTAGCTGGGTTGCTAAAAAAAGAAAAAAAAATAAATAAACAAACAAAAAACACACAATTGTTAGGACACTTAACAATGACGCAGCAAATTGTTTACTTAATTTCGTAGGGAACTTTGTTTTATTATTTCTTTGCCTTCAATTATTTCACATACAAACTGCATTTTCATTGTTGTACGAGTACAAAAATTGACAAGGCTGTAGACTAAAGGTTTGCCATGAAATATTTTTGATAATAAATTATTAACAATCTTTTAAAAGTTAATGTAAGAACATTGTTTTAGTTCTTAAAAGAAAAAGTTAAATTCGAAATATAAATTTTTTATTTAATGTTTTAGTTTTTAGTTAAAAGAATATTGTAAAAACAGGACTTAGGTTCCAAATTATAATAAAAAACGCGATTCCCAAAATGTGGTCTGTATGTCCTTATTCATGTCAACTCTTCATATATGAATACTAATAATTTCTACAAAATATCGGGATAGTCTGAAATAAAACTGTTTAGTTGGTCTCCTCATAAATTTTTTTTATACATAGTTCTAGAACTTGTTCCAGAACTGATTCTAGGGCAACCGGTTCCACTTTGGAGCTATAGAAGAGATTGATTTTGGGACAATTTCAAACAAATATCATCGGTGTTAAAATTGACAGTAGAAGGGGTTGTGAAGGAAAAGTAGCTATTCTACAACCGATTCTTTGCAACAGAAAATTTTCCTGGGATGTTGCTATTTTTTCAATTCATTTAGTAACAAATTTAATTCTAACTATTGTAAGTAGCCGTTAGTTCAAGGTTAAATTTCTTTATAAAAGTAAAATTTTAAATTAAATTCCATTACAATTTGGTAAAATTTTAACAAACAATAAGAGAGAATTTAGGTAAAGAGTTTGTGGGTAGATGTAACTACAAACATTGTAATTTCGTTTTTGTTCCTATTTCATTCATATACAGAAAAGCAATCCTCTTAATTAGGTACTCGTGGCGTATAAATACCCAGCAACAATTTTTACAATCCGTTACCAACCATAATAATTCTGCAACTAATTCCAGTAGAACTGATTCCAATAGAACTAGTTCCAGAACCCGTTACAAGGAACTTAAATTTAGGGTATACCAGACTGTTAATCAGTTTTAAAATTAGTTACTGAATTGGTTCTAGAGAAAGCGGTTACCTTTAGGACAATTTCAAACAAAAATCTAGTGTGATTTAAAAAGTAAAGCGTTTAAAATTTTTAGAGAAAAAGGTTTAGAGATTAATCACAACCGGGTCGACAACGACAACGAGAATTGCTTTTTCATATATTTTGTATGGGAAGCAAAATGTCGCCATGTCGTCCGTCGATTTTTCGTCGTGATAGAATCTAATCTATTTTCATGACGACACACTAACACACACTCAAAATATTTGTCAAATTGTTGCCATATTTTTAACTAATTAGGGATTGCCATTAGAACAGAGTTGTTAGAAATTCGTATTAGAGCTGCAAAAATTCGTACTTTGTTTACAAAAAATTAATTTTTTTGACAGAAGAAATATAATTGAAAATAAAAATCCATAATTTACTGCAAAAATGTAAAATTAAATGCAATTAAATGTGAAACAACAAGAATTAATACATTGAATTGATGAAGAATTGTGGCGAAATAAATACAACCATATTCTTGTTTTGCTTTTCTTTTTTTTTAAACGTCAACAAATGTCGACGGTCGCTGAATTTAAATTAATCGCGACGACTTTTGCTGTCGTCGGTCGACAATCGACCCAGTTGTGATTAATCTCTTATTCTTCTTCCTAACCTCAAACCTACAAAATTGAAATTGCTAAAATGCATATTAATTGTAATATTAATTGCAAATGTCTATATGAACTTAAAAAGCAACCTGTACTAAAGTCATCAGTGTTGGAACCGACAGTAGAAAGGGTTACAAAGGAAAACAAGCTTTTTTTTTGTTCTAATACTGTTTCTGTTGAAAGCAAAATTTCGCTGGGCTATTATTGAATGTTATACACCTGGGTTTACTTGTGGTGCTTATAATAACAACAATAATATTCTGTTTACCATACACAGATTCTGTTGGCTAAATTTTCAAGAGATTTTGCACTCTATAGCTTTAATTATTTTTATTTATACACTCAAAGAAGTTTGTCAGTTACTATTGTACATCACAGTTGTCTGTGTACACTCTTAAAAAAAGTTGGTACAAAAGTCTGTTAAAAATAATAACATTTTATTAATTGTACCAAAAGAAAGTAAATATTGTAAATACTTTACATAAATAATAATTAGCTAAAAAATGAAGGTAAATACATAGCATATGGAGGTTCATTAGGTGATCATAATAATAGATGCATTTAGAAAACAATTGAAAAAAAGAAACAAACTTAATTTTTTCTTTAAAATAATTCAAGAATATAAAAATTTGCTTAGTATCCTATACCGCCTTTGTTTTGTACAACTTTCTGCACTCTTCTAGGCATACTAGATACCAGCTTCTGGCAGGTTTTTTGTGGAATCTGGTACGAAATTTTTGTACCTTTTCTCATAAATCATCCTTATTTTTGAAAACTTGAGTTGACAGCCTTTTCTTTAACTCACTCCACAAGTTTTTTATTCTATTCAAGTCAGGTGATTGAATTGGCCTACTTAAAACTTAATTTTTATTTTCTATGCTCCGTGGTCAGTTTTATACTTATTGCGGTATGTGCTTCGAGTCGTTATCTTGGTAAAAGATCCAAAGCAGAGGCATTTCTTCTTTCACTTATGGAAGCATTACATTTTGTAAGATATCTCTGTATTTTGCTGCATTCATAGTACCTTCAATATGATATATAGGACCAACTCTATACCAGGAGAAGCATCCCCAAACAAATATATTTCCGCAACCATGCTTAAAGGTTTTCTTTTTTTGGTAAATTTAACGTGAAATTTTTTTATCTTTATGGTAGCGGACATTTCTTTGGCAGTCAATTCCAAACAATTTAATTTTTGGTTTCGTCACTACATAATATTTGGCTCCAATTTTTTTCAGCCTCAGATCAAGACCATAGTAATTGTTCTTTTCTGAAATTTATTCTTATCGTTATATTTTGTTTACGCATGAGAGGAATTTTTTTTTAATTTTTCCGAGTAAATTGGCATGCTGAAGACCCCGTCGAATACTTACGATATTGATTTCATTTCCAACCTCTGCAGAAATTGCCTTTGAAGATGACGTCAATCTGTTTCTGGGCTTATTTGGAAAGGTCTACGACTACCTTTTTCTTTTTTTATTTTGTCAATGCATTTTGGACAAAATTCAAAGACCGCCCTAAGATATTTCCTTCAATATTTTTCCTTGCTTTCTCATCGTTTGAACTGTTTTTCGTTTTTCAGCACTACAATGTTTTTTTCCTATTTTGTTAAAAAGTTCGCTTTTAATACACATTTTTTTTGTTAAAATTTAAATATCCTTCTCCCTTTATGTTGTACAACACACATATGATTTAGATTTAAATTTGAAATAATAAAAAATGCCTAATAAATCAAGTGTATCTATTATGATCAACAATTTTATGTAGTTCAAATAAAAACCAAGTGGTTACTAATTTTAAATTAACGTCCATCCCATAGTTTTATTATTAGATTCATTGTCATAATAAACAGTTGAGGAAAAAAATTTAAATTCGATATTTAAGATAGGGTTTCCAAAAATAGTATCATTTTTTTCATAAATTGTGGAGGTGTATCTATTATTATGATCATGTGTGTATATTAGACTGGTACACCTTCGTATTTTTGTAAGGCATTTTGGAAAAATAAAATTTTTTCCGAACATAGGGGTTGCCTTTTTAAATTTTTCGTTATATCTTCGGCATTTACAGTCGGATCTTTAATTGTGATATATCGATTTTTTTTTGTCTCGAGGAGACCAATATTTTGCTATAAAGGAAAAATCCATTGAATAAAAATTTAAAAAAGTGTGACCCCTACGTATCGAAAAAGTTCCTTAACTTTTCCTTAACCTTAGAGAGAAACATTGGTCCCCTCGAGGGACCAATCGATATATCATACTTTAAGATCCGAGTGTAAATGCCTAGATATAACGAAAATTTAAAAAGGCGACCCCTACGTTGTCGCAAAAAAAATTCGAAACCTGCTTGCAAAAATAATTTAGATTCGACAGCGTACGGCGAACTATTTTTTATATAGTGTATATAAAGTGATTATGCATATGTCCCTAAATATATAACATATAATATATGCATATATTTTTATACCCTACACCACTATGTGGTCAGGGTATTATAAGTTTGTGCTGATGTTTGTAACACCAAAAAATATTGGTCGTAAACCCACCTTATAGTATACCGATCGGTTCAAAATTTTTTTTTTATTTCGATTTAAAGATGTCCGTCTGTCCGTCCGTCCGTCCGTCTGTCTGTCTGTCCATGCAATCTTGTGCGCACTCTACAGGTCGCAAATATTAAGATATTTTGATGAAATTTGGTACGCAGACCTATGTTGGCCCAAGGACGAACAAGTTTGATTTTAGTGAACATCGGTCCATGTTTAGACCTAGTGCCCATATAAGGGTCCTACCAAAATTATATTGTTTATTCGCTGCAGGTCGTAAATATTAAGATATTTTGACGAAATTTGGTACACAGACCTATATTGGCGCAGTAACGCAGCCTATTGATTTTGGTGAACATCAGTCCATGTTTAGACCTAGTGCCCATATAAGGGTCCTACCAAAATTATACTGTTTATACGCTGCAGGTCGTAAATATTAAGATATTTTGATGAAATTTGGTACACAGACCTATATTGGCCCAATAACGCAGCCTATTGATTTTGGTGAACATCGGTCCATGTTTAGACCTAGTGCCCATATAAGGGTCCTACCAAAATTATACTGTTTATACGCTGCAGGTCGTAAATATTAAGATATTTTGATGAAATTTGGTGCACAGACCTACATTGGCCCAATAACGCAGCCTATTGATTTTGGTGAATATCGGTCCATGTTTAGACCTAGTGCCCATATAAGAGTCCTACCAAAATTATACTGTTTATACGCTGCAGGTCGCAAATATTAAGATATTTTGATGAAATTTGGTAAATAGACCTATGTTGGCCCAAGGACGAAGCCTATTGATTTTGGTGAACATCGGTCCATGTTTAGAACTAGTGCCCATATAAGGGTCCCCCCAAAATTGGCTTGGTTACAAACTGCAGGTCGCAAATATTAAGATATTTTAATCAAATTTGGTGCGCTGACTCACATTATAGAAAATTTTGACACGAGCCCCATTTTAACCCATTCGAATTTCGGATCCAAACATTAGTTGGCTTTTACCCAGACCGGTGTAGGGTATTGTATAGTCGGCATGCCCGAATTTAACCTTTTTTCTCGTTTCAAATAGCTCTTACTTGTTGTAATATATTACAATAGCCAAATATATATTGAACTATATATAGTTATAAATACCATAAATTATATCTAATTGGATATAATAGTATTATGTTGTATGTAATAATTAGATATAATTTATGATATAAAACGATTTAACTTGATTTAATTTTTCGGATGACTTTTAATTTATTTTACTTGGTTGGTTTAATTATGGACTACCAAAATAGCAGGCTTAAAAATGTGAAATTCGATTTTCTAAATTATTGTTATCGGGACACCCTAATCTAGACAATATATTATTTATTATATCTACTACATATAAAATAAGTTCGTTAAATTTTTAATAACTTTATGGCGTTACAGTGATGTATAAGTGTTATTGATTAATTAAGTATTACTAATACGCCATATTATTCCATATAATTATCAATAACAATTTTGTATTTACATATGAGGCTTGCCATTACAACTGTTCAGCTAAAAAAAAGCATATCTTGGCAAACTTACTGTATTTTGCTTGCTTAAATATTTACCTATCAGCGCTCATTTTTAGTGTATTATTTATTATAATTTAATGGAATTCGGCAAATATTTAGAAATAAAATTTTGTTTTTTAATTGAGAACTATGTCTGAATTTTTTGTGTAATTTATCTAAAAATCAGCCGATTTAAAAAAATTTTTTTTAGTATGTAATTAAAAAAAGTTTCAGATGTTTTTCTATCGATTAGAAATGTTTGTTAAATATTCAAATTATAGTTCTGTAGTCAGTTAGGATATCGAACCTATAAGTACTGTATTGATCACACGTAGTGATGGCCTAACTGATTAAAAAACATATATGTGACCTTCTCCTAGAAAAGGGACCTAGTGTGTCAAAAAACGGGTTTCGATAAAAATGGGAAAAACATTAAAATTTTGTTTTTAATTTAACTTTAAATGCGTTCTTCTCAAAACTTCATTTTCACACACTAGGTCCCTTTTCTCGGAGAAGGTCAAATATTCAAATTTTTATTGGATATTTAATGTAGACAATACACAAAAAATAAATATTTTCTTTAAAACGAAACCGATTAATGACCTAAAATTTTCTGAATTGATAGAATAATATCTGAGCTTTTTTTATTAATAACCCACCATTTTTTGGATAAATTAATTTATTTATTGCACTAAAAATTCAGAACTAGTTCTGAATTAAAAAAGGCATACCCAGCAAACAAAGATGATCATTAATTAGTCAGAAATCCAAAAACATAAACATTTTTCCACTTTGTACTCAGAAATAACTCAGAAAAAAGAACGTATAAAATCGAAATGTTCCTCATAAATTTAAATAATTTTGGAATCTTCTTTGAGTCCGAAAAATGAACCCTCATTTTGAAACAGCTTTTTAGATTGTAGAGGCAACTTTTTGGATTGTTTTCTGAGAGTTCATATTTTCTACCAAAAAAAAGAGTGTTTACAAAAAAAACAATAATCATTTCTGTGAGCCATTGAAGAATCTTATTTATAAGCGCTCCGAAATTGCTGGCTGGGTAGTCAAATTTCTAGTATTTTCCACTTTATTAAATTATTATAAATAATATACTAGCAATGGACGCTAAATTAGCCAATATTTAATCAAGCCTGCTTAAAAAATTCCTTAAATTGTTATTCGTATCATGTAGGACAATAAATGCAGTAAATTTGACCTATATCCTTTTTTTTGTAGCTGGACATTTGATGTGAAAAGCACATACATATGATGTATTACATATCGTTAGGTGAAATAGAAAACCATGTAACTATTTTTTTTAAAGAAGAAATATTTTGATTTTAACCATTTATTGATCCGGATATAGGTTGCCACCTTAGCCACCTCTGAGCACGTCGTGAATTCTCAACAGTATTTTATGTTATTAGCTTTTTTTTTTTATGAGGATTAAATTCCTTCTAAAATTTCATTGTGGGTATACTAAGACAGAATATAGTTCCCAAGAACTTTTACACTGGTTTTGTATCTTATTTCATACAGCACCGGCTAAAAAAAAAAATAAGATTTCAAATGGCCATAAAATTTGATTGTACCCACACAGCTTTCTATACTATTCTTACACATTCGTTCAGTTTAAGAATCGTTCACTACCATGATCCCCATTTTGTTGCATAGTGTAATAGAAAAACACGAGTTTTATTTTAGTTTTTGGTTTGTTTTCCCGAAAAATACAATTTTAAATTTAATTCTATCATATTTCGTGCACGCTTTTAAGTTTTAATTGCATTTTTAATAATAGTATCTATGCTGGAAAATCTGTTGTTTAAAGTTCTTCTTAATTTCAAACACTTTATTTGAAAAGTTTTTTTTTCTTTATAAACAAACTCATTTCCTTTGACCTTTTCTGCTTCTTTTGCTAAACACAATCTTGATAATTATCTCTATGAAAATCTAATAAACATGATACTGCAGCTTTTACTAAAGTATTTACTATTTTATTTCTTATATGGGGAAGTATTCTTATATACACATTTGGAATTTGAAATAATTGTTTAACCCTTTCACTGCTTCTTTTTTTCTATGGATATATTACTATTTGACTTCAAATTTTGTCAAAAGTTCTCGAATTAGAAAAAAATATAACATGAATTCCCCTCTAACCTGAATTCCCCTCTAACCTACCAAAACAGCTTGCGAGAATCGCATTTTTGTAAATTTCCAGCCATTTTTAACTTTAAATAGTCGAATAATCAAAAATATTTTGTTTGATTTTGTTCAGGTCATTAATTTTGTTCCAGCTTCATTGGTTTAGGAGATGTAGCGAAATCCCCTTTTCACTGAGATCATGGAAGATTTAAAAAATAAAGCTTGTTAACAAATTTCGCGACTATATTGACCTGGTGAACAGTTTATGCATATGACGTATTGAAAAATAAAATATTACGTCTTTTCCATTATTATATTTTATACATTTTTTAAATGTAGTGTACAAAAGTAGTGAAAAACACCATTACATAAAAAAACTATACTCCATATAGAGAAATTATTTTTAAATGACGATGGCTTTGTAGCGAAAGCCGAAAATACGTATTTTGTCCTGCCGGCCTTATGGAATTCTTTCAAATTTTTTTATTCTTTGTAATTTACTTGCTAAAATTGTATCATCTTTCTTTAATTTGAAAAATAATTTAAACAGAAAGAGATATTAATATATATGATCTAAAATCGAACGAAAAGCATAAATTTACCAAATAAAAGATCAACTATAAATACCCTTCATTCATTGAAATTATTTTTCGCTATAACAAATTTCAAGTGAAGGTTGTGTAAAATTTTATAACGTTGCAAATTGGCACTCCAATATGGCTACTTATATAATTAAAGTTTTATACTGCAACTCTTGTTCATTTAACTCTAATTCACTATATCAAGAATATTTTACACACAGTCTGAATATAACATACACTCATAGAAAAAAGTTTGTAGCAAAGTTAGTAAAACTGTTGGTACTTCAACTTAACAAATTTTTAACTAATTTTTAGTTAAAATTTAATTTTTAGTTAATTTTTTTGCTACCTCCACATTACTAACTTACAAATTTTTTTGCTATTTTTTTTTTTGCTGAATTTAGTTACTAATTTTTAACAATAAATTTGCTAACTAATAAAGCTAAATTGAAATGGTTGAAAATTTGTCCTACTCATAAAATATCTAAATTATTAAAATTTATGAGAAAAGTTTCTATTTATCGTAATACATTAATTTTCAAAGATCAAGGTTTATTTTTGACGAACCATTTTAATATGAAAATTGTGATTAAAAGTATCTCTGGGGAGCAAGTGGAGTTTACGGGGATGACACTAATTTTTTTCCCCCAATATTGTACTTTTAAGCTTATTTAAAGAATACGATATTTTTAATCGGCCACATCTTTTTTCCTGTGGGTGGAGCTTTAGAGGTGAAAATGGAAACTCAAATAAATTCGAAAGTACATATCCGATCAGCAAATAATGAAAATCAAATGAAGGATCTCTGAAATACATTTTGTTATGTTAACATCATGATACAACCATACTAAATGCGTTTAGTAGGTTTGAGGTTAAGAAGAAAAATAAACATTTTCCTCAAAAGTTATAAACACATTAAATTTGCAAATCAGACTAGATCTAGTTTCTGCCTTTTTATGGACAGGCTTCATCAGTGATTTTCAATTAAATTGTATTATTGTTTATATTTTTATTGTCAGATTGTCTCTATATGAATAATTTCAGAAGTGATCAAACAGACATATACAAACATTCTACTTCAGATTTTTTGTTTATCTTCTTATTTCCTCCGTGTCACCTTTCCACAAATATTGCCACATTGACGTATGGTTTGTACGTACAAGTGCAGGCAATTTGTGTATATTGGAGACGGACAGCCAACAGGGCATTTTTATTTTCTATAGTAAAGTGTTGTTTTTTCAAACGCTTCGCATTAGGGAGAGTTTGACAGTTCAGAGTTTTATTATGACAGTTCAGTGATTTTTTCGTATGCTTTCGCTATGTATCAAAGGTAGCCGATTACATTTTTTGTTGTTGTTTCTTGTTCTAATGCATCTACCTAGTATGGTTGTATCATGGGTTAACATATTATTGTCTATAAATATTACCACTTTTACAAAAAATCATTCTTGGGAAATTTTCATTGGCATTGAAATATAATTGGCATTACTTTATATGAATGTCAATGCCAAAAAAATTCATCACCATTCAATGCCAATGAAATTTTTTTCAATTTGCATTGATGAAAACAATGGTAATGAAATGTACACATAATTGAATAAAAAATATTGTAATATAAAAAAAATATAAGAAATACGCGAATTTTTAATTTTTTTTCTAAATTTATTCTCTTATTAAAACATGAAAACAAGTACTTCTTTCATCAATTATAAATGGGCATTAAGGCATTGAACAATGCCAATTGAAAAAATTTCAATTAATTGACACATTCAATAAACTGGTCCCAAGTATGTTTTTAAATACACATTTATTTTTTATTTAATAATTTTCATTTCATTTGCTCCTTTTTTACCTTTTTCCAGTCCACTAGTAATCTGCAAAAGTTTTGTTAATTTCAGAAAATTTTAGCAAAAATTTTGTAGATTTAACAGTTTTTTTTCTATTTTCATTCTACTATTATTTAGCAATTTTATTTTGCTGATTTCAGCAAGTTAAATTGTTATTTGCAAATAACAAAAATTTAGCTCAAATATTACTAAAATTCTGTAAATTTAACAGTTTTTTTTGCTATTTTTATTAAACTACTATTCAGCAATTTTTTTGCTAATTTAAGCAGGTTAAATTGTTATTTGCAATTAACAACAATTTAGCTCAAATATTACTAAAATTCTGTAAATTTATCAGTTTTTTTTTCTGTTTTCATTTTATTAATATTTAGCAATCTGATTCTGCTAATATTAGCAGTTTTTGTGCAGCATCATTTTTATCTAATTTTTAGTAACTTTTTCTGCTATTTTTACGGACTTATTTGTATCAGTGTAGATTTTTTTATTTTATATGTGCTCCTCTGTGTGCCGCATACAAGCTGGATCTTGTATGTGTTTAAACACACACTAGTAATTTTATTTACTTTTTCGATTCACTTTATAGTATAAGTAATTTAGGGGCTATGTTGATTCAAACTGACATGTCCGATACAGGCCAGTATTGGCCTAGCTTTTCGAAAGTCTATCAACTTTGGTTTTTTGTGTTCTAACGATACATAAAACAACAACAAATTTTTGGGTTAACTATTAACTAAAGTTTAAACCTGAAGTATGAGACCCACCGTAAATATTTTTGCAGCCTTCGCGCTCTATTTTACAGGCATCGCAGTCTGTTCTGATATTACAGTATTTGCGGCCTGTTTTAATTTTGTAGCCGTCACGGTCTGTTCTAATTTTACAGCCTTCACGGTCCGTTTTGTGTGTTTCTTAAAAATTAAAAAATGTGTTTCTTTCACAATTTAAATTACGATTTGAGGCCTGTAAAGTTTGAGTGGAAATTGTTTAAAACAAAAAAAATTTTGGCCCAGTTTTATACACTCAAAAATTAAAAAAAATTTCAATTACGAAATTGATAATATCAATTACATTTTAATTGATTTTGCACCATTTCATTTTAAGCAAATCTCTAATTGGATGATTTAAGCTAATAATGATCGATTTTTTTATTAAACATTTCTTAAGTAAGAAATTTTGTTTAAAATTTTGTATAAAAACTGGCCCTTATCGTAGTTATTATGCTTTGGAATTAAAAACTTAAATATTAAAAATCATAAAAAAAATTTACGAAATTACTTTAGGTTTATTATATAAATTTTAAAGTGTTTAGGTCAAATATTTGACTGCTTGCCGAATGGAATATTCAGTAAAATTTCCAAACCATTTAACTCACAGTACATAGAAAACATTCCCTCAAAGAAACTTAAACTGAAGAAAACTATTTGCGTGTTTTATATAATTATTTAACTTCTTGTTTAGATGTTTATAGAAAGAGCGAAATAAACATAATAGTACAAGAATGTAAATTTCTATTAAATTACAGTTACATCCGTTAACAAAATTTCACTTAAAATTAAGTAGAATTTTTGTACCTTTTTACAAGTTTTCTTTTGTCGGTTTTTTCTAGGAAATTTTTAAAGGAAATTCTCAATTTTAAGGTAATTGTTGTACATGTGCCATGTTAATTTTCATTGTTATTTTGTAAATGTTAAGAAAATTTCTTATAATTTATTATGTGTTTTATGCTAAGTTCTCATGCTTGTATAGTATATAATTATATATGTATATATTTGGTGGATCGATTTTGCAAATTACACTTGTGAAATAAAAACTTTAGTTAAAATTTTAGTTCTTAATTTTTATTTGACAATTTTATAATATTAATTCTAAACAAAATTAAGCTTGAAATCGCATCTTTAAAGATTATATATTTTTTTAATAGTATAATCAAATCGTAATTTTAATTATAAAATTGAAAATTAAATTTTTATTTTTATTTTCTAACGGTGGGTCTCATACGGAAGGGTTAACTTTAACTTAACTATTAAACAAAAGAAAATGTCTAAAAATTTTACACAAAACACCAACAAATTTTTGGGTTAACTAATAGTTAACTCCTAACTGTGGGTCTCATACGTAAGGTTTAAGAGTTTGTATACAATTTTTTAACATTTTCTTTTGTTAAATACTTAAGTTAAAGTTAACCCTTTAGTATGAGACTAAGCGTAAAGCCAACTTCTTCACTTTTTATTGACTTTTTCAGGATTTTTATTAAAGATTATATTTAAAAGGAATAGAAAAATTCAAATTAAAACTCTAAAAAAGTGAAGGAAAAGCTGGTGTCATAGAAGCTGAAGTAAGGTACATACAATCACAAAAACCAAAAATATAACTTTTTCTCCAAAAAATTATTCGTCTTTCCGTAAAAGAAGGTTTTTAAAAAAATATTTTTTTAAAAAATTCTATATCTGTGGGCGCTGTGGTGTAATGGTTAGCGCGTTGGACTGTTACACATAAGGTTGCGGGTTCGATCCCCAACCAAGGCAACATCAATTTATGAAAAATAATAATATGTATGAGTTTTTTCTATTCCTCATACATATCGCAGCGTCCTCCTTCGGTGTTCCCATAGCACTTAACTCCACCGAAGTAAAATAATATAACAGAGCTATGACCTAAAAAGCTTCAACAAAGTTCGTCAACCCTTCATCAGATGGCGCGCAACAAACTGTTCTAAGATTCAACATCTCGCGCAATTACAGTGTTAACATATTTGAAGCCCTTCATCTTTCACCACCTTTCACTTCTTCTCTATCCCCTTTTCAAAGGAAGCAAGAAACACGTTAATTGATAGGAAGAATTTCCTGAGCATTGCTTCTCTTCATAAAAAAAAAATCTGATCATGCCGGAAATCGAGCCTGAGACTCCAGATTGCCTGTCGATAGCTCTACCATCTGAGCTACCTCGTTCTGTTATATTTTATAGATAAAAACAGAATGAACTTGCTGCGCACAAGTATGCTTACGCGCCAACATACAAAAAATAAAAAAAATATGAGATTACATATGTCCTTACCAGTGTTGAAAAAATATTGAGTCTAAAAGTAGATTTGAAAAAATTAAATAAAAAATCTAGAATATCACTCTATAATTGAAATAATGATAAATGTAAGTCATTATTGGTAATACATAATTTGTTTTGTAAAATAATGAGAAAAGTAAGTCGGTGTCATTACTGGTAGCCCAAAAAATATTGATATGTCAATACCGTTTCTATACTGGGGCCGGTTTGAAAAAACGTACCCGGTGACCTGTCCCGTGATCCGTAACAGTAGGACTGGTCTCAAAATTCCTGTACTGATGAAAATAGCACAAGACTGAAAGTATCTGTCCCGTGACAGGTGAAAAAGGTACAGAACCAGGACATTAAAGTGTTAAAAATATTAGAGTTCTTTAATTAAATTAAATTGTTTTTTTTCGGAAATATAGTCCACATGGGCGATAGGTCCTAATATAGACCAATCCTAACTAGAATAAATTGGCTTTATCCTTGTGAGTCAGCGTACCAAATTTTATTAAAATATCTTCGTATTTGTGGACCTTTGTAAAGGGTGTCTCAGTAAAAGTGCCCTTTTTAAATTTAGTGTAATTTTTTTTATGCAAGTGGCAACTCTGAAATTTGGCAGCTATCACATATGTTTATTCCGATTATTAAAAATGGAGCGCTTTACGAAAGAACAACGCGTTATAATTGTGAAAACTTATTACAAAAATTTGGAAAGTTGTGCTGACACCGCTCGCAAACTTCGAAGAATTTTCAGTCGAGAGAGTGCACCTAATGTGTCAACCATTCGAAGAGTAGTCAAAAAATGTTAAGAAAATGGGTCTGTTATAGATAGTAAGACTCCTGTGCGTCAACGTACCGGTAGGTCTCTTGAAAACATTGCTGCTGTAAACGAGAGTGTCGCCGAAAACCCGAAAACATTAATTCGGCATTGTTCTGAACAACTTCACAACTTTCACGAAACACTACGTAGCGAATTTTGACAAAAGACCTCCAACTACATGCGTACAAAATTTAACTTACTCAGGAGCTCAAACCAGCAGACCATGGAAATTCGTTCAATGGGTAATGGAGCAAAGTGAAGTCAATGCCAATTTTTCGAAAAAAGTCATCTTCTCCGATGAAGCGAATTTTCGTCTAAATGGAGCTGAGAAAATCCTCATTAAATCCATGAGAAACAAATGCACCCACAACGAACAACTGTCTGGTGCGAATTTTGGTCAGGCGGCGTGATTGCGCCTTATTTTTTTGAAGATGAGTCCGAAATTGCAGTGACTGTGAACGGCATTCATTACAGGAACAAGATAACGGAGTTCTTGTGGCCTCAACTGAACGGCATGGATCTGGACGAAATGTGGTTTCAGCAAGACGGCGCCACCTGCCACACCGCGCATGAAACAATCGATTTATTGCAGCAACGATTTCCAGAACAAATTATCTCAAGAAATTCTGAAGTCAACTGGCCACCAAGATCATGCGATTTAACGCCGTGCGATTTTCTTTTGGGTTTTGTGAAATCTCGGGTTTATGCGAATAAACCAGTAACAATTGCTGAGCTCAAATCCGAGATCCATCGGTGAAATACAGCCACATCTCTGTGAAAAGTCATGGAAAATTTCACGAAAAGAGTAATGGCTTGTCATCAGAGCCGTTGGGGCCATTCGACGGATATTTCATTCCATACTTAATCGGAACATGTGTTCTTTACAATCCAATAAAAAAATCACAACGATCTCAAAATATGTGTTTTTATTTTTAAATGAAAAAGTGCATCCTTACTGAGGCACCCTTTATATGCACTAGGTCCACATCTATAAATATGAACCTAGCGCTTCGCCCTTGGGTCGACAGAAGTCGGTGTACTAAATTTCATCAAAATATCTTAATATTTGCGACCTGTATCGTGCGCACAAGAGAACGTGAATAGATAAGAGTCGATCGGTATATTAAAAGGTGGGTCTAGGTCCATCATTTTTTGTGTTACAAACATCAGCACAAACTTGTTTTAGGTTATAATTATAAAAGAAGATCAAAAATATTCTTAAAGATTTTCAGTATTTTATGAATTATTTAATTAATACTATAAAATGTTTAATTGGACAAATATCGATGAAAGTTTTAATAGATATGATAAAGCTCTTCCTTTGAGTGTATGTTCACAGTTGTATGTTACGTACATTTGTTGAGGAAAAAAATGCCCAGGAATGATTTTTTTTTTTTTTTTTCATTAATAAATCAAAAGTATAACACCGTGCTACAATTTTCAACGTTTGCTTTCGCATATGGAAAAATTAATATGCACGGGAAACATATTACATATTTCTATCACTTGTATCCAAATACAGATATCAAAGAAGAGGGGAGAGTCTTCACTGTTTAATGATAATGTAAATTTTGGCAAACAAGTAGGAAAAAATTTTTTTTGGAAAATTTGCAGTTGCCTTAAAATGGTACAATTTTTTATTTTGAAAATATACAAATTCAACTGATATTTATGTCATGATTTTGTCTTAGTATTGTAGAAAAACAAAAGATTTTATTAAATTGTGTTAGAATGTGTAAAATTACTAAAAAAAAAGGGTTATCAGAAAGCCATCCTTTGAAAATTTAAAGTCCTTTTAAAAGGACAGCTGACTTGATCATGAAAATCTAAGTAGGCAGTTTTACTATACACTGTCTCTTCTTTCACGTGTATATCGTTTATTTCATGGGTGCCCAACAAACCGAACGATATCGTTTTGAATTCGTAACGATATCGATACACTCATAGAAATAAATCTGTAAAAATAGCAGAAAAAGTTACTAAAAATTAGTTTAAAATGATGCTGCAGAAAAAACTGCTAAAATTAGCAGATTAATTTTGCTATATATTAGTTTTGCTATATATTAATTTTTAGTAATATTTTCTGCTATTTTTGCAGATTTATTTCTATGAGTGTAAGTTTGTCAGAGAATTATATCATAAATGATTCATAAGTAATAGGTACTGTGAAGACAAATGCACATTCGTTAATGATATCGTTTTTTTTTTTTATTAAATAACGATATCGTTGTGCTATCGAATATATCAGGCAGCGCGTATAATTTTTGTCGTTATTGTATTTATTACTATTCCATGAAAATATGATATTATTAACGATATCGAAATAATCAAATATATACGATATTAGAACAAACAAATATGAAACTTGATCGTTATTTTAAAAAGTTATGATATTATTACGATTTCAAATTTAGCAAAAATAACACCTAATATATAATCGTTAACGATACTGTATCATTTTATAATTTATTGGATGAGAATGACCGTTGTTGTATGGTGTAATAAATACAGTGCACATATATTTAGTATAAAAACATTAAAAAACACTTACCAGCTATACAGGCATTTGCAATTAATATGATAATAATAAAAACAAACATGTTGCTTATAAATATTGTTGATGATGGATTCTAGATAATGGGCAATGTTGCTACTGCTGCTGCTACTGTTGCTGCTTTTACTTCTTTGTCAAATGCTGGTATACTGCTGAGTTTCTATTGAGAGTGGCCTGACTTATGCAATAGTTTGTCTGTTGTTGTTGTTTTTATAAATGTTGCTGCTGGTATTATTGCTGCTATTGTTGTTTTTGACATTGACAGGTTTTAGATAATGAAATAAATTTAAATTTATTTCATATTCCATTTAAAGTTTATATAAATTTCAAAATATAAATTTCAAATTTAACTAAATGAAACAATGGAGAATATGAAGGTTGCTTTAATTCAAAAACATAAATCAGTCTTTGTTGAAAATTTATTTTCTTATTACTGTTAAAAATTATGTGTTGTTATTGATGTTGCTGATGTTTCTGTTGTTAAGTTTATTGTAAAAGTTAGTTGTTCCCCAAAGTTTATATTTTTTTGTAACATGAAAAAAAACTTCAAAAGAATTTGTTTTTAAAGCTATTTTTTGTTGAGGTTTTTAATAACAGTAGTTATTTATTGGTTTATTTATACATATTTAAGGTGTTGTCTACCTTTTTTCGCGTTACTTGTTGTTATTTTTATGTTTATGTTTTTTACTGTTGCTGATTTTATCTTTTTAGTAGTTTTCAATACTAATTGACTGATTGGTTTGTTGGTTGTTGGTGTTGTTGTGCTGTTTAACCAATGCGTTGTTTAAGTTTAAAAACATTTTAGTCTTCTAGACCATTTTATATGACCTTCCCTTTTCCTGTCTCTCTTATTGTTATCGTTGTTGTTGTTTACAGATGTTTAAAAGTTTTTCTTTTTAGTTTTTTTTATTATTTTTTACGTTTCTTTTTCGATTTTATCTTGTAAATTTTGTTTATATTAGTAGCTTTCGATATTCATGTCTTCCTTTTGTTTATTGTTTATATCTGCATGTCTGTTTTCTAGTAAATATATAGATATTTGTATAAACGAGAACATTAGCTTAAATTTTATTTATAAAGCAAAGCAATAAAATTCGCATTTATTTTCTCCTACCTTCAATATTTTAAACTGTTGACTATCTGATAAATTTAATAAAAAGTGTTTTATATTAAAGATGAAGATTAGTATTTTTAGATGCCATAACAAATTTTTTAGAAAAAATTTTATTCTTTCATACTAATACATTTTTGTATTTTGCTATCTTTTTTTATTCCACACCATAGACTCAAACTTGTTTGACTCTAGAGTACAGATTTGTTCCAATCTAGAGTTAACATTAACCTGTTAACTACTTAAAATGACAAATACACCTTGAAAACCACATCACTAATTTGTGCACATCTCTAATTGTCAATAAAAATATTTAAAAACGAGTAAAAAGGTTAAAGTCGGGCATGCCGACTATACAATAACCTACACCAGTCTGGGTAAAAGCCAACTAATGTTTGGATCCGAAATTTGAATGGGTTAAAAGGGGTTTGTGTCAAAATTTTCAATAATGTGAGTCAGCGCACCAAATTTCATTAAAATATCTTAATATTTGCGACCTGCAGTTTGTAACCAAGCCAATTTTGGGGGGATCCTTATATGGGCACTAGGTCTAAATATGGACCGGTGTTAACCAAAATCAATAGGCTTCGTCCTTGGGTCGACATAAGTCGGTGTACCAAGTTTCATCAAAATATCTTAATATTTGCGACCTGTAGAGTGCGCACAAGAATGCATGGACAGACAGACAGACGGACATCGTTAAATCGAAATAAAAAAAAATTCTGAGCCGATCGGTATACTATAAGGTGGGACCAATATTTTTTGGTGTTACAAGCATCAGCACAAACTTATAATACCCTGACCACGTAGTGGTGTAGGGTATAAATATTAAAGTAACACAAAATATTTGTGTTTGGAACAGGCTGGCCAGACTTGGGGTTTTGTCCTCAAATTTGGGGATATTTTGTTGGTCTAGGGGACAAAATTTTTAATTTGGGGTCGGCGGATTTTTTTGGGGATTTGAAAAATATTTTGGGGATTTTTTGGCGATATTTACAACCTTTCCTAAATTTTGGAGATTATATTAGTTTTGAATAATTTTCAAAAAACATTAATCAAATTTTTGCACATAATTTCAACGAAAAGTACAAATTAATTTTTTATAGATTTTCCGTAACAATTCAATGCTTTCTAACACGAATAAATATTTTATGGCTGAGATTTTAATAGGATTAATGTCCAAGTATATAAAATATTGAAAAAGATAATTTTTTTGAATAAGCTGGCATTAAAATTTATTCATTTTATGAATTAGTTAATAGTTGATTATCACTTTAAATCAATGATTTAAATTGAATAAAGTTAGGATGAGATTTATTCAAATTTGAATTAAATCAATTTTGATTCGATTAAATTTTTCGTTTTATGATATGATTAGCGAACTATAAATCAAGGCAAACATTTTTGTTTAAATTGATTTGTTAAAATTGAATCAATTAGCTTGATTCTATGAAAAGAATCAACGAAAATCAAACTGATTCTTTAAATAAGATATTGCCTAATTGAAGTAGGAAATAATTGATTCAGATTTAAAAGTCAAATTAAAGAATAATATTTTTAAAGGCCTGGTTGTGGAGACAAACTTGAAAAATTCGAATTAACGAATTCTTTAAAAAATTAGTTAAAAATCTTGAAAATTTCTGCAAATTGAATATACTTGAGTACCTTTTTTTAACATTTTTTCTAGTTGGGCATTTTTGGGGTTATTTTAAAATTTTTTTGGGGATAACAAAAAAAAGTATCTGGCAAGCCTGGTTTGGAACAATAATTCCAATTAAAAAATTATTTCTAGCTAAAAGTAGCATAAAGCGAGTTAATTAGCAAGAAAGTGATGTAAGTATTGAAGTGTCAAACATTTTTAGAAGTAACTCTACTCTGCATTTTGAACAGTTAACATTTCAATTTGTGCTGCAGAGTAGAGCCACTCTACCATTGTAAATGCATCTTAATTATTTAACAGTGAGAGCAGTTTATTTTAAAATTCTAATTAAAAAATTACACTAAAGCTCAGTTCTTACTAGACTTTTCTGATTCCAGAGTAATTCCAGAGATAACATAATATAATATAAAAACAATACGTATGAGCAATATTATTCTCATGTAAAATTTGTTTCATTACTCATACGCCACAGTATTCACTCTTTATTATATTATCAGAGAAGACCGAAAAAAGCTAAATCCGATGTGTTTAAAACAAAACAAATTGTAAAAACGCAAAAGTAAAAAACTTGAAAGAAATTTTCAAAGTTAGGAGAAAAAAATTTTTTGTGAGCAAAAACAGCATTTTTGTTCAAAAATGCAATAAAAAAAAGCAATTTGAAGCTCAAAAATCCTAAGGAAAAGCTATTTTAAAGCTAAAAACCCGTAAAGAATAAAAAAAAAACAAGTATGAGTAAAAAAGCAAAAACAGCAATTTTGTCTTTGGTTATTATTGCTTTGCGCTATACAAGCCTGCCATTATCCCCAAAAAATCCCCAACTAGAAAAAATTTTGATAAAGGTAATAGAGTTTATTTAATTTGCTCCAATTAACATTATCCACATCATAACTGCACAACTGAATATCAAAAAATAGCACTAACAATATGAAATGATTTTAAGAATTTTAAGATCGCTTTAGTGTAAATGTCTAGAAAAACCTTCGGAATTCAGGAAATTTTACGGAAAAATCCTCCGATTGTTTTAACGTTATTATTAACCAATTGATTTTAAGATATTTTTTTAAAAAGTTCTTAGTGTTGAATTAGGTGAAGATCGAAACGCTACTTATCAGCAAATGAAGACACTCTTCTTTATGTTTAAATAATAAAGTTTATTAATCAAATTTAATTAATTTATAGAGAGATCTTTTATTTCACAATGTGTTGTTCACAAGCTTTACAGGAAGAAGAAGAAAGAAAAAAAGGAGCGCAAAAAAGGAAGTTGCAAAAAAATGACATGATAAATTGACATATTTGACGTATTTAAAGATATGTAGAATTGAAACAATTATCGATATCAATAAAGAGATGAAAGTGTAAATTACGTTAATCTAACACTTAGACGAACAAAATAACTTAAAATATCGTTAACCTAAACGCAAACGAAATTATTTAAAATACCGTTAACCATAAAATTCTCTAACGAAATACTTTTCAAATAACGTTTTCCACTATCAGTAACTTTATGGAACATTGCACGTATCTTGACGAATCAAGGTCTTTAATCAAGGAAGTCATAATAAGTCAAATATAAAAATTAATGAAATCCAGATAGGGACATGCCTTCCACAGATTATTTTTCACAATTTGTTAAATAAGTTTTTTTGCGATATTTTTTTTACAATTTCAATGATTTCTATAATTTTAAGCGATTTTTTTTCAATTTTGCTTGCACGAAATGTGCGCGTTAAAATTTCGTTTTTCAAAAGAATACTAATTTACCCAGGAAAATTTTCTGTTCCAAAGAATCGGTTGTACAATAGCTGCTTTTCATTCACAACCCCTTCTACTGTCGATTCTAACACCGATTCTTTTTGTTTGAAATTGTCCCAAAAGCAACCCCTTCTATAGCTCCAAAGTGGAACCGGTTGCCCTGGAATCAGTTCTGGAACTAGTTCTAGAACTGATTCTACGTCAGTCATACCTTCCATATTGGATCCCTGGAACTGGTTCCGGAACCAGTTCCATGGCATCGGTTGCATTGGAACCAGTTGCGGAACTAGCATGGTTGGCAACCGATTGTAAAAATTTTTCCTGGGTAAGGCATAAAAGTTTAATTGTAAACATATTATATTTAAAATTAATTTATATCTGCATGGAAAAAATTCCATTTTATGCTTATGTTTTACTAAATTTAGGAAATATGATGGTCATCCCATAAGATATTGCAAAATGGTATTTCCTCTTGTAAATTGAACAAATAATTTTTCTCGTAAACGTTCCCAGGAAAATTTTCTGTTCCAAAGAATCGGTTGTACAATAGCTACTTTTCATTCACAACCCCTTCTACTGTCGATTCTAACACCGATTCTTTTTGTTTGAAATTGTCCCAAAAGCAACCCCTTCTATGGCTCCAAAGTGGAACCGGTTGCTCTAGAATCAGTTCTGGAACTAGTTCTGGAACTGATTCTACGTCACCCACACCTTCCATATAGGATCCCAGGAACTGGTTCCGGAACCAGTTCCATGGAATCGGTTGCAGTGGAACCAGTTGTAGAATAGGTGTGGTTGGCTACCGATTGTAAAAATTTTTCCTGGGTAGTTTTCATTCACAACCCCTTCTACTGTCGATTCTAACACCGATTCTTTTTGTTTGAAATTGTCCCAAAAGCAACCACTTCTATAGCTCCAAAGTGGAACCGGTTGCTCTAGAATCAGTTCTGGAACTAGTTCTGGAACTGATTCTACGTCACCCACACCTTCCATATAGGATCCCAGGAACTAGTTCCGGAACCAGTTCCATGGAATCGGTTGTAGTGGAAGCAGTTGTAAAATGGGTGTGGTTGGCTACCGATTGTAAAAAATTTTCCTGGGTTGTAAATTTTTATTCAACTTGGCATTTTCAAAATTAATTTATGGAAATGTTCCTTTTCTGTTGAATTTTAAACAAAGCAGCAAAATAAATTTTAATTTTAAAGTTGGCTTGAGCCAGCAGAAGGGATTTGTACAACTATTTATACCTAGTATATGTAGTGTATGCACTCGTTTCATGATACACCACTTTCCCCTAATATAAAATTAGGAAACTAAATGTTGGCTTTCACGACTAAAAATATAATTTAATATGTCGTAACCTCCAGAATTCAATTGGCAACATATTTGATTGCTACATGAGAGATTTTTGCCTGGGTGGAGCAAAACAAAATGTTGTATCTACTTATTGCAGCAGTTTTTCCTGCAGCTATTTATGACCATAGCAGCGACTTTCATGTAAATGCATATTTGTTTTCAATAGCCCAAAAACGATTTTAGCGCAATACTTTTCGGAAACGAACTATATTGTAAAAGTATGTCATTAAAAATGCATAATTGTGCACACTTTGCTTTAGAGTGCATGTTTTATGAATTTGACTGCATATTCCTGGATATTTTAATTAACTAAAAAAAGAGAAACAAAATCTTATCATCTACTTCAACATATTTGCATTTAAGTGCAATTTACATATTTAGAGCTTATTTTGGGAGCACATTTCGATTTTTTTAGTGCATAGAAGTCGCTGCCCTATATAATTACATTTTTCCTCAAAAACTCACAAAGTAAACACGGTTAGTGATTAATCACAATTGGGTCGACAACGACAGCGAGAATTGATTTTTCATATATTTTCTATGAGAAGCAAAATGTGGCCATATCGTCCGGCGATTTGTCATCATAATATAATCTATTCTATTTTCATGACGACACACTGACACACACTCTGAATATTTGTCAAATTGTTGCCATATTTTTACCTAAAAAAGGGTTGCCTATCAGAACAGAGTTGTAGAAATTCATATCAGAGCTGCAAAAATTCGTAATTTGTTATAAAAAAAAAAATTTTTTTTGACAAGAAATATAATTGAAAACAAAATTACAGAATTTACCGCAATAAAGCAAATCTAAATGCAATAAAATGATAAAGAACAATAATTAATGTAAAACCAATTGAATTATTGAAGAATTATAGCAAAACAAATGCAACCATATTCTGGTTTTGCCTTCTTTTTTTTCTAAACGCCAAAAAATATCGATGGTCGATTGTCGCTGAGTATAAATTAATCACGACGACTTTTGATATCGTCAGTCGACATTCGACCCAGTTGTGATTAAGCTCTTTGTGTTTCAACATGTTCAATTTCACACATATATTAAAATAAACATTGAGTATTTATTTGCAAATAAATGTGTGAGTGTGTCTGTTTTAAACCCAAAAAGATTTTGTGTTAATTTTTATTTGCATATTTTTAATTGTACATTTTTGTTAATTACGTTTTTGTTTATATTATCGTTGATGCTGCCGTTCAACATATTAAAATTAATATTTATTTTACGTTTAATTATGTTTTCGGTTGTTTGTGTTTTTAATTTAAAAAAGTTTTTTTTTTGCGTAAATATCTTCGTATAATGTTGTAAAATTCATTATTTTTTCCCGTTTGTTAAATTTGTTTTTATAAGACCTTAATCGTTTCGTTAATGTATACCCCCCATTACATATATACTTACATACTTGCATTTAATTTTTTAATGAAGAATTAGTCTTCTTTGCAGAAAATTTTTCATTTTCAACATCATCAGCAAGTTTTTCGATTACTTTCACAAAAAAAACTTACTTCCATCCTTTTTTATTAATGATTTTTTGTGGTTTTTTTCGGATATGGTTATTGTGTTGCTTTTATTAAAAGGTTTTAATGCAGGATATATTAACCCATTTTTTACCAATGTGTCTTTAAAAACACGTCTCCTTCTAAGAGACTGTAACTTTTGACAGGAAGCCAATACAACAATGCAGTAAACAGTGTGTGATATTATGAGGCCTTGACTATAAATAATTTTAAAAAATTATAAAAATTTTAATTCCAGGGATGCCAAAAAAAAAACATTTTTAACTTTTTTTCAAAACATTTTTTTCAAAAAATATTTAAAAATATAAGGCGTAACAAAAGTGATATGCTGATTTCGATAAAGACATATGAAAAAATATTTAAGAGAAGAAAATTTCATCGTTCAGTAATTACTTCAAAAAGTAAATCGACTGACCGAATGAAGGGGATTCCGTATTTCTAAAATTGTAAATATGTAGAAAATTTATCAGTTTTTATTTTTAATATCAAAAATGGACTATTTTCTGTCAACTAGCAAAGAAGCATACAAATCTGAGCGATTAGAATTGCCAAGTTACAATTTTTAAAAAACATCTAAAAAATCTTAAAATAATGCAAAAGAAATAATTAAAATTTTTGCAATTTTTTTACAGAAATTTGTATTGTCGAAATATAAAAATTAAGCTAGAAATGATAAGGCCGATCTTCGATTGGCATCGGAACATTGGTAACAATTGTAAAACAAGTGCTCTGCCAACCCAGAAATGATAACGCCGATCTCCAGTTGGACTTATATTTCTCGAAAGGTTGGCAAAACTTTCTGGTAAGTTTTAATACAAGGAGAAAAATTTATTTTCAAGCACTTTTAATACCAAAAGCGGGACCTACATTACTTATTAATAGGCCAATAAAAAGGTCTAAAAACAATATTTTAAGCTCTTAACAAAACTCGAAAGAATAGTAAAATAAATAGTTAAAATTAAAAGATAGTCCCTTAAATTTCATTAAATCGTAATGAAATCATCAATTAATTAGTCGACCTAATTAATTAGTCCCATGTATGATATACAGTTGGACCTCGATTATCCGGGCCTCCATTAAGCGTGGAAATGTCTCCATCAAATACCAAATAACTAGAAAATATCTTCCAATTAATGAGAAAATAGAACTGATACACGACTATCACAAAAATATACCTTTTAAATTGTTGTATGAAAAATATGGTATTCGTAAACTAACTGTACGCGGTTTAGTAAAAGTAATAAAATTTCTGACTCGTTTAACCGTGGTTTTCTATTACCCGTGCTTAGTCTGGTCGCGGACAACCCGGATACTGGAGGTTCGACTGTAGTTTATGGCGTATTTCATTTTTTTTAAATTTATTTATTAAAAAAAATGTCCTCTTTTTGAAGACAAATGTCCTCTTTTTTGAGGTTGATGTCCACTTTTTCTCAAAATGGAAATGGCAACCCTAGGTTAGGGTATAATATATAGATAATAAGTAATCGTTGTAAAAAGTTCTTTGCATTTGTTCTAATGACTATAAATATAATTAAAATCTTGAATATTAAATACAACATACGAACATTTGCTTTACTACTAAAGGAACTTTGGTTAAAGCAACAACTATAACATAGAAAAAAATAATAGCTCTGTAAAAAACATGTGATTTTCGTTGTAATACATAAATAACTAGTAAAAATGGTTGAATTTATTTCTCAATTCGTTATTTACTTGGGCATTTACATATATACAAAAACTAAAAAATCTGATGATATTGCTTGGTAGTACATGAAAATGCATTAATTATCAACCATTGGTTCTAAGAAGTTTTTGAATAAGTTTTTTCTCTATTTATTGTAAAATAAAACTGTAAATTCTATTGGGAATTTGTTATATTTGGTCTTGCAATCGAACAAAAATAACAATCATTTCATTGTTCTATATTTTCAAACAAAAAACAAGTTCGGGCTTCTTTTTGATTGGCCTAAGTTCGGGTTCATAGTAAAACTCAATTGACTAAAGTTTGTAGTACATTTTCTTATTTGATTATGAACTAAATTAAAAAATAAAATGGAAAAACAAAACATAAAAAACTATGAATTGGATATGATGCTGACATTCGATTTTTCATATTTATACAGTCGCTTATTTCGTGAAACAAAGACTAGTAAATTCCCCTTTTGCAAAGGTTGCCAATAGTATTTTTCAGTTATAGTCGTGAATTTTGAAAACAAGTATTGTCAAAGCATTTTCCATAAACGATGGCAAAGCGCCTTTAGCCAATGTGCTGCCATTAGTATTTCATTACGTACATTTATCAAATGTTGGCAAATCACTTCAAGCCGATGTTTTGCCAGTAGCATTTCTTCCTATACGATCGTAAATTTTTCCTTTTACCTAACGCAAATCGTTTTAAAGCCATGTTTTGCCAGTGGTTTTTTACATAAACAGTGGTAAAACAGGTATTGGGAAAGCACTTCTGGCAAACGTTGGCAAGGCGTTCCAAATAAGTGCCTTTCCAATGCTTTTTTCTTTTTACCATTGTCAACCAACGCTTTGCCCGTGCCTTGGTTTTTGTAGCATTGGCTATTTCTAGCTGGGTATTTAAAAAAAAAGATACAGGCTGTAAATGGAAAATTATTTTATCATGTAGATAAAAGCATACAATATTTAAAACACAAAAAACTTTATGTATTCAAGTCGGAAATAACATCAATCTATTAGAAACAAAAAAAGGTTAAATGCCTATTGATGTTCCAACCATAATATAATATAGCAACCCTATTCATTTTCTGTCATTTGGAAAAAATAAAAAAAAATATGTCTAATCTCAAATATACATACATATCTCCCATTCCAGGAGAGATCGCCCAAAAGTACTTAGTTTTTGCCCTTGCCTGTGTTGCCAACAAATATCCAAAATAAATGGCTATATCAGACCCAAAAATCGCTAGAAAATCACTATATTTATAAACAGTGCAAGAATTTAGCGATTTTATCGCTAGATTATGGAAAAATTGTACTTAAAGGAGTTTTTTACTCAAAACTTTCTTTAATATGTTCATAAACTTTGTTGTAAACTTATAAATAATAAAAAAATTTACGATTAAGCTGCAAATAATTAATCCCGATTTTCATTGAATTAATATTAGTATTGAAAATATTCAAAAAAAAACTACATACCATTATACATACCAGTGAAAAACTACATACCATTATTTTATCGAAATGTGTATTTTTTTTAATAAAAGAATATCTATATGCGAATTTTACAACATTTTTCAACACAAAACTGATTTTTATAAATTATATTACGGCTGATAAAATATGGCAAAATTTTTGGCTAATAGCTACAGGACAATTTTTACCGCTAGGGGCGAAATAAAATCGCTAGATCTGACGAGAAAATCGCCGTTATGGCAACACTGGCCCTTGCACAAAGAAAACAGATTCATTTTGACAACAGAATTCCTTGATAACAAAATCGTTTGGTTGTAGCAACGGAATTATTTGGTTGTCGCAATCAAATATATTCCTAGTATAATTCAAGTATATTGTTTCAACCGAAATTTATGTTGCCGCAAACAAATATATCGGTGGCTCTAACCAAATCAATCTGTTGGAAAAAAAATCGGTTGCGGCAATGAATCTGTTTTCTTTGTGTGGTCAATTGATTTTGGTTATATTTTGCAAATTAAGAGCAAAAATTGGAGAATTTTTTAAATGTAAAAAAATGCATTTTTATGCAATTTGTTTTAAAAATGCGTTTTTCTATGTGTGTAGGGAGGAAAAAAAATCGCTCAAGTGACAAGGAAAATCGTATTCTAGGAATCAAAATAAGAAACTTTGCCGGAGGAACCATACCTCTAAAACGAATTCTGAATCCTCGACTTTTGACCCGTAGGTTCAAATTTTGAAAAATCCCACTTTGACCCATTTAGAGTGCCCCAATCGAGTCCAAATGTATGACCGACCCCCACAAACTTTGGAGGGACGACCCACCCATGCTAGTGGCACACCCCCTGGGGGATTCCCCATACAAACATTTCAAAAAATCACCATTTTTGGCACATTACATGAAAAAATGTTTGTATGGCACACCAGGTGGTGTGCTGGCATGGGTGGGTCGGCCCTCCAAAGTTAGTGGGGCTCGGTCATACATTTGGACTCGATTGGGGCACTCTAAATGGGTCAAAGTGGGATTTTTCAAAATTTGGGACATCAAAAGTCGGGCATTCAGAATTCGTTTTAGAGGTATGGTTCCTCGGGCAAAGTTTCTTATTTTGATCCCTAGAATACGACTTTCCTTGTCACTTGGGCGATTTTTAAATCGACCCGCCCTAATATGCATATTTCTGATATATGGATTTTTACTAAAAATTAACACTTTCCTTTTTTAAATAAATCAATTGAAAGAATTGGACAAATTTTGAATTTAATTTTTGACTTGGGGTAGAACAATATTCTAACTAAATATATATTTTTTAGAATTTTAAATATTTTGTTGAAAATTACAAATATGTTAACAAAATTTTACCCGGTTTAAACGAGCCGCGCTTATAACGAACTAGTTAATAATTCTGCTCCCTCAGAATTCGCCTTATTCGGGTTTTACATGTTAGTTTTTTTTATTGCCAACCATAGCCGAAAATATAAAATGTCTTTATATGCATTTTGTATGTTTATTTTATGCACATATTGTTTAAACAAAAAAAAAATCGCAAAAATCAAACAGAAAATTAAGAATTATTGCTTAAATTTATTGCCTGTGAAATATGAAAGTAAATATTGAAACAAATAGCGAAAAAAGCAACACAAACGAAGCCATTGATATACATTGAAATTTTTATATAATAAGTAGGCTCTTATTTCTAAACTTTGCAAAATGCAATGCTAAATGACAGAAATACAGATTTTAATATTTTTATATTTATAAAATTGGCGAAATGCCAAATATTAAATATGAAGAAACTTTTTTAATTTTTCCAAAAAGTGGACGGAGTAGGCGTGGTTAATAAATGAATGAATGTTGCGAATTCTCCATGAATTTATGAACTTTGATTTTTTTTTTTTTTTTTGCTTACAAATGTAGTTAAAATTTAAATTTCTTTTACAAATGAATGTTATTTTTTTACTTGAAATAACAAAACTGAAATATAACTCAAAAAACTAAGAAATCTTAACTGCAGAAGTTGCCTGAGTGTACCACCAGATAGGTATTTTTTCATTTGATATCCAAAAATAACGAAAACTTTTTTACTCCTCCATTTAAACTCCTAATTATAAAAAACACATGATAATTTGTTTTCTCTTTTCTAAAATATATCCAAATTTAACTAAAATCCGTGGTGAACCCCGGGGATACTTTCCTTGTAAACTGGCTTTCAGTTGTTTTCACATGACATTATTGAGTGCGAAGTTATCGGCTCATTCCTATTATGTTTGTATTTTAAAATTTACGAATGAACATGAACCAACTACTCAACTTATGTTATGCTCTGTTTTCTCAATGTTAATTGATATTTTCTGAATTTCAATTGATGATTTCTGAATTTTAATTGATATTGAATTTCCCAAGAACAATATCCCAAGAAACGGGATTTACAAAACCCGTTAATCTGGCAACACTGCATTTAAGTATACACCAGCATATGCTATAACGTTAAGTGCTATAAATAAAATAAGTGCTATAATTATAGGACGCTGGAATCTTTTAGCATGTTCTACAACCACGGCCGTTACACTGTATAAGGAATGCCGTATAAGATTTACTAAGTCGCGCATTAGTATTTGTGGAGTTCAGTTGTACTCTAGCGTTAGTTTAGTTAATTTCCTATCGACCTTGTATAGTGAGTTGCGCAATAGAGTTTATAGTGTGATATACTGTTCTATGTAAAGTAAAAAAGTGTTAAATAAATAAGCTCAATATCAAACAAAAGAGTGTGTGGCTATTTTGATTGCAATAGAATAAAAACGCCGGTTTATTTATAGGAAATAAACCAAAAATGTAACAATATCTTCTGAATTAAATTGATGTTCTAAAAATATATAAATGTTTTCAGAAAACATCAATTGTAATTCAGGAACACATCAACTAAAATTCACAAAATATTACATGAATTTCAATTTCTGAACTTCAATTGAAATTTTCTGAATTTCAGTTGATATTTTCTAAATTTCAAATGGAAATTCTGAAACTCAATTAATATTTTCCTAATTACAGTTGGAAAAGATGTGGAAACACTACCCTAAACAAAGTAGATGTCTCCCTAATAACCCGTCAGCAAATAGTGGAGGGTACACAGTTCAAAACAAATCTCAATTGGAAAAGTACCACATAAATTCAGATACAAATGATTTTCGCTTTTTTACAACTAGTTCTATTTCAAATAAAACACCAGTGAAAATAATTCGATAATGGTTACGATACACTTAGCCCCGATTACTGAATGTCCAGTTAGTTACTAACTGCCACTTTAACTGCACATTTTTCGTTGTTTCTCACATGAAATTTGAACGTAACTGTGCTCTAATTGTTCACTGGACAGTCAGTTATAGGGCCTTACAGTTACGTAAATGTAAGTGTATCGTAAGTTTTCGCCCTATTGTATTTATGGTGTTTATTTCAAATTTCTTTCTTCTTTTTGTGTTTTTAATTTAAAATGAAATACATTTTTAAAGTACACATGGTGTTGTTGAAAGCACATTTACACCGAAAATATTCTGTAATTTAATGTTGTTTACGAGTGGAATTAAGTGTATTAGTATGTTAAGAGCGACTGTAACATCTGACTAACTTAATAAAAATCATATAGAGTTAAACAAAGTACGAAAATAAATGTACATATATTTCCACATACGGTTGGATGCCTTTTCCATTCAGTTTGCTTATATTCTACTGTTAAGCCATGTATATTCTCACATCAGTTCTTTGTTATTTGTGTATATTTAACTTGAAACTTATTAAAAATCATTGTGAAATCCTTGAAAATTTATGCACTGTATTATTTTATGTAAAGATAAACCCTGCAGGGCTTAAAATGTACGAATTTATTTGATAAAATTCCAGCATTTGAATATATTTCAGGAATTTGTATCATTATTTTCAAAGCACATTCACAAAAGTAACAAAATTAGCCCTGGTGAAATGAAAGTGTTTGCATTTAAATATATTGTTTTGTTTACTTAAATATCAGCATCAGTTACACATGTAATTTCTCAGGCATTATGTAAATAAAAAGTTTAGTAAATTTATTTTTAAATTGTACAGTACATAGAAAAAATTTAGTACATGAAAAAAAATCAATTAATATTAACGGTATTTGTACATTTTTTTACCACAAAATTTCCGCTGTTATTATTGTACTTAAGTTTTTCTTTAGAATTTAAGTTTTCCAATTGAATGATTTCAAATAGAGTAATTCAATACACTAGTTCACAGCCATTTTACGCACTGAGTGCAAATATGTTTCATGAATTTTGATCTATTAAAGATTAAAATCGCCTGATAAAATTTGTCTGTGGTTAATTTTTTTTTATTTTTCAAAATTTTAGGATTTTTGTTGTAGGCAATTTGAATATGTCTCGGATCCAGAAAAACCAATAAGTTTACTTCGAAACATTGATTTTTAATCGGTTCAGCTGTTTAAGCGGAAGAGGGAAAATACATTAAACCTCTAATCCCCAAGGCCGACAAAAAGCGGTCTTCAAATCTTGAGAAGTTTTTAGCTTAATTTTCTTCCAAAAGCAATTGTATTATATTAATAGCAAATTATAGATTCGGAAAAAGAAGAAAGAGAAAAAAAAAATTGCTTATGAATTTAAACCAAAATTCAAAAACACAATAAGCAATAGGATTTTTAGTTGGCTACACAATAAAAACGGATCGAAATCAGCTAACCCGTCTTCGCTTACAGCAGTTGATTTTGAACTTATGGATATTTGTAAAAGGAAAGCGATAATATTTATACTACATATTTGTCATCCCAGCAAAATATTGGTAATGATACCTCATTGCTGTCTGCATTACCAATAATGATATATCATTATCTTTTGCATTATTTTGTAATGTAAAATTATGACTTCCTAATAACGGCCTATTGTAGTCGTTGCTTTTAAATATAAAATAATGACTTACTCGCAATAGTTTAAATAAGTACTTTTTACAAAGTTAAATTTTATACATTTATATTTATTATATGTAAATATGTTTTGTGTTAAATTTTTATGACGAGTTCTAAAATTACACACTAGTAAAAACTCTAATTTCTCTGAATGTATTTCCTGAAGCTAATAGTATTTGTTTAACTCCTTATTTTTAAGAATCAAGTAAGCAGTCGGATAACCACTTATAATTCAACTTTTTGTAAGCGTGTTTGTAACCACTTATTATTCAGAATCTCATAACTACTTACTTCTCATTTTTTCGTAAGCGAGCGGGTAAGCGTGACTACTTATAAAAACGACCACGCCAAACAAAAATAATGAGTTTAGACGCCAAAAAATAAGTTGTGCGGAGCTACGAATTTCTACTATATAACCACTTATTTGGTAATGAAAGATTTTGCTGGGATTGAAAACTTAATACGACAAAAACATAAAGGGTTTTCACAAGGGGTGTGCTATTTGTTGTATCGTTGTATCGTCCTAACAAAAAACAGAGTTGCTAAAAATTAAATTGAAAAAATACAACATTTGAGAATAGCACGATACAACATTTTAACATATGTTTAGTGTCCTATGTTTGAGTGTGCTAACAGATAGAAAACTGAATAGAAAATCGTTGTTAAACACAAATAAAATTTTTAACAACTCTGTTTTTTGTTAGGACGATACAACGATACAACAGATAGCACACCCCTTATGAACAACCTTATAAAAATTTTGATTTACCGGTATACAATCAGTGTTGCCAGGTTTATGAGGCATAAAATCGTCAAAATTTTTTAAAAATATCGTCAAAATCGTCATAGAGTTTTGAAAAATCGTCAAGAAAAAGTAGTTTAAAATCGTCTAATATAAAAATTATCCTTTTTTAATCATTTCACGCTTGTCCGATTAAAAATATTTAATATAACATTTATAAACATTGAAATTTGCCATATTCTGAAATATTTGCTCTAAAAAACAAAAATACATACCACCAAATTTCAGGCTTCAAAATATTGAATCCATATGTATTTTACAGGTCTTCTTCCCCACGTAAAAATTGAGATTCGTTATAGTATTAGGACAGAAGGTTTACACAAAAATTATCAGATTTTTTGTTATTTTTCCTAAAAGCTTTGTACATTTTAAAATATGGGCATTTCCACCGAAAGGTCCACCGAGACTAAAATATTAAAAGTTCTTGAAAACACTTTGTTTTATCATATTTTCATAGGGAAACAATCAAATTTAAATATCGTAAAAAGATTTCGCATTTATTCATAACCCATTTCGAGGTATTCGAATGCAAAGTCGCACAAGCGCATCTTTTCCTATTTGGATATTTCTATTGCACATTTTGTTTTGATAAAAGTTTTTAAACAGAGACGTTATGCATTGACTTTTGCTTTCTAAAATATTTCTAAAGGTACAAAGAGTCATAAAAGAATGCATAAGAAACAATGCGATTGAAAATAACTGTAAGTTTTTGATTAGCATTGTCGCATATTTCGATGTCCCGTGCGACATTGAAAAACAACATTTGTTATCAGTGCGTCGAAAGTACACGCAGAAACCTCATCAAATATTGATTACAAACAGAGATTTTTTATACAATTAAAATAAAAAAAACCTACCTGAAAAATAAGAAGAATTGTGATCTTGGTACTTATACACAGTTGGTCACGTGCGACATCGTAAGTGTGAAATTTAAAAATTAAAAATTTTTTTTCTTATGTATATGATTTATTTATGTAAATACATACTTTAAAATTTTTTTCAAAATTGGCATGCACCATGGTCAAGAAGTAAAAGCAGCTAGGACTGCCTATTCTAACAAAAAAACTGTGTTTTATATTTTCATATAAATAAATACTTCCAAGCAAAAGTTTTTTGAACTGGTTGCTTCTGAATCTGTTCTAGAACAGGTATTTTTACCACCGGTTACGTGGAACAGGTTCTTGAACTGATTCCTGGGAATCAAAATGGAAGGTTTCACTGTCGCGGAACCAGTTCTATAACTGGTTCTAGAACCGGTTCCAAAGTAACCTGTTCTAGTTTGGAGGAAAAGAACCTGTTGCTTTTGGGACAAACTCAAACAAAAACGAGTAAAAAGGTTAAAGTCGGGCATGCCGACTATACAATACCCTACACCAGTCTGGTGTATTGTTTGGATCCGAAATTCGAATGGGTTAAAATGGGGCTTATGTTAAAATTTTCTATAATGTGAGTCAGCGCACCAAATTTCATTAAAATATCTTAATATTTGCGACCTGCAGTTTGTAACCAAGCCAATTTTGGGGGGACCCTTATATGGGCACTAGTTCTAAACATGGACCGATGTTCACCAAAATCAATAGGCTTCGTCCTTGGGCCAACATAGGTCTATGTACCAAATTTCATCAAAATATCTTAATATTTGCGACCTGCAGCGTATAAACAACATAATTTTGGGGGGACCCTTATATGGGCACTAGTTCTAAACATGGACCGATGTTCGCCAAAATCAATAGGCTTCGTCCTTGGGCCAACATAGGTCTATGTACCAAATTTCATCAAAATATCTTAATATTAATACCTGCAGCGTATAAACAGTATAATTTTGGTAGGACCCTTATATGGGCACTAGCTCTAAACATAGACCGATGTTCACCAAAATCAATAGGCTGCGTTATTGGGCCAATATAGGTCTGTGTACCAAATTTCATCAAAATATCTTAATATTTGCGACCTGCAGCGTATAAACATTATAATTTTGGTAGGACCCTTATATGGGCACTAGGTCTAAACATGGACCGATGTTCACCAAAATCAATAGGCTGCGTTATTGGGCCAATGTAGGGCTATGTACCAAATTTCATCAAAATATCTTAACATTTACGACCTGCAGCGTATAAACAGTGTAATTTTGGTAGGACCCTTATATGGGCACTAGGTCTAAACATGGACCGATGTTCACCAAAATCAATAGGCTGCGTTATTGGGCTAACATAGGTCTGTGTACCAAATTTCGTCAAAATATCTTAATATTTACGACCTGCAGCGTATAAACAATATAATTTTGGTAGGACCCTTATATGGGCACTAGGTCTAAACATGGACCGATGTTCAAAAAACTCAAACTTGTTCGTCCTTGGGCCAACACAGGTCTGCGTACCAAATTTCATCAAAATATCTTAATAGTTGCGACCTGTAGAGTGCGCACAAGATTGCATGGACAGACGGACGGACGGACGGACAGACGGACATCGTTAAATCGAAATAAAAAAAAATTCTGAACCGATCGGTATACTATAAGGTGGGTCTACGACCAATATTTTTTGGTGTTACAAACATCAGCACAAACTTATAATACCCTGACCACATAGTGGTGTAGGGTATAATCACCGATGATAGAACATAAATTAGAACAGGTTGCATACACGTACAAGTTGTTCTACAATGGGTTCTTTCCATCCGACAATTTTGCTGGATTAATACATACTACATATTTCTTTTAAGTTTGTTTTTGGTTATTATATTCAAATAAATACCTCGAATATTTCTGTCGATTTAAAAACATTTTTACTAAGCTTGTTTATATATAATTTCGTAAAAAGAGCAACAGAAACAACATAAATCTCATGATGGAAAAAAATGTCCCGTGCGACATGTCACGTGCGACAGTGAATAAAATTAAATTAAAAAATAATACGAATCGTTTTTGAGTAAAATTACAACCATTTATAAAAGACATCAATGCACAACAGTGTAAAATTAGTCACATTGAAATATTGCTTCAGGTTTCGCTGAAATCGGCATTTTAATTGTTAGCCGCGAAAACCACTTCTGTTTTTGTCCCGTGCGAATGCCTTGGTTTTTTACAATTATCTTGAAAACGAAAAATTGCTAAAAATCAACCTCAGCACCAATTGTAGGGCTAATAAAAAGATATGAGTAAAGCCTATTGTCAAAATAAAAATCCGTTTAATTTTGACTTTTTTTCACTTTAAAGGTGTTCGACGGTCCCGTTCGACATGATGGAAATGCCCATATATATCTTAAAGCAAAATTGACATTTTGGAAATAAATAAAAAATTGTGATGCACTTGAACGGATTTTTATATTTTTTCTAAATATAATTTTAATTAGACTTTCAATATCAGTACTTTTTATCTCAATTCTGAAATATTTTTAAAAAATCATACAGAAGAAGAAAAATTTTCTGATTTTGCAGCAGTTTTTGTTAAGTTTTTTGCGATTATGCGTAATTTTAAAAACTTGAATTAGAGATTGAAACAACATCGTATTTTTGAACATTTCTTGCTGTATTTCGGATTAAAACTCGTCATTTTGAAGGAAAATCGTCATTTGGCTATATTTTATAGTAAAAATCGTCAAACCTGGCAACGCTGTATACAATATATCACAACAAAGGTTGAAAAACAATCCAATAATCAAATAATTTCGGTTTTTGCTATAAATAGAACTATTAGCAAAATAAAATAACATGCCCAAAATTGTTAATCCAGTTGTTTTTAATTAAGAAGTAATGGCGTATTTCGATTTTCGAATTTTATACTGAAATTCTTGGAGTGTATACAGAAAAGAACGCTTCAACGATATTTTAATATAATAAAAGAAGAGACCTTCTTAAGTGAAGAAAAACGTTTACTTTTAAAAAAAATAATTATTTTTTTCTTTCGTTTACCATTTCTTTTCATTGATGATAATGAGCTCATAAATTATTTACAAGCTTCCAAAAAAAAAGGAATTAATTGTCTGGAAAAATTACTTTTTAATTTAAATACCACACAAAGCTTTTTCTTTTATGTATGAGTTTTTTTTTTGAACTTTGATTAATTTTTGGTTTTATTTAAAACATGGTTGGTAATCACTAAACCTAAAATAGCATTACCGTTTTAAAATCTTTTCAAATGACTATCGTTAACCTTAAAATGCCACCAATGATATTACCAAAAATATTCTTAACCCTATAATAACCTAAAAAAATACTTTAATAACATTAAATTTAATTTTTTAAATGAATGTTTTTAGTTCGATTTTAGATCACAAATTGATATCACTTTCTTTTTAAATTATTTTTAAATTTTTCAAATTAAATAACATACATTTAAATTTAATGGTTCGTTGTAATTCATAAATCTGTATTTATCATACACAGAGTTGAATAGAACCAGCTGCGAAACTTTAAGAATTGTTAGATTTCGTTGATGTTAGTCTACACCTTTTGCAATTGTAATTCAGAAAATATCAATTGAAATTCAGAAAATATCAATTGAAATTCAGAATTTCCATTTGAAATTCGGAAAATATCAATTATTATTCAGAAAACATCAATTGAAATTCAGAAAATATCAATTGAAATTCAGAAAATATCAATTGAAATTCAGAAATCGTCATTTGAAATTTAGAAAATATCAATTGAAATTCAGAAACCGTCATTTGAAATTCAGAAAATATCAATTGAAATTCAGAAAATATCATTTGAAATTCAGAAAATGTCAATTGAAATTCAGAAATCATCATTTGAAATTCAGAAAATATCATTTGAAATTCAGAAAATATCAATTGAAATTCAGAAAACATCAATTGAAATTCAGAAAATATGAATTGAAATTCAGAAATCGTCATTTGAAATTCAGAAATTATCAATAGAATTTTAATTGATATTTTCTGAATTTCAATTGATGTTTTCTGAATATCAATTGATATTTTCTGAATTTCAATTGACATTTTCTGAATTTCAAATGATATTTTCTGAATTTCAAATGATGTTTTCTGAATTTCAATTGACATTTTCTGAATTTCAAATGATATTTTCTGAATTTCAATTGATATTTTCTGAATTTCAAATGACGGTTTCTGAATTTCAATTGATATTTTCAGAATTTCAAATGACGATTTCTGAATTTCAATTGATATTTTCTGAATTTCAATTGATATTTTCTGAATTTCAATTGATGTTTCTGAATAATAATTGATATTTTTTGAATTTCAAATGATATTTTCTGAATTTCAAATGATATTTTCTGAATTTCAATTGATATTTTCTGAATTTCAAATGATATTTTCTGAATTTCAATTGATATTTTCTGAATTTCAAATGGAAAATCTGAATTTCAATTGATGTTTTCTGAATTTCAAATGGAAATTCTGAATTTCAATTGATGTTTTCTGAATTTTAAATGGAAATTCTGAATTTCAATTGATATTTTCTGAATTTCAAATGGAAATTCTGAATTTCAATTGATATTTTCTGAATTACAGTTGCAAAAGGTGTAGTTGAATTGTTAACATATGTATTACATTTTTTTCAACTTTCGCATCAACTTAGATGATCATCAATGATTAACCCATCAAGACATACTAAAATACGTATTCTGTCTTGCTGGCCTTATCGAATTCTTTCAAAATTTTTTATTCTTTGTAATTTGCTTGTGAAAATTGTATCATCTTTCTTTAATTTGAAAAAATAATTTAAACAGTAAGTGATATTAATTTATGATCTAAAATCGAACTAAAAACATTCATTTACCAATTATAAGATCAACTATACATACCCCTCATTCATTTAATTTTTTTTATTTATTTTTCCCAAAAATATCATTAATGAAGAATTACTGCCCAGCAACCCAAATTGGAAGTCCTGCTTTACAAGCCACTTCTTTTATTGCTTCCAAAGTATCCATTATTATATTTGTAATGCTTTTTTAGAAGTTATTCGGAAAAACGTTAAAAAAATTACTTCCAAAGTATCGCTTAGTATATTTCGACAGCTTTTTTGGCAATTATTTTGAATAACTTAAAAAAAAGTCACTTGCTTGCTTCTAAAGCATTATTGCCAATTCTGGCGGTACCAATATTTTTTTTCCTTTTTTTAATTTTTTTAAAATTGCTCTTATTGCCACTGTGTTTACTGAAAAAATATTGAACTGCAGTGCACCTTTTGCAATTGTTTAATAAGAACTTTTATTGAATAGAATAAGACACAATATCTCGGAATGAGATAGTGGTGTTTTTATGCCAGTCAAATTTCATAACAAACAGTAGAGAGCTGGACTAGCAATCCTGAGGTCGCAAGTTTATTACTCGCAGTTACTCAAATAGATTTACACTGGTTTAAAAAGTACTGGAAAATATTGAAGTGGGAGTACTCGTCGCCTATTTAAGACAAAATGTTAAAATCATTAGTGTTTCTGTTCAAAAAGAAGTATGTCTAGATCACTAATTTTAGTGCTTTTTCTACTGCTTTTGAATCTCTCTAGGTACCGTTAACCATGTTAATTTTAAAATAACCCTAAAAAATAGCTTCAAATACCGTTAACCCAAAAAAAAAAAATAACGAAATAAAAATTCGATATCCTTTAGCGAAATAATTTTCAAATATATTTTCCATCCCTGATTTAAATGCATTAATACCATGTTGAAACTTTATTTTATAACAATGGAAAGTTTGCTCTCAATGACAAATTAAACTCAAAATCACAATAAATCCTTTAGTAACAAACTGTAATACCCGATGAAAATAACCATAAAATTCTCCCCATCAACACCCACAAAACAATGACAATAGCACGCATTTAATGGGAACAAAGCATGGTTGGTAACCGAAATAATGCAGTTATCTGTAGCGGTAACGCTATTTTACATTATTTCGATAATGGTATTTTTAATGGCAACGCTATTTAATTTATTTCGGTAGAAGTATATTAAAGACAGTAGTATGTCAATTATTTCGGTGACGGTATTTTAAGGATAACAATTTTTGAGCTATTTCGATAACGTTATTTTAAGTATACCTAAGGGTATTTCGGCTACATGGATAGCGGTATTTTAAAGATAAGGGCATTATTTCGATTATTTGGGTAACCTTATTTTAAGGGTAAAAGTCTGCCAACCCTGGAGCAACATACATACATATATACATAAATATGTATTTATGTATGTCGAGTTATAAAAATAAACACAAAATTCAATAGTTCCTGTATTGTTGGAAAACCTTTTTCCTGTGGTTTTCTAAAATAACTGCGTAACTAAATAATAAAAAAAATAATAATAATGGTAATGAAAATGTAATGGTAATGATTTTGGTCCATCTCTGGCTTGTTTGCTTGCAGTATAGCCAAAGATTATATACTTTATAGATTGACTATGCTACTCACGGTTCTGTCGATAATTAGCGAACTCGGGCTAAACTCGGGCAAAGATAAAAATGCATAAGAAAACCTATTTATAAAAAATGCCACCAAATAAATTAAGCGAAGGTTGAGCGAGATAATGTGGATAGAAACCCACTGGTATAGCTTGCAGAGGAGTTAATTTTATTGAAAACAGAACATAAGGTCATATGTTGCTATGTCAGAACACATTTCTTAATTCTTCTTTTTTAAAGAAATTAACACATCACGAGTTAAGTTGTTATTTCTACACAAACTTTAAGAGGAAAGACTAAATTATAACCTTAAAATAATTGTTATATCATTATACACTAAACCACTACGTGGATAAATTGATTATAAAAGGTATACAGGCAGAAAAATACGATCCTCACAATATTGGCAAACTTTGGGCGATGGTAGGTGTTATGCGTTGACAAAACAATATTGACAGTATTGTTCTGCTACCTGATTGCAAACAGCGACCAACCTTTGGTTGGCGCTCACTTGCCAACTCTTCCACAACTTTGTCAAAATCAAAAAATAGGTGGTCTGAGAATATATTTGCAGATTTTTTTTTTATTTTAAGAAAAATTCTTTTTAGTACATTTCTAAACATGGTTTTGGTGGGAACCGATTTTATAAAAAATTAATAGTCGTTGCCCTTTTGTGAATTAGTGTCCCAAATTTCATTAAAATATCTTCATATCTGCGACCTGTATACACTCAAAAAAATAAGTTAGTAGAAAAATTAGTAAAACGTCTTGTATATCAAGTGTACTAGTTTTCAGTAATTTTTTTTCTGAAATTCCGTTTTCAGCAAAAATTTTAGTTATATTTTTTTAGCACTAAACTAATTTTGAACTATTGTTTTACTAATTTATTTTGCTACAAATATTGTGTTGATAACTGCATTCATAGCGTGGGCGACAACCAGATAGACAAGATGTAGATGTCGCAGCTTGTCTGGAAACGGAAATGACAAAAAAGAAAAACAACTCTACAAATATTCTATATTTAAATTTTCAGCAAATAAATTAACTAAAGTAAAATTTCGCTACAAGTTTTTTGAGTTTTTTTCAGTCTACTAATATTCAGCAAAAAGTTTAGTGATTTTAGCAAGGATTTTTTTCATTTGCAGTCGACTAAGTGTTAGCAAAACTTTTGCTGAAGATTACTATTTTTGTGGTAAAAATCAGCTCGCTGATTTTCAGCAAACCTTTTGCTGAAATTACCAACTTTTTTGCAAGCACGCTCCTGACTAAAAATTTGCTGACACAGCAACATTTTTTGCTGACTTTACTGACTTTTTTTTGAGTGTACGTGCATGCGACCTAGCTTAAAAGCCTATTTTTGGTGGACCTTTATACTATGTATTGTAAATCTAAACACTAACTAATTCCAACTTCAATAATAGGCTTTATCCTTCGGCCGCTATAAGTCGATGTACCAAATTTCATCAAAATATATTAACATTTTCGACCTGTAGCATGCGCAAACAAATACATGGACAGACGGATATTGCTAAATCGTAACCAAAAGTCGTTCTGATTCGGTCGGTATACTATAGGGTGGGTCTAGGTCCAATATTTTTTAGTGTTACAAATATCAGCACAAACTCATTAACCCTATCCCTATAGGTGTAGGGTATAAATATAAATAACACACGTACATGTGGGACAAAATTAGTTCATCTCTTCCACTCAAAAATAAAAACTCTTCAAACTTATCATAAATGTGGTCCTTAATTATCTAATACAAACTTTTCGTACTACATTTTCGATTTTTGCTAAAATTGGAAGTAGTGAACGGCGTAAAAATAGCTAAGCTGATTATTTTTGTCATAATACTCCTTAATATTTCACTTTAATGTGATTTTCTAAGATGAACACTAAATTCGGAAAGATTTTTAATGGGCTATTGAATGTTTTTAATAACTTTTTTCAAACAATTCAGAATTATGTCTAAATATTTCAAATTGAAATCAAAAACTTATACCTCAAACCACGTAATTTTTAATATTTTTAAAAATATTTTTAATCCAATGAGGACATATTGTTCTATCGATACAGAAACATTTAGAGAGCTGTGTTTTCGAGGAAATTGACTTTGAAATTGGATACGTCTAGTTTGAAGAATTGTCATTTTTGAGTGAGAGGTATGAACTAATTTTTCCTCATATACATACATATTTTCTTGTAAATAATTTCACATACAGACACACACACACACACATACACTTTAAACGCTTTTCACAGATTTTATGAGAAAAGCCATTAAAAATACAAAAGTATCCATCCCCTCTACCCATTTAAAGGAAAATTTTGTTAAACAGAAAACCATTAAAATCCCCGTTTCCATGGATGTGTAAGGGCCAAAATGTATAATGAAAAGCAAGCAACAAAATAAAATCCTTGTAGTCTTTAAGTAGTTTATGAGTTTTTCGCACTTATCAAATTTTGATTAAGTAAGGTTATGTTTTAGTGAATATTGTTTTTGTTGTTTGGCTATAAATCTTTTTTGTTTTTGGCTTTTGTTCTTGTATTATTTATATATGTATGTATGTATTTTGTTGGTTTTATGAAGACATTTGCAGTAGCAATAAAAATTTATCTCCGAATAGTAACACACACACACACACAGTCATTAACATGCTAAGCATAGATTACATAGAACTCTTACTCTTTCACATTCGTTGTCAGTGGACGTAAGTCATGAAAATATGTTAGACTTACATTAAAAAATATTTGAATGAGTACAAAAAATGTGTTTGTTATTAAAGGAAAAAGAAGAGTAAGATTTCTATGTAATCTATGACACTAACATTACACTCAAAATAATACGTTAGTACAAATGAATAAATTCAAACGAAAAGTCTATTTAAAAAAAGTCCCTTTTTCCTCCTTCCCCTACCCTATTTTCCTGATACCAACTGAGTGTTGGTCTATTATAAAAAAAGTGCACACAAATCAGTAAATTATTTCTAATAAATTACACTGGTTTTCATACTGAAAGATTATGAGTTAACTATTAGTTAACCCAAAAATTTGTTGTTGTTTTGTTTATAATTTTTTACTATTTTCCTTTGTTTAATAGTCGAGTTAAAGTAAACCCTTCAGGCCCGATTACTGAATGCCCAGTTAAAATTTAGCCAACAGTTAAATTCAATTTTTATATGGGAAACAACAACAAGTGCGTCGCTTAAAGTCCCAGTTAGTAGCTAACTGGACATTCAGTAATCGGGGCTCAGTATGTGACCTACCATTATTAAAACTAGAGTTAAGTTTTAAAATCTATAAAATTTTAGTTATATTTTAGTTAAATTTCAGTTAATTGCAAAATACCGCAGCCCAAAAACAAAACTAAAAATCTGTTATGACGAAAAAATTTTAGTTATATTTAAATCAGTTAGTTCTAGTTGAATGCAAATAACAATCTATCCTGCTAAAATCAGCAGAAATATATTCCGAATTTTAGTGGATTCAAAATAACAAGCATTGCTGCTGATTTCAAAAGGGTATTACATTTTTCCTGATTTCAGCAGGGTGAATTGTCCTCTAAAATTAACCAAAATTTATTTCAAATATATGACTATAACATACATATAACAATTTTTTAATTTTTTATAACTGATTTTTCTTGCTGTAGAAGAAAGAAATAAAATTTTAACTTTTTGAATTTCATTGTTGTTTTGTGTGAAAAGATGTGACTTTTAATTTTAGAAATACTGTTATGACTAGGGCAAGGAATTTCATGCACTTAAAAATGGAAAATATGCGCCTAAAATATGCGGCTAAAAAATAAAAATATGCATTAAAAATATAAGAAATATGCACTAAAAACTATTATTTTTGCAAAAATAATGCACTTTAAAACTTAAAAATATATTTAAGTTAGTTATTTTGCAAACAGACACAGAACTCGAAGATTTCTCATAGGTCAATAAGGTTTTTAAGAATGATTATTTTGATTGAATCAAATTATGAAAACCTATCAATTTTTTATATTTTTTTATAAAAGAAAAAATGCTCCTAAAATTTAAAATATGCACAAATATGCATTAAAAAGCAGAAAATATGCATTTAAAAGTCACCAAATATGCATTTAAAGTCAAAATATGCAAAAATATGCATTTTTGGCAAAATATGCAAAAATATGCCACTACAAATCGATGCCATTTTGTTCTAAATTTGATGATTCGGATAAATATTTAGTCCATATTAGTTTTGGACTATCGAGAAAAAACATGCATTTGCATGAAATTCCTTGCCCTAGCTATGACAGTTATAACTCGTCATACGTAGGAATAGGCACCATAGACCCATTTTATTATACATCGATTGAGTTAGAATCACTGATTGTGAGTGGCTTTAGTGATCCCCGTCCTTTTTTCCATGTATTCTGGTTCGCAGTTCGGAAATAAAAAGAAAATTTGATGAAATTCTGTATGCTAAATAATATTAGCCCAAGCATGAAACTTTTTTTTTTCATATATGTACATACATATATTTGGATTGATTTCGAATGGCCATATCCTGTTTTAAAATACACAGAGGGAATTTTGCTGGACGAGTTTTAATGAAAATGTTCAATAAAGTAATGAAGTTTTCTTCACAACGTCAATGAAAAATTTCTTAAATTTCATGAAAAAGCATAAAGCATATACTTTATGAATTGAGTTTAAATGAAACTTGTTCATTGAGTGCAAGAAATTTTTAATAAATAAAATAAAATTTTTCACAATATTTTATAAAAAATTCCGTTAATTCAATGAAAAGTTTAAATGGACGAGTTCCAGTGAAACTTCATTCGTGTTATGCAAAATTTCATTAATTTCATGCAGATAATTCTCTCACTGTAATTTATCAGCTGAAATATTTAAATTACGAGAGCAAATTTGCCTTCATATTTCGAACAGTGAATGTAGTTTTTTATGTTAATTTGAATTAACAGCAGCAGTTCTATACATTTTTTGTTATAAACTTTATATTTTGAGTGTGCTGTTAGCTTTTAATAACATTCATCATATAAATGATAATATATTTATGTACATATGTGGGTTCTTTATTGCAAAGTATGTATATTTGTTTTGACTGCCTCGTGTTCCAAATTGTGCTTTGTATTATTTCGTATTAAATTCAAAACTGCACTGTTTTGAAAAAAACCTCTGAAAATTGTGTTATTCCTTCAAAACTTTTCATGTTATGATTTGATTGTGAGGCACTCTAATGTGTATGAATTCTTAAATTTTAGTACCTTCCTCATCTTCTACTGCTCTTCAAATAGGAATTCCTTCTATAAAAAATCTTTTATTACCTTAATGGCTGCCACAGTGATTTAATAATTCAATAAACATTAAAAATACAATAAAAAAAATATACATGTTTTTGTATTCAAAAAATTTGCAGTAAAAAATACTTATCCTAAGTATCCCAGCAAAACCTTGCTAATGGGTTAGAAATATTTCATACACTAAATGGTAATGAATACCCTATGCCATCCATAATTTGCTATTATTAGTAATGACGTAACGTATTGCCGCCAATGACATTGTCGTGATAAAATAATGGCATACTTAACCAATGTCCAGTACAACCACAGACTAATTACCAAGGACTGGCTTTTGCGATGCTTATCAGAACAATATCATTTTAAAATAAAAAAACGTCAGTATAAACGTATTAAATGTACACTATACAAATTTACACACTCAGTCACTTTTTTAAGCATTTAACATTGCAACATAATATTTATCTTTAAATTAAAATTCCATTAATGTTTGAGTAATAACAAATTAATATATTAACCAATTTTGAAATCTATTAAAAATAAAAACAAATTTTGTGTGAATTTGAGTCATATTTTCGTAAATATTATTGTACTCAAAGTTGTCTAAGAAAAGTTGTTATGGCGGGTAAACTCCCTTAAATCGTCTAACCTCTTTAATTAAACGCTCGTTTTCTTAATATAACACTTCTTAGAACACTCGTTTTCTTAATACAAAACTCATTATTTGGTGATATCAAATTTTGCTGGGATGACTATTATGAAATGTTTAAACTTCTACATATATATTGACAAAATTGACAACCGAATTTGTAAGCATATTTTGGTTGTTACATCCAACAAATTCATTTAGTACCTACTACCATATTCAAATGTGATTCCTCAATATTTTGGGTATTGCAATTAAAATTCATATAATGTATTTACAGTATGTATTAAAGATATGATTCAATAAAAGATATTTTTGTAAACTAGTGTAATTTACAATTCATTTATATATAAAAAAATTCAAAGAGCAAAAAACCAAACTCGTTATAACCACAAATGTTATTTGCAAATGTTTGTTTTATCATAAACGAACTCCATTATTAAAAATATTCATTTAATATAATAACACAAATTTTAATTGCATTTGCTATTTATAATAATAAAATATAATAATGATCATATTAGCAAATATAAACATAAATACTGTGGCGGTCAGTAAACAAATTACTTAAATAATTTTTTATAAAAAATTTTCTTTTATTTTCAAGACTTGAAATAATAATAATAAAAATATTTTAATAACAATTCAATCAAAAATCTATTAATAATTCGAAGAAAACATAATTATAAAAATTGAACAAAGTAAAAACATTTATATACATGGGGCCTACAATACTTCCCCTCCGAAAAAATATTAATATCTAGTAAATTGAAAGTGACATGTTTTGTTGAAAGTGTTGTGTTTTTAGTGTTGTTAGTATTAGAATTGTGGGTCGTATTTTCTGTAATTGCCGGTTTAATTCGATCAATAGGTACTGTAATCACTTCGCTACCTTTATCGATCTTGAAAAATTTCTTTTCCTTTTCAACCACCCTGTAAGGTCCTTCGTATGGTTGTTGCAACGATCTTTTATTAACTACACGCACAAATACAAATTTACAACTTTGCAAATCCTTTGGAACATATAGACCAGATTCAGAATCCTTATGATATGTTATATTTGACCGAACATTCTTAAAATTATTTTTTAACTAAACAAAATATCAGAATGTTGCCTTGTTTAAAGGCAACATTTTAAAAATGTTGCCCTCACCCCGTTAAAATGTTACATTTTTCCAATCAGAATAAAACATAATAAAATCACTGTTGCATTTTTCTAAACATATGTATGTGTATTGTATACTCGTATGCAATATTGTTTACGCAAACTATTACTAATTGTAGCCTAGTGGTTGTGTGCCTGCCTTTGACATAGTCTGGACGGGTTCAAATTCCAGCCAAAGTAAAAAATAAATTTTTTTATGTATCCCGACTAAAAAAGATGTAATATAGTCATATATCACCATATATAAACCCATATATACGTCCATATCTAATTTGATCCGAATATTGGAATATATAATTATATCAAGCGAGATACGCATGTTATCTAACCTGATACAATTTGATACGAAAAATGGGTCTATCTAACTGCATCAAATTATATATAAATACATATAATTTGATGAAGATTTTCAAAGAAAATTTTAGTAAATATTATTGAGATCACTTATTTCATTAATATTAAATACTAATGCTTAATGTTTAGAACAATTTTTGCTAATAAACTTGGAAATAGCTGAGAAAATAAAACATTACAAAAATTTGTCGGAACAACTTTTTCTAGGTTAGAGTTTTGGTCTTTCTTATAAAATGTATGTCTTTCTTATAAAATAAAAAATTAACTAATTAGAAATTTATTAATTCAGTTCGAGGCCAATTTCCTTATTATGAATTAACATAATAAGTACTTTTTTCAAACACTGCTATTTTTCTTCATCAGGATACTCTCCTGACAAATACTTCACAGAGTTTTTGCTTTCAAAAACCCTCTACACATTCAGGAATGAAAAGACGATCGTTTCGGGGATTACGCCACCACTTTCTAAAGAAAACTGATGAAGGGGACCTGGAAAATCCCCGAAACGATCGTCTTTTCATTCCTGAAAGTGTAGAGGTTTTTTGAAAGCAAAAACTCTGTGAAGTATTTGTCAGGAGAGTATCCTGATGAAGAAAAAAAAAAAACAATTTTTGAAAAAAGTACTTATGTTAATTCATAATAAGGAAATAGGCCTCGAACTGAATTAATAAATTTCTAATTAATCAATTAAAAAGGTCAAAAAAACAATTTTCATTTTTTAAAATAGAAATTAAAAACCAACATGATAAAAAATTAACTTTCACAATTAATTTTTTTTTACGGAAAAATAAATGAACTTAAACCATATTTATTTCAACATATGTTTGTCTAATTTTTAAATTTAAAGTAAAAATAATTATTTCGACCTTTAATTCCACAACGAAAAAAAATGTTTCCCTTATTTATTTCTTTAAAATTTATTTTTAGTTTCATAAAGGGTATTTCGCTAACTATTTGAAAAATATATGATAAATTCAATTATAATATAAACATTTATTTATATGTCAAAGTGCAAAATTCAAAACCAGATCCACAATTTCGGAGTTTTTTTTTAATTTATATAGTGCAATTAAACTTTATAAAATTTTGTATAATTAGATATCATGTCAGATAAATTTATACATAAAATTAATACAATTTTATATTAACTTTGTTATATATTTTGATATAAGATTGTTTAGAGAAGCTTATACGCCATTATATATAATTATGTATAAAATATATTTGCAGATCTCTTAATATATGGCTGGAGACCAAATCGCATATGATTATATATAACGTCATATCAAACATATTTATAAAACCAAAGTGTTAATATAAATGTATATGGTCATATAAAGCCACACATATTAACATTTATAATTATATCAAATCATATAAGATCATATGAAAACTTTTTTAGTCGGGATATTCTTTTTTCAATTAAAATTTTTTTTTTCATATTTAAAACAAATTGTATAATTTTTTATTTATTTTTGGACTAAAAAATTGTTAAATACTAAATAACAGCAAAATAATAAAAATCTAATTAAAATTTTATAAAAACAAAAAAAAAACAAAAAAAATATTCTGCTCCAACCGGGGTTTGAACCTGCGACCTACTGCATCAGAAGCCACGATAGTACCCCCTAGGCCACCAAGTTGCGAGTTAGCTAACAAAAAACATTACAGTATATACACATAAAGAAAAAACAGGGCAACACTCTACCCCGTAAATTTTTTGAGGGCGAAAAATGTTTCACTTTTGCCCTTTATTTAGGCAAAATTTTTAGAAAAGAACACCTAGCCCTCTTAGAATGTTACCCTTAATTTAGAAAAGAACACAAAAAGGCAATTCAAAAGCAAAGTGCAAAAAAAAGGCAACATTTTTTTCAGAAAAGAAAACGCCATAAGAGATAATTTAACTTGTATATTTTTATAGAAACAAGTAAATAAATACTAACACTTGTTTAATAGAAAAAAGTCCGTAAAAAATTTAGTTAAAACTACTAAAAATTAGTTAAAAAATGATGCTGCAGAAAAACTTCTAAAATCAGCAGATTATTTTTGCTATATATTAGTAATATAGGAACAGCAAAAATAAAACTGTTAAATGTACAGAATTTTAGCAATATTTGAGTTAAATTTTTGTAAATGGAAAATAGCAAATTAACCTGCTAAAATCAGCAAAAAAATTTGCTAAATAATAATAGCCTAAAAATCAAAAAAAAAAAATTTTTTTAATTTTCGAATTTTTTTCGATTTTTTTTTAATGCAAATAAAAATCGAGCAGTTTACAAATATTCAGCCGTATACCCTCAAATTTTGAGATTCGTACATATATATGGGCATATATTATACCATATAGGAATGTATGTGGAGGTATATATGGACATTAGACCGTAATCCAAAAAAAAGTTCACAGTACACCGTCCAATCTAAATTATTTTTGAAAGGAGGTTTAAATTTTTTTTTGAATTGCCTTGCAAAAATACTTTATATTTGAGGGTGTACCGCTCACTTTTTTTTGCCTGTAAGGTGGTACGATCTAATGGATATACATATCCCAGTTGGCTCTGTCTTGAAGACATCCTCGACGCTGGGTGCACGACCATACAAATTCGTAAACGACATATTAGTGACAGTCCATACAAATCGTTGACGACGTTTTCAAACGATTGTCCGCAAAATCGTACACGACCACCTGAGCGACATTTTCGCTAAGATTGTCCTTGAATTATATTTGATTATTTGGGCGACAATTTGACCCACTTTGTCGTTGACGTCGAAATAAATGACATTGTTCACAATGCTAACGTAGACGACAGGTGACAGCTTCGCCTAGATGGTCACTGACAACACTGATTTCTTTATTATTTTTTCAAACAAATTTAAACTAAAAATTTCTCATCGAGTTAATATTTTTATTTACTTAAATGTGAAACAAACGGCGCGAAAAAACGGTTTTTAATTTTTTTTGCATATGTAAAAATATTTATTTTTACAATTTAAATTATATTTATTATTAGCTGTTAAATTGAATTTTTATTTAAACAATTTAACTCATTTAAATAAACAACATTTCATTTCAAAAATTGCTTTATTAATTTAAAAATAAATCGCTTGTATTAAGCAATGTTAATACTAAAAGTTAATATCAAAGTTTTATATTTAAGCAATAAAATGATGAACTAAATGAGAATTTTTAAAAATAAGACATCTAAAGACAATGTCGCTCATCTTGTCGTCAACGGAGTCGTAAGACGACAGTAATAATATTTTGTCGCTCACCATTTCGTCAACATAGTGGGTTATACAACAAATACATTATAATGTCGCTGAACTTGTCACCAAGAGAATGTTATATACGATCAGCTAATATTTTGTTCATGCAGCTAATCGTTAAAGATGATTTCCTTTACATAGTCTTTCAAGACAATTTCAGCGACAAATGTCGTTAGCGAAAAATTCTAAAATGTCTAAAGAAATCGTTGAAGACCATTTCATAGATGATGATTGGCCAACTGGGATATTTATGATCACTTACCTATACACTCACAATATATTTTCCATAACCGATTGAGGTTTATTTGAAAAGTAATAGGTAATGTTTGTTTTCCATTGAAGAATCAATTAAAATACATTTAAACATGTTTAGGTTATTCACAAGGGGCGTGGTATCTATTGTATCGTTGTATCGTCCTAACAAAAAACAGAGTTGTTAAAGTTTTCTATCTGTTAGCACACTCAAATATAAGACACTTAACATACGTAAAAATGTTGTATCGTGCTATTCTCAAATCTTGTATTTTTAATTTAATTTTTAACAACTCTGTTTTTTGTTAGGACGATACAACGATACAAGAAATAGCACACCCCTTGTGAACAATCTTATTTTTTAACTTTTTTATCAATCAATAAAAAACAAATTACAAAAAAATATGTATCGTCTGTAGGAGTTGTTATTTTCAGTCAAATTTTATATTTTTAGATTTCTGTTTTTAGAAAAAGTAATTTAAATAATTTCGTTGTTTTCTATTTTAAAACAAAAAATTCATATATTTTCGGTTTTCTTTTTTTTTAAATAGTTTGTTTATACACAAAATTATTTCAATTCAAATTACAATAAATTTTTTACTCATACACACAAACATATCCATTAAAAATATGAACGTGTGTGTTGTGTACAAAAAACAAAAAAACACTTTCAAATATGAAAAAAACAAACCACAAAATTGTTTTTTTTACGTTTTGTCAGTTAAAAATTGATGATTGTTTTATTATGTCAGAAAATTAAAGCTCGGAAAAAATCATTAAACTTTTGCTAAGGACTTTTTTTACTGCCGAACGTAGGGGTCGGCTTTTTAAATTTTTTTATTGGATTTTTCCTTTATTGCAAAACACTGGTTTCCTCGAAGCAAAAAATCGATATACCACACTTTAAAATCCGACTGTAAATGACCAAGCTATTAAGAAAAATTTTAAAAAGCAACCCCTACGTTCGGCAAAAAACAAATAAAAAATTTTGAAATTGCCTTGCAAAAATACTTTAAATTTTAAGGTGAACCGCGCACTTTTTTTTTTTTGCCTGTAAGGTGGTACAGTCTAATGATCATATATGGTCATATACAATACCATTTTCACCTAAAAAGTCAATATATTGGCAGCATTTGGAGAAATAAAGTCATGTAACTTTTTATAAGCACATTATGTTATATCAACTAAATGAGAATTTCTAAAACATTTAAAAATAGTTCAGTTTAAAAATTTTTGTGTTTTGTAAAAGTCTAACAACAATATAAAATAAGCTTTCCAAAAATCAAGCTTATATTTTACACTAAAAAAAACTTCATGTTTTAGTACTTATACTATACTTACAAAACTTCTTTAAAAAGAACATTTTTCATTAAACCAAAAATTTTTATAACATATGTATGATAAAAAGACATTTACGAATTCTAAACCATTTTACTACTTTAAAAGTACTTTAAAATTGCTGACTTTTAAATGTTTAGTTTTGAGTTTTACAAAGTATTTTCAAAAAGTTTACAATTTACTTTTACATTCATGTTTGTTGGGTAATTATGTATCATAAAAATGTTGTCCTCTAGAATATGTGTATATTAGGACGACTCACCTTATATGGACAGAAAAAAGTAAAAAATTGCCCCCCTCAAAATAAACCTTGGTTTGTTTTATGATGATTCCCAAAATATTTCGGGTCTAGCAATGAGATCTCACGAGCTGAACCATTTTTAAAAAAGGTATTTTTTTAGTTTTTGTAAGAGTTTTGCATTTTAGCTGAAGACAATATACTCAATATGGGACTCGTATGAAAGGTTTTTTTTGAAGCGTGCCCAGCGGTATATATAACATGTGCAAGCATATCCTGACATGTACTATTTTCAAGGATATTCTATAAAAAAAACAAATTTTTGACTCTTATACGGAGATGTTTGTGATTTAAATGTCAAACTTACATACCATAATCTATAGTCGATTTAAGTGAACACGTATTCGAGATTGTTCGCGTTTTATCAGAAATTCAAGGTGGTGGAAACAATATGTTGTAAATAGGGCAATATTGATACCAAAACTTTTCTTTTGACAAGTAAACCATCGCTGAGTGGATATAATTTAGAATTTTGTAAATTTAATACATTTTTCACGGTGCTCTGGACCAAATTTTGAGTTGTCCCAATTCAATAAAAAAAATTTATGAAATTTTTTGTAGGTTTATTATTAAATAAAATATTTTATTGAAATACGCGTGTCTGTAATTTTTTTAAGAAGAATCTTAATATAGGCTGACCCTAAATAAAATTTTATAATAATTTTTTTTCGCGAAAAAAAACATATTCCGCTAAAAAAAAAGCGTGAGTTAGGCTTTTTTCTGTTAAGTTGCATTTTTATCCTTACATCTACTAGAAACTGAATTTAAATTATTATTAAAATTTTATAAAAATTTTTTTTTGAAAATACGACAATTTGGATATGCTTGAATATGTTATATACACCGCTGGACGCGTTTCAAAAAACCTTTCATATGATACCCATATTGAGTATGTTGTCTTCAGCTAAAATGCAAAATTCTTACAAAAACTAAAAAAAAATACCTTTTTAAAAATGGTCCAGCTCATGAGATCTCATTGCTAGACCCGAAATATTTTGGGTATCATCACAAAACAAACCAAGGTTTATTTTGAGGGGGGCACTTTTTTTACTTTGTTTCGTGAGTCGGTCTAGTGTATATAAAAGTATATTTTTGAAAAACAACTCTTCAAAGTTTTTTTTTATATGTCAGAAAGCACAACATAACTGTTACCAAAAAACTAAATATAAAACAACAACAATATACATAATTAAGTACATACTATATAAATACATTTATGTACTAAAAATGTATTAACACAATGAGGGTGCTGAAGGGGTAAAACATGCATAGAAAAAATATTAGAAAATAATAGTTGAAATGAATGTCAAAGTATGATATATAATAGATAATACACTTTTAATACGACAATACTATATACTACAATCATACGAGTATATATATATTAGGGCGGGTCAAATTGTATGGATAAAATTTTTTTGATATTGCGTACTCGATTTTTCGAAAGCTTTTAGCATGGGAAAAAAAAAGTTCCACTACGACATATCAAAAATATCATTTTCGAGGCTCCCAAATTTAAATTTTTTGCAATTTTCTAATAAATCTAGATTAGCGCCATCTTGAGGTGGTGTTTTGAAACAACTAATAAAGTTGTAAACAATATAACATTACAACCTTTCCAGAAAGGTATTACTTACTTATGAAAATCGGATGAAAAATGTGGCAACTAGAGGTAAAAGTATATAAGTAAAATTATTTTTTCCTTGTTGTCATCAACATCATTGTCATCTCATCATTATCATCATTTCATCATCAAGCAGAAAATAATTTTACTTATATACTTTTACCTCTAGTTGCCAATACGAAAGCCATACTCATAAAAGGTACTTTCGGGACATATTTAAGCATTCATAATCACCAAATTATCATTTGGAACATAAATTTTGGATATTTTTAGACATTTATTATCACCAAAGTATCGCCTGGAAGATAAATCCGCGATATTTTAAGACATTTTTTACGACCAGAGCAAGTTTAAAATGGCACAAAAGATTTAATACTGACTGGCAAATTGACTAGAAAAAAAAACAGCAAAAATTTGGGTATGATATTCCAACTCAGGAAAATTCTTAACAATCGGTTGCCAACCGCACTAATTCTGCAACTGGTTACACTCGAACCCATTCTATGGAACTAGTTCAGAAACCCATTCCACGGATCTTATGCACGCTGAAAAAAATCGCACTGCTGGAAACATAGGTGCAAAAATATGACTCACATACAAACAATACGGTATTTGCATTTACATCTACTTATAATAGCGATAAAAATAATATAATTGGAAGCATACTTAAAATATGTCTTTTTTCTGCGTGAATGTGAGCTATAACTGACGAAGAATCAGGGGTTATAAAGGAAAATTAGATATTATACAACCGATTCTTTGGGAAGTTAAAAGATTTTGTTGCCTTAAAACAAAATAATTAGGAATTTCATTTCTACAATAAAAACAACAATATATTTTAAAAATTTTTCTAAAAATTCAAAAAAATTATTTACAAAAGTTGGGAATGGACTATATCCCAGCAAAATTGTCGGATGCAAAGAACCGGTTGTAGAACAACTTGTTCTTGCATGCAACCTGTTCTAATTTATGTTCTATCATCGGTGATTTTTGTTTGAGTTTGTCCCAAAAGCAACAAGTTATGTTCCTCCAAACTAGAACAGGTTGCTTTGGAACCGGTTCTAGAACCAGTTCTGGAACTGATTCTGCGACATTAAGGCCTTTCATTTTGACTTCCAGGAATCAGTTCTAGAACCTGTTCCACGGAACCGGTGGTAAAAACACCTATTCTAGAACAGATTCAAAGGCAACCAGTTCATAAAAATTTTGCTGGGATATATTTTATAAAAGTTTTTAACTAAAAGTCGCCAAAAAGGTATTTTTTAGCATAAATCTGTAAAAATTAGAATTTTTACAAAACTTTTAGCTAAAATGGCCAAAAAACTTGCCTTATTATGGCGATGAAAAGAAAATATTACCACAATGTCTTCTTGGCAACATATCTTCCAAATGTTGGCAGGGATATTAAATAATACATACATATTTCGTTGAGTGTAAAAATATAAGTATGTATATGTAATGATAATGTATGTCTTTATTGTACATACAATCAAATATTATAGAGGAGCAATTATTGTATTTTTTTATTTGCTGTTGTTGCTTTTTAACAACGCTTAGATTCCTTCAGGGACTCTTGATTCATACACTGTATTGATTACAACTTTATACAACTTAAATTATATGAATTTTGTATTGTTTGCTTTTTATAACTTAAGTATATAAAGAACCCCCTTCAAACCTTCAACACTAGCTGTGTATATAAAGGTTGTCCAAAAAAAAAAACTTGGAATTCACAAACTCCACAATCCTACCAATATACTATTATGAAAATATGGTCTGCCAAAAAAATACCTAAAAAAGTTTTATTTAGAGCTCGCAGATCGGCGTTGAAATTTCAAAGTTTTTTACCTCAGTACTTTAATTAATTTTGAGTGTTAATTTTCAAAATTATTTATAACTAATTTTTAAGAACCCATTCGCTAAATTTTATACAATTTATTGATAAAATATAATATTTTCATGTTTCTGTTATTACCCGGAAGTTGAAGCCACCAGTGTATCCGAAGTTTTAAAGTTATTTCTTTCACTACCGATTTTTTAAAATGGCCCATATCTCGAAAACTACCTAAGTATGCAAAACCTCCGTGAAGAGATTATCTCTATCCAAAAATGGACCTTGGTAGGGCCTTGGACCCTCGGGGATTTTTAATAAAAATTTTTCATTTCATAAAATGTCCCATATCAAGAAAACTAAGCGAGATAGAGCAAAACTGACAAAATGTTTGCTCCTTTGGAGTGTCTTTACATGCCCTTAGATGATATGGACCAGGGAGGGGCTCGAGACTTTATATTTGAACAAATTTTACGACTCAGTATAATTACAAACAAAACTGTAGTTTTACTAATTTTTTACTTAAATTTAGATTTGTTAAATTTAACAAAAAACAAATTTTGTTAAAGTAACAAATTTTTCTGTTCAGCCAACAGACTTATTATTGTGAGTGTGCACATTATTTAAGACTAGAATAAAAAAAACATTTTTAAGTTATAGTGTATAGGTTAAGAAGACTTTAAGTTTAAAATGAACCCTACTGTTTGTATAAATTACTCTAGTGACAAATTACTACACTCAAAATAATAAATTTAACAAATCTAAATTGAGTTAAAAAATTTGTAAAACTACAGTTTTATCTGTAATTATACTGAGTAGTAAAATTTATCCAAATTCAGGGTCTCGGGACCCTCCCCGGGCCTAGTCCATATCATGTGAGGGCATATAAGGGCACTCCAGTGGAGAAAACATTTGGTACGTTTTGCTCTATCTCGCTTAGTTTTCGAGAAGTGGAAAATTTTGATTAAAAATTTCCGAGGGTCCAAGGACCTACCAAGGTCCATTTTTGGATAGAGATAACCCCTTTCGGGTATTACACGGTTAGGGGTAGTCGAAATTTTCATCAATTTTGTTTTATCTCTCTTAGTTTTCGAGATATGGGCCATTTTAAAAAATCGAGAGGGAAAGAAATAGCGCCATATTTAAAACTTCGGATACATTGGTGCAGCCATCTACCGGGTAATAACAGTAACATGAAAATATTATATTTTAACAATAAATTTTGTTAAATTTAACGAATGGGTTCTTAAAAGTTAGTTTTAAATAATTTTGAAAATTAAAAATCAAAATTAGTTAAAGTACTGAGGCTTTTTAGTATTGTTTTAAATGAAGATAACTAAATTCTTTGCTTACTTAGATCAGTGTTTCAACTAAAAATTTGTTAAAAATTAGTCAATCGATTTGAAACCGGTTTGACAGATTTTTCTAATGACCCAGCTAAAAATCGACATATATGAATACATACAAGTTAAATGTATGTTCGTGCATGCTCATAAACACGCATTCATGTCCATGCATGGATACATAAATCGCCATACATACATCATATATGTCCACAAATGTGCATTAACGAAATTTGAGGTAATATCTACATGCATGATCATGCATGTTCATGTGTGTTCATGTGTGTTCATACATGTAGATATTACCTCAAATTTCGTTAATGCACATGTGTGGACATATGTGATGCATGTATGGAGATTTATGTATCCATGTATGGACATGAATGCATGTTTATGAGCATGCATGAACATACATTTAACCTGTATGTATATTCATATATGTCGATTTTTAGCTGGGGACGTATTATTTTAAGTGTAATTATAACTTTTTCTGCGACTTCCTTAATAAAAGCGGATTTAGCTGAAACTTGGCATAGAGAGTTTTTAGAAATTAAAGAATAGCAGCAGCATTGTGGATACCGGAAATTCCAACTTGCATATATTTTTGGACGACTCTAATGTAAACACATGTTGGTAAATATCGGCCATTCCATGAAAGATCGACCTAAAGGGTGGCATTTTTTGACCTAAAGGGTGACATTTTTTGAACTCGGATATTCCGATATTCTCAGGAGAATACCCTGATGAATAAAAATAGCAGTTTTTGCTTTAAACTTTTGCTTTAAATAGTCGAAGAAAAAAGTTAGTTTTTTATTAAAATATGTGACGCGCAAAATAGAAAGGGACCTGAGGATAGAAAGGGACCTAAGGTCAGGAGAGCATGGGATCGGTCTCATTCGATGCTCAGATGTTGTCCACAAAAAAATAATTGATTTTTTTACCCTTAGGTCCCTTTCTCTATGCGCTGTCACATATACTCTTATAACAAAAATAAAAATTTCTCTAAAACAGTAGTTCTTACCAATTTTGTTAGTTGTTTTGAGATTTTTGTAGTGAAAATTTGTCCGTTATTTTTAAGACATTGCTAATTACTTGTAATGCATTTGTTAGTTATTACCAATAGTTAAAAATAACTATATTTTTAGTTATTTTAAAGTTAAATACAATTAGCGTCTTTGTAACTGCATATACCTTTATTTTAACTGTTGTTTTCAGTAGATTCTACCGTTGAAAAGAAATGCATTTTTATGCGATTTATATTTTAAATTTCTATTCCAAAATTTGGCCACTCCCGATTTAAAAAAGAGTACATACATATTTGAAACCATGAGATTTTTATTAAAAATCAATTTTCTAATTTCTTTTATTTTTACTTTTTTTGAAAAAAGGCTTACATCATTTTAAGATCTTAAAATTATTTTACTTTTTTAATTACAAGATTTATAATTAAAATCGAAAGACATAATGTCAGATTTTTTTTCCTATCTATCTTGGAATGTACGACATATTTTTATTTATATTTTAACTGTTCACCATAAAGGAACAATAGAATAATTCCAAACAGAAAAACTTTTATTTTGAAATTAAAGTTTTAAAATTATTTCTTATCTAAACTTTTATTTAAAACCCGAACGTGCTGCGACCAACTAGCAATAAAACCACAATATTGATAGAATTTTATAATACGGTTAGTAATGTATTCCAGTTTTTTTGTTTTTGTAATTATAACATAAAAAAGAAACCAACAATAATAACTACGCCATTTACAGTTGCTGACAAATGACTTAAAAAAGAGGAACTAAAAGTAACAAACGAAATAAACGTCATTTATCATACAACAAATGTATTAGTCTTACAACACAGACCAGTCAGGATAAAATGGAATCGAGAAAAGTTTTGGTTATTGTACAGACCTTTTGGAAAACATGTTAAAATGACAAAGTGCTTTCTTTTTTTTTTATTCTTTTGACATTATTTCGGTGGTAAAATCCATTCATATAATGTGGAAATAAGTTACATTTTTATGACGTATACACACTTACATATACATACTACTACATACATACTCGTACACAACACCATGTTAAGGATATTCAAAATATATACAGATATTTGTTTAATGCCTTTAAGGGCTTAACAAAAATTTATACTGATTTGATTAAGTGATGCCAGCATTGGTTAGAAATAGGGGAACATAGTTCATTTTGGGAAGTGGGGTAATGTAGGAAATCACAATTTTTTGGCATGGTTTTGCATATTTAGAAAAGCTAACAACTGTTGGTAATAGCTTAGATACCACCACATTGTTTTAATTGATTTTTAGAAACAACCCAGCGAAAAAAATTGGAAGTAATGTTTTACAAACTACTTCTTTCACTGCTTCACAAGTATCCGTTAGTGCATTTTTACTGCTTTTTTAGAAGTTATTCTTAACACCTTCAAAAAATCACTTCTTTCATTGCTTCTAAAGTATCCGTTAGTATATTTTTACAACTTTCTTAGAATGACTTCTGAACGAAATCCAAAAAATCACTTAAGTATTGCTCCTAGAGAGTAATTGCTCTAAAAGTGATCGTAATTGTTTTTGTAACAAAATCAATTTCTATAGAAATATTTAAGATTTTCCATTTTATATCTAAAAAATATCACTTGAAATTAAGAATCTATAATTTTATTGTAAGTTCACAATATATTAATCAAATTCAGAAAAAATATCAATTGTAAGTAATAAAATGCAATTAAAATTTAGAAATCATTAATTGAAATTCAAATGAAAAAAAGAGACGTGATATATTAATTGAAATGAGAAAAACATAAATTGAAAATCAGAATGTAGCAATTGTAATTCGGAAAACATTAACTTAAATTCAGAATATATAAAATTAATTTCAGAATTAGAAAATTTTTTTAGATTTAGAAAATTAAAAATCAAATAATTCCATGGGAATTTCATTTGGTGTTTTCCAAATTTAAGTTGCTATTTTCAATTGAACTTTTCTGAATTTCAATAGATATTATCTGAACAACTATTTGATATATTCTGAATATCAAATGATGTTTTCTAAATTTCAATTAATATCTAACGTATTAACATTTCTTGTCTGACTGTGTTTTCCGAATTACAGTTGCGAAGGGTCTAGTACATATTTTTACTCTGATGAATTGTAATCTTAGAATCATTGTAATCTTAGAATCATTGGAGTTTAATCGAACCTTCTCACTTAGAACGATTTCCTAGTCTGAAAATTCATAAAAATATGATTGACATATTTGCAAGGATTTAAATCAGAATTTATTTTTTAACTACACAAAGTTTGCATTTCCTGCAAAAATTTTTCCATTCCGCAATTTTTATTATTATTTGCCAACATTTCCGGTTTTTTAAACAATGATGGGAAATTGATTTTTTACATTCCAGTTATATTTTTTAATTAAAAACTTCTAACTTTCTTGTTTTTCAAATATTTGTTGAAACTCTTCGCAGACCCCTAGGGGTCTCGACCAGAAAAACAAGCCGACCAAAATAATCGACGGCGGCGGCGCCAACAAAAAATCCGCGGCGGCGGCAACGATTAGGGTTGAGCCGGATAAAAATCGGCGGTGGCGGCGCAACCAAATAATCGGTGTTATACTTGTAATTTAAAGATGTTTAAGATATTTTTTCCAAAACGTGGCAGTAGAAAATTGTACAAAAAAGTTTATGTTATCAGATAAAAATGAAATTAAAGTTAAATTTATCAATAAAAATTACAAATTTACAATTTTTGGTTTTTGAACGGACCTAAAAGGGGAGATAGTTGGGTTTTTCAAATCCCTGCAAACATTTGGAAGATATCTTCCAAGAATATAATAATGCAATATCTTCTATTTTTTATTTGAATGACCTCCTATTTGGGAACCGTTGCTTTAGAATATATTCTTTAAAGCCCAATTTACACTACAACCGAACTTTAGTGTTTGATTCAAAATATGTATGGAATTTGACAAGTTAATTACGAGTAGTTTACAAAAGCAACTAGTTATTGGTTAAGTATAAATGTAGTATAAAATAATGTTAAAAAATGTTTAGAGTTACTTTTTTGAGACTGATTAAAATTACTCACAAATTACCCCACATTCCCTATGTATTTTATTTTCAATACTATTTGATACTTGATACATGAATTATTTTTTTTATGTGAATGAAAAAGTAATCGAAATATGATTTACAATAACATAATACATATGGAAGTTGGTATATGGAAAATCTGTTTAGGCTCTTTCACCGCACTAATCATTTTCCATTTTATTTTTGACAGTAAAGAACAAATCGACATTATTTTAATGACATTTAAAATAAATGTTAAAGGTTTTGATCGAATTCCAACCAATTTTTCTTTTGGGTTTAGAAACAGGAAACTATAAATTATCATAGTTTACTGCTCATATTCATAATTATGATTGTTGCTGATCATATTACACCGTGCTACAGTTTTCAACTTTTTATATGTAAAAGTAAAGACCATATATAGTAAAACTGAATACGAACTTTTTATTCGTCACGTCAGATGTTCTTTTTAAATAACTTCAAAAAACCAACTATAATAGCAATATACTTTTTATCACTTGTATCCAAAGTGGGTATCCAATAAGATTAAAGAATTTCTACAGTTCAACGATAATATAAATTTTGCCAAAAAAAGGACGAAAATTTTTTATTTTTTTTTTAATTTTCAATAGCATTGAAATGGTACAATTTTTTCAAAATGTATAAATTTAATGGACACTTATGATATAATTTTATCCAGGTAGAAAAAAAAACAAAGGCTTTAATTGAAATGTAGAGATTCGCCTTTTTCATTTGATATCTCTATCAACCCAGCAAAAAAAGAGATGCCGAAGCAGTAGAAAATGCCTTTCAATTGATGATCTAGATGTACTTCTTTTTAAACATAAACACTAATGATTTTAACATTGAGGTGTCATAGGAGAGAAGTACTGCCACTTCAACGAGTGCAAAGGAAACTCTTTTTCACCAATTAAAAGTTAAAAAATTATTCACAAAAAATTATATACCTTTTATTTCAAAAAAGTTTTTATTGCCGCCACTGGGTATCGAACTTGCGACCTCATGATTGCCAGTCTAGCTCTCTACCGCTGAGCTATTTTTCGAAATGAAAGTTGACTGGCATAAAAACACCATTTTGTCATTGCCAGATATTGTGCTTTATTCTCTTCAATAAAAGTACTTTTTAAACAAGTGCAAAAGCTGCACTGCAATTCAGTATTGTTTTCAGCACCATTTTCAATTTTTCATAATTTTTATTTTATAGATTTTTAAATATTCAAAAATTAAAAAAATAATGAATTTAAACAAATAAATTATAAATATTAAAAAAATTAAAAATATATTGGTAATACTTAAGTGATTTTTTGGATGTTGTTCAGAAGTAATTCTAACTATCTATACCTATACTAACGGATATTTTTGAAGCAATGAAAGAAGTGATTTTTTTAAGTTTTTCAGAATTACTTCTAAAAAAAGCAGTAAAAGTAAATGGAAATTCGGAATTTTAAATAAAAATTCGGAATTTTAAATGGAAATTCTAAATCTCAATTTATATATGCTGAATTTCAAATGGAATTTCTGAATTTCAATTGATATCTTTTGAATTGCAGTTACAGAAGTTGAAGTTCGACTATTTTCTACTGGGTGGATTAAGCGCGTAATGTAAATACGCAGTTAATAGTTAACAGGACATTGTGAGGACTTTTAACCTATATCAGTTTGTCTTTCGATTTGTAACATGTCGAAATGTTGGTGAAGACCTCATAAACTATATTGTTGCTGACAACCCAATTTGCTGCCAATCGATTGTTTCATTTGATGCAACAATTTTTCGGCTGCGACTACCAAGTTATTCTTTATACAACTAAAATTCCGTTGCCACAATTGAATTAGTTCTTTCCCAATTGGTTCTCTGTTGTCACAATTGAAAAACTCGCACTCATAAAAGTTTGTCGGTAGAATCTACTGAAAATGGCAGTTAAAAATCGGTAAAAATTACAAAATCGGTAAAAACTACTGTTTTTTACAGTCAATTCCCTTTGTTTATAAACGTATATTTTAATAAAAAAGAAAATAATTTTTTTTCTTTCGATTACAAAGGTATGTGTTATTTCTTCAGCCTATTTAAAATTCGAAGTAAAAATTCCAAACAGTTCTCCAGTTATTATGCTTTTGTGCATTGGAGATTCAATACAAGTTTCTGATTTTTATTTGCAAACTAGAAATATATCAATAATAACAAAAATAAACTAAACAAGAACTTTTAAAATTAAAAAAAAATCAGCAAAATTTTTTATTTTTTAAATAATTACCAAAGTAACTGTTTACTGTACTGCTACTGTTTTGGTAGTTGTTTATTATGATATTAAAAATTACTGATTTAAACAACTATTACGAAATTACGGTACTTTTCGTTAGTTGTTTTCTCAAATAACCGTCATAAAAGTTGTTTAGCATTTTTCTATAGAAAAACAACTGTAATTACTGTTAAAAGCAACAACTACTGATTACTGCACAAACAACTGTCATGTAGTAACTGTCAAACTTTTGTGAGTGCGGCTGCCACAACCGAACCATTCGATTGGCTACGAATGCGGTTGTCAGCACCGAATCTATTTTCTGAGTGTATATATTCTTAAGTATTATGCAATTTTAAGCCGATCTACAATATCGATGTCTGTTTTTCTGTCTGTATATCTGTCTGTCTGTCTGTCTGCTGTTGCCAACGGGTTCAAAAGTTGTGAGTGAAATTTAAACGTACCTCCAAATATTCTAAAAATTGATTTTCTCCTTAAAGATTTTATTTCACTGCAAAAATAGTTTTCACTTCAAGATTCGATTTTTCACCTCTGTATATAAACACACATCGGGATAGAAATCTCGTTGAGTTTAAGCTAAATTGGACATCTCTAATATTGGTGCCACTAATTTTTATAGCAAAAGTACCATCTCTAATTGTCAAGTATTTGTTTTTCTCCAATATGTTTATTAGGGTTCGTCAAAAAAAAAAAAAAATTTCTTTGATTTTCGGATATCATCACTTTTTTAAAGATTTGGGATAGAAAAAAAGAACGGCGTTTTTTTTCTTTTTTATTTCTACTCCTTCCACTGGCGCAAGTGGGCCAAAAACGCTGATTTGGAGACCCAGAGCAAAAACGGCTACATTTCTGGGAAATCTGACTTTACCATTCGATTCGACAGGAAAAACTAATATAAAAAACATTTTTTTGCGTTTTCTAAATAGAGCAGATAGTCATTAGAGTAGTCCAAAAATCCAAAAAAGGTACTTTTTTATTACACACAATGAAAATGTATTCCCTGCTGAGTATATTGGTACAAAAATGTTTGATATACCGCGACCCGGTATATCAAACATATCTTTGTAATAAATATTAAAAATCTTACAAATTATTTTGTCATTACTAAAAACTTAATTTATAATGCGGCAGCGAGTATTGAAAGCTGCATTTTATTTAGCTGAAATACTTTTTCATTGAATTAAAAAAAAATCCATATTTGATTAGCTAATAACCTTTTAACGGTTCGCGGTATATCCAAAATTTTTGTACTCATGTACTCCGCCGGAAATACATTTTCATTGTGTGTAATAAAAAATTACCTTTTAGAAGTTTTTGAAAAAAAGCGGATTTTCGAACCACTCTAATGGCTATCTGGTGTATTTTGAAAATGCAAAAAAAAAAGTTTTGTATATTAAATTTTGTTGTAGAATCGAATGGTAAAATCAAATTTAATATAAATGCAGCTGTTTTTTGTCTGCAGGAAAAGGGTCTTAAAGGGTTTTTGGCCGACTTGCGCCAGTGGAAGGAGTTGAAATAAAAAATAAAAAAACGCCATTCTTTTTTTCTATGCAAAAACTTAAAAAAAAAAATGATATCCGAAAATCAAATTTTTGTGACGAACTCTAATGTTTATATTTCAAAACTAGTTTTTACTAGTTTTTTTTTCTCTTAAATTCGTTTTTAACACGAAATTTTTAAATTTTTTAAGTCGGTTGTTTCCATTTACTACTTTTGATATAATTTGATATTGCATTCCACATTAAAAGCAATTAATTTTTGACAATTCCTTCGTACTTTCCAAGTTTACAATTTTTTACTAGAAATGTATACAAACAGACCCAATAATTTTTACTCCAAATACCAAAAAGTTCATTTAGTAAAGTAAAATATCCAATAATTTAACAAAATATTTTAAAAATGTATACTAGTTAAAAAAATTGTGTATAACAGAAGCTGTTAATGATCTACAGATTGCATTTGGTGTACTTATACAGAGCTGCATTTTCGTTAAAGTCTCGCAAGTTTTCTCTCCCGTGTAAATGTGGCGTCATATTTGCTTATTTTTTTTATTTTATACTCAACAAAAACATTGTGTAGGGTATAAATAATATCGTTAAAACTGAATTTAATGCTTTAACTTATTTTTAATTGACATGTACACGTAGCTATGTGTAGTTTTTTTTTAAAAGAATTTTTAATTTTTGTAATTAAGCTCGAAAAACATTGATTGCTTTACTGAGAATTTTTTAATTAGAAAAGCCACTTAAGCGTATACGTATTGTTACATTAAGTATACGCCTTAGTACATGTTTTTTTTTTTTGTTTTTTTTTTTAATGCACCTTACAATTTGAAATCAAGCTTAAAAATCTTGTTTATATCTCATAATACACACATCGTTTTAGTTTTTGTTGTAAAGAAAATTGAAAATTGCATGCATGTTTCTGTATATGCATGTTTATTTTAGTTTGTTTGTGGTTGAATTTCTTTTTTTTTTAATTTTTCTTGTTCTATAAAAACTAAAAATAATTTGTGTTTGTTTTAGGAATTATTTTTGTTTCGATTTTTTTTTTTTGGTCTTTAAACACTTTTACTTTTTTGTTATAACTATTTTTATTTAATTTATGTATTTACCCTCGTTTTTTTCTGTTTGTTAAATTTATCATTAGTTTTATGTTTATTATTTATATATTGTTCTTTCTTTTTTTGTTTTGTAGTTATTACAACTTAATTCCATAGGATTTATTATTAATTTAGTTTCCATGACTTTGGAACCACAATGTTGAGTATTTTTTCAACATACATTTTTTTGGTTTTTTGTATATTTTTTGTTCATCGAAACCGTTAAAAATGCACAATTTTATTTTCCTATTTTATATCACAAACAAAAAAATATGAATTTAAAAAACCGAAAGAACAAATTGTATACATTTTAGATGCGTGTTTTTTTTTTAGCTTTTTCCTCTTTTTGGTCTAGAAAAGTGTTGTGTTCAGTGAAACGACTGGACTGCATTCACACTATATATCTGACTGTTCGGTATTTGGCTTTTAGTTTTTCCATTGTTCGCTTATTATTTTAGTTAAACTGAGTGGTTTGTTTGGGTTTAGAGTTGGGGTAAGAGTGGGTAAGTGACCTGCTCCAACACAAAAATAATAATAGAACAGAGACACACACACATTCTAACACAAAGTAACGTTTCATTCCTTTAGTTCCATAGTGTAATATTGTATTGTAGCTTTATTCCGCACTTTTCGTGTTACTTCAACCGGTAGTTTAACAAAACTGAACAACATTAACTAACAGTGAGTTTCTTCGTGCCATTTGTATGAAGTTTTTATTGTTTGTATTTCGGTTAATGTTTGACTTCGTTCACTATAATAAACACTGATAAGCTCTTTTTAACGTTCTAATATCTCTCATACTCTCTTTTCTCACTTTTTGACTTCATAATGAAGAAACATTCGCACAATACAAATTTCACTTTCTGTGTCTGCTTTGTACATTTTGAGCATCAAAAGTACCATGGTACTATTGTGACTAATTTGGCATAATTGTAGGTTCAGTAACTCCTTTCATCCATCTGTCGATAGAAATTTTTTAAAAATACCAAAAAACTGACAAGGAATGTATCATTGGGGTGAAACCCATCTAATAATTAAATTTGAATAAAAGAATGATTTTCGATACATAGGAGGGGGAAAAACTAGCATTTATACAATTTTAGTGGCCCAATCACAAATACAGGAGTTAAAAATGGAATACATAAAGGTTGAAAACACTTGGAATATTATGTAGGTAAAAGCCGATGTAAATGCTCTTAAAAACAAATGAGATTTCATTTGATAATAGTACCACTAATATTACAGTAAATTTAGCTTTTATTTTCATTTATTTTTGACCCTTAATAAAATACAAATAAGTCAAAATAAATGTTTATTTCAATTGTTTTTACTTACAAAATATCATCAAAATAAAAAAATATCAAAACTTAAAAAAATCGCTGAAATTATAAAAAACCGGTAAAATATGAGAAATCGATAGAACCAAACAAATCGCTAACATTCCACAAAAATGGTAAAATTTTAAAAATCGTTAAAAATGAAAAAAATGGCCAGAGTGGTGAGAAATTGCCAAGATGCCACAAAAATGTTACTAGAAATGAAAACGAACAAACGCGAGAATAAAAAAGACGAATGAAAAATAACGTTAATTGAAAAAATATTTTAAAAAATCGCTAATTAATCGTTTAATCTAAAAAAATATATAAAATTAAAAGAAATCAGCAATTCAATAAAATCGTCAGAAATTAAAAAATCGTTAAAGTTGTGAAAAAAAAAGTTTAATTCAAAACTAAAACGGCTAGCGAAAAATATTTGAACCAGAGGCCCAAACACACCCCCAATAAGATCGCGTTTTTACAAAAACTAATCATCAGAGAAACAAAAGGGCTTTTATTTATAATAACGCTCGCATCTCGAAAACAAAATGATATAGATGAAATGGAACATCGGTTTTAGCTCAAGTTTGTAATCTTTAAAAAACCATCTGTTAAACAAATATAAAAATCGCTTCTGTAAAATATATTTTTAGTGCCTACCATTTTTACATTCTACCGATTTTTGCATTTTTAAAAATATTTTTTTTATTATTTATCGATTTTTTCGTTTTTTGTTTTAAATTTAAACATTTCTTTTTAATTTTAACGACTTCAAATATTAATTTTAACTGTTTTATAATTTTTCTATTTTTTAAATTTTGCCGTTATTAAATTAATATGAGTTTTCCAATATCAGCTGTGGTTTCGACTTAACTATATCCGTTAACTCATAAAAAAACTCAAAGTGCATAAAAACGTGTTTAAGACGAAAACCAACATATTACTTTTCGTATGCACGTTAAATTTCAACACGGATAATTATCAACGTTGAAAACTCAACGTTTATACATTTTCCCATCTAACGTAACTTATTCGCGTTACTTCCTAGAAACTTTTGCTGACGTACGTTCGATTATAACGGAACAATTATAGACATAACCTTTTTAAAACTTTTTTGTACTACAATCGGTTTAACGTAGATTTGCTTTAAATACTTAACGTTGATAGGCATGAGACAAAATACAGCTATTATTGATTTTTTTAATTTTTTATATTTTTTTGAAATTAATTAATTTTTTTTTTTAATTTTATTGATTTGTTCAATTTACGTTATTTATTCAATTTCAGCAATTTTTTCAAGTTTGTCAATTTTTTTAGTTTTAAAAATTTTTTCAACAACCGTGATTTGTTTTCGGTTTTGGCATGTGTTTTCAATTTAAAAGCCTTTTTTAAATTTTAGCAATATATTAAATTTTGGCAATTATTTAAATTTGGTTTTTTAAATTTAGCAAATTTTGTCGATTGAAATTCTAGCATTTTTTCCAATTTTGGGTTTTAAACAATCTATACTTTTTAAATTCCAGCATTTTTTTCCAATTCTAGTTTTTTTAATATTCTAGAGATTTTTTTCTAATTCTAGGATCTTTTTATTTTTCAGGAATTTTTAATTTTTTTTTTAAGTTTAGCCATTTTTTTTTTATTTTAAATGTTGTTACAACTTTTAGCATTTTTTTCGAAATTTTGGAGAACATAGCACTTTGGAGCTAACTCTGATATTTCTAACAACTTTTTTTTTAATTACTTGGTCAGGCACTTGGGCGTAAAGATACTTTCCAGAACAACTGCAAAGCAGATAATTTTACTGTTTTTGTAATTTTTATATCACATTTGTAATGAAAATAAATGCAAATGCAGTCAATTTTACTGTTTGGTAAAACATTTTTTTTTCATATGTATAAAAATTTAAAACCGCACCCCGTTCCTGTATCTAATTCGAGAAATTTGCGCATCGAGAAATTCGTAGTTACCCTGCATTGTTTTCGATCCACCCTATGTATGATAAAATAGGGTTGTATTTATATGATTTTTGGGAAAACTTTATCGATGCGAGAAATACAGTAACGGTGTATAGGTGCAATAACCCCAATTTTTTTTTTTTTGAAAAGCTCGGCAATAACTCCACTCCGACTATACAAATGAGATAGGTCGAGTAGGGATCCCGAGAGATCCATTTTATGAAACCGCCAGTGGATGATTTGTTTTTTTTTTACTAATTTATGTGATTACACAAATTAACACACTCCGATAATTCAAATGGCATACCCTATTCATTTCGTGCCCTGGCTTTAGTGTTCCTACTGCACGCGTTCCCGTTCCACTCCGTTTCGTTAAACTTTATAGGATATAAACCAGAATGGACGGGTAATTAATATCTATAAATTTTATTTTGGCTCGGTCACTTTTCAAAATAAGCATGGGCCAGAGCAAACATTTTTCATCCCTGATTTCAGCAATTTTTCTCCATTTTAAAGTTTTTCAAAAAGCTTAACTGTCATTTGTAATTATTTTTTTTTTTTTTTTTACATGAATTATTTATTGAAGTGGAATTAAAAACTATTACATTGATCAATGAAATCAGTCCCTTAAATCCATTATCATTTATTAAAAAAAGGTAATAAAAATAAATTTCCGAATTGTAGTCAACTATGTTCAATGCAACGAATAAATTTAACAAATGATAACGCATCATACATCTAATCCCTATAACGCATGAGTAATATTATCTTATTTCTTTATATTAGTGAGAGTCACTATTTTTCAGCCTCTAGTTCAATATTTTGTTTAACTTAGCAATATATCCACGAATATTTTTGAAAAATATCTTATTTTATTAGTGAAAAAAGGGTTATGTTTAGAGAAAAGGTTATACAAGATATTTTTTTAATTTAAGTTCGCCATCCCTTCTAACAAAACTAATTGTGCTGTAGTGATATAAAACCTTAAAAAAACAAAACCACACGATCTGAAGCTTAGAACCTTTTGTGAAATAGAGTTAGTTCATTTAGTAACGGAATTTGCAATAAAAAGTACATTTTTGAAAATTAAGTTCAGAATTGCATTTATCATCTCTATGTTCTGCATTGGATATAAACAAATTCTCTGTTTTGTTTACCAATATACAAATTCTCATCTTTCTCTGGGAATACCAAAAATACAAACTTCTCATTTTTCAGTAGGAAATATTTAAATAAATTATACTCATTCAATAAATTAACTCTCTAAATAAACAAGTCCTTTATTCTTGTATTATTTAGTTGTCGGTTGTGTGTTATTTTTCTTGTCTCTAATAAATATGACCCTATTAAAAAAAATGTTATCGAGCTATATCCGAAAAATGGATATGTGTAATTTGTATAATGTAAATTGTATAAACTTGATCGATACAAACATATATAAATTATTTAACATGTAGTTAAATAAGATACAATAGTGGCTTCATATGGTCTAACATAAAAACATTTATAATTATATAAAAAATTATTTGGTTATATCAAAACTTTTTTACTCGGGGAGGTTGTTTTAAAAATAATTTAAATTCTATCTATGTGACTTGACGCCGACCGACCGGCAGCCTGTGTTAGACCAACATCAACATTTTTTACACAGCACGCCATCATATTGGCACGTACAAACAACATTCATCGAAGGAAAGATGCATGCACGCATATATTTTCTTTCTATTCATTTTATTTAACTTTTACTGTCGACACAGATTTCTTGTTGTTTTATTTATTTATTTATATAAGAGACGCATTTCTTTCGGCTTCGGCTTGTGGTGTTGTGTGCCATAAATTAATTTTTTTCTCATGTTGTACAATGAACGAACGAAATGTTTTTAATGTAATGCATCATTAGTTGTCATTTTAGATGTTTGTAATTTTTAAAATTGTTAAATGGAATTGCCACAAACACTTATTCAAAACTAGCCTCGAAATAATTGTTCAGAATTGGGCAACTAGTTATTATTAATGTGGAGATGTCATAGAAAAATTTACTACTTTTTACTAAACCCAGAAAATGGATTCGTCATGATAACTGAATTTGTTATCAACCGAATGATTTGGTAGCAGCAACGGAATTTTTTGTTGTGACTACCAATTTCTATTCAAAGCAAGCGAAATTCTCTTCTAAATGCTATTCTGTTGTCACAATTCAAAAAATCGGCCATCCCAAGTCAACCATTCGATTGTCAGCACAAATCTATTTTCTCTGTGAAGTAATACACATAAAATAATACGTCAGAAAAAAAATCTGTCAAACGGTTTTTAAACCGATTTTACTAATTTTTAACAAATTTTTAGTTGAAACAAAGATTTTAGTTATGTTCATTTAACACAATACTGAAAATCCTCAGTATGTTTATATTCAAAATTATTTACAACTAATTTTTAAGATTTCATTTGTTAAATTTTACACAATTTATTGTTAAAATATAGTATTTTAAGATTTCCGCTATTACCAGGTAGATAGCGCCACCTGTATATCTGAAGTTTTAAATTAAACATGGGGCTATTTCTTAGCCTCTCAATTAAAATGGCCCATATCTCGAAAACTAAGAGAGATAGAGCAAAACTGATGAAAACTACTATCCCTAACCGCCCTGCGAAAAAGAGATGCCGAAGAAATAAAAAAGCACTAAAATTGATGACCCGAGACCCTAAATTTGAACAAATTTGACTACTCAGTATAATTACAAATAAAACTGTACACTGAAAAAATTTCTCAGTTACAGGCTACTAAATTTTCAATTGAGTTTCAGGTGAAATACCCCTTACTGAGCTTCAGTAGATTGATAAAGTTGAAGTTAACCAACTTTATTTTGAAAATTTAAATTAACTGAGCCTTCAGTTAAAATGAAACAAACTTTTAAATTAGTAGCTAATAACTGATTCAATAAATTAAAATAACAAATATTTAGTATATGGTTATCAATAAATAAAACCAAATGGAATTTTTAAACAAAAATTAAACCACAATTATCATACCCTTAATTAATTTTATTTTGTATTAAACAAAAAATACTTTCAAATTCGGATACAAATTAAGTACACTGATAGAATTTTGTACATAGTATTAATGAATTTGTTCACTAATACAATGAATTTTTTCATTGAAAAGTCCCCAAAGAACGGTTTCATTGGATTAATGAAACATGTTTCATTAAATCAATTTTAATGAATGGATTCATTGGTCTAATGAAAGTTTCATAGAATATATGAATTTTTTTTTCATTAATTTTAAGATAAACATTTTGAAAGTTTCATGTGTTTAATGAATTAAATTCATTACTTTTATGAAATAATTTCATTAATATTTTTCATTTTAGCATAGACTTCATGAAATTATTTCAATAAGACATGAAATTATTCGTATAAAGATTTGTTCATATTTTTAATGAAGCGTTTTATAGATTTCGCAACAATTCCACGTAAGTGAAAAATAATTTTTTTATATTGAGTTTGACAGCTTTTTTCGCAAAAGTATGAACAAAATACCGGGCTTAAGGGTTAAAAGCAAAAGTAAGATGAAATTATGTGTAAACAAATCATAGCATTATGTAAGCACTTTTTTGATATTCAAAGGCTTTTCACAAAAAGCTCGCTTTAAAATAAAAAAAAACTGGAATCGGCTCGTAATGTGTTAGTAAATATCTTATATTTAAACCCATTTCAATTACCTTTCCAATGATGCTCATATTGTCATATTGATCCGATAATAAATAGCGGAGATACGGGCAAGTCCATGTTTTAACTTTGACCCGAAATAGGGGTCTCGGACAAAAAATATTTTTTTCCTATTTGGCCCAAAAAGTACTATCTGGGGGAAACATCGTGACTGTGCCCCTAAAATCAACTTGTTCCCTTAAAGCCGATATAACTCCCGAGATGAGGGTCTCTTTGTTTAGCCCAAAAATAACACATATGTTTATAGGGAAAACCAAAAAGAGGTAAAATTGTACCTGAAACCATTTTTTTAAGTAAAATTTTTTCTTTATGAAATTTTCATTAATTTAATAAATTTTTTTTATGAAATTATGAAAAAATAAAGAAAAAATCTAATGAAAAAATTCATAACAACAATGAATTTTCATTCAGTTAATGAATTTTTTCATTAAATCAATGAATCCATTTTAATGAAATCGATTCATTAATGCTATGAACGAAAATTCTATCAGTGTACCTACATACCATTTTTAAATCGATTATGGTGTATATGTTTAGACGCTCAGACCATAGCTCAGCCATAGCCGTGATGGCAAATAGGCATTTTGTCAGGACCATTTTAGATAAAGTAAAAAAGTGAAGACATGTCTTTAAGACGTCTCTGCACATGCTGACTTGTCACCTAAACGGTTCAATATTTTTTCATATTTTGACTTCAAATGGTAAGTTAATTAAATATTGATCATTTACGGTGGACCTCATACTGAAGGTCAAATCTGTCGACATTCATACCAAATAATAGTGCCGTCATGGGTAATGAATTGGTTAGAGATTAAAAACGTATTTCTTTAAAGAATCACTACTGCAATTTTATGCTAACGATTTAAATTATCTTTATATGATCTAAAGGAAAGTAATAAAAATGACACACATAATAATTTAACTCACATTACTCTCAGAAAGATTAAAGGATATTTCTGGCAAACTCTATGGAAATGTATACAATAGTTACCAAGAAAAACACATGTGCCCATATAGGCTACAGAACTTTGAAAGAATTAATTCAATTTGAGCATATTTGAGGAAAATTCAGCTTTAAAAATTATTCTTATACCATTCCGTTAAATCATTCGACATGAATTCATTCTAAAGATTCAAATGTTATTGAAATAATTCCTAACTTGAATGTTTCAAATGTTATTTTCATTCAACATGGGAAACTTATCTAATAAATAAATAACCATAATTAAACATTAACCACAGATATCTACATATGAATTTGACATTCATAATTATGTTTAAGCATTAAACTTTGGTTATTTTAAGAAAAAATCGTATCTACCTCTTAAACACCTTAATGGTGTTTAACCGTTAAATACACTGAGAGAATTTTCATCACTTCAGTAATGAATTTCTTCATAGTTTAAATGAAAATTGTCACTGGAACTCGTCCATTGAAACTTTTCATAGAATCTATGAAACAGGTTTCATTAAAATCAATGTTTATGAAAAGTTCATAAAATTAATGAAACTCTTCATACAATTAATGAAACTCTTCGTAAAATTAATGAAACTCTTCATAAAATTAATAGACCACTCGTCCAATGAATAAATCATTCAGCCAATGAAAAGCTTCATAAAATCTATAAAGCGATTTCATTTACTATTTTTTATTATATTTGGTTGTTGTCGTTGCTAAGCTGGAGCGGATAAATAAAAAGTACTTAGCAAATGCAAAAGGCGTAATGAAATCATAGCATATTTTACGGATGCACAAAATATATCTAAAGAAAGAATTCATTAAATTAAAAAGTTTCATAAAAAAAAGTTTCGAAAAAATTAATATGATTTATAAAAAAATTTCATAGTCCAAAATTAATAATAAAAAATTAATTAAAAAAAAATAAAAATCATAAAAGATTATTCTCTCAGGAAATGACGATATTTTATAAAAAAATTAAAAAAAGTAAATACTATTGAACAATTTCGTAAATATAAAGAACATTTTCATTAAATTAATGAAGATCTAATTTATGAAATTCAATGAATTTTTTTAATGAAATTATGAAATTTTATGAAAGAAAATTTATGAAAAATTTCATAATATAAAATAAATATTATATACATAATGAAATTCTTCATTGGTTCCACGAAAAAAGTTCTATGAAATATCATTAATATCATGAAGGATAATTCTCTCAGTGTAGTGTTTAACTAAAATGATTTACAGTAAATTTTTCACTTAAAATTATTATGTTTAAAATCTTTAAATTAAAAACTAACAAGAGCCAAAAACTACCCAATAAACCAAAGAACGATACGATAGCGAAATCGCTATCACCTTAAATATCCGAAAACGATATCATATTCCAACAAGATTATAATATCGTTTTCGGTAAGGTTTAATGAAACTATTTACTCTTTTTTATTGAACAATTAGTTGCAAAATATAGGTGCAAAATATATTTTATAACAAAAATTTATTTTAATACATTTTATTTCGGATACAGTATTGTATTTCTTTATACACAGAAAAAACAGTAGGCACCAACAATGGGAATTAGTAAAAGCAATCACATTTTCTTTGAAATTGAAATTTTATTTCCAACAATTTTTTTGTTTGAAATATTTGTAACTCGTTTTTAAATTGTTATCTTTCATATAAAAATTGTTTAAAAATAAAAATTCAAAGTTAAAAAAAAAAACAAATTTTGTATTTGGAATTACAAAATTTTTTTTTGGTGCCTTTTTAAAAAGTTTTTTTTTTGTATTTACAAATTTGGTATGAGAAAGGTGTTTAAAAATTTAATTAGAATTTTGTAAATTCTTTCTGTGTAGATTATTTTATTTTATAAAAACAAAAATTGCAGTTTTACTTAACTTATTTAATAAACAAATTATTAAAAATGGGGAAAATGTCAAATTTTAAATAAAAAATGGAATATTTCTTTGAAAATATTCACCAAACTAATAACGTCGCGTTTACATCTGGCCGAAATCCCAAAATTTTGGTATTCACCTCTGTAAAAAAACAAGAAAAGCTAAAGATTTTAAATTTTGAACAAAACGCATATGTGACGCGCAAAATAGAAAGGGACCTAAGGGTAAAAACCGGTTTTGTTCAGGAGAGCCATTTTAAAGATTTAAATACGTGTATCTTTGGTGTACCATCACTGAGCGTGTTGGTATTGGTCTCATTTGAAAGCGACACATCTCATGACGTCAGAAACGTGTAGGTCAACCTTGAAAACGCACGTAGGTCGTCCCTACCTCTTGTTTTGTGTAGTTGGTATTTACTGTTTTCTACCTAGCGCGCTGTTTCCATGAGTTTGATATCAATTTTGCTCGCGGTTTTTCGAATCCAGCTTTATTTTCTGAAATTATTAATTGTGAATTATAATAAATACTCATTTATATTCATAAGCAAACGCCGCGATACGGGTCTTCTAATTAAGCCTCTTTTTTCACCTCTCACTCTCAGAATCGACCTAACTTTTGCTAACCTGAATTTGTTCCACAGTGTAATTTTACAAAGCGTTTATGAATTTAGGGGTAGTAGTTTTTGAAAACGGCTTGTGTTTATCTGTCAAACTCTATACAAATTCTGAATTAAAAACTATCGGTGAGTCACATACTGTAGGTTTAACTTGAACTTAACTATAAACAAAAGAAAATGTCAAAAAAAGTGTACACAAAACAAAAAATTTTTGGGTTAACTATCAGTGTTGCCATTTCAGTGCTTTTCGGGTCTTTTTTGGTGCTTTTTTCCTTCCGGTACCCGGTGATTTTTTACAAATACCCTTTTAAAAAAAGCGGGTATTTACAGTGCTTTTTTAGATCTCTAGCAGTGCTTTCTGTACAGTTTATATTTTTGGTATTTGTTCTCGTTTTTTTTTTATTTTTCTTGAATTTTCTGTGAAAGTTGAAAAAATAATACGAACCATACAAAAACTACATTTTTTACAATGTTTGTAGTACAATTTTAAATAGCAACTTCGTTATATTAAATCTTCAAAATTTTTAAATGTTAGTTTGGTGCTTTTTTACCCCTTTTTTGGTTATTTTTTTAACCTTTTTTATACGATTTTACATAGCTAAAATGTGTTTTTAAATTCTTGACTTAAATTTTTCAAAAATTAATATCGTGCTTTTTACCCCATTTTTGGTTAATTTTTACCCTTTTTACCCGTTTTCACAATGTTCACGGTGCTTTCAAGAGTTGGCAACACTGTTAACTATTATTAGAGTTTAAACCTGCAGTATGAGACTCACCGTAGAAGTTTTTAAAAACTACTAGTAAATTGGGTTTATAAAATTATAATTAAGCTTACGAATTCATTCAATATGAATGCTATTGCGGAATAGATTTTGAATCAAATATAATTCATTTTAATAAAGTGAATTAATGAACTAATTCTTTTCAAGCTTTGGTAGGCAACAACAAGAAAAGCTTTTTACATAAAAACTTACATACCCATATAACAATTCACAACACATGCCTGCCAAACACAACATTTTGATGGTAAATGCTTTTGATTCTCCCTTTTCTAACACAAAACAGAGCATAATTGCAACCAACATAACACCAAACAATACGAGTACATCAAACTATAAAGAGTTGACAATTTCCATTCCAATTGAAAACGGGATAGCAAGGTTTAAATTATTATTAACGCAAGAATTTAACAAAGAAAGAAAAAACACTGCGCATTAACATATCCCTGTTTGTTGAAAAGAGAGTAAAAACAATGTTTCTCTCTGTTGCCATAAGAGATAAACGCAGTCAATTGTTAACATTCTTTTACATTATGTTAAGGAATTTTATTTAAATAATTTGTTTGTTACTCTGGCAAAATGTCATGGAAATTTATATTGAAAAAATAAACATGTTTTCTTCATATTTTCTACTACATTTACTTTATTTTTTATACAGTTCAAGTTTGATCAATCAATCAAACACTTAAGTTATCCTGACAAACAAATAATTTATAAATTCCTATATTTTGTAATTTTCAACGGTTTTTTTATAATAAATTTTTATTTAATTTACTTGTCCGAAAGGAAATCTATGGTATTCTAGTTAAATACAAACAAAAAGCATCAAACCACCAACCACAATGGCTGAAGAACATTCAGAAAATACGGTAGCAATCAATGTCGTAAGTTTACGACCAAAGCATATTTATGGTTTGCGTATAGAAGTTTTGGGCAATATACATTTTAACCTGCAACAAGAGGTCATTTATCCCGTCGAAGGTGTTTTGGCATTTCATGATTTTGTTAACAATAAACAAAGATTTTTAAGGTTATTTAAGTGATTTTAAAAATGGACTAATAGAGAAACTAAATAAAAATATATTCTATCCCTTTGTTTTTTATTTAAGATTAGCGGAAGATACTACTCCCTTGATTATACAAATTAGTCCACATCGTAAACTATTGGCGGTATTGGAACAATTAAAAAGGTATATTAATAATTTTAAATTAAAAAACGATTCAGAAAAATATTTTCAGAATTACCACATACATATGTACATATCTAGCACCTAGAAAACAGAATCGTGCTGCTAAACGAATTTATAGCAAATCTAATTACGTGGTTGCAGCAACTGAATTTTTCGGTTGTGAATTGTTGTGTCAACAGAAATTCTGCTATTGTGACCACCAAAAAATTTGGTAACCACATCCGAACCATTCGATGGGATACAAATTATCTGTTTTCTCTGTGTAGTACCAAATGTTCTTGTAATCCAAGAGTTTTTCTGAATAAAACAAAGGTCTCTTCAACAGGAAAAAATTCTCAAATAACTTATAACTTAAATACCGTTAACTTTAAAATACCGATACCGAAATAATTTACAATATCGTTACCCTTACCGATAACCTCATCGTTTCGGTTACTACCGGTATATTTAACTTTAACGAAAAATATCCTTAAAGGGACAGCCTAATTTTGAGCCTTGAGAAATCAATTTTTTGCATAACGAGATGGCACTATTCGGCACAAATATCGTACTAACATTTTTAAAAGCAAATTTCAAAACATCAGTCACATTGTATGTGTCTTTTAAACTTCAAAGAATTTTTCCCAACCCTTTTTTCGAATAGTTGCTACATTGGGTATACGATGAGCATTATCTTGATCCAAATCAAATAAAATAAAAAGCCGACTGAAAGATCTCACAAGTCTATATGTACATGTATTTTTTATGAGACATTAAATTTCAAAATTCAAAATTTTGCTATGAAAATATAGTTCGTTACAATAAAAAAATATATTCAAATCAACGTGTGAACAGATTTTTCAATTCTCCTGGAAGAGGATTTTATGAAAATTGACATGATTTTTATATTTTTAAATTTAGAATAAATTTACGCATCCCATCCTATACGAAAAAAAGGTTTGAGAAAAATGCTACTGAAGTTTTAAAAAAACACACTCAAACACCGGTGACATATTCACCCTTATTCTAGTTGTCGACGTCGACGTCGTTGTCGTTTTTAAGTCAATATCACTTTCTTTCGACATCGACACCAATGTGGTATTCCGTAAAAATTTTGTAACGACGACGACTGTTTATCGAAAATTAGAAAAAAACAATCACTTTACTTTCAAATGTCGTTACCCAAAATGGTGACGACAAAATCAGAGTCGTCTCAATACAATATCTTCGTTAAATTTTCTTAGAGAATACCAAATATTAGTCAAAAGTCATCGATACATATCGATAACGACAAGTGGAATACCAATTTTAAAAAGACGACAAAATACGACGTCGATTTGTGTCGACGTCGACAACTAGAATAAGGGTGATTAATTGCTGGTTTTAACGCACAAATAAATAGTGTGCGATTATTCGGCTTCGGAGTTCGACCAAAAAGTTATGTTCGGCCAAGTACGGATGAAAATGCACACATTTTACTTAATTTTTATTTTTCGAGCGAAAAATATAACTTGACTTAATTTTTGCGGTTTTAAAATACATAAAAATATTTTTCAATATTCTTGGATTTAAAAAAATGTATGAAATCTTTAACTTTTATATTATTTCGTTATTAAAATCAATCAAAATCTTGCCTTATATTCAAATATTAAAATGTTTCGGCCTTAAAAAAGTGATTTCGGTTGGACACTACAAATTGGACCAGACTGGCTTCGAAAACACTATGGCCACCCATGCACTAGGAAGAAGAATCGAAAACGGTGAAGTTTTATGTGGTGCAAACAATTTAGGTCATCTGAAGATCCAATGAAGCCTCTTTCTAAGCGGACTTTTAAGACTCCTAAAATACTCCTAATTATGAGCATTATTTGAAAATTTAGAATTTCCTGAGCCCATTTATTAGTCATATTTCATTCATTTTAGGGTCATTTATGAAATTTGGGTCATTATTGAATTGAAAATTTTTTAAAATTTTTTTAATAATAACCTCATAATTAAGAGTCTATTATGTTTAATTTATAACTCTGAAATTTAAGCACTCTGAAAATTATCATACTTTATAGAGTCTTTTATGAATCCTAACTACTGAACGCTCGGAAATATGTTGTCTAGGAAGGTTAAATAATTTCTGAAGCTTGCTGAATTTTCAATTTCTTAAATATTTTAATTTCTCATCAGATTGGTCATACAAATACCTTACGTTTTTTATAATGGTTACTTAAGGAAAATATAAATAAAACTAAAAAAATCACAAAAATTACTTACCCCAGACCTTCCTTATTAGAATAGGTATTCAAATTGTGGGTGTGATCGTGTTTTGAACTGGTTAGCAAATGAAAATCGATAGAGTATCTTAGGTCGAGTTTTTAGGATGTATATTCTCTTTAAACTTAGTTTAAAGCAGTTTGTAACTGAATACTGCCACTGAAATGTGATTTATTTTTATTTTATTTTTTTTATTTTTTTATTTTTTTATTTTTATTGGACTCTACAAATTTTATTATTTATTATTATTTAAGTAATTAATTAATTTATTATTTAAGTAAAGACTTAATGCTTCATTAGTCTAATCGTAAAGCACAAAAACCTATCTGTAATCAATTCAATGTGTTAAAATAATATCGAAATATATTTTTATCTTTTTTCTATGCATTGAAACTGTTGTCAAGTAAAATCGTAAAAAAGTTCTGTTGAAAATAGAAATTTTTTATTTTGTTACATGACATTTAATTCTATGCACAAGAAAAGGATAAAAAATACAATATTTTTGTTTTTTATACTCTTTTTATTCATTATGAGAATGATACGTTACTTTTTTTACGATACTTCCAAACTAATTTGGGCTTAACCCCTAAATTCATAAACGCTTTGTAAAATTATAGAAGGTTTATTGAACAAATTTTGTATGAAAATGTCGTTTTGTAAACCTGCTTTAACTTTACAAAGCATTTATGAATTGAGGGGTTAAATTCTAAATCAGAAAAAGTTGTTCCCACAAATTTTTGTTAATAATCTTGGAAGGGGCAGACAAAATTCATTTTCGGTTTAACTAAACCAAGTTTAACTGACATCACAAAAACTCGGTCTTAAACTTTTATAATAATCATAAATATAACATATGTAGTTCATGGAGTCTTAGATTAATTAATTTTTCACCAAGCATGGATTTCATGCGAATGTTTTGATAAAACTTGATAGAAGAATAGCTCAGTTTCACAGTAAGCATTTTTAGTATTTTTTGTAGTTTAGTCACGCCCTTTAGTGGTGGTATAAGTAATTAAAATTGAAATTTTGGCGCTTTTTACTCCCTTAAAGGATTAATATTTTTTAAAAAATTTAATTTTTATATTTTGAAAAAAATTTAATTTCATTTTCATTTCTGTGAGAAAATTGCTAAAAATGTAAATTACTTCTTTCGCAGTATTTTTAAGAATTTTTTAAAAAATTTGATATTTATAGACACTATTATTATTAGGATAAATATTATTTAAAAAATTAAATTTTTATAAATAGAAATTTTTTAATTTAGTTCGAGGCCAAATTCCTTATTATGAATTAACATAATAAGTGCTTTTTCAAAAACTGCTATTTTTCTTCATCAGGATACTCTCCTGACAAATACTTCACAGAATTTTTTCTTTCAAAAACCTCTACACTTTCAGGAATGAAATAATTAATCAATTAAAAAGGTCGAAAAAACAATTTTTATTTTTTAAATAAAAATTAAAAACCAACATTTTAATTTTAATATTTTGAAAAAAATTTAATTTAATTTTCATTTCTGTGAGAAAATTACAAAAAATGTAAATTACTTCTTTAGCAGTATTTTTAAGAATTTTTTAAAAAATTTGGTATTAGGAATTTTTTAAAAATTATTTTTTGCCAGCTCTAATTACTCAGATTTATATGTTTCCTTGATAGTTGGGAGAAAATATTCCATTTTTGCTACTAAAAATAAAAAAAAATTAATTTTCTGCATTGATTTGATTAGTCAATTTATTTTTTAAAAGCAATTTATTTTACTGAACGCAGAATTTTTCTTATCTTTAATAGTTTCTCCTATCAAAACTCTCCAGCAAAACTTTCTATTATCAGGTAAAGGGAAATGTAATAAGAAACCAAAAATTGTAACTACTTACACTTTGGTCGCATAACACATTATTTTAACATGGGGGTGTCATTGGGGGTAAATGGTTGCCTAAATCGCACCGGTTTAGGCTAAAATAAGTGATTTCGAAGGAAGTACTGAAATAGGTTGTAACTTGTAATATTAAATTCACTAGTTAGCTAAAATAAGTACATACTTTTATAGAGTGAAGTAAGTCATTACACATTAGTACATATTTCATTGGTTACATATAGGGAATAAAATAAGACGTTACCCGTAATGACTTTGTTTCAAAGTACACCGATCCGAGCAATGTAATTAGATTCTAAATTTTTAATAAATCGTACTTTCACATAATAAGTAGTTATATTATTCAATACCAATAACTTATTACTTTTACCCTTATTAATAAGTTATTATTGAACACAATATCGGTAATATATTATTTTAAGGGCTTCAAATAAGTAGTAATATATCTCCATATCGGTAACTCATTATTTCATACCTCCCACATAAGTATTGATGTATTACACTATTAGTAGCGTACTACTTTAGGTTTCTAAGTAAAACCAGTAGTAAAGAGGTACGCATTGCCAGGCAATGCCTGAAAAAGGTCAAACCCATTACCAAGGTTTTGCTGGGAATTTTATTACGCCGATCTTTCTTATATTTTTAAATATTTTTTAAAAAAAAATGCTTTTTCAAATTTTTATATGGCAAGCCTGGAATTACAAAATTTATAGGCTCTTAAAAGTAGACGCGTCTTTAAAGAGACGTTGGTAAAAAATGGATTGTTCATTTTGTGATTCACAAAAATTAAAAAACAGCAGTTAGGTAGAGTGGCAACCTTTTCCAATAATCTGCAGATGTGGTTAAAATTCTTTTTCTATTTCATAAGATTACCTACATTTTTCGCGATCGAAGTTGACAAATATAAAATATATTTCAAATTTTTTTTTTGATTTTCAAATTTCTTTGTTGGTGCCTTTTTAAAAAGTTTTTTTTTTTTTGTATTTACAAATTTGGTATGAGAAAGGTGTTTAATAATTTAATTAGAATTTTGTAAATTCGTTCTGTGTAGTTATATGCTTTATTCCAAATTACAGTATCAAAACAATTTCCATATATGATCTAAATACCCTAAAAAAACGTCGCACATTAGAAATGCCTGAGACCTCTAAAAATGCAGCTATACAACAAATAACATTTACAGCCGATTCAAAAGCAGTAGTAATTTTAACCAAAACACCTGATGAAATGCTATATATGTTACTACTAGATAAAAATGGCACAATTTATGAAGGTCGTCCTAGTCCTCCCAATGCACGTGGCACAGCGGACTGTATAGCCTGTAATCCTCAAGATACCAGTTTAATAGCTGTCGGTGGCAATAACCTGTTAATATTACAAACAAAATCTGAAAAAGGATTCAATACAACAAATAGCTTAAAGTCAAATTTCGTTTCGACATCTATGGCTTTTTTGGCTATGGATTTACTAATGGTGGGTACAAGTTCAGATGAATTAATTTTGGTAGAAAATGGTGAATTTAAATTGCGACAAAAAGCAACAGATGCTGAAGTATTTGATTTATTATTGGATCAAGACGCATTTGATCGTGAAAACGGACAACATAAATATGGTACAACAATTGGAAAACTTTACGACGCACGTGTCTTGTGCATGACCGCCTTTGGACGAGGCTTTGCCTTTGCCATATTCAATAAAGTATTTGTATTCGAACGTGTTTCGAAATTTAAATTTGAACGTAAAACTATATTAACCATTCCCGTTACAATTTATGCGGAGCACTTGTATCAAATTACAAATTTAGCCATCGATAGTAAGCAGGAGACGATTATTGTTACAACTAAACATGCTCAAATTTATGTGGGCATTTTAATAGTACCCGAAACCTTGAAAGCCAAACAATTAAAATTTCAACCCTTAGGAGCTTTAATACATATAGGAGAAATTGTGGATATATCGTTATGTTCTTGGAAACCAATTATAATGACAGCTTGTAAGTATGGGGCTTATGAGTCTATAAACTTTAATTATTTTTGAAACTTTTTAACCTTTAGCTAGAGATCAAACTATTCGTATCTGGAATTACGAAACTGAAAAAGTAGAATTGGTACGAAAATTTCAAGTTGATGTTAATATAGTGGAATTAAATTCCACTGGTCTTATTGCAGCCATTGGATTTTCTGATCAATTGCGTATAACACAAATTTTTATGGATGAATTAAATGTAAGTTGTTTACGCCATGTTCAACTTTATTTGCAAAAATATCAATTTCAATTAATCTTACACAAATTTGTAGAAATTCTAAACAACGTTACACTTAAGGACTTAAAATTGTAATACTTTATGTGCGTTCCCGTAGCCCAAACAACAACAATTTACACGCAATTTTGAGTACGGGAACGCCTTTGGGCTAGTTTGTGTAACTTCGGTAAAGTACTGGAACAGACATATTATGTGCGTTCCCGTACGTTACCGCGGGTACCCGCGGGAACCCAAAGCAGCCCAAACAACAACAATTTACACGCAATTTTGAGTACGGGAACGCCTTTGGGCTAGTTTGTGTAACTTCGGTAAAGTACGGGAACAGGCATATTATTTCTTTCCGCTATAGTTTTCGTGATATGTGCACTCTTACACATGTAAATTCCATATTAACTCGATAAATCAAGATTGGTCAGTTTCATATTTTTTAACATTTGGTATTTAGGACTTTTTCTGTTTGCATACTTTTTTAAAAAATATTTTTTCTGAGAGTACATTTTGTCTTACTCTCCTTAAATTTGTTACTGAGTAAAATTTTTACTGGACTTTACTGAAAAAGTATCCAAACAACCCTAGTGTGAGAATGTGAAGTTTTTGTTATAAATTTGAAATGTTTTCACTTGCAACTGATATTTTTTGAATAACAGGTGGAAATGGTGTATTCTAAAATAAATTACATACTAAAGTAAAATCTTATTATATCAATAGATAGTGAAAACCTATAACTTTCCAAGATGTAAAGATGTTAAATACTCTAATTATGGTCACCTAATGGCAGCTGCATATGATAGTGATATAGCCATAACTTCAGTGTATAATTTGGAAATTTTAATAATATTAAAAGGGCACAATGGTACTGTTTTATCAGTATCATGGACTAAAAATGACAAATATTTAATATCGGGTGGTAATGAAGGAGCCATTTATCAATGGGATGTTGAAACTGGGACACGTCTACAAGAAATCGTGCAAAAGGGCACGGAATATGTATCAGTATGTTCTACATTCAATGAGCCCTTATCCATATTTGCTGCAACCAATTCGGGTCTATTAAGAGAATTTCAGAAATCGGAAATTGTCAGAGAACTTACGATACCCTCAACAGCTAAAACAAAACTAACGGATGTATGTCTGGCCCGTTCGGATACCATAATGTTTGTGGGCAACGAAGTGGGTGATTTAATTAATATACAATTACCCTTTTTAGATGCTGGGGGTGGTACTTGTACAAACTTTCGTTTTTTCATAAGTCGCATTAATAAGTTACGGTTTTCTTACGATGGTACCTTATTAATTGCCGTCTCTAAAGGTGGTACTTTGGCCATATGGGCATTAGAAAATATTGAGGGTAAAGTAGCAACCATGGATCAAGATTTGCTTAGAAGTCAGGAAGTGTTAATACCCCGCAGTATATTAGCGGAGAAAAATGAACAAATAACTAATTTAGAAATACGTTTGAAACAGCAAGCAGAAGAATTTCAGTATCAGCAAAGTCAAAATGAAATATTCGATGGTCAGCAAATGGCCGAGGTACATAAAAGTTATTGTCAAGCTTTGGAGGAACTTAAACGTATGAATAATGAAATAGAAGAACGTCATACCGAAGAAATGAATCAAATAACATTTCAAATAAATGATCTTAAAAATGATCACAAAACACAATTGGAACAATTGGCTACCCAATATTCTGAACGTATGTTAATTGAATATCAAAAATTTACCAACTTACGTGAGAGTATGCTGGAGTTACGTGAAAGTTATGAAGGAAAACTTAAAAAATCAGCTGGTACATTACAAGACACAGTCGAGGGCTTAGAAAGTGATTACAAAAAACAATTGGACGAAAGAAAAGAATTGATTAGAGAGCTGATGAAGGAAATGCAAGATAAGAAAATAGAGTTTATTGAATATTGTCGTCAAGTAGAAGTAGAAAATGATCGTAATATGGTAGAGACGCAATTGCAATATGAAAAACGTCTTACTACTGAGCGCAATGAAACTCAGCTATGGCGTGGCAAAGCGGGGGTGTTACAAAAGAAATACGAAAGTCTTAACAAAGATGTTGAGAATCTTCTCGAAGAAGTTGAGACCCTAAAGGACGAACATAATAAATCTCAAAGAAATATTGCTCGTTTAAATCGTACCATCGAGGATCTACAAAAAGATATATCAGATCGAGATTATGCTATTAATGCCAAAGAGAAACGCATACAAGACCTATTGCATAAAAATCAGGAATTAGACAAATACAAACAGGTGCTGAGTCATAAAATTGCTGAACTTAAGGCTCAAATTGAACCTAGAGAATTTCAAATTAACGATAAACGTAAACACATCTTAGAAATGGAAAATGAATTGGCTGGACTTAATCAAAATAATGCCCAACTTGAATTACAACTTAAAGAACTGAAGGACAAATATCTCAGTAATGTAGCTGATCTTAAATTGGAAAGACATCGTGCTAGAGCTGGTCGTGAGTGTATACAAACTCTTTGTAGTGAAATTTATCATGTTGCTGGTCTTATAAATTCTCCCAATAAATTAAAACTGGCCGTTAAAGAACTCTTTCAACGTCATACTAATGACGATGAGCTTAAACGTTTTATTTCACTCGATGCCAATGTACGAGATGAATTTCAACGTCAGAGAACTCAAATCGAACGAGTTTTGAAAATCTATAAAAATCAAACGGATGATAAAAATCAAAAACGTAAATATGAGAAACTATTCAAGGAAAATGTCATATTACTTGAAGAAATTGAAAAAATACGAGAAGAGAACAAAGTTTTAAGAGCTCATTTAAAGCGGGAAATGAGTTTTAAGAAAATCAACAAAAAGTCTGCCACAAGACAAATGCCTGGTCAACATATGAAACAAAGATCTTTGGGAGAGTACGAAGAATTTAATGAATTTGTAGAAGAAGCTGTAGTTGCTTTAGATGGTGCTCCAAGTAATTCGCAAAATATTGCTAATGATGGCAAACGAACACTAGGCGGCTATGAAAAAACTTTATATGGAGTTGTAGATGATGCTTTGAAAGCTGCTTTAGATGGTTTAGAAGATGCTTAATTGCTGTAGAAGTCGATGAAAAGGACAAATAGCTGCAGTTGTTATTAAAATTTTGTAAGTTTTTTATTTCTTTTTATCATTTTTTTTTATTCCATATTTAATAAATATTGTCAGAATTTCATTATTTTTAACGGTATTCAAAAAAAAGAACTTTTATGACAATTGTTAAAAAAAAAATATTAACGATAGCACTACATCAGGGGTATGGCATCACCAAAAAAAAATAAGTTATAAAAACATCGTTATCACTAGATGACAATTTTCTTTTTATATTAAAATTTAAATAATAACAAACAACAAAACGAACGGATATCTCAAATTTTATTATTTGAATACATTTCGCGCTTGTTTTTTCCTTATTTTGAGCAGCGTTCAGCAGTTTTGAAATTTTTAAATATAGGCTCAGCTGATACTAAACCGATACTAAATAGTTGCTCAAGTAATACTAAATTTCAGCGCCCTCTACCGGTGAGTAGTGTAAGTTTTGATTTCCTATCTCTATAATTAATAGTCTCTGCACTACATATTTGTAACACTTCAAATTAATACAATAATTGTTAAATATTTTCTAAATTGTTTCTGTTTTTTTTAAATTTTTTTTGTTTGTGAATATTTACGCTGGGTTACTCACTAAAGAGTTAAAATTAACTTAATTGTTAAAAACAATAACGTACAATCAAAAAAATTCAGTAAAGTCAGAAAAAAAGTTTGCTGACACCGTAAAATTTTAGTCAGGAATGTGCTGGCAGAAAAATTGCTAATCAGTAAAATCGTTTTGTGAGCTGATTTTTAGCAAAAACAAAATTAAAGTTTCGCCTCTTACGAACATTAACAGTTTGTATCGTAAAATGTTAGCCTTTGCAGACGTGTGTAATTCTTATGTCTGAATTTTTCGATACAAATTAAGAAGAGAGTGATTTAGCAGAGGTAGGGAGAGTTGGTTAGTCTTTTAATTATATAGTCGTTAGTCTTATGGCAAAATTTTTCGATACAAATTAAGAAGAGAGTGATTAAACAGAGGTAGGGAGAGTTGGGAAGTCTTTTAATTATATAGTCGTTGGTTTCATCACAAGTTGTGCTTACCTTTACAATTAGTCGATTGCAAATGAAAATTTGCAAAAAACTTTGAAAACATATTTTATACATTTTTTGCGGCTCTCATTCAGCAATAATGTCATTTAAAAGAAAACTGATGATGGGGAACTGGAAAATCCACGAAACGGTCGTCTTTGAATTTCTGAAGATGCAGAATATTTTAAGTAGAAGTCTGTTATATATTTTTTAGTAGCTTTAATTAGCCATATAAGGCCCTAAGGGCTCGGTTATGTAAATAAAGATTTAATAAAAAAAAAAAAGCAAAAAATGTGAAGTATTTGTCAGGAGAATATCCTGATGAAGAAAAGTGGCAGAGTTTTTGAAAAAAGTACTTATTATGTATGTTATTTCGTAATTAGGAAATATTTTTTTCATAATAAGAAATAAATAAAAGAAAAATGTTTCATTGTAGAATTTAAGGTCGAAAAAATTATTTTTATTTTCAAATTTAAAAATAACGACTAAAAAAGTTAAAGTCGCGCATGCCGACAATACAATACCCTACACCAGTCTGGTTAAAAGCCAACTAATGTTTGCATCCGAAATTTGAATGGGTTAAAATGGGACTTTAGTCAAAATTTTCTATGAAATGATAAAAGAAGAGAAAATCGTAAATATAGCCCATATAAGCAATAGGTCCAAATATGGACCGATCCTATCTAGAATCTATAGGCTCTGTCCTTAGGACCATGTGAATCAGCGAACCAAATTTCATTGAAATATCTTCGTATTTGTGACCTGCAGCGTGTAGAAAAGTCAATTTGGGGGGGGGGGGGGGCCTTATATGGGCACTAGGTCTAAACATGGACCGATTTTAACCAAAATTAATAGGATTCGTCCTTGGGCCGACATAGGTCGGTGTACCAAATTTCATAAAATATCGTAATATTTGCGACCATGGTACGGTCTTCTGTACAGTACAAAAAGTTCGCCGTACACCCTCAAATATGAAGTAGTTTTGCAAGGCAATTTCACAAAAAAAAATTTTTTTGCCGAACGTAGGGGTTGCCTTTTTTAATTTTGCGCTATAGCTTCGGCATTTAAAGTCAGATTTTAAAGTGTTATATATCAATTTTTTTGACTCGTGGAGGCCAGTGTTTTGCTATAAAGGTAAAATCCAATGAAAAAAAATTTAAAAAGGCGACCCCTACGTTCGGCAACCGAAATATAGAAATGATTTAACTGGGTTTATCGAAAAACTTCCTTAGCAAAAGTTTAATGATTTTTTGCGGGCTTTAATTTTCTGACATTAGGGCGTACATTAGAGTGGTAGCAACTGAGATCTGGTGGGTAACTACTAGAACGGGATACTTGAGGTCAATGGCCCTTAGAGCAAAACACTAGTCTCCTCGAGAGAAAAACATCGATGCATAATACTTTAAAGCGGAGAATACACGAAGGAACATTGAGTAGGGAACAAAAAATATCAAAAAATTTTGTAAACACGAATTGCACGATGTCAACACTCACACACACAGACATTCACAAAAAAATGGTAATTTTTTCACAAATGTTCCCTCGTGTATTCTCTGCTTAAGATCCGACTGTAAATGCCAAAGATATAACGAAAAATGTAAAATGGCGAACCCTACGTTCGGGGAAAAAAATTTTTTTTTAAAACCTTGCAAAAATACTTCATATTGGAGGGTGTACGCGCACTTTTTTTTGCCTGTAAGGTGGTACGGTCTACTGTACAGCTTGGCTTGATGGTTCCGTGTTTTTGTTTTTGTAATATTAATCACACAAGGCAAGAATATTTTGAAAATACTTAAAACTAACGATGTTTTAAAAGCTTACTGTAGTTCTCACACTGTATGTTTAACTTTAAATTAACTATAAACAAAAGAAAATGTCAAAAAATGTACACAAAACAACAACAAATTTTTGTGTTAACTATTAACTAAAGTTTAAACCTGCAGTATGAGACCCACCGTAAGAGAAAATGTCAAAAAGTTGTATATCAAACAACAAGAAATTCTTAAAATGTTCTTAAAACTCTTCTTCTTAACCTCAAATCTAGGGTTCTATAAGTCGAAAAGTCGACTTTTGCTTTCGACTTTTTGTTGCAACTGTCGCCATTTCGAGGCAGTGAACTAGTTTGTTCAAATCTTTTAAGGTGCTTTCACAATGGTGGAGTGGCTCTACTCTGCAGCACAGATTCAAATGTTAACCGTTCACAATGCAGAGTAGAGTTACTTCAAAAAAATATGTGACGTGTCAGTACTTACGCAGTTTTTGCGAATATCTTGGCATGGCTTTCACTGCTATAATTATAAAATATTTTTTTATTTTATATATTATTACAAATTGAAACTATTTCCTTTTATTTTTCAATATTCACCTTTAATCGTAAAGGTGCGTTTACAATGATGGAGTACTCCAATCTGTAGCAAATTTAGTTATTTTCTCTTTCTTACTAATACATTTTTGTATTTTGCTATCTTTTTTTATTCCACTCCAGAGTCAAAGTTGTTTGACTCTGGAGTACGGATTTGTTGCACTCTAGAGTTAACATCACTCTGTTAACTGTTTAACATGACAAATATAACTAAAAAAACACATCCCTAATTTGTTAACATCTCTAATTGTCAACAAATTATAAAAAAATATTAAAAAATATAAGTAAATGTTTTACGGGTAATTTACAAAATAAAAAATTATTTTGTATTAAATTCAGTGCAAGTCGTCTGAAGATATTCGCTAAAAACTGTGTAAGTATTGAAAGGTCAAATATTCTTTTGAAGTAACTCTACTCTGTATTTTGAACAGTTAACATTTCAATCTGTGCTGCAGAGTAGAGTCACTCCACCATTGTGAAAGCACCTTAAAGGTGCGTTTACAATAACGGAGTACTCCAATCTGTAGCAAATTTTGTTTTTTTCTCTTTCATACTAACACATTTTTGTATTGTGCTATCTCTTGTTATTCCACTCCAGAGTAAAACTTGTTTGACTAAAACTTGTTTGCTACACTCTGGAGTTAACATTGGTCTGTTAACTGTTTAACATGACAAATATACCAAAAAAAAAACACATCTCTAATTTGTTCACATATCTAAGTGTCAACAAATTAAAAAAAATAATAACAAAATATATTAAATAAATACAAAATTTGTGGTGTTTTCGGTATGATTTAAAAAAAAAAATATTTAAATTAAAAACGGTAAAATTTCTGGCAAAAAAGTGGCGAAAATATAAAGTAAGTACTAAAATGTCAAATAAGTTTTGAAGTAACTCTACTCTGCATTTCGAACAGTTAACATTTATTCTGTGCTTCATAGTAGAGTCACTCTACCATTGTGAAAGCACCTTAATTTTTTGTTTTGTCTACGACTGAACTGCGTGCCATCACTGATGTCAGTCCTTCAAAGAAAAAATTCAATCATCAGTAATAATTCAATTTCTAAAAAAGAACCAATAATTTTCTTTTTGATTCGCGTGTTGTGTCTGGATTTATTTGATTCGCGCGAATTATCATTTTATTTTTATTTTCAGATTCGTGAATTAAAATTGTAGTTTTATGATTCGCGAATCAATTTTATTCATTAATATACCTATGAAGCTACACACGAGGGAATATTCATCAGAAAATACCAATTTTTGGACGAATGTTCATTCGTGTGTATCAATGTATCGTCTTGAAATTCGTGCTATAATTTTGATATTTTGGGTTTCCAAACTCAATGTTCGATCGTGTGTATCGACGTTTAATCTTTTTTCTGTGTTATTTCTTTGAGAGTAATCCTACTGTGAAGTGCTTTTGTAATTGTGCATTAAAGAAAATAAACTAAATTAATTTTATAAATGTCACATAATTATGGGACATAAAATATGATAGCTTAAAAAATAAAAATAAAAAAACAGCAGCATATGAAAAACTATTAATTAACAAATTAATTAATTTGATTTTCTTCCGCGCATATTTGATGTGATCAGTACGACAAACAAACAGAACTGATGTTTCGTTTGAGGTTTTGTTTGTATGTGGCATCCTCTATATTAAAAAATGTAAAAGAAATGAAACACATGTTCTGTTACGAATGTTCCTTCATGTGTAGGCAGCATAAGAAATAAACTTTCATTGAATACATTGATTTAACAATCGTTTTAAATACAAAATTAAATTTATTCCTAATAAATCAATGTTTTAAATTGTAATATAATCTTTTAAACGAAAAATTTATTCACGAATCAAAAAATATAGAAATAATTTGCGCGAATTATCTTTATATTTTTCTGATTCGCGAATTTAAAAATTACTTTTCTGGAATCATCTTTTAAAATAATTATTTTTGAATCAATTCTACAAAGCTCTGGCTGCCGTGAACTGATTTAATCGTTTGTTTTCTCACTAATGTAATTGTTAACAGACAAAATATCAGAAATTCTACAACTTTAAATAAAAAATTTGTTTTGTAGAATAACATTTTCTCTTTATAAAATTTGACTGCCTTCGGAACAAAAAAAAACATTTAATGGAAATTGCAATCATTTTAATGGAAAAGAGATTCATAAAGGAACGAACTTTTTATGAAGTTTGACTGTTTTTTCTGGAACAAAAATATTATTTTCTAAAAAAATGAAAAACGATTCAATTGAGAAGAGATACTATTGTTCACTGGATAAAAGGAAACGAACCAAAACTAGTTTATATAATACAAATAGGTGACTTGTTCAATTGAACTAGTTGTAAACAGTTTCGGATGTATGAAAGATAGTAAGGTAGTTCACAAGAAGTGTGCTATATGTTGTATCGCTGTATCGTCCTAAAAGAAAACAGAGTTGTTAAAATTTAAATAAAAAATACAACATTTGAGAATAGAACGATACAACATTTTTTCAGTGTCCTATGTTTGAGTGTGCTAACAGAAAGAAAACCCAATAGAAAACCATTGTTAAGCGGCCCATACATTAAGGAACATTCGTGAAAAAATTCCCAATAGAAAACCATTGTTAAGCGGCCCATACATTAAGGAACATTCGTGAAAAATTCCCATTTTTTGTGAGTGTGTGTGTGATTGTGTGTGTGTGTGTGTGCGTGTTGACATCGTGCAATTCGTGTTTACAAAATTTTTTGTTCCCTACTCAATGTTCCTTAACAACTCTTTGTTTTGTTAAGCCCAAATTTTTTACGATTTTACTTGACAACAGTTTTAATGCAAAGAAAAAAGATAAAAATATATTTCTATATTATTTTAACACATTGAATTGATTACATATACGTTTTTTTACTTTACGATTAGACTAATGAAGCCTTTAGAACGATACAACGATACAACAGATAGCACACCACTTGTGAACCACCTAAGTGTTTTCTTCACTTGGAATGGCCAGAAAATTGCATTAGCAATGCAATTCTACTAATTTTTTTTAAAACGGCTGAAATAAATTTTTAACATGCTACCTGGTGTTGGTGTATTTGGAACAGGTGCAATAACCAAGGTACTTGTACCGATTTTACGTGAAAAAGGTTTTGAAATAAAAGCATTATGGGGACGTACATTACGCGAAGCTGAAGAAGTGGCCACAGCCCAAAATATTGTATTTTACACTAACAAAATTGATGATGTTTTGCTGCGGAAAGATGTAGATTTGGTATTTATTGTGTGTCAACCATACTTACATGCTGAGATTTCGGTTAAAGCCTTGGGCATAGGCAAACATGTGGTGTGCGACAAACCTATGGGTCTTAATCAAGCCGATGCTATGAAAATGGTTAGAGCGTCACAGTATTATCCTACATTGATATCATTGGTTAATCATTCGTTGAGATTCCTCCCAGCATTTACTCATATGAAAAGATGCTTGCAGGAGGGTGTAATTGGACCATTCAATGAAATATCATTGATCGATATACGCGTACAATTGGGTTCTTTATTTCCGGAGAAATTCGATTGGATGTGTGATGCTGCTATGGGTGGTGGCGCTTTAAATTTAGTGGGTAGTCATGTAGTGGATTTGGTAAGTTTTTTGTTAAACCAACATGCGGTACGCGTGCATGGCGTAGTTAAGGCTTATACAAAAACAACACCAAAAGTGAATGGTATACGTCAGATATCGGCTCCCGACTTTTGTAATTTTCAAATGGAATTGGCTAACGGCACTTTGATAACAACCTCAATACATAGTCATACCGTACCAGCTAAAACTTTTTCTCAAGAAGTTTTAATATGTGGCAGTCAAGGTCATTTAGCTGTTCGTGGTGGAGATCTATTTGTGTTCAAACATAACCCAGAACCACAACACAAAGAGGAGGCTGTATATGTAGATGTTCAAGATTTACATTTTGCCACTTCAGAATCCTTGCTGCCCCGCTTATATATTAAAGGTTTGTGCAAAATGATCGGTGCCCTTAAGGAATCATTTGCTGGCAAAGAATCGTCATGGGTCAAAGAACCTGTACAAGCTGCTGCCACCTTCGAGGACGGTCTTTATGTACAGGCCGTTTTAGAGGCCATACGCAAATCGAGTGAATCTAAGGCTTGGCAGCGGGTGCAAATAACTTCAGACACTCCTTCAAATCATGATCAAATTATGCGTTTTGCTCGCTTGTCTACCATGTAAGAGAAGTACATCTTCGAAATATAAAACTCATTTTTGAGAGATTATTTAAATACATATGTATCTAATTTTATAGTAATTTTAGTTTTTACACTTTCTTTTTACATTTATTGATTAAAAAAAAAAACGTATTGTATATGTACAACGCTTTAAAAGATATTTTAATTTATTTTTTTTAAATAAATGATTAAATTTTAATGTAACAATACTCTGCCGGTAAAAAAACTAATTATTTTCTGGCAAGGCTCTGATGTCTGAGAATGGGAGGTATAACCCGGTTCTCACTGCAAGGTTCGCCACTTCGGCTTTAACGAGAATTATTAACTATAAATTATTATAATAATTCTAAAAATTCTAAAAATCTAAAGTAGCAAAAAGTATCTAATATTTTTAATTGAAACAAAATTGATCTAAAGAAAATTATAAAAGTATGAGAAGTTCAAGAAATAACAGCGGTATTCAAAATGAAAATTTAGCATAGAGTTAACATGAGTTTTATTCATAATACTGTTATTAAACTCATTCTAGTATTGTTGCTAAATTCCTTTTAATGTTCTGTTATCAAACGCCAAAAAAATTCTATTCACAATATTAAAAAAGCCTTGTATTTTCAAACGCAGGGTTGCTCTTAATTGGTGTGCTAAGAAATCATTTTGATTAACTCTGTTCTAACTAGCTGCTAGGTCTAAAAAACATTCTAGTTAACAGCTCGTTGTGTGCGATGTATAAGAAGCTACTAACTTTTCATTTTGAATACGGGGGACTAGAGTTATTCTAACAAATATAAGAGACTTAGTGGTAGTGAAGAGTGTTTCTACAACTATTGCTTTTCTGTAGACAAATTTTAAACAAAGTTTTTTAATACCAAAAAATATAAAATTTTAAGATTTAATTTTAAATCACAGATTCTTATTCCAAATTTTCGAACCAAAATAATTTTTGTAGGTAAGCGGAGAAAACAAAAGGTGTATAATTATCGAAGTATTTAGGTAAAATACAAATTCAAAAGTATTTTTTGTAAATTAATAAAAAACAATACATGTAGATATATTTTTTTTTTGTCAACTTGCTTTAGTTTTTAACCTAATCCATTTTCATTTCTGAAGTTGTATTTTACCGAAGTACTTCGGCAAATATGTACTTTTTATTTTTGTGCGTATGATATAATAAAGTATTTCAAAGTTCTTTTCACAAATTAATGCTTTAATTTCATCCAATTTTCTAAATTTTTGAAGAATTTTCATTCAGAAAAATGTAATATAAAATTTCTTTCAATTTTAGAAAAACTATAAATTTTGTTAGTTTACTATGAAATTAGTTTATATGTACTTTACATTACAAATTACAAAGGAATTAAATTTTTAAACAGTGCATACAAAAAAATATATATATATAGCAACTAAAGAAAACACACATGAATATATCGCAAAACTCTGCTTGAGTTATTCAGCTAAATAATACTAAGCTTCCAGTAAAATTTTAGCAGGCTTTTCTTTAATTCTCCCAACTTTTTCATCGGTGGTCAGAACTTCAGTTTCTTCTTCCTCCACAACTTCAGGCAGTTTATTAGTTGGTACTTCTGGCAGCGTAATTTCAGCTTTTTGCCGCTGATCATCTTCAGCCACCAAAGCATCAAGTTCTGCTAAGACATCATCCTCATCTTGTTGTGACAAATTATCTGACAATATACTATCAATTTCTTGTTGTTTTTCTATTCCTTCACGAGTCTCATCCATAATTTTCTCAATTTCATTAATATCAAGCATAGCATGCATTTGTTTCAATGCTGAATTTCCTTGCTTAAGACCATCCAAAACTTGCACCTCAACCTGGGCAAATTCTATATCGGCAGCTAGTTTTTCGAGATTTTCCAATTGTTTGTCCGTATTGGAAAGTAAATTTTCTTGGAATTTTTTCTTGCGTAAAAGTAATTTTGCACGTCTAATAAAAGAGATAAGAATTATAAGACTACGTAGTAATTACAATGCAAAAACAACTCACTCTTTGCGTCCTTGCGTTAAACACCTCTTGGCCAATTGTCTATCACTTTCCAAACATAATTCAATGCGTTTTTGATATTGCTTTAAACGATCCCTTTGTTGTTTTAATTGCTTTAATATACAAAAATTAATAAATTTAATATGTGTACTACTCAGTCTTGTTTTTATTAACAACTTACTAAAATTGCTTTGTCTTGTTCTGTTACACGACTTTGAGATTTTTTACTCTTTGTAAATAAACTCCCCATTATTCTTAATTATTTAATTATCATATATTAGCTATTAAATTCTAAATTAATATTTAAATTCGTATAGTTTGATAAAAGAAATCTACGTATTTAGAAATATATCAAAAAATATTTACATTACTCACTCCAACAAAGGTAAACAACCAGGGATGATAAATGAGAATTTCCTTTAGGTACTAAGAGTATTAAAAGTGTTGAATTTTACTACATTACTTCCTTCTGGCAGAAGAAATTAATTCAGTTGTGTTTCACTGTTGCCATTATTAAGCAAGGATTTTCTTTCTAACTAGCAGTATTTGGAGAGTAGCAGTAAATGACAGATTTATCAATTCACAGTTTCGCAAACAATGCAGAATCGGTTCCATGGGTCCTCGACGTGTGAACAGCACTTTATCAACCCAGAACATGTACATTTAATTCAAAAGAGCATTCACAAGAATTTACATCACAGCTAGGTCTTTTAAACCAATAATTCTGCCGATTTTTCACATGCCTATTAAAAAGACTAAAAAAACAACCATGTATCTCAACTTGAAAATCCACAAAACAGCTAAAATTATATATTTTAAGTAAAACTGAAATTACATTTTGATTTTCCTCTAGAAATTAATTTCCTTTGGAAATAAAATACTGTAATGTTGTGTGAAAAATGCAACAACAAAAAATCTGAAGGAAAAACGCTTAATTTTCTAAATACAAAAAATTATGAAAACTCACATTTAAAAATCAAAAATTCATCTCTAACATAGGATTCGAAGGATGTCATGAAGACAATTTTTGGTGGAAGAAATTAAATATATATTTTTTTTTATGAATTTTCATCTATAATACAAAAAGCCATTCAGGGCAAATAAATGTATTACATAGTAATAATATATATGTACAGAATAAACTGTTAAAAATGGAGTTTTATCCGAGTGGGCATTTTTATGTTTTAATCAAATTACAACTTTTTCATTGAAATTAAATATAAAAAACATTCTGAAAAAAAATCGCAAATATAAAAAATGTGCAATTTTGTACCAGATCCAAAAGACTTCCATAGTATTTTTCAGGTTCTGATAATTGTACAAAAGTACTAAAGTAGCGACTTTATCATCCCTATAAAAAATCATAGTACAACCAACTGAACAACTATCAGCTGTTAACCAATGATGCCAACTAATTTGAATTCGCTAAGTGGGAAAACATTGGGGATTCCCCAGTGTTGTCAGTTTAGGGGATTTATCCCCAAATTGGGGATTTCTTTTCGTCAATGGGGATAAAAATTTCCGTTTGGTGATCCGGGGATTTATTGGGGATGACACGAAATTTTAGGGGATTTTTTGGGGATAACATATTATTGCCTTTTTATATTTTTATGAATTTAACCCTGATAATTCTAAATATTTTATTATTTCTTTTAAGTATGATGATAATAGTGCATGATTTTAGGCTACACAAATTTGTGTCTGGAAAGTTAATGTGCGTACAAACCTTAATTCCTTTTGGTGAAAATTTGAATTCCTTTTGGTTCCAAAATATTTAAGGTTATTCGGATGTAATATGAGTTATAAGAAACTCTTCTTAAATTAAATATATACTTTACATGTTATTCAATTGTCAAAAATTCAATCCATCTGCTGAAATATTAAAACTTATTTATACAGTAACATACGCAACAAAATGTCTGAAGCTGATGAATCGAAAAATTTTGATTCTGAAATATTTAAAATGAAAAAATTTGGCTCCCATTTTTTTATGCTGTTATTTAAATTTATTTGTTCTTTTTTATAATTTGTTAGAATTACAAAATTTATTGAGTTTGAGTGTATAAGGTACCGTAAAAATTAAATAAATATGGTATTTTTACATTAATTTAAAAACAAAAGTTAACGAATACGAATTTTTTCCAGAAAATAAAAATTGGGGATTTTTGGGGATAACAAATTGAAAATTGGGGAGTTTTGGGGTTAACAATTTGAAAATTGGGGATAAAATCTGAAAAAAACTGGCAACACTGTTGGGGAATGCATTACTTGACCTAGTGTCTACAAATGCAATGAAATGTGCAAAGAAATTTTAAAATAACACACAAAGCAACAACAGCGAAAATAATTTTATTGTTGCTATATTTGTAATTCGTAAATATTATGGCATATTTTATTGCATTTGAATACACTAGGCTTTACGCCTGTTTATCACCTCTAGATTAGAAAGTAATTTTTTCTTAAAATTTCCATTAGTTTCATATTGAGTATTAAATTAAAATTTACGTTTTTAAGTTTTGGTTATAAAAATAAGTGTTCTATAAGAAAGAGGTAAGTTGTTAATTTTCTATTACAAAACCTATTATTTTAACATGGACATGTCCATCAACGTAACGCCTTATCTAGTAACATGTTATTCCGAACTTACAGGTAAGGAGCTTCCAAACACATTTTGCTTAAATTTTAACTTCTTAAATCGCGTATTCAGCCCTGTTCTGAATTCCGAAACTTTTTAATTAGAGTGGATCTGTAAAATCACACGGAATTAAAAATTTCGGAAATTTGCTTTCAAATTTTCAAACAAATTTTAAGCGGCGAATACATTAAGAAACATTGAGTAGGGAACAAAAAATATCAAAAAAATTTGTAAACACGAATTGCACGAATGCCAACACGAACATTAACATACCCAAATCAACATTCGTAAAAAAATGGCAATTTTTTCACGTGTGTTCCTTAGTGTATTCCCCGCTTTAGAATTTTTAAACAAATTTTCATATATTAATTGTTGCAAAAAATGTATATATTCGTTTTACTTTCACAAATCTTCTTCAACACGAAATAGAACGAAGAAAATAATTCGGATGTGGATCACGGAACAGCAAAAAAATTCGGAATGTTTCACTTTAGAATTATGTGGATTCGGAACACCGCCGATTAATTTTAAATTCATAGATTTTTAACAAAGAATTAAATTTCTAAAATTTTATACCAATAAAACATCCAATTGTATGAATTTGGTATTACAGTAATACAAGTAAGGTGTAAGGCTCCAAAGTAATGCAAGGCTAAGCGGTTTGATATATTACCAGGTAATATAAACAGTAAAGCCCCGTTTAGATTATCACACAAGTGTGTTATACATGTCAGAAATGTGTTGTATAACGAAAATGTATAATAGTGTGAACACTGTTCGTTACACACATGTCAAAATGGGTGCACACATTTTAAAATACGGTCACACTTTTTTGACAAGATTTATTTTTTAAATATTTCATAAAGTTACCACTTGTCTCAACACAAGTATTGTGTTATTCACAAATAAATGTAAACAAAGATTAAAAACAACTAATGGTGAAAAAAAGTAATAATAGAAGAAAAAATAACTGTTTTAATTTATTTGTTGTGTGTGTCGATAACAGTCTGAACACTGAAAAGATTTTCTTTTATACTTTTTTGACAACCCGACAATTTCAGCATACTTTTTGTCATACTTGCGTGAAAAAAAGTATAAGCACTTGTGTGATAATGTGAACGGGGCTTAAAGCTGGTTTCACACGACATGTATTTGTCATGTTACCTGTCACTTTAAGGACCCATATGTAATTCTGTAGGTCTGTCAAAATGAGCAAATACATAGGGTTTATAATTTTTGCGTTTAAACGTACATGTGTAATTACGCCTGACATTGGTTGCTTTTAACAGCTTTTATCAAATTTTTCCAGTTCTTACTTTGTTTTTTTTTGCCCCAAGTTTCTTTTTTGTTTTGCCAAAAACAGCTGATTACATTTGGTTTGTCAGGTCAAAATAGAACGCGCTCTATTTAAAATATTGTCATATGACTTTTGCATATGGGTTTTTGAAGGGGTCGCACGGCATGTATAAATTTTACAATGTAAAAAGAGACAAGTCATATGACAAATACATGTCGTGTAAAACCAGCTAAGTAATACCCACATATTACCAAGGTTTTGCTGGGATACTAAGAAGATGCATTAGAACCAGGCTTGCCAGATACTTTTTTCGTTATCACCAAACAAATCTTAAAATCCCAAAAAATCCCCAACCAGAAAAATTTTGAAAAAGGTACTCAAGTTTATTTAATCTGCTCAAATTTTCAAGATTTTGAACTAATATTTTAAAGAATTCGTAAATTTAAATTTTTCAAATTTGTCTTCACAATCAGGCTCTTAAAAATATAATTCTTTAATTTTACTGAAATCTGAATCAATTTTTAAAAAATCGATTCGCAAAACTCATTTTATTAATTGAATTATTTCCTACTTCAATTAGTCAATATCTTATTCAAAAAATCAGTTTGATTTTTGTTGATTCTTTTCATAAAATCAAGCTAATTGTTTAAATTTTAACAAATCAAAGTAACAGATAATGTTTGCCTTGATTTGGCCATTTTTAGGTTTTGAGCCGAAAACTACAAAATTAATTTAGTTTTTCCATACAATTTTCATACAAACTAAAACCACGTTCTAAAAATATTTTTTAATAGTATTTCTGTTTTAGTTTGAAATTGTGTGTTGTTATTAATTTTTAAATGTATTAATAATATTTTTGCTTTAATTTAAGAATAAAAAAGAACTCTGAATTATCATACAAAACCCACCCTGAACTGTCAAACTCTCCCAAATGCAGCTACCTTCTATGGTAGAATCACGGCTCAATCAACACTATTTTATTTGTTTGCCACTTTAAAAAAATAGGTTTTGTTACGTATAGTCTTGACTAGCCATGGATTTGAGCGAACATGAAACAAATCAACGTGAAACAACAACAAATTTTATTTGTAGTTTTTGTTTTGCATGTAATTCGTTTCATGTTCGCACAAATCCATGGCTAGTCAAGACTATAAGTTATGGATTTTTGTCTTTGCCCGAGTTTTACCCGAATTCACTAATTATCGAGAGAAACGTGAGTTGCAAGGTTTCTCGATAAAGTATACACTCTTTCATAAAAAATATAAATTTTTAGACGATTAGATTAGTATCGTAGTAACAACATTGGTAAATGTGTTTGAGAGTGTTTGTTATTGAACTAAATGAAAGCAAAAATGTTGTTTAATTCAGTTAATACACGTCTAGCAAACAACAGATTCGTAAGCTTCACCTATAGGATGGTAAATAATATATTTTGTTTTCAACAAATTAAAAATAATTGATGTGTCGTACTTTTTACTAGTGTTCTCAATTGGTCAAAGTTCAAATTAAACAAGGTGTTGTAGTTGGGCAACAAAACCATTTACCCAATGGTAATGTTTATCAGAGTTTTAAAGGCATTCCTTATGCTGTCCCACCGTTGGGAGAATTACGTTATAAGGTAAAGCTTAAACGTATATTATCAAGTTTTTTTATATTTATAACTTAATGTTTTTAGTCTCCATTACCTTTGGAACGTTTCGATGTTCCTGAATTGATGTGCCTTAAAGAGTGTGATGTTTCACATCAACGTGATCCTTTTACTCTGGAGGTTGTGGGGTCAGAAAATTGTCTATTTTTGAATGTTTACGTTCCTAAAAATTCTAAAGTTTCATCTTCAGAACCATTACCGGTTATGGTATGGATTCATGGCGGTGGATTTTGGTTTGGTAATGGCAATGGTGACTAGTAAGTATCTTATTATGTGGAATTTTTAAAATTTTTCGCCATTCCTCCGATTATGTACACCGTTTAGATTCGCAATCGAGCTGCTCAACATATTAACATGTTTGACAACTGAAACGATACGATTATCGGCAACCGTAACACTAAAGCCATTTCGATGTTTTTGGAATGTCAGCTAAAGTTGGTTAAACCCAAAAAGTCATCCTCAAGTTTATTAACAAATATTTGTCGGAACTACATTTTCTCGTTTAGAAATATATCATTTATTGAAATAAAAAGACTATAACCCGTTTTCAAAAGCAGTATCCTGTTAAGCCTACTATATACTTGTTCTACCCGCAAACGAAACACACGAATATTCCCTAATAAAGAATGGCTTTTTTAAAATTTAATTTGCGGTGTATTGGCTCAGAAAGTCACTGCTGCAAATTAGAATACCTCGAGTAACAAGACATTTTCGCAGTTAGCAATGGTTATTTAAAATTTGTATCCACATTTGATTGATTGTTATTTAGGTAGCTGTAGTTTAAGTTTTACATGTATTTTAAGTTTAACGGTTTTCCAGTTATTTCGGTATTATGTTTAACTATATTCCGATTTTCTCAGAACCTTTGTTTTAAGGCTAACAGTTTTTCAATTATTTTGGTTACGGTTTAAAAGGGTTTTTCTTCGTAACGATATTTTTGCTGTTGTGCCCAAAGCTCTGAAAAATTATTTCTTTTTTAATTGAATCGCCCTTAAATCGAATTAAATTTTTACCTAAGGGAACGAATTCATTTTGTAGTAACACAGAAAAAATAGGTATAAATAATGGAATTTGTAAAAACACATTTTTTTATTTTAATTAAAATTTTATTTGCAACAATTTTTTTGTTCGAAATGTTTGTAAACTTTTATTTTTCATATAAAAATTGTTTAGAAATAAAAATTCAAAGTTACGAAAAAAATAACAATGTTTTTTTTGCAATTAGTTACAAATTACAAATTCCTTTTTAAAAAGTTTTTTGTTTTTTTTAAGCGTTCAACTGCAATAATGATTAATTCAATTATAACCGTTCACTTTTCAAATCAAATCAATAAATTCACTGACGAACGAAATGAATTTGTTCAATTTTTAAGACGTTTAGTGTGATCGAAATATAGGAGCGAAATACCACACGCCTAACCGAGTTTAATTAATTTTTCAAATTAAAATTATACGCATTCGGCTGAAAAAGTGGTTTTTGTGCGTTCCCTTACTTTTGGGTAAGTTTGTCATTTTGTGAGAGAAATTTTTGCTTATCATTTTACCAAACTATACCTACACAAAAAGTAAAAGAACCCACCTAATGTTTTAAGTAATGTTAACAGCTATCGAAAAAAAAAGTTGATCATGATTAGGGTAATCTGCCCCCAGCTACAAATAATGCATATTGCAAATAATGCATAAAAGAGAAACATAAAATAAACTATATTTCCTTTGCTCATTTAGCTCAGTGCATTTGTAGTATATCGCTACGTTTACTTTTGCCTAATCCAGACTTAAATGTATTAAATGGGAAGTTTTTTTTATTAACTGAAGGTAAAAAACTTGACTTCAAATCAATGAACAGGAAGAAATCGATTTTAAATCAACGGAAAATCGAATTTAAATCACTGAACAGAAATTTCTTTGAATCACTGAATAGTAGGGTACTCAAAAATCGTATGGGGAAATAGAGCGTAGTCCGATTTTTGCTCCTTAAGGCAGGATCGTGGTGAATATAATACGGCAACATCTGTAAAACGTTTTGGCGTAACTTCTGGTTTTCTAACCTTTTGTATGGAGATTTACATACTATAAATTTAAAAAAAAAGTTTAAATTAATTTTGTTATCGCTTAATATTTTGTTCAAGATTTCTCCATAAATTTTGAATCAAAATTTTATATACTTAAGAAATATGAAATAAAATCTAGTAAATTGTTAACTGTTTTCGAGGTATTCGCGTTTTTATAATTTCGAGAAAAAAATATAATTTTTTGAGCCAGTCTGCACGAAAAAATAGAATATATAAATTTAATTTTCTTTCTTGAAATCATAATTCAAAATTAATGAGAACACCATTGCAGGAAGAATAAAGTTATCCTCCCAGCTAAAAATCGACATATATGAATACATACAGGTTAAATGTATGTTCATGCATGCTCATAAAGCCCCGTTCACATTATCACACCAGTGCTTATAGTTTTCTTCACACAAGTATGACAAAAAGTATGCTGAAATTGTCTGGTTGTCAAAAAAGTATAAAAGAAAATCTTTTCAGTGTTCAGACTGTTATCGACACACACAACAAATAAATTAAAACAGTAATTTTTTCTTCTATTACTACTTTTTTCACCACTAGTTGTTTTTAATCTTTGTTTAACATTTATTTGTGAATAATACAACACTTGTGTTGAGACAAGTGGTAACTTTATGAAATATTTCAAAAAATAAATCTTGTCAAAAAAGTGTGACCGTATTTTAAAATGTGTGCACCCATTTTGACTTGTGTGTAACGAACAGTGTTCACACTATTATACATTTTCGTTATACAACACATTTTTGACATGTATAACACACTTGTGTGATAATAAAATGGGGCTTAAACATGCATTCATGACCATACATGGATACATAAATCTCCATACATGCATCATACATATATGGCCACACATGTGCATTAACTAAATTTGAGGTAATATCTACATGTGTGTACATGTATAAACACACATGAACACGCATGAACATGCATGATCATGCATGTAGATATTACCTCAAATTTTGAAATTCCATTCCTCTATTTAAATGCAGACTTCATATTCGTAATTAACGCCAAAATATTAAATAGATTTGATGTACCTATGTATGTATGTATCGCGTTCTATGGTACTAAATTTGATTTTTTTTTATATTTGAAAATTTTACATTTTTGTTACTCCACTCACAAAAGTTTGTGGGTAGAATCTACTGAAAATGACAGTTAAAACAAAGGTACAGTGGGGAGCATTATTGAGTACATGTCAGTACTTGAGGAAACTTATAAGTGCAGGCATAAAAATATCAGACACGGGGACTAAAGTATACTTTTCTGAAAGTAAAAGTTTCGCTTAATCTAAATCTGGTCTCAGAAATGACCTTCCATATCACACTTTCGAGGTATATAAACGCGAAAAACTTAACTTTTCTTTCAAATATTTCGAATCGTATGTTTCTTCGAAAAATATTTTTAACAAAATTTTTAACGGCTTCTGAATACACTACTCTTCCTCTTTAAAATAGTTTTCGAATTTTTTTGATAACATATTTTTTTACGGTTATATCGTTTTTTAAAATTTGGGCCTTCACCGCAATTTCAAAGTAAAATTGTAAAAAAAAATAAAAGGCAAACAAGTTCTGTTTTTTTTTTACCTTTTTCTGCTATTTTTACATATTTACATATGTATTTCTACAAGTGTAGTTTTTGTTTATAATAGGGGTTTTCATATAAACTCGTATCCTGAATGCCGGGATTTGTAAAAACCAATCGCTAGTAGCATCCCTAGTAGTTACATTGATGGGGCCTTGAGGAGCTGGAAAATTTGAACTTCTTGCAATTTGAAGAACCCTACTCAACAGTAGTTGAGTGACATTTTACGTTCACACGCTTAGGCTTGTATCCAAAAAAATGTTTTGAATTTTATTACAGTTTAATAAAACAAATTAACATGCAAAACAACAACAAAAATCGTTCAATTCGCCTCTAACAAGACAACAAGTTTTTTGTGAATAACCATGTTAATGTATTAAAGACAATTATTAGAAAACATAAAATTGGGCATATAATTTGTAAAAATCCATAGAAATCGCTAAAAGAAATAAAAATTTAAAAGGGACTTTAATCTGCAAAGTTTTTTTTTAAGTCGAAGGTAGCCTAAAAAACTGGCACGCTATTAAGAGGAGCCATTTATTTTCAATCCCCAAAGCTAGCCAGTAGAGCGTTTCTAATAAGAAGGAATTTTTTTAAATAGAAAAGTACACATATTCTTGGAAAAATGGCAGGTTTAATTGTTGTAATCAGAATTTTAAACATTTTTAAAAACATTGAAATATTTAGCTATTTGCCATTGAGTTTAATACAAGAGGATGTTATAGTTGTAACAATAAATTATCGCTTAGGAGCTTTAGGTTTTCTCTGTCTACCCGAAGAAGGTGTTTGGGGAAATGCTGGATTAAAAGATCAGGTAAAGTGAATCAAACAATATTTGAATTACAAACATTAATTATACGTTATTTAGCGTTTAGCTTTACATTGGGTACAGGAAAACATTGAACAATTTAATGGTGACCGCAATAACGTTACCATCTTTGGTGAATCGGCCGGAGCTGCTTCCGTCCATTTGCATGTTTTGGCCAAACATGCCAATAAACTATTTCACAAAGCTATAATGCAAAGTGGCACTGCCAATATGGAATGGGTATTTCAAGCCAATCCAGCCTTTAAAACACGAAGATTAGCTGAACTTATGGACTTCAAAACGAACGACACCAAAGAGTTGTTGACATTTTTACAGTCTCCTAAAGTTACACCCTTAGATATTTTAGCCAGAACTATACCTGTATTAACTCCCGATGAACGTAGGCGTGGATTACCATTAACTTTTAAACCGGTCATAGAAGATTCACAAAGTATAGACAGTTTTATTGATCGGCCGATATTAGAGAGGCTACAACAGCCAAACACTATACACATACCTTCCATAATGGGCTACAATTCTGCCGAAGGTTTAGCCATGTTGGTTAATGCTGTAAAAAAAGTTGAACAATATGATAAGGATTTTCACCGATTGGTGCCCAGAAATATACCCTTAGAACCAGAGGACAATGAAGTTAAAGAAATTGCCAGAAAAATGAGAGAATTTTATTTAAAGGGCAAAGCAATTACACCGGAATTGTTTAATTATTTAGCAAATCTTTTGACTGATTATCATTTTGCCGTGGATATGCAAAAAGCTGCAGAATGGCAAGTGAGACTACAACCTCAGGCTCCGCTCTACTTTTATCGTTTTGAGTATGAGGGTGGTCGTAATATGTATAAACAAATATTACAAATGAATAAGCTGGCGGGAGTCTGTCATGGTGATGAATTATTTTACCTCTTCCAAATGGCGGGAGATAATGCAGATGTAGCGGAACAAGATAAAACTGTGATTAAACAATTAAGTAATTTATGGGCCAATTTTGCTAAATCGGCGGACCCTACACCAGACAAGCATTCACGTTTTATCAATTGTAAGTGGTTACCCGTTCAGAAGCCACATAACGAGCAGGATAAATTTAATTTGGATTATTTAGCAATTGATAACAATGGTTGCCAAATGCAACAGAACCCTGATCAAGAACGTATAGAATTTTGGGAAAATATTTATAAAACATATGCTCCAACAGATTTATCACGTTTGTCATCTAAATTGTAAAGAAGTATATTTACCTGTGGGAAAAAGAAGTATCCATTTTAAATTTAAATACAAAAACGTTGTTGATTTAATAAACAAATTATGTGCGTTCCCGTACCTTACCGCGAGTACCCGCTGGAACCCAAAACAGCCCAAACAACAACAATTTACACGCAATTTTGAGTACGGTACCGCCTTTGGGCCAATTTGTGTAACCGCGGTAAAGTACGGGAACAGACATATTGTAATTCTATTCGTACCTGTGAATTAATATTTAATAATACTGAAACTATTTTGTATCAGTTTAATTTTTTTTTTTTTATTAAAATAAGATTATTTAAGTAAGGATTTTTTAATAAATTTAAATTAATTTAAATTAAACGCTACATAATATAGTTCATTTTAAAATTTAATCGAATCATTTACTCCTTGCTAAAAACGTGTTATATTTCAAACAAATCTGTAATCAAAACGTTTACCATTGTTGAATAAATAAAAGTCAAATTTTTTGTTACATTTAATGAATTAGTATTTGTTTTATTTAATCTATATATTTTTTAATTAATTTATTTGACTAGTTTGGGGTTTTTTGTTTTTCTTTCTTTAAAAGCTAATTGTACAAATTATAAAAAAACACAAAATATATTTAATTTATATAACTTTTGTTTAATTTTTGCAAATAATTTTTTAGATTTGCTCCCAATGCAAAAATATCATACCATGCAAAAATTATGAGTTCAGGATGATTTTTGCCTTTTTTTCTTTTCTATTTTTTGGATTATCGTTAAAATTACAAAATAAGAAATTATTGTTATAATTTGGTAAAACTAATGCATAATAATAATACGTACATATAAATTATTACATACAATATAATGTTTCTTTTCTATTTTTTAATAAAACTTAAATTTTACACTTACAATCTATAAAATCTTTTGAAAATGTTTACACTTTTTCATACATTTTTTAACATTTTTTTTTCTACAAACATCTATAAATATTTATTTTAAATATGCATTTTTATTGATTAAATATTTTGAATTCACTACAAATTAAGAAGAGAGATTTATGCGAATGTTGATTTTTACACCATTTTCAGTAAAAATTTAGAAAATTGATGTTCATTTTAAAATTCAGAAAACATCATATGAAATATATTGAAATGTATAGCTGTCATGCACAAATCCGCAAAAGCAATAGTGTCATAGCCTGTTTTTTTTTTGGTCATTGTAACTTATGGCTGCGTTTACACTTGCATTGAAATCTCGAGATTTCGAAACTCAATTTTTAATAAAACACGCATTGTTTGTTCTTATAAATATATTCTCTTAAATTTTAACATTTATACGATTATCTTAATTGTTTTTTTAGAATGGTGAATATCTAATCTTGCGATCTGGGTGCAGATGTAAGCGCGACCCAAACTATTGAGTATATCACAATAAGCCCAATATGTGTTCCTTATTGATGCTCCAGATAATTTAAAAAATAATTTTGTTAAATTTTATTTTAATAATTACTTTTAATATGTCCTTTAAAACACGCCTGTGCTATAAATAGGTCTATTCCACGTCGAAACAACAACAGTTTACACACAACAGAAACGCATTTTAGTAAAATTGGGTATCCGCTGTAATGTACGTGAAACAAAGCTTTTTTTCATAGGTTGTTGCTTTTACAATACAATAATACAACTAGACTATGGAGGCCTAGTTTTTAGTATGTGGATTATCTTTAAACTTAGTTTAATGCAGTTTGCAACTGGAATACTGCTTTTAGAATGTAGTTTATTTTGTTTTATTTCAATAAAGAAATAAATTATAAACGAGAAAAAGTTGTTGCCGCAAATTTTTGTTAAAAAACTTGGTTATGGCTGATAACATTTAACTGACATCCCAAAAACTCGGCCTGAGAGTATACCAGTATAAACTCATATATCACTCATATGATATATTTCATAAAATTTTATGAAAATTTGCATTACTTTAATGAAAAGTTTCAATGGCCTTATTCCAATCCAATTTCTTTAGTTATATGCAAAAATTCATAAATACCATGAAGATAGTCCTCTCGGCGTATATTTATGCTAATTCATATTTATTTTTTAATTGAAAATTTAGTCATTTATAACTTAAGAATATTAAAAATGCATAATAAAAAATATTTCATATTAAAAATTAGTACAAAAACTGTAATATGGGATAAAAAAAAAACGTTTTACTAAATTTTCTAAACATACTTTTCTCTTTGAGTGTACATAAAGTTTTTTGGATGTGTGCTAAACTGCACTTCATTTTCTATTGGTATCTGAATTCAATTTGAATCTGAATGGAAAGTTGTATCCAATATGTAGAAGTGAGATTAATACGTAGGGTGGTTGCGAAGTGACTAAACTAAATTCAGATTTATTATAGCCAGTTTTATAGATTGATTTTTTCTTGAATATTTCAAATCAATTTTAAACTGTTGTCAATTGAAGTTTAGAATAAATTTTAGCCACCTCGCATGAGGGTTTTATATTATTTTTAATTTCTAAGTTTCATGCAATATTTTTGATTTTTTCTGAGTTTTAATTGATAACATCTCATTTACTATTAAATATGGTAAATATAAGTAAACACATAATGAACAGCGCCCCCCTAACACAAATTTGCCAGATCAAAGTTAAACTTTTAAGGGAAGTCTTCTGGGTCAAACAAAATATCACTTAATAAAACTCGGACAAAAAACATAGCTGCCAAATCTAATTTTAATGGGGTAAAAACTAAAATTTTTATTAAAAACAAAATGTAAAATTTTCCATTTTTTAAAAAAATTTTTAAATCTAATAAAATGTTGATTTTAGCAGGATAAACTGTTATTGGCATTTAACAAAATTTAACTTAAATATAAATAAACTTTTGTAGATATAACAGTTTATTTTTGCTATTTTTGTCAGCAACATTTTTGGCAGATTTGAACAGGGTAATTTATCATTTTCAATTAAGTAAAAGTTACTCAATTATAACTAAAATTTTGTAAATTTAATATCTTTATTTTTGCTGTTCTTGTCTTACTAGTATTTATAAAAAATTGGCTAATTTCAGCAGTTTTTCTGCAAAGTCAGTTTTAACCAATTTTTACAGTTTTATTTCTATGAGTTTAGGAGTGGACGAAATTGTAGCAGTCCAATGCTAGAAGAATCTGCCTTGTAACTGGGTAAATATACTAATAAAAATATTTTCTACTTCCCACAAATTTTTTGAGTGTTTATGCTTAAAATTAAATAAAATTTCCCAGAATTTACTAAATGTAAAAGAGAAAATTTTATAAATTGAGATTCAAAGTAAAAGTTGAAGACTTTGAAAATCTGAAAATGCTAGCCCATAAATTATTTCTTTTACATTAAGTTAACTTATGATCCGATCAAACCTTGGCAAAGCAGGGCAGTTCATTTTATTATTTTTTTTTGTTTCATACAAATCTCTAAAATATCTTCTCAATTAGTTTTTGAATGTGCGCTTCGAGATTTTTTTTTTTTTTTTGATTTAAAACCGCTTTAAAGCAAATGTACGTTTTAGATATACACATATAGCCCGATGTATCAGTTCATATTGTTCTGAATTTTGCACCATACCACCACGCTGTAAACGTAGATTGCATACAATGCCCAAAACATCGACAAATATATTTAACATTTTTGGCAGTTCAGTTAACGAAGGCAATTTCCAGCTGGAGTCCACATATGGTTTTAAGCAATCCGCACCCACTTCCTCCCTCTTCGCATCCTGTTGTTGTTCCATTTCGCCAGTCCCGCCTTGTTCTTTTATCTTTTGCTCCATTTTCAATATATAGCGTACATAAAGTAAAGTATTACGTGTAAAACTACAATCAATATCAGTGGGTAGAGGATTTTCCAATGATAAATCCTCTTCGAGAAATTGTTTGGGTAGACGGAAATCAACAGGGCTTAGGGCTTGATTAGGTGCAGCTTGTTTGGCAGCATTTGCTGCCATTGAAGTCAGAGAATAAGCTAAAGATTGTCTCACTTGACGTATACCATTTAAAATGGCTGTCATACAACCTGTACGACCAATACCAGCCGAACAGTGTATCACTGGCAAAGGTTGGACAGCATTAAAAATATCCTGTTGATAAAGCTCAATGGACTGAGCATTAATATGGGATGGTGGTGTTACCGCAGCATCACTGAATACTTCAAATTCTGCCTCACATTTACCCAAATTCATGACATGTAATGATATGTCTACCAAAGTATTAATATCACGAGGTGACCTATGATCTGGCCAGTCAGGATACCAATAGTGATAACATAAGAACTTATTAACTAACAAATTATTGGCAGCTTCAGTGTAGTTGGCACAATATAGTATGATAAGTTTTCTTATTGAAAAGCCATTCTTACGTACGATACCCACATTCTTGATTACAAAGAAACTGGAACTATTCGGCAATTGTGTACGTAAATCTTCGGCCACTTGTACCTTTATAGTATCAATATTTATGATCTGTGCTGATTCGCCCACATCATCTGCTTTAGGTATTTTCATTTCTTCATCATTATCTTCAGCATTATCGTATGGCTTAAGTAAAATGTTTAAAAATTCTGTTAGCGTTTCACTTGGTTGAACAACTTCTTCCTTGGGAGTACTTATTAATATTTCATTTAAATCGACTGGGAAATATATCGAACATTTTTGTCTGTTGTTTTCCATGAAATTCGTAAGCATCACAATTTTCTGATAATACTGTTTTAAAGGCTTTCCTTGACGGCGACTGGGACTGTCCGGTCCTTTAGATATTTTTATATATTTTTTGGTGTTTTGATATATCATAAGCCAAAACTCGTAGATTGTATTGGGTAATGGACCTTGAGTGGCTATATAACATTTCGAAGTATAATCGGGACCCTGAAAATATATAAAATGGATTTAGTATAGTTTATTATTTTTTTTTAAGTTAAAAACTTACCTTTATGTAGTTGGCATTAATATAGGGAACTTCTTCTGAAGTCATTATTCGCCTTGTTATATCGCTTAGTAAATCTGCTTTGACTTCCGGACATTCTTCTACCATTTCCATTAATAAATTCGATTCTTTTTCCAATATAACTCGAGAATTTTCATTGGGCAAGATAGTTTTGTAACGATTCTTTGTTTGTGATCCAAAAACCATGGGCTTCTCTTGATGATTAAGGGGTAAATCCCAAAATTCTTTATGTAAACTACGAAACATTCGCTTTTGTTCGTCATCATCTGGTTGGAGGGATTGCAGAATATCATTAACTACCAGCAAATAACGTTGAATGATTTCACAATCTTCGGAGTTGGATACCAAGGTCGGTGGGGGAGTTTCAGCTTCTTTATTAATGACGGCGGGCATACTCAAAAGCGGTATAGTTTGTTCGGCTATACTCTTGGAGTTGGATGCATAACTATTATCGAAAATATAGTTCAATTTAATTAAATCATTTTGATTAAGAGCATTTGAAGCATTTTGCAACATTTGAATATTGGCTAAATATATTTTGAATTCTTCGCTAGTCGTTTGGGGTGATAGAGGCTTTGTCATTATGTTGCGTACCCCGGTACAAGTACACACGGAAGATTCTTGAAAATCAAAGTGCTGAGCCTGTCCGGTAGTTCCTGCAATGCTACCACCGCCATCACCGGATTGGTCTCGTCTTTGATGTAATGACAACTCTCTCTCACTGGGCTTTAGATCGGTTACCGAACCAAAGCAAACTTGATTGGCATTCCTTTGGTGGGCCTGATTTAAATCACCAAATTGTGTATTGTTGCGGTTTAAACTTTCACTGCTAAAGAAAAGCCGTTGGTGTGAATGGACCGAACAGTTGGGTATTAATGATTGATGTGTGGGTATAGCCTCCTCCTCTGCGGCCTTCACTTCACCCAAGTTCATGCTACTATTACCCAATATACCTTTTTCGCTGCCAATTCCACCAAAAGAGCTACTCATATTTAAGGTTAAGCTTTGATTTGATCCACGCCTTTCCAAAAGACCTCTACGGGGAGTAGTACTTAGCGAGACATTCGCTATAGGCCTGGGTCCAGTTGTTAATTGTGCTCTTTCGACGTTTAAAGCATTTTGACTAGCAAATGAATTCAAATTGCCACACGAAGCAGCGGTGAGATTAGTGAGCGTAAGACTTTGATTAGATCCTCTTCTGCGAAACAGACTCTGTTTGGCTACTTGGGTATTAACGGCTACTGTATTAGTGGTTTGTGAAGTTTGAGATGTGGTTATATTAAGATTACAACTAGATTTCGAGTTTAAATTATTCGTTGAATTTCCCACCGAGCCTAAACTATAGTTAGACACACTGAGACCAGAACGACATGATCCCAATAGATTACTGCAGGAACCGTGCAGATTTAAGGTGAGACTATGATTGGAACCTCTCCGCTGCAATAAACTAGTAGATGATGTGGCACTGGCTGCTGCTGCTTTTCTTGTCGATGATGGTGGTGCAGTTGACATTGCTGAACTTGGTAAATCCATAGATTTTTGTTTAAAGGGATGTTCAATTTGTCCCAAAGAAGGTGTGGTCGAAAACTCTACCAGTGTTAAGAATTCGGGTAATGTTTTTAAATTGGTATTGGAGTTATGCAACAAGGGATTATGTTTAAACGGTGTCCTATGGCCCGATGATGGAGTTGACACACAGTTACTGGAGCTAGGAGTCTGTAAAGCCGAATATGTGGAGTGCTGCTGATCAGTTAATACTTCGTCCTCCTTTAATATAACTACTGATTTTTGATCGCGACTCTCACACATCTTTGATTTGGTAATATCCGGTATATTGAATGAGGTGTGTTTGCGTTGCTGTAACTGCCAGTCCACACTGGACGAGTTGGGTAAACGCCTTCTTATAGAGCCTTTATTCCATTTGACCGCATTGGCATGCACGGCTAGTTGTGACAGAGATGTGGATCTAATATTTGGTGCATGTGCCCTTAAACGGTCATGGGTTAGAAATTGTTGTTGCTGTGTGTTTTCGGGTATATCAATTGAATCAATCTCATCACAACTTAAATTTAATTCGGGCTTGGCGAATGATGTTTTAATACATTCCTTCACAAGAGGGGCCGAATCCAAAGACAGTGCCTTTTCTTTGGTAGACTTAATAGTAGGAGTTTTTGGTTTATTGGAAGTTGGAGAGTTGGATAATTTCTCTTGTGTAGTTTGGTGATACGATGAGTTGTTGATGATTTTTATAGTTAAATTATTTTTATTTTTACGATTTCTTTTGGTTTCGATTTTAGGTAAAATTGCACTTGTGGTAGATTCCATTTCTGTATTCTTAGAGTCATGCGACGATGCTGACGCTGCTGGTGATGTTGATGATGCGTTCTTCGTTGGGGCACAACGTTTTAACATTTGATTGTCCCTGTGGGATGATGAGCCATTATCATCCATTGTCGCAATCGTATTGATAGTGCTTTGTTGCACATTGTCTTGTACGACATGATCAATTTCGGGAAATTTAAAATAGTTACCATTCTTATAACCGGCCGAACTAATAACACCTAAAGGTGAGGCCAAATGTAAGTTATTTATAGAAGTCAGCAATTTAGGCGAATAGGTTAGACGTCCTGACGATAACATGGCTGCTTCGGCTGATGTTAGTATTCTGGGTGAACCGGTGTCATCTATAATCATATTTGGCGAGTTATTGTCACTATTTGCTTCTTCGTTTTTATCAGTTTTAAATTTTGGCTTGGTATTTTCTTTATCCGTTTCTACTGTACATTCAACCGATGAAGCGTTTTTTATAATCAAATGTTGAGGTGAACACGATCTACGATCATTAAGCGAGAATCGGCGAAATTTCTTTTGAAATTTTGGAGACGATGGCTCTAAATGCTTAATGAGACTTGACTTTGAGCTTGATTGCAAAATTCTAGGACTTTGATTTAATTCAATTTCCTCCGACTTTGATGGCAAACCTTCCAATTCGACTATACTCGTTGACATTTGAGCAACTAATGAAGTTGTTGTCGCATTGGTAGCAGTATATATAGCAGAGCTGCTGTGTGTTAGATTTTCAACATCTGTTAGATGTGGTGTTGGAAATTCAAATGGGCTTTGTAAAAATTCCATAGGTGTAAAATACGGTGTACTTTTATTACTTTCGGTGTCATCATCGTCATTGGTGGGAAATGAATATTCAAAGGCAGTGCGCATTAAATCCTCTTGACCTCGCTGCATTGTTTCTGACTCGAAACTGTTGTTGTTATTATTATTCTTTAAAGTGTCCATCACGTCGTAAGTTTAGGTAGTTTTTTGTAAAGGATACAAAGCGCCTTTAGGTCTACCAAACATATTCAAATCGCTAAGAGAAAGAGATAGAATTGCTAAATTTTAATCCAGGTACTAATGACACTTAAATGAGATTTATTGCTGTCATTACTAAATATACTTACTAGTTAAACATAATCCTTAACAATTTTAAACATTAATCTTAGAAATGCTCCTTTTATACCTGTTCGCTATCAATATTTATGATGGTTCGCCAGGTGTGTGTTGTTTTATTAATATAGCGTTATATTCTACTCTAGCCTCTTCTTGGCATATCCTTGTTTAGTTCGTTCGTTCGTTTGATGTTGGTTCGATATTATTTCATTAATAGATCATTAAACAGAAGTACGCACTTTTAGCTAAAATTAGCAAAGTAAAAGTATTTTTACTACTTTTATGAAAAATTCCCCTTGCAACAATGACATTAATATTTTCCATAAAATTTGTTAGTGTAATTCTAGGATTTAATCTGAAAATTGTAAATATTTTGGATTGTGAGGATTAAAAATTAAATCTAAGGTTTTATTGGCTGTCAGTTAATCTTTTTGCCAAATAGACACTAGAAAATTACCATATAGCTCGTTTGAACATGAAAAAATATGTAAATTCTAAACAAATAATTTAATTATGCACACTATTTTGTTTTTGGATAAGATTTCAATGATTTCCTTTGTGGACATCTGCGTCTTCCTCGATAATTTAGATGATATTAAATTCTTGATGTATCACATCGAGTAATTACGTAATTGCCAAATGTCTCTGATCCAGCTAGTATATTCGTGATTAAAACATATTTAGTTACTGGAAGAATTAGTCATTATCAACGGAAATAAGTAACTTGTAAACTACTCGGTCTGAAAAATACAATCGGCAGAGCGCTGGAGATGGTGGTATATTCGTTGGCAAAACTGAATTACATCCTTTACTGTGGACTTACAATTTAAAAATGATAACACTATTAAACGGTTATACGGCTCTCGTTTCAGACACTGGCAAAGTGTAGATAATATAAAAAATGGTATTTTAAAAATGAAGAATTCAGTTTTTATTCAGCCCTATTTACTCAAAAGAATAAGTTAGTAGAAAAATTAGTAAAACGTCTTGTATATCAAGTGTACTAGTTTTCAGCAATTTTTTTCCTGAAATTCCGTTTTCAGCAAAAGTTTTAGTTATATTTTTTAGCACTAAAATATTTTTGAACTAATGTTTTACTAATTTATTTTGCTACAAAAATTGTACTGATAACCGTATTTATAGCGTGGGCGACAACCAGATAGACAAGATGTAGATGCCGCAGCTTGTCTGGATGTAGTACAGACAACGGAAATGATAATTAAAAAAAAAACAACTCTACACAATTTCAATATTTAAATTTTAAGCAAATAAATTAACTAAAGTAAAATTTCTCTACAAATTTTTTGAGTTTTTTTCAGTCTATTAGTATTTCAGTCATTTAGCAAAAAGTTTAGTGATTTTAGCAAAGATTTTTTTTTATTTGCAATCGTCTAAGTGTTAGAAAAACTTTTGCTGGGATTACTACTTTTTTGGTAAAAATCAGCTCGCTGATTTTCAGCAAACACTTTTTGCTGAAATTCCCAACTTTTTTGCAAGCACGCTCCTGACTAAAAATTTGCTGACACAGCAACATTTTTTGCTGACTTTACTGACTTTTTTTTGAGTGTAGTATTACAAATTAAGTGCTTTTTCATGAATTAAAAAAAAAACTTTTTATATTTCCTGTACTTTGAATTAGAAAATGGCCGTATTTTTGCAGCACTTTTAAAACAATCACGCAGTGTAAAATCCATTTTTCGCACTGACTGCAAATTCTGTGAACCTCAAAAGAAACTGTGCACGTTATACCTCATTCATACTGAACCCAAAACTAGTAGTTTTTAAATTTATTTTGTTTTCGGTTGTCAAATTCCATGCAAAATTCTAATCGAAAACTTTAAAAAACCGAAAACTTCTAATTTTGGGTTCAGTATGAATGAGGCTTTAGACTTTTATGTCTTCAACTTTATTTTACTAATTTGCTTTATCATTCAACATTTTATATTTTTTGAAAAATATATTTCCCCTTTTCTCATTTTATAAAAAAAAAACAACAATAACAAAAATAATAACAAAAATATACAACAAAAGCAAAAATCTACTTCATATTTGCAGCGTCAAAAGAACTTGTACAGTAATAATAATAAAAGAATTTAAAGGAAAAGGGGAAAGAAAAAAAAAGAAAATCAGGAAGCTAGATACATAGTTTTTCCAAAATTCAAAACTGTTCTAAAGCAATTTAACAAACAAACCTGAAAAAACTTTTTTATGAAAAAAATCAAAGGAGTTATTCCGAACAGAATTTTCACATTAAAAATTCAGTAACAGAAAATAGTTTTTAGTGAAGGAAAATGTTGAAAACGTGTAGACAATGTCTAATAAAAGTGAAAAAAAGTAAGAAAAAAATTGGACTTTCAAGAAAGGATATCTTTTTACAAGAGTTTTAAAATTTCCGAATTCGAACAATATTTTTCGAATCCGCTTACGTAATAACCCCCCAGGAAATAATCGAAAAGGATACAAAAAATGAGGAAGTTCTTAAATAAATTATTTTTTTCTGGCAAATGAATAGGATTATGTAAATTTTCATAAAGAAAATTTGAGGTATTTTTCGTTTGAAAACTTTTTTACGAAGAGTTTATCAAATTATAAAAATAATAATAGGAATTAACTTAAATCAAAAATGCATACTTGTGAAAATAAAAGAATCTTTATTTAGGAGAAACACTTTAAAAACTGCATTTTTACAGGAACCATTGAAATGTTTTCCCCTTTTCCCCTAAGAAAATTTCACTCGAAATTTAAAGACCACAAATGGCTATTTAAATTGTTAATGAAAACTTTTTTTATTTTATAAGAAAGGTACAATTACAACAAACACAAAACTTAAAATTTTCACCAGATAAATAATAGTCTTGTATATTAGATTTGCTGAAAAACAAATTATTAGTGTCCGACAGAGTATTCGGCTTCGGCAAAATTTTGTCCGAATACCGAACTTTTCTATAAATCAATATTTTGCAACATTTAGTTCTTTAATTTTGTATAGTAACTAGGGTTTGGGGTTCGGGAATTCCCGGGCGGGAATTCCCGGGAAATCCCGGGAAAAGTTTGCCGGGAATTCCCGGGAAAATTATATATTTTTCCCGGGAAAACGGGAAATTTTAAAAATATTAAATTTTTTAAATTGTTTTTGTTTCGAATAGGATTTTTTAATTTTAGTCATAAAAAACATTTTAAATACCAAAACAAAAATGTCATTGTTAAAATCTTTTAAAAGGGAATACATTTATTTGACACCCAATAAAATCTTTGCCAAGTAATAAGGAGCATTTCAACTAATAGAGATTTTTCGCATAACTTATTCAAAATTTAAGTAGTAAAACCTAAAAACTTGGTAAAATGTTTAAAAGAAATATTAAAAAAAAGCTTTGTTTCTTACAAATAATCGCCCTTACTATCTAAATTTTTCAAATGTATAATTTAGGTAAAGTCGACTTTAGTTAAAATATTGGGTGGCAGTATACCTTGACTTGGTTTATTTTTGGAGCATTCTGATTGGTTAATTTATTTTCAACCAATCAAAATATTTGAAAATATAAATATTTTTGTAAGGTTTTCATACACAAAATGAACAAAACCGTTTGATTAAAAATAAAGTCGACTTTAAATTTAAAATACGCCTTTATATTAAGAGTCAATAATTTTATAAGTAACGTTTTCATTAATAAATGTGAAAAGAAAAGACTACAAGTTAACGGCGGTATCTAAATTTGGTTATCCGACATCTAAATTTGGTTCACAAAAAAAAAAAAACGAACTGATGGTCATGCAACATCTCTTGAAGAAAACAACAAGAATAACGTTTCAGCTAAAATTAGCAAAGTACCTGAAGAAAAAAGTTTAAGCTGAATAGGCATTAAAGGTTTTATGGTAGGGCAAACATTTCCTGAAATGGTATCCAAATTAGCTGCAGTCAATCCGCACCATAACCAGATCTTCGTTTATTTGAGAAAGTTTTTATAATAAAAACCTGGCATTGCAAAAAAATGAAACCGATGTAAAGAACATTATATTAAATTACTACAATCATGTAAAAGATATCATGATAAAAGAAATATTGAGCAATATTTCTAACAATGGGAGATTTACTATAATCTTAGATGAATGGACAAGAATATCAAAAAGAGATATTTGAACATATGTATAAACGGAAATAATTCATTTTATAACCTGGGGTTGGTTTATATATCAGGAAGATGTAATGCTGATGAAATAAGAAGAATTGTAGAAATAAGACTAGAAGAGTTTTATTTGTCTTTGGAAAATAACATTGTGGCCACCATATCTAATGGGCCAAGTGTGATGAAACGGTTTGTTTCCGCTAGAATCATGGTGCTTTCTGCTAGAATCATGCAATTCATTTGGCAGTGCTGCGAGTAGTTTATGTGAAATCAAATATTCAACATTCTGATATTTTTACTTTGAATTCTCACTACACAGACTGCATTTGTACTGAAATAGTGTTTTTTTTAACAAAAATTACTTATATAGGTGGTTTTCATTAACAATTTTGTTCAAAAATATTTCCCGGGATTCCCGGGAATCCCGGGAATCAAATTTTTTCATTCCCGTTTCCCGGGAAATAAAAAAGTCCGGGAAATCCCAAACCCTAATAGTAACTTATAAATATGCACATATTTAACTTAATTTTTACTTAAAGAGCGAAAAATACAACTTTTTTATGTTTTTGCAGTTTATAAATATTTAGAAATTGGTTTCCGCATCTTTGAATTTGAAAAAGTTGCATGAAATTCTATTTTTATTCAAACACAAAAGTATTCGGCTTCGGTTTCGGCCGAACTTAGTAATTTTGGCCGAAGTTCGGCTTCGGTTCGGCCTTAAAAAAGTGAGTTCGGTCGGACACTACAAATTATACACAATTTTCACGTGCAACACTTTATCGTGCAAAACATTTTGTTAAAATAAATTTTTAAAAATTTATTTAGGAAACGTTTTTACAAATCAATGTTAATGATAACTACTGATCTTTTTCCTTCGGTATTAAATAATAAATAGTACAGATAAATTTTTTAAAAGAGAATTGGATCAATATCTGAGTATTTCCGATGTCCAAAAAATCAAATGTTTTCGCTAAAAAGCTCAATGAACTATAACACAGCATTACCAAGAAAAAATTTATGGAGATCAGACCATCAGTTCTATATATTTCGGACACGCTGATTACGTACTTTATTTTTCGATCTAAGGTATAAATTTTCCGCGAAATGTCTTTAAAGTTTAGTGGTTCTCCATTTAGTTTTTTATATAAAAAAAATTTCAAATGCAATCAATATACATTTTTTGTGGTGAAATGTAGGCACAGGACCTGCAGTCATATTTAGGGTTAATATCTGATGCACAAAACTTGATATTGTAACCACTGTTCGCGTTTTATATGGATTTTTACGGTTTTTTATGGTTTAACCAATTGATGTAAAATCGACCTTGATAAATGTTATGACTTAAGCTTAAGTTAAAGAAGCAGTTAAAAAGAAAATATTTCAATAAAAAAAATTATTCACGTATCGCGATTTTTCGAAAATTTTGTATGGCAGCATAGCTTTCCAAGTTGTCTCCAAAGTCCAACTTTTAGTATAATATGGCATACCTCCAAAAACTGCTCCTTCAAAATTTCAAACAAAAAAGTTTACATTTGCTAAAGTTATCGCAATAAATATACTTATTTAATAAGGTTAGTACTAAAGAAATTATAATACTAAGGGCTGGTATCTTATATCCAATGCTTAGTTTACTTTAATCCTTGATTTAGAAATCATTGATTAGCCCTTAAACTTACTTAAAATAATATCGGTAACTTATAAAAATTTAATCAATGATTTGTTAATTTTAGATATTTTCATTTGACAATACGAATAAGAAATAAAAGAAAGTAAAAAAAAGTTTGGAAACTAGCGAAATAAGAGTTTTTTATAGAATTTTTCGCATGATATGGGGTCATAAAATTATAAAATAGATGACCAAATTGTTGTCTTAAAAATCATCAATCGCTAAATGCCTCAAATAGGAAGTGTCTTTTTGCATGCTACATGCATATCTTAATTTTTTTCATTGGGTAAGTGTGTATAATTATAAATTTGTTTTTAGTCCAGGAAGGTGTTATTAAGAAATATTTATGAAGGACAAGATAAGTTTTGATGTTTTGGATACATTCAATACAAATTTTAAAGTCAGAATTTATTAGAAAACTAGGTTCAAAGGAAAAGTAAAATAACTATGCCTCTATATTATTTGTTATTCGTTTAGGTAAATATATATGGATCAAATTTAATATACACATACAGTGACATCTCCCAAAGCAGTAAATTTTCACAAACCGCGAAACTTAAACGCTTGATTTTCTTGATTCTATTTTTAAGATATCTTCCAACAATTTTGTGTACAAATCAAAAACCTTCTGAAGAGTAATGTCTGTGAAATTTTGTGTTAATTGAACAAATTAGAATTTTTGAATTTTGTGGAAAATAAAAGATATGAATCCAAAAATATTCCTCGGAAGAAAAAATATATGGCGTACTTAAAAAATGTACTGCAGGAAGTATTTAAGTATGCCTATAACTGGTCTAAACAACTACCATAGAATCTTAGCAGTATGCATAAATCTTAACCTCTGTTAACTGACTCTGTCCGACATTTCAACAATTTTTAATAGAATGTCGTAGATTAAGTTTTATGGTTAAATTTTATTAAATAGTAAAAATTGGTTCAATAAATAAGCAAAATAAGAAAAAATTTAATAAAAAACTATACTCATTAACTACAATTTAAGATCTTCCAGGAGCACGTGAAGGATATCTTATATCTTTATATATCTCATATTTTTCCAGAAAATTCGAAAATTTAAATTATTTGTAATTTAAAACGGCAGAATTAAAAAAATTATTGTGAGACACCTTAAACATTATTTTTGGTAAAATTTTCCTTCCACGAATCATGGTTTATTTGTGCTAAATAAAGATCAAAATTATGACCGATTCTAACAAACTATTAGTACAGAATCCAATATTATGTCATATTATTAAAATTTCCCCCAAATATTTTCTTAATTCCAATTGGTATTTTTAGAGAAGATATATGTGCAAGTTACTAAAGATGTTCATTATTTAGATGGCACATAAAGATGTTGTACGGTGTCTATTTACAAATTAATTGATCTACGTAAAACTTTTTAAAAAGTCACCAACATTAGAAAAAAAATGTTAATACTAACATACAAATCATGTTAGTATGTTTAAGGTCTTAATCACAGAAATTTCTGTAATTAAATTTAAGCAATGTTTAGAGTAAAATCAGAGATTAAAATTTGATGAGTTACTGTAATTAAGTGCTTAACAATGATTTTCTTCTTAATCATTGTTTAATATCACATAAGATACCAGGCCTAATTTTGATAAAAACTAAACAAAGTTTATAGTATATTTTTGATATAAAATAATAAATATAAATGTTAACAATTTACATATAGTGTTAATTTAAAATTAAATCCTTAAAGTATACTATAAATTTTGTTTAGTTTTTACTAAAATTAGTACTACTAATAGAAATAAATCTGTAAAAATAGCAGAAAAAGTTACTAAAAATTAGTTAAAAATTATGCTGCAGTAAAAACTGCTCAAATTAGCAGAAACAAAAAAATTTAATTTAATTTTGGGAGAGACTGGTGTCCGGGAGGCTCTTGTGTGACAAAAAACGGGGGAACATAGTAACATGTAAGTGTGGGTACTCAAATTAAAGGAAATTGTCTCACGATTCTCTACGTTTTATGGATAAAAAAAGAATAACATTTTTGGAATCGTGAGACAATTTCCTTTAATTTCAGTACCCACACTAATATGTTACTATGTTCCCCCGTTTTTTGGCCTCCACGGGCCTCCCGGGTCCGAGCCCCTCCCAAAATTAATTTCGGTGTTTTCTTTTTTAATTCTAGATTAATTTTATTTTAATTATTATTAAAATGGTAATTTCAGAAAGCTGATTTTTACCCTAAAAAATAGTAATCTTAACAAAAGTTTTGCTAACACTTAGTCGATTGCAAATGAAAAAAAAATCTTGCTAAAATCACTAAAGTTTTTGCTGAATACTAGTAGACTGAAAAAAACCCAAAAACCTTGTAGCGAAATTTTATTATAGTTAATTTATTTGCTGAAAATTTAAATATAGAAATTGTGTAGAGGTTTTTTTAATTATCATTTTCGTTGTCTGTACTACATCCAGACAATCTGCGACATCTACATCTTGTCTATTTGGTTGTCGTCCACGCTATAAATGCGGTTATCAGGACAATTTTTGTAGCAAAATAAATTAGTAAAACATTAGTTCAAAATTAGTTAAGTACTAAAAAATATAACTAAAACTTTTGCTGAAAACGGAATTTCAGCAAAAACTTTGCTGAACACTAGTACACTTGATATAGAAGACGTTTTACTAATTTTTCTACTAACTTATTTTTTGAGTGTAGGATAAGATAGGAACAGCAAAAATAAACTCTTAAATATACAGAATTTTAGTTATATTATAGTTACATTTTCGTTAATAGAAAATAACTTAACCTGCTAAAAGATTTTGCTAAATAATTAGTAGCCTAAAGAACCACAAAAAATTTTAAATTTTCTAAGTTTTTTTTTAACGCAAATAAAAATTGAGGCTATTTTTAGCAAATATTTCTGCTGATTTTAGCAGAATAGATTGCTATTTGCATTCAACTGAATTTAGCTTAAAAATAACAAAAATATTGTAGATAAACCAGTTTGTTTTTGCTATTGTTTTAGTCTACTAATATTTAGGAAAATTGTCTACAGATTTTACAGTACAATTTGTCATTTTCAGTTAACTCAAATATAACTAAAATTCTGTGAATTTAACAGTTTCATTTTTGCTGTACTAGTATTTATTTCTTTGACATTCAAGGGACGTATCATGTCAATGGACGTATCTGATGAGAACGTGTTGAACATATGTATGTACGTCCTATACATACGTCCTATATTTGTAAACAGTTTCAAATCGCACTATACTATTTTTACACTGATTTTTAGTAAAATTTTATTTTTTAGTAATCATTTTTGCTATTCTCTTATTACAAATTACGGATTTTTTTACTAATTCTCGCTGCTGATTTCAGCAAAACATTTTACTAAATTTAGCAGAAAAATATACTAATAATATTTCTGATTTTTTACAATTCTTGTTTAGTTTATATTTGATACTATTGATATATTCTTAGTTTGGAAATAACACTCAGAAAATTGTATTGTATCTCCAATGCATAAAAAGGTAATAACTAGAGAACCGTTTGCAATTTTGACTCCAAATTTCAAGTACGATGAAGTAATTATACGCTTATTAAAATCGAAAGAAAAAAAGTTTTTTTTTATAATTTTTTTTTTTAGATTTTACAGTTTTTTTTATTTTTTAGTACGTTTTTTTGTTAATTTCAGCAGATTGATTTTAAATTACAGTTTACAACAATTTACTGAAATTTAGTAGCTGCAACTAATTATTTATACTAATTTCATTGTACTAAAATTATGATATTTAGTAAGTTTTTTAACTGATTTTAGCAAATCGATTTTGAATTGCAGTTTACATAAATTTTACTAAAATTTAGTAGCGGCTACTAATTTTTTCTAATAATTTTATTGCACTACAGATCAGCAGACATGTGTTGTTAAAATTAGCAAAAAAAAAATACCGCTGGGCTCAAAACAGTTAAATTTCCCGTAATAACAGCAAAATTTTCAGTAGCCATTACAGACTTTTTTGGTTGAGTGTATACAAAAAATATTTGAATGTGTGTAAAAAATGTGTTTTTGATAAAAGAAAAAGAATATATGACATTATATATGCGCTACAAGACACCGGAATCACTTTATTGATTCTTTGTTGACTGCTCCCATTGATTGGGTAAAGGCTACACTCAAAAACGTAAATAACAGCAACATTTTTTGCTGACTTTAATGAATTTTTTTCTTTTGAGTGTACTTTAACAAAAAAAATTATAGAAGTATTACACCCAAAAAAAAGTCAGTAAAGTCAGCAAGTTTTTAGTCAGGAGCTTGCATGCAAAAAAGTTGGTAATTTCAGCAAACACCTTTTGCAGCAGCGAGCTGATTTTTACCAAAAAAAAAGAAAAGTAATCTCAGAAAAAGTTTTGCTAACATTTAGTCGATTGCAAATGAAAAAAATCATTGCTAAAAGCACTAAACTTTTTTCTGAATATTAGTAGACTGAAAAAAACTCAAAAAATATGTAGAGAAATTTTACTTCAATTAATTTATTTGCTGAAAATTTTATTATTGAAATTGTGTAGAGTTGTTTTTTTTTTAATTATTTAATTTCCGTTGTCCAGACAAACTGCGACATCTACATCTTGCCTATCTGGTTGTCGTCCACGCTATAAATACCGTTATCAGTACAATTTTTGTAGCAAAATAAATTAGTAAAGCATTAGTTTAAAATTAGTTTAGTGCTAAAAAAATATAACTAAAAATTTTACTGAAAACGGAATTTCAGCAAAAAAATTGCTGAAAACTAGTACACTTGATATACAAGACGTTTTATTGATTTTTCTACTAACTTATTTTTTTTTGAGTTTAGTTATTAGCAAAAAACTATTGAACTTAAATAGTCTTACTCGCGTCATTAGTCAAATTAAAATTTTATATCGAAAACAACAAATATGTCAGTTAAGCGGCCCATATACATACTCTATTATCAATATTATGCCACAACTTTTGAAATTGTGCTAACATACTGACGGTGTATGTGTTTAATTGTAAGCTACGCAAGATTATTGTGTGAATCAAATCATTTTTGAATTTTATTGCACAACTTAACAAATTGTATAATGTATTGACGACAGTGTTGGTAAACATTTTTAGGTAATCTAGTGTCTACAAATGCAATGAAATGTGAAGATAACTCACAAAGCAACAACAGCGAAAATAATTTTGTTGTTGCTTTGTGTGTAATTCGTAAATTTTATGACAATATGCCATACAAGCTGCGTTTGTGCGGCATTCCTATCAATGATATCTCAAACAATGTTGACAGTAGAAAGCAGGAATACTTTGAAAAACACTTGATAACACTGATAGAGAGTCACACAAACTCAGCTACAATAGCATTTAAAGACACTAGGTTATGTTGACATTTAATATTGCATAGAATATTGCGGGCAAATTTTTTTAGCAAATATGTTGCAATATATTGTAAAGGTGTGTAGCAAAACTATAGAAATACTATGCCAATACACTGGACATAATATTGCAAATTTATGAAGGCCTTTAGAGCTGTCATTGTAAAATAATTCTAAAAAGTATATTTTGATGGACAAGCGGAATAACTGTATACTACATTTACATTAACAAAAAGTAGTAGTTTTTGAAAACTATTTGCATTTATATGTCAAATTCCATACATATTTTAAATGACAAACTAACGGTGGGTCAAATACTAACGGTGGGTCTCATACTGCAGGTTTAAACTTTAGGTAATAGCTAACCCAAAAATTTGTTGTTGTTTTGTGAACGTTTTTTTTGGAATTTTCTTTTGTTTATAGTTAAGTTAAAGTTAAACCATTTTCTTTTGTTTCTTAGTTAACTTGAAGTTACCCCTACAGTACGAGATCCACCGTAAAAGTTTTTAAAAACTTCTACACTCAGAGAATTATGTCGGTAAAATTAACTGCAATTGTAGTTAGAAAAGTATACACTGCAAATGCAGTTATTTTAACTACAATTCAAATTAAATATAACTAAAATTGTAGTTAATTCAAATACAAATGCAGTGTCTACATTTTTAACTACAAATGCAGTTAATTTTACCGACATACTTCTCTGAGTGTAGTGTAAATTGGGCTTTAGTTGTTTTTAGCGATATTAGGGCAATTAACCACTAGGTATTTGCTGGAACGTTAACTGTCGTTTTGTATTATGTATTGTGTTTTTATACAAAATTTGTTTATTCAATTTTAACAGGATATTGTGAAAACTAAACTTTATAATGTTTATATCGGCAAAGGAAAAATGGTTTTAATAGGAAAATTTTAATTTTTATAAACGAATTTGAAACGTTCACTATAGCCACTTTGCAAAAAACCCATTTTTATGAGTTTTTGAGGGTTAAAGTGTTTTGTTGAAATTCCTAGTGGAATCGTAGATATTCACGGATATGTGTACATATTTTTTGTAGATTTAATGTTAGTGCCGATGTATTCTTAGCTCTTGGTTAATGAAAATAATTATAAACAAATCACTGCATGCTAAATTAGAAGAGTACTTCTTTTAATAGTTTACTCAATAATCCGCAGTCGTAACACAAATTAGAATATAGAAAAGGTGAAGAATTAGTAGTAGCAGCAATAAGAATTTTTTATTCTGCTGTTTTTCGTATCTAATAGATTTCTATTTTCGTTACAATTCACTGTCTACTCCCCTCAATACAACTATAATGTTGATTGTATATGTTAAGTGACCAAAACCAAGTTCAATGAAGTGTTCATCACTATTATTATTATTAAACACTAAATACACAAAAAATAATTATAATTAAAGTAAGCAATCGGGAGGGGAAAATACTTTCTTTTATTTAAATATTTTAATTATTGTGGATATATTTTAACATTTGATTTATTTTGCTTTTCTTTTATTATTTCTTAGTATTTTTGGATATTATTTATAATTTTCTTAAATTTTTTTCTTCAGCTCTGCATGAGTCCTCATCTTCCAAATTATAAATGAGGTGTCATAGCCCGTATTTTTATAATTTTGTAATTAATTTCCGTCGTTTACCGTTTTTAAATCGTTTAATTTATTTAATTTTATTGATATTAAGCGTTAATCACGTTAATATTTTTATAATTTTAGCAAATATTATCAAAATTAATATTATTATATTGTATTATGATTTTTTTTATGAACGTTCTATAAAGAATATGGTATTTTTTTAGGCAGACAGTAATATACACAATAGTGAACTAATTTCTGTATTTTCAGCGAGTATCTATAATATACAACGAGTTACTTATACGATTCTTTATGTTGGTGTTCATTAACAACAATTATTAACATACAGATACATTTGAAAAGAGAGATTATTACCACCAACAAACGGGGAATGCTAAAATATGAAAAATTAATGTGTTGTAATTAGAAATAAAAAGAAAAAATGTTCTTCAATACGACCTAATAAATACATAAAATAAGCAAACAATAAAATTGCTGAGACATTTTCGTTAAAAAAAGATTTATATATTATTTAATAAAAACAAACATGAAATATTTCCCCATTATTTTATTCGCAATCTGGCTACTTTAGGATACACACTGAACGTGCTCATTACGTTCATTCTTTGTATACAATCGCTGCCAGATTGTTTTTAAAAGTTAGAAATAGTAACGGGTTTGGATTAAAATGTGTATTTATAATATAAAAGGATAAATAAATTAAAACAATTTTTAAACGAATAAAAAAGTTAAAGTAGGGCATGCCGACTATAAAATACCCTACACCAGTCTGGTTAAAAGCCAACTAATGTTTGAATCCGAAATTCGAATGGGTTATATCAGACTTGTGTCAAAATTTTCTATAAAATGATGGAGAAAATTGAAAATATAGCCCATATGGGCGATAGGTCCAAATATGGGCCGATCTTATCTACAATCAATAGGTTTTGTCCTTGGGACCATGTGAGCCAGCTAACCAAATTTAATTGAAATATCTTTGTATTTGCGACTTGTAGCTTGAAAAAAGCTAATTTTGGGGGGGAACTTTATATGGACACTAGGTCTAAACATGGACCGATTTTAACAAAAATCAATAGCCTTCGTCCTTGGGCCGACATAGGTCCGTGTACCAAATTTCATTAAAATAACTTCGTATTTGCGACCTGTAGAGTGCGCACAAGAATGCATAGGCTGTCAGACATATGGACATCGTTAAATAGAAATAAAAAGTGATTCTGAGCCGATCGGTATACTATAAGGTTGGTCTGGGTCCAATATTTTTTGGTGTTACAAACATCAACAAAAACTTATTATACCCTATCCACGTAGTGGTGTAGGGTATAAAAAGCTGTAAACAAAACAAAAACGGCCAAATTTTGTGTAATATCACAAAACTTAGAGTAAAAGTTTCCTGGCAGTTTTACAACCATATAAAATCAACGACAAATTTATTAATTCGCTTAAGTAAATGTTCAAAGAAACAAATATATGTTTAAAGATATCGAATTTTTTGTTTAATAGCTGTGTTTGTGCGGCACGCTATCTACGTTTGCCTATGTGTTTCCCATACAAATTTGAAATTAGTAACTTTGAGAGTTAACACTAAACGTTGGCTTTGCCAAATTCATATGAGAATGACATAAATCAATGTTGATAGCTTGCCGCGTAAACATAGATAATATTGCAACAATTTTAAGGCTAATGAACTATATCTTTTGTAAAAAAATATTTTTGAAAATAATATTTTTTTATTCAAATTTGTAATTTATGTTTTTCGTTCGGTTCAAGATCATGAAAATTTTTCTTTTCCAATGAATAGAAAACTTATAAATTTTATTTGTATACAAATAAAATTATATATTATCCCCTCAATTCATAAATGCTTTGTAAAGTTATAGCAGGTTTACAAAACGTCATCTTCATACATAATTTGTTCATTAAACCTCCTTTAATTTTACAAAGCGTTTATGAATTTAGGGGTATGTCTGTTCTCGTACTTTACGAAGTTACACAAACTAGCCCAAAGGCGTTCCCGTACTCAAAATTGCGTGTAAATTGTTGTTGTTTGGGCTGTTTTGGGTTCCCGCGGTAACGTACGGGAGCGCACATATTATAATAATGGAGAATATTTAAATTTTAACTGGTAATTCATTAATCGGGCCTAAGTGCGGGAATCTAAAACAAAGGCCATTTACTCCCAATGACAAATACGCACTTTGTTTTAAACGCATCAAGAAAGGAGTACAATTTTCGGGAAAAACAATTTTGTAGAAAAAACCGTGCGACGGAGTTATACATGTGTATTCAAAGGCTTTTTAGAAGAGATGGACACGTGACACGAAATGTTCGTGATTCACCCATCTACTCACGTGCATCGTGCGTGAGTAAGAATAAAAGATCGTGAGTTTGTTTAATGTCTTCATTAGCGATATTTAGTTATTTTTACTGTTTTTCGGTTGCAGTTTCGTAATTGTGAGTGCTTTTTTACTATACTGACGTGAGTGAGAGTAGAAAAAATAGTCGTGCTTGATTATTTTTTTTTTTATGAAAAACTCATTTGCATATCTCTACTTTATTGAATACAAATATCTTGGAAAATTTTCTTAAGTCGACTTAAGTTCTTCTGTCAAAAGTCCAAAGATTTGATTTGTCGTGTTTTATTTCTGTCTAAAGTTTTTATTATAGCTTTTGTTCATATATAAGCCGAAACTGGCCGCTTACTTTGGCGGCGGCTATTATCACATAAAAAATTAGACAGCGGCGGTGCATCGTCTTTGAGCCACTCGACTTGTATCTCTGGTTGGAATAATTAAATTTGTAAAAAATTACAAATATACATTAGTAAATTAATATATTTTAAAAAAATATGAAAATAATTAAAAGCAAAACACAAAACTACACGAAAAAGATAAATAGTTAACAAAACATATGAAAATATAAAGTGAAATCGTATTTTAATGCCATGGTTGTATGAAAAACGAAAAAAGATTCACAAGTATCCCATAATTACAATAAAGTTTTAAAAAGATAATTGACAATTACTCTATGTAAACAAATAAAAAAGAATAAAATTTAATGGAATTTGATAAAGACGCATTAAACAAAATTAATAAAACAAAAGTGATTCATCGTTATCATATATAATACACCTCCTTCTCTTCTATACGACCCAGCTAAAAATTAACTCCCTCCTGCATTGGGTTGGCTGGTTGGTAGGTTGGCGTTTGTTGCACTTGTTTCGTACAGTGGAGATTGTGTTATGCTGATTGTTTGACTTTCGTGATTTTGATTTTCTTATTCTTAAATATATACAATAAGATACGTCGTCTTGTTAAGCACCTCCGGCAGCTGATAGAGGGAAATGATAGAATTTAATTCAGTCAGCTGCTTTGTTTGAAAAAAAGAGAAAATTTTAATTAATCTTTGAATTTTTTTAATGAATGGAAGATTTTTAACATAACGCTAACACTCTCGGTAAATAAAATGGATTTAGTAGATATTGATCAAGTTTTAGATAACCTAGAGTTACACGAAGAGGCAGCTAATGAACAAAAAAGAGTTGAAGAAAGTTTTCTAAAAGAACAACCAAAATGTTCGTCGTCAGCAGGCAATATAAGTAATGGTTTCATACAATTACCCAAACAGTTTACGGCAGATAAATCTGGGTTTAAGTCGGTCTCTCATAGTTTAGATGATTATTGCAGAAATGTCGAATCTTTAGAAACAAAAGTTTTTCCCAGTATTACGGAACAATGTCAAAAATCTCATGATGATTATGACAATCATAGATTTCAACCCTCACATTTAGCAGCCTCTTCTAAACTGGAATTGGCAGAATATGAAAATGAGGTAGAAGAAAGTAAAGATATACATAAATTTACCGAAGAGAAAAGAAATAAATTGAAAGTGGCAAGTAATGATTCCTTGGAAAAGGAAGCAACTGATTCATATAATTCAATAACTTCAGAATCATTGACTACTTCCTCAAACTCAACATTTTCATCTGGTCCTTCGTTAGACGCAGAATCATCATTAGAAGAACCTACTCCCTTAACGAATTCAAGAGATAATGTTGTTACGACTGATGATCATATAAATTCTTCAGAGTTACTGAAAAACAAACAAATTTCTCCAAATGTCATTCAAGAAGATGGATATGAAAAAGAAGAAGAAGAAGACGAAGAAGTCTCGGAAGAATTACCGTTGACAACAAATTCTTTATATCAAAAGGATAATATACAAAATCCTGAAACTGGAGAAAACGTAATAGAAGAAGAAAATCCTCTAGATATAACAAATTCTCTAAAATTTTTAGAGATTACTGCAAATCCCAATATGGAAGATTTAGCACAAGGTTTATCTTCAATATCCATAACCAGTGTCAATTTACAATCCCAATCTATATTACCATTGGGAACTTCAATGTCATCGTCGTTAGGTAAAGTATTAGAAAATTTAACTGACTCTAATGATACTTCAGCTTTAAGCCAAATACGTGATATATCGGAAAAACCTGAAACAAATGAAATTATGGCAGATTCAATAATGCAGTCGGTACAACCCAATACATCAGTAGAAGTTATAAATGAACCTGCACAACAAGCCCAGCAACACCAACAACAAATTGCACAACAGCTTCAGCCCTTTGATTATATGCCAGCTAAAATGGAAACAAATCTTCGCATACAAACACAACAACCCATAACATTTTGTTCTACTATGGATGATATATCTGATACAGAATTAGATTCTATGTTACAAGAGATGGACATTGATGATGACGCCGAAGAAGAACAAGATCAGGAACTAATAAAATCTAAATTGGAATCTATAGAAATAGAAAATTTAGATAATACGAAATGTATCATCTCCCAAGAAGATGTTAAAAATATTGTAATACATTCGACCGAACAACAGCATGAAATTGCCTCTGTTGCCAGTTCAGTAGGTGATCATCCTAATGGTGATAGCTTCTCACAGGCTTCGACAGTAGAGTTTTCAGAAATAAGACCACAGTTGCAAATACCCCAAGAATTTAAAGAATCAGAAGATAATGTTAATATGAATTCGGCTGCCTCTTCTTACAGCAACAGTGAAACTTCCTCCTTGGAAGGTGATTTAATACAAGCAAAACCTTTAGAAGGAGAAGCAGAAGATGGTGAGGCATCTAGACCCCAAAGACCTACTTCACTAGATTTACCAGCTATACAAGCTTTAGATATATATGCCAGTGCCGGACAAACTCCTCCAGGAAATGAACAACAACAGCAGGAACAATCTGATCTTAATACTCCTTCACCTGATGTAGAACCCCAAATAAATGCTATAACCAATGATATAGCTGAAGCTACTGGTTATAGTGAAGATCCTCATGCTAATTTGGGGAAAATACCTCCAATCTGGGTACCTGATAATATGGCAACTGGTTGTATGCAATGTTCGGCTAAATTTACAATGATTAAACGCCGACATCATTGTCGTGCTTGTGGTAAAGTTTTGTGTTCAGTCTGTTGTTCACAAAAATTCAAATTGGAATTTCTTACTGAACCTGAATCTCGGGTATGTGTACAGTGTTATTTGATATTAACACAAAGGCAAACAAATACAGCTATAAATTCCTCTCACACAATTCCTACACATACGGCGCCTTCTCTCGAAACTGCTGCTGTGGTTAATGACTCTACAAACAACACTTCTGCTGCCGCGGCAAAATCTCCCAATCCTAATAATCCTATGGAATATTGTTCAACTATACCACCTTATCGACAAGTTAGCACTGAACCAAAAACACCACCGAGTGTTATTGTTCCCGTCGGGGTGCTGAAAAAAGATAATGGCAGTTATTCTTCAACTTCTTCAAACTCAAGTGGTCAAAAGGCCCGTAAACGCAAATCTGTAATGTTCAGTGATGGCATAGCACCGGGCAGTGATTTAGCTAGCATCGATCAGTGGAATGAACCTAAGCAAGCAAGAAGACAAAGTGATCGTTCGAATAGAAATTCTCCTTCTGGTAACAATAAACCTCCAACGCCAGCTAAATCTGAACATATAACAGATGCCACTACTATGGGTTTAGTAGCGCAATTATTTAGAGGATCAATACCACCCTCAGCCGCTGCTGCCACCGTAAATGCAGTGCAATCTAATTCGACTATAACAGCAAGTGTTAGTGGTGTAAAAGGGAATTGTAAGTTAATTTAAAAGTAGTCAAAAGTATATTCTAACTAAATATATGAAAAATTTTTATTTAAAAAATTTTTATTGTTCTAGCTTCCAAAACAGTTTTAACTAAAAATAACCCATCATCTACGACAGTGACTAAAACTCAAGATAATAGTCGTGCCAAACATTTGCCACCTTCGGGTTGTGATGATCATGGCTGTTTTATACCCACAGTCGATGGAAGTTTACCACCCATTGTCATTATAAAAGATGAAAGTGGTTGTGATTTCGACTACAGAGATGTGGCCAATAACTATGATTTAATTATACGTTTACAAAACGAAACTTTAAAATTTGCAGTACAAAAAAACTTCTATGTCTTTGTTAAAATTGTAAATTGTAAGTATACAGACACTCAGATTATTGGATATTATAACAAAAAATGATTAGTAAATATAAAAATTATAAATTATGGCGGGAACGAAAACTTCAAAAGTAAAAATTTCAGGATTAGCTGGCAATACCGCTAAAATACCCTAATCGATTCAAAACCCTTTCAACTGACTGCCGTTATTCTTAAAACCCGTTTACCGAAATAACCGAAATACAGTCATATTTAAAATACCGAAACCGAAATAAATCAAATATTAATAACCTTAAAATAACGTAGCCGAAGTAAATGAAATACCGATAATTTTAATTCCTTTCCTTTGGTTTTTGTTGTTATATGATATAACTTATATCAGCATAGAATTGGTTTCTGCTGAAATGACAGAACAAGATTTTTTGAAATACATTTGGAATTTTCTCAAATACATTTGGAGAATTTTGAAATACAAATGGAATTATTTGAAATGCATTTGGACAATTTTGAAATACAGATTTTAATTTTTAAATACAAATAAATAATTTTGAAATACATTTGGACAATTTTAAAATACAAATGGAATTTTCTTAAATACAAATAAAATATTTTAAAATATATTTATAATATTTTAAAATATATTTGTATAATTTTGAAATACATTTTGAAAATTTTAAAATTCATTTTGGACAATTTTGAAATGCAATTGGACAAATATCAAAGGTTTTTTTTTTGACAATTTTAAACAATATTTGGACAATTTTGAAAGAGTTTTTGGACGATTTTGAATGATTTTTGGACAATTTAAAAACATTTTCGGAAAATTTTAAAACATTTTTGGATAATTTTGAAACATTTTAGGCAATTTTGAAATATTAGACAATTTAAAAATTTTTTGGATAATGGAAGAAAAAGAAAAAAAAATTAAGATTTCTTTATTTTTTTCACTTCAAAAGCGTACGAATGTCGAGTTAGGGACCCTGGAAATACCCATATATATTATTACTATATTTTTTTTAATTAATACTTTTAACATATTAATATTACTATTTTATTTATTTTTACATTAATCTTTGTAAGGGACAAGAGTAAGCTGCTTACAGCCTTTTTTTACTTCTCAGTACACTATAAAAGAAAGCAGTTACTTCAGGGCATTTGTTTTATTCTGCCCAAAAACCTGTAAATTTTTTACTGCGGGTATCAAAAACAAAGGAAAACTTTTTACATTCGGTTGCCACATCAAGTCTACAAGTGGTTCTTCTAGAAATAAATCTATGGGACTACACCATTTCCAATTGTATTTCAGAAATTATCATTTTATTTCAGAAATTATCAATTATTTTTCAGATTTATCAATTGTATTCCTGAAATAATAAATTGAATTTCAGTTTTATCAATTGTATTTCAGAACTTATGAATTGTTTTTTTCACATTTATCAATTGTACTTCAGAAATTTTGAATTGTATTTCAGAAATTTTTAATTGTATATAATCAATAAATTCTGAAATACAGTTGATAATTTCTGAAATACAATTGATAATTTCTGCAATACAATTCATAACTTCTGAAATACAATTCATAACTTGTGAAATACAATTGATAAACAAGAAAATCAATTGAGAAATACATTTGATTAAACTGAAAATCAATTGATAATTTCTGAAATACAATTGATAAAACTGAAAACCAATTGATAATTTCTGAAATACAATTGATGAATCTGAAATACAATTGATAACTTCTGAAAAGCAATTGGAAATGGTGTAGTTCCAGAACCCGTTCCACGAACTGAATGTAAAGTGTAACTGAACGAGAACCGGTTCTAGAACTAGTTCCAGTATTTATTCTAGAGCAACCGATTCTACTTTTGAGCTATAGAACCAGTTGTTTTTGGGGCAACTTTAAACTAAAACATCAGTATTAGAACCGTCATTGGAATGAGGAAAAGCAGTTGTTCTATAACCTATTTGGGGGTGTCAAACTTCATATTTTTGAGAGTATATTAACGCTGTTTAAAAATAAATTCCAATTTCCTAAGATTAGAATATGCTCCCAGAAAAATTTGTAAATAAAACTGCAAACTGGACGACACGGTTTTTATATTTTTCGTCATGCTTTCAAAATATTCTACAATTGATTATAAGTGCAAATATGTGTCGGTCGGTTTTATATCTAATTTCTAAAATTACCGAAAATCTACAAAACACAAAAATACCAAAAATTTTCGATTTTCTTCCCCCTATTTATATAAGACAAATCAACGCTGCTCCAACCAGACACACCATGTGTTTTTGAGAAGTTAAAAAAACACTATTATTTTGCGCTTTCGCAATGTTTTTTCAAGTTCTTTTTTTAATAAGATAATTTTGCATTTTTTTTTTGAAATATTTAAAGAAAAAAAATGTTATTATATATTAAAAACTTATCGCGAAAAGGGTAAAACAAAATCTTTTTTAGAAGTCTCTTAAAACACATGCTGTGTCTGGCTGGAGTAGTGTCGATATGTTGTTTTCAGAATTATTTTCTCTATCACATATGTACACAAGGATTTTTAAAGCGAGTTTTCTGTCCAAAAGTTTATAATTAAATTTTTATACCCACTTAATTCAAAATACACTTAAATATATTGAAATCTATAAAAATAACGACCGTCATAATTTACTGTTTTATTTTAGTAAAATGTTGCTTAAATCGAACTGTCATTAATTTTACTACTAGTGGTATGCATCATGTTGGTAATGATGAAATTGTTATTCTATTGGAATTTGAACCACCAGTCTCTAAAGATGTTGCTGCACTAGGTCCTTTAATACCCAAGGATATATTTGTTCACTTGAATGAAATCTACAATAATGCCGAGTTGGGTAATCCCATACAAGAACTTACACATACCAGTCCTCAGGAAACGAATTTCTTGGGTTCACGAGACTATGGTGGTTTTATATTTATACGGCCTACATTTCAATGTATGCAAGATGTAATACAACCAGAAAGTCCCTATTTAATTGGTATACTAATACATCGTTATGAGGTACCGTGGGCAAAAGTATTTCCACTACGTTTAATGTTACGATTGGGTGCCCAATATCGTTATTATCCATGTCCACATGTATCGATGGTAAATCGTGAATCAGTTTATGCCGAGATAGCCCAGACAATAATCAACTTTTTGGCAGTAAGTTGAGAAATCATACTAAGCTATATAATATTTGTAAAATTGAAATATTTACTTTCAAGGATTTTCGTAATTACACTTATACTTTGCCATTTATAAGAGGCATGTATATTCACATGGAAGATCGTCAAACTACGGTGATAATACCCCGCAATCGTTTAGAGGATGTTATTAAAGCAATCAATAATTCCAGTGATCATATTTTAGCTTTTGGTGGAAATTTCTCAAAATCTGCCGATGGTCATTTGGTGTGTATGCAAAATGTTAATGATGATCGCACCGAAATGTATGCGTATTCTACACAAGCTATCAATATACAAGGACAGCCAAGGAAGGGTAATTTTGTAGAACTATTTAGTAACGGATTTTTTAATTTTCATGTTTTATTTCAGTAACTGGCGCTGGTTTCTTTGTATTAAATGAATCACTGAAAACAACTAGTGGTTTATCGGGGAAATGTAGTATTGTTGAAGATGGTCTAATGGTACAAATTTTACCCTCAAAAATGGAAGAAGTACGTAATTCTTTGAAAAATCAAATCGATGTTACCATTATTTGTGGTCCGGTCGATGCCGATGAGCAAAATACTGAAATTGTATGTCTTAAATGGGTCGATAATGACAAAGAATTTAATATTGGGTAAGATTATTGAAAGCAATATTTTGATTTAAATTAATTATGTATATGAAAATTTGTATTCTCTTTTTAGTGTTAAATCTCCCATTGATGAACGTTTAATGGACGGCATATCTAGTATGCGAGTTCATGCTAGTTTTAATTATTCAAATTCAAATTATGCTATACGTTTAACAGATATTTATGTAGTAAAGGTGGGTATATATTTCAAAATTTGTTAATTCATATTAATTTTTTCTCTTTTTCTGTTTATTTCTAGTACGATGATTGGTATAATACAAATTCATCCACTATAAGTGCTGCCACTACATCAGATATTACACGTATGACAGAACAAATTGCTCGCAGTACTTCAATGGCTTTAGTGCCCTTCTTAGATCTTTTAGCAGCTAGCAAAAGTACGAAAATTGGTTTAAGAGCTACATTACATCAAGATAATGTGAGTACAAATTTGTTTTTGATACACCTTATGCATGTCGATTAAAAAGAAAACAAACAAAATTACAACAATACATAATCATTTTGATAATTTCATATTGTTGTTATCGTCATATTATTGATATTTAAATGTTTTTAATTAAGAAAATTTTTAATTAGAGCACATTCTATTTTTTTTACCATAAAAATAATGCGTTCCTCCCAAAAATGTTTTTTGCTACTACAGGTCTCAAATACGAATATATTTTAATGAAATTAGGTACGCTAATTCACATAGGCATAAGGACAAAGCCTATTGATTTTTTTACAATTGGTAAATTTTTAGGCTTAGTGCATGCCGACTATACGATACCCTACACTAGTCTCGTTGAGAGCCAAACAGCTTCGTCCTTGGGCCGATATAAGTCTGTGTACCAAATTTTATGAAACTGTCTTAATATTTGCGAACTTTAGCGAGCGAATATGCCCATTTTTGGGGGACCTTTATACGGGCACTAGGTCTAACCATGGACCGATTTGAACCAAAATCAATAGGCTTTGTCCTTGGGCCGAAATTAGTCGGTATACCAAATTTTGTAGAAATATCTTAATATTTGCGCACAAAAATATGTGGATATACAGACGGACGGACGGACAGACGGATATCGTTATATCGAAACAAAATGTTATTCTGGGTCAATCGGTATACTTAAAGGTGGTTAGTTTCAATATTTTTTGGAATTATAAACATCAGCACAAACTTATGATACCCTGTCCATGTACTGGTGTAGGGTATAATTAATAAAACTCATTATTCAAACTCATAAAGCACCACTTACAACATATTTTCGAATTTCCGCAAGCTCGAAATCCATTTTAGACCTATGGTTTCTAGGGCAAAGTTGCTTAGAATTCTTCGTAGAATCATTTTCCCCCCTACGATTTTTTGTCCCAGAAATTGACCCGCCCTAACGTACAAGTATATTGGATATGTGAGACAAAATTTTTTAAAAATTTTTAAATTTCATATAAAATTGTTGCATACAAGTAAGCACACATCGTAAGAACACACTATGTGAAGAATATTAAAATTGTTTCTAAAGAGATACAAATTAATTTTAAAAAATAAATGCATAAATTTGTATCACCAAAAGCTGGAAACTGAAAATTTTCTTAAATCAAAATGAAATATTTTCTTTAAGTTAATTTTTTTCGAAAATTTAAAATAAGGAAAAATCAAGAAACAGAAAATCCTAAAATTTTGTATATATGTATGAAAAAAGTTTCAGGTTACACAAAGATAGATACGCTTTTGGGAAAGATTTTTTTTTTGAAAACTGCCTGCTGACGTGACATGCGTTTTTGAAAAGTTTTATGTAAAAAACATATTTGAAACTTGCATTGGGGTTATTATTAATGGCGTTTAGCTACCTTTTCACAATCTCCTGGCTTAAGCGCATTTTTGTCTTCGGAAAATACATCATATTTTATTAAGAAGTGGGAAAAGTGCTTTTCTCTATGTATTCCAAAAAATTTAAATAAAAAATGCGAAAAATGATTAAGTAGCATTTTATAAAATTTGTTATAACAAGTGTTGAGCAATATATATATGTATATAAAAGTGTTTTTAAAATCCGCTGCCACAGTTAAACCACTCTGTTGTAGATGGTATATTGAGTTTGTGCTGATGTCTGGTTATCCATGTAAAATAAACATTAATGTAATTAAAGAAAAGGTCGCAATCCTGAAGATAATTGAACTTTAATGACTAAAATCGGTGCATGGTTTAGTTCCTTTGGTCCAACTTTGGTTCAGTTAAAGGCCGAAAAATTCCGAAAATTTAATTATTTTTTCGTATTTTTTATTCCGAAATTCCGTTCCTATATAAGAGAAATCGAAATCTGTTTATAGAATTATAACCAACGAGGGTATATGTTAAAGAGTTCCCATACGAAAAAAGTACACTCTTTGGTTTCCTTAAAGTTTATATGGATTTTTATCCTATTAATTCCCGTGAAGAATAAGAGAAACAAAAGGAAAACCGAAAAAGTTAACAGTGCACTGTTTTTATTGTTTCTTATGATTATTGTTTAAAGCGGTAACAAAAACAACTTTGAGAATGAAATAAATAAATAATAAATAATCAATTTTAATTATTTTTTATTGATTTTTATGTTGTTTATTGCTTGTAAAATCGTTTTTATTAAATTTATTGTTTTCGCGACGTCCTTCATTTTTTCTCGTTCGCTGTTAAATTTCTTCAAATTCTTTGTGTTTTTCTTCTCATTCGTGTGTAAAATTTTTTGGCAAACTACGAACTCTTAAAACACCTTAATGGATACCTACTGTAATAACTCTACACCAGTGCTGTTCAAAAGTAAAAATGTAGTTGTGTTGGTGAGAAAATGAGAATTGCACTGTAAGAAATGTTGAATGGGTCAATAGAATCTGTATGAATATATTTTTTATTGAAAATATGAAAATGTTTTGTGTAAAAAGTGAAGTACTATCGGAAAATATAAATAAATAATACACTATTTTAAAGAAATAAAAATACAATTTTTGAAAGAAATAAAAAAATTAATAAATACATACATACATACATAAGGGCGGCTTTTTTCATTCTATGTAAAACAAAAGATTTTCGATTTTTTTGAAATCAATATCAATGATTTCATTGTATTTACATATTTATAAAATATCTTTAATCTGCATTTATAATCATAAAATATTTATGGTACATTGCTATTAATTTTTTTTAGTACATTAAAAAAAAATCATCATACATCCGTGCTCAAGTTCATTCGTCGCTGTTTCAGTGACGACTAAAGGCAAGAGCGTAAGAATACATATGAATTGAGCAGGGACAATTGTCTCTGAACAGCACTGCTCTACACTATGTGTATATAACAAGGGTGGGCACGGATTTGCCACCGAGGGCCAAAATGTGGTTTTTCATAAATCATAGTAGGCCGCACCATACAATAAAAAAAGAAAACTAAAAATCTTTAAGTATGAAAGCGAAAATGAAAGCGGAAGGAACTAATTTTTTTCTTTTTTTTTTTGTAAAACAAAAAAGTTTTTCAAATCCATCTATTCCAAAACTGGTTCCACAAGAACTCATTGTAAACTCAACTTTTTTCAACTTCTGTTGTGGTATTTTTGAATTACATGCATTGATCCGCATTGTCGCGGAATCGGCCAACGAAAATTTGAAAACTCAATGTGTTATAAGAGCCTGTATATTATTTCGACAACAAAAACATGTATAAAAATTTCTAGCTTCCTGGATTCGAATTTTTATTTAACAATTTAACAATTTTCGTTTAAAGGGACACTATGCACTTAAGGTTAATTTAAACGATGATTACAAACTTAAAGATTTAGTCAGCAATTTGAGTGCTTTTGATAAATTAAAACGCCGACTTTTTCAAACAGACCAATGCGGCGTATTATTATAGTCAGCACTAATCACGAATTTTAATAAATCTTTACTTGAGTAATAAATCTCTAAACAAAATTTCTCACTAAAGTAAAATTTAAGTTTAAACTCGTGCTTTGTGCTGACTGCAAAACTCGCCCACTCAACATAAAAGTCTGTAATAGCTACTAAAAATTTTGATGTTATTACTGGAAATTTAAATATTTTTCGTCCTTCGGTATATTTTGTTAATTTTAACAACTCAAGCTTACTGATTTGTAGTATAATGAAATCAGTAGAAAAAATTAGTAACAGCTATTAAATTTTAATTAAATTGTTTTAAGCTGTAATTTAAAAATTATTTGCTAAAATTAGCAACAAAATTTATTGAATATTAGTATCACTCGAAGGAAAACCTCTGTCATATTTATAAAAAGCTTTATAAATGTGTTAAGAAATACAAAAATAAAACTTGACAAATGTGATACAAGTTTTTTTAATGCAAAATGACATTTTTTTTATTTATGAAATGATAGTTTCTTATGTATTTGTGAACGCCGAGATGTTTCGTAAAAAAAGTTGAATTTATTTTGAATTAATTAAAGGCCAGTTTTATAGTAAGAACTAAGATGGATTTTTGTTTTAAATACTTCTTAAGTACAAATTAATAACTAAAATGGCCCTAAGGGTAAGATCGATTGTGCCTTTAGATATTTTTTAAGTATGCAATTTTCAAATTGATCTTAGTTCCGACTATAAAATTGGCACTAATTTAAATGTTAGAAATAAAAAACTTAAATAAAAAATTAAAAAAAAATTTTTTAAATAAAAAAATCGAAATTTGAACTTCAACAAGGGCCGCACAAAAATCAGCAATGTGCCGCATTTGCCCACCGTTGGTATATAATAATTGTTTTGCTTATATTTGTTATTGCCAAAAATACTTGATTGGGACCCACTTTTTATTACGCGTTATTACATATTTCACTATATTTATTGCACCGTTAATTGAAATTCACTTCCCGGAATTTTATTCGCTTTCCGGAATATGATTCAAATCATAATGTGGTTTATAGGACTGTTATCTGTATTGTTAAGCAGAACAATAACATTTAAAATTCCAGAAATATGGAAATGGCTAACTTTATTTTTCAGTATGTATCTTGAGTCACTTAAGCTTACACTAACAGAAAAACGTCTGTAAAATTTTTAGCTAAAACTACCAAAAATAATTTAAAAATTAAAATATAAATAAATCTGTAAAAATAGCAGAAAAAGAAGCTAAAAATTAATTACAAATGACCTCACAGAAAAACTGCTAAAATTAGCAGATTATTTTTGCTAAATATTAGTAAGATAAGAAGAACAAAAATCAAACAGTTAAATATGCAGAATTTACAGAATTTTAGTTATATTTGTGTTAAATTTTAGTTAATAGAAAATAACAACTTAACTTGCTAAAATCAGCAAAAAAAAAAAATAAAAAAAATCAAAATAATTAGTAAACTAAAATATCACAAAAAAATTTAAAATTTTCTCTGTTTTTTGGGTTTTTCTAACCCCCCGTTTCCACATGCAAGTAAATGGTTGCAAGTTGAGAATACGTATTATCAGCGAAAATTTCGAAAAATACCGAAAAAACATTAAAATTTTACATGTGTCCACGCTACTTGCTGCAAGTTCATTTTTAAAATGTCGTTGAAGGCATAGGTTGTCACTAAATAGCACTCCAGTATTGCCAAGTATTCAATATTCTAACAAAGCTGGGAAAAAATTTTGTTCTTAACAATTTTTTTTTCAAAAACTTATAAAATTGATATTTTAAATTACCATTAAGATATGCAATTGTGTTATTTTTACTTTTTTTTACAAATAAATACAAAATCAGTTGCATTACAACTTTTACTTTACCAAATACTAGTAAATTAATAGAAAACAATACTAGGCAACACTGTTTTCTTTATTCTGTCATTTCACTTGCCGCAAGTATCAAAAATCCACTGTCTTCAAAATTTACTTGCAAGTTGAGCTGCAAGTCGTATAAGTGTGATAGTATTAGTGAAAAAGTGTGAGTGTATTGAGTTTTTCGAACTTGCACTTGCATGTGGAAACGGGGGGTAAGCAAATAAAAATCTACCGTTCTGAAATCAGCAGTTTACTATTTTTTTTAGCAAATATTGCATTCAACTAAATTTAACTTAAAAATAACAAAAAAATTGCTGATACAACAGTTTTTTTATTGCTATTTTTAGTCTACTAGTATGTAGCAAAATTTTCTGCATATTTTACAGTATAATTTGTCATTTTCAATTAATTCGTTATATTTAGTTTAGTACAGAATATTTCTGCAAGATCATTTTTAACAAATTTTTAGTAGCTTTTCCTGCTATTTCTACAGATGTATTTCTATGAGTGGACTAATATGCACTTTACCTTATCAACCATTTGTCAAATGTTTACACTAAAATATTTTTGTTTGAAAAATAAGTAAGAATTTTAAATATTTTGGCTTGTTATTTCGAGTTTTAAAGAAACAAATTATTAACTTATTATTATTAAAAAAAAATAAGTAAAATATGATGAGATGGAGGAATTCTGATTCGCATTCAGAGTGCCAAAGACATTTTATAAAGTAAACTGTTGAGTGGTGGTCTTAAATTTAGTCGAATTTTGAATTTCAGTGTATTGAACAAATTTAAACATTGGCTACATAAAAATATGAGAATCTTGTGCTAAATTAATGATATTTTAAATGTTTAATAACGATGAGAAGAAGAAATTCTCATCGAGTTTGTAATTAACAAACATTTCTAGAAATTCTAAAATCGTCGTCCCCTGACGATTTCCCTAGACAAGAATGAAATCCGGATAGGGACATGCATTCAACAGATTATTTTTCACACTTTGTTAAATAAGTTTTGGGATTTTAGTACATTAAATTCCTTTAATGCAATTAATGTGTATATCGATAAAAAAATAAATATAAAAAAGAATATTTTTCGATCCCATGGGTATCCCACTCTAATTTTTTAATATGTTATACAAGACACTGTGGTCTCCCTACCGTATTAAAAAAATTATATAGTAATATCTTGTTTTATCTTATAATATGTGAGTATATATATTGTCAGTGTGAACTAAATCGAATTTAGAAAACTAAGTACAGAACAAATATGATAATTTTCAATGAAATCCAAACACACACATTACAAATATTACTAAAATCGTTTGGAATCGTGTAAAATTAGCTAAAATCAAGTCGATATTGAACAATTTATACCTTATTCGTTTTATTAAGAAGAAAAGTCGAACTCACCGAAAATATGCTTCTGATTGGCCGTTAATCAATAAGTATTGCATGTTCTTATAAGTTGTATGTGTTTCTCAAAATTCCTTGAAGTTTTTCAAATAACAAAATGCATTGAAGTACAGAAAGTGATATTTTAATCCTTTTGGAATATGATAACATTTTTGGATATTTAAGGTGATAGCTTGCTTTAATTTTACATTTTTACATACCTTGCACATTTGTATAAATTTCATTTGCATACATTTTGTTTCATCAAATCATTTGCACTATTTCACATCAAGTTGATGTGTTCTCTGTACTGTATTCCCTAAATCTTTATCTACTTTTCTAGGTTTGTTATGAAGCTGGAGCACGTGGCTCAAAACTACCACCACTGTATATGAATGCATTGGATAACCATTTAATTCCTACGCTGCATAGCATATCTTCAGGCATTGAAGAAGCAATAATATTAGAATTAATCTTTTACATATTAAATGTTTAGTAAATTGTTAATAATACTTACATACATACAACAAATGCGATACAATAACTATTTAATAACGATTCTCTTTATCTAAAAACAATATTCTACCTTTCAGACCTCTAGAGAAGTTTTTAACATACAAAATTTAAATAATATGTAGAGGTTTTCGCAAATGGCTGCTTTTAGAAAATTTTATTTGAAATTATTGCAATAGATGATAACAAAGATAAATATATGGGTTAAGATAGTATTTCTGTTTTAAGTTAAAATTTTGTTTTCGCAAATGTTAGTTAATATGTATTTGAAATTTACACATATAATGTGTATTTTAGAGTTTAAGTTTTACCCTCAATTTTTCCCTCACTGAATATAAGCTCACTAATTTTGTCATTTGTTTTGGGACTATTAATTATTGTAGTAACTAATTTAGTAATAACGTAGAAATTTATTATAAATAATTAAAACAATACATATTTACAGATATCGTTATTTAATAATATATATACATATATATATATTTTTCTTCATTTTAAAATTTTCAACTAAATATATTCTACTACATAATACTACGATATATAATCAATAAAGCAAAGTACCTTTAATTTAAAATTTAATCAAAATTTAAAAGACGAGTTTTCTATTTCTTTAATTTCCAGCCTTGGAAATACTCATTTTTAAAAATTTGATAAATTTTCATGGTTTAATTTTAGAAATTTTGTGTAAAAGTATGATACTAGCATTTTTGAATCGATTGTAGAAAAAATGTTTCTCGTTCATAGTTGAAACAGGATGGTAAACTTAAGTTGCTTGAGATACCTTGTATAAAAAAAACTAGCTTTAGAGCCAGATACTTCGTTACCGGCACACAGTTGGTCCAGAACTATCTATTGAAAAAAAAAAAAAATGCTCCACAAAAAGCGAGTATAAATAGGGGTTTAAAACACTATCAGCGGTATTCAAAATGAAAATTTAGCATAGAGTTAACATGAGTTTTATTCATATTACTGTTGTTAAACTCATTCTAGTATTGTTGCTAAATTCCTTCTAATGTTCTGTTATCAAACGCCAAAAAACAAAAAATTCCATTCACAATAATAAAAAAGCCTTGTATTTTCAAACACAGGGTTGGTCTTAATCGGTGTGCTAAGAAATCATTTTGAATAAACTCTATGTTAACAAGCTGCTATGCCTAAAAAACATTCTAGTTAACAGCTCGTTGTGTGCGATGTATAAGAAGCTACTAACTTTTCATTTTGAATACGGGGGTAAATTTTTGAGAAAAAAAAACTTTTTTAAAAAAATCTGTAGACGAATTTAGAAGTTATGACCATTTAAAGATTTTTGTTTAAAAAAATTGGGTGCCATTGGGAAACTCTTGAAAAAACAATTGCTAAAATAAATATTTTACAAAAAATACGAAAAATAAAATAAATTACGTTAGTTTCCCTTCAAAAAAAAAGTTATTCTTAAAAAAATCGCAAGACGAAATCAGAAGTTTTGGCAATTTTTTAGTTTTTAAGGAGAAATCGGAAAATGACAACTGAAAAAAATAATATTGCACTAAAAGTAGGCATATGGCTTAAAAGCAAGCTATTTTCAATTAAACAAACACAATTAAAAATTTTTGTTAGGCCGAAAATATGCTTTAGTGATGAAAACTGCATGACAGTGTCTTCCAAATCTCAAATTAAACTAAATACTAAATCCCGCATTAAAACTTATTAAATTGATACATAAATATTTTTTAATTTTTTTTTTATTTTTTTGTTAGTTTTTATTTAATTTAAAATATACAGCAGAAATAAGAAATTTTAAATATGGATAAAATTATACTAACAAACTGCTCTTTGTAGCCATTCTGCGTAATGTGTTAGTTCTTCGTTTAAACCTTGTGCCAAAACATCAAGTCTGAGGGAACGTATTCGGAAACCTGTTCAATCCAAGGTCCTTATCCAGTGTCTGTTTTCCAATATATGGTGAAATACTGCATGCACCTTGGGAGTAACTGACAATTTGTGGTTAGTCAGTAAACAAAATGATACAACAAATAAAATCTAATATGACAATTTCATATTAGAATTTGGACTTGAGATAGAACAATATTCTAACTAAATATATAAAAATATAGAAAGTCCTAAAAAACAATTTTTGTATTTTTTAATACAAAAATTAAAATAATCCAAAAATTTTAATTCCTCCTTTTATAAATTTGTTTAACCTTTTTGTGGTAGTTATTTCAGATTTCTAGCTTAAGGATGCGTACAGAGCGGCCGCTTGTTGCCGAGCCGAGCCGACTGACGCTTATTGCGAGAACCAATGCGAGAAAACTGGTACTATACAAATTAGTACAAATAAGCGGGAACAGGTCATAGTGGGCACCGAGCTGGTCAGAGCGCAAAGCTGATTGAATGCGAGAAAACAGTTCCATAGCGTATTTCAGCGCCGAAAACATTGTTGTTATGTTAATAAAATAAAAATTAAACAAAAAAATAAAAATAAAAATTCAAATTAATAATAAATAATAAAAATTAAATAAAATTATAACAATTATAAAAAAATTAAAAAAAAACTTATAAACAAAATTTAAAAAAAAAATGTAATAAAAATTTCAAGAATATTGAGGGTATTAAAATGCAATTATTATGTTGGATAATTTGGGTCCATTGATTGACAGCACTAATATAAATAATTTAAGTTCGAACAATTTGAATGTATGTCACCTGAATGCACAAAGTTTGGTTCCAAGGGATTCCTCCATAAAATTTGGGGAAGTTAAACGTCTGTTGGAGAATAGTATGTATGATATTATTGGTGTTAGTGAGACATGGTTTAGTCAAGCGACATCGGATAATGCAGTTTCATTTAATGGATACCAAATATTTAGGAATGATAGAACTTGGTCCAGAGGTGGTGGTGTGTGCCTTTACATATCAACGAAGTTTAAAGCTCGGGTTTTATGTGAGAGAATGGAAGAGAATGTTATAGAGAGTTTATTTGTTGAGGTAAACTTAGGTAACTCAAATAAGATTGTAGTGGGAGTCGTATATTTAGCAGGTGGTAACTTTGTTGGTTCTGAGGATTTCTTGGGTGATGTGGCATCTCGTTTTCAGAATATGATTATAATGGGTGACTTTAATACTAACCTGTTTGTTAGTGGATTGTTAGTGAGAGACTTTTGTTCTAGATCAGGTTTATCTATAGTTCACAATGGATTACCAACTCATTTTAGTGAAGGTAATCCAGGTGCAACTTTAATTGATTATTTTCTAGTTTCGAATCCTGAATTAGTTGTGCATAAGACTCAGTTCCAAATGCCAGTATTAAATTCCGGCCATGCGTTTATATCAATCTCCTACAACATTGAAGCGGAAAGGGTGCCGACGGAATATTGGTTTAGGAATTACAGATACTTAAATTTGGAGCAATGCTTGTTTCAGCTACAAGCAATGGATTTTTCATACATTTACAACAGTACCTCAGTGAATGATCAGGTTACTTTTTTTAATGGTATTATAACTGACATCTTCGACCAGTACGTTCCTATGAAGAAGTTATCACCATCGCGGCATGATGGGTGGATGAACTGTATGGAAATAGAGAATGCTAGGGTAAGACGTAACTTAGCTTTCCGAGCATATAAGGAGAACAACAACGAATATAACCGTAGTATATATCATGTTAATAGAAATAAGCTCAAAAGTGTAATAAGAAAGCATAGAAGGAGGGCAAGCATAAATTTTTTTTCAAATTGTAGTCAATCTCAATTGTGGCGTAAACTTAAATCGGAGGGAGCTTTAGGGGGAGGGCAGAATTTTCCTACTATTGATGTAAATGAATTTAATAATATGTCTGTGCTACCACCTATATCAGGTTCAGAGGATTTAAATGATATTTTAAACTCCTCATTTAATGATACTGGTTTCACATTTAGAACTGTTGATGAGTTAGAAGTATACTGTGCCATGAATAGTATTAAAACGGATGCGATAGGACACGATGGGATTCCTATACGATTTTTGAAGTTAATATATCCAGGGGTGGCGCGTCACTTAGTTTATATATTTAATTCTATTATAACCACATCTATATTCCCTGATATTTGGAAAATTGGTAAGGTTGTACCTGTTCCAAAGATTAAATCACCACGACTTTTATCTGATTATCGCCCAATAAGCATATTATCTTGTTGTTCTAAAATTTTGGAAATTGTACTAAAAGGGCAAATTCAGGAACACATACATGGACAGAAATTGATTAGTGATTTTCAGTCAGGGTATAGAAAGGGCTACAATACAACCGGATTAGCTTTGAATGTGGTAGAGGAGTTAAGGAGCAACATGGATAAAAAATTTTTTTCAGTAGTTGTATTTTTAGATTTTTCTAAGGCCTTTGATTCCTTATGTCAAAGTCTTCTTATAACTAAGTTATTTAATCAGTTTAACTTTGGAAGTTCCTCGTGTCGATTGCTATATTCTTTTTTAAAGGGTCGTAGTCAATTTGTGGAATCAAATGGTATGGTTTCGTCAATTTTAAATAGTCACAGAGGTGTGCCTCAGGGCTCTGTACTCGGGCCACTCCTTTTTATGTTCTATATTAACGATGTTTTTCGGCAAGTAGTTTTCGGTAAATGCTACACATACGCTGATGATATGCAAATTGTAGCAAGTGATAATGGTAACGGTATTGATCATTTAGAGTCAAACATGAACCAAGTCTTACATCGAATTTTGGAGTGGTCTGAATTCAATTATTTAAATCTTAACCCTTCAAAAACCAGGGCTATGTTATTTTCATATAATCCTATTTACAATATTGAACTTGTTTTAGGTAATGATTCTATTGAATTTGTGTCGTACTATAAATCACTTGGGTTTTATTTAGATAGGAACCTAGATTTTGGATTTCACATTAATCATATTGTTGCCACAATTTCGTTCATATTGCGAAGATTTTACACATTAGGTTGTTATTTGCCTATGGAGGTAAGGAAAAAATTGGTTTTCTCAGTTTGCTTACCAATATTTTTATATGGCATGGAGATATACTGTGGTACATCCCAACATAATATTATGAGACTTCAACATTGCTTCAACAGACTAGTCAGGTATGTTTTTAGACTAAACTATAGACCTCGTATGACCTCTTTTGTCATATCTATGATTGGGTGTGATTTTCAAAGTTTCATGGACATGAGACTTATACTCTTAATGTACAAGATTCTTAAATATAACTGTCCTCCGTATTTAAGAAACAGATTTGAGTTTGGCACGTCTACGAGAACGCATACTTTGATACCGCCGTTATATACGATGTTAATAATGAAGAGATCATTTGTTGTTAGAGGAGTTAGTTTTTGGAATTCATTGATTCCATATGAGGAACGTAGGTTTTCGCATTCTGTGAAAAACTTTAAGAAAATTGTACTTGATAATATTTAATTTCTTTGAAATTTTATTTCCAACAATTTTTTTTTTTTTTTTTTTTTTTTGTTTGGAATATTTAATTTCTTTGAAATTTTATTTCCAACAATTTTTTTCTTTGTTTGAAATATTTGTAGTAACTCGTTTTTAAATTGTTATCTTTCATATAATAAACCCTATAAACAATTTCACTGGAATTCAAGTTGAAAACAAGTTCGATTCCAGCCCTGTTTTCCAGTTTCAAGGCTTGAATACAACTTTAATTACATTTTATTTCAATTGCATACTCAAGCAAAAGGGAAACAAAATTCAAGTTTCGAATATATTTGTTAAATATACAAATGCTAGAATTGTATTAATTAAAATTTTGTATTTAATTTTCCGGTGCATTTTCAGGGTGACACAAATAACACCTTATATATAACACCTAAAGCATATAACAATTATTTTAGTGTATATTATGTGCTGTCATAACTTTTTTTTAACTTTGTTTTTTCCTTTAAATAAATTTACTCTCAATATTTGTGCAATGGGGGGTGACGTGAAACGTAAATAATTGTTAAGTTACATATAACGTTCTTTATTCGTTTCAGGTTATTATTTTGTAAATTTCCACATAGTACCAACATGAATTTTGTTAGATTTAAGATATGAATTTTTGTATGCCATTTATACTTTACTGGTTTATTGGCCCTAAGGGCTTAAAAACTATTGAATAAATAAATAAATAAATAAATAAATAAATAAATAAATAAATAAATAAATAAATAAATAAATAAATAAATAATTGAAGAAATGCGTTAATAAGTAAAATTTTAAAACTCAATATCAATTTTAAAACGAATGAACAACAAACCCAAATGCATACAAACATACATAAAACACAAATAAAAGATAAAATATCAGCGCTGATTCTCGCATCCACTATGCACACCCAAACTTGTTTTTCACATGAACAAGTTCTCGCAATAACCGTCAGTCGGCTCGGCTCGGCAACAAGCGGCCACTCTGTACGCACCCTAAAGCGTATAAACAGGTTTTTGAAAGGGCCACTTATTTCTTTTGAACGCAATGTATAATAGTGCTGGTAAATTCTGTTACTTTTCAATACTCGATACTACTCGATATTTTTGATTTGGATACTCGATACTACTCGATACTTTTAACGGATTTTAAATTTAAAATTTTTTAAAATTTTTTGGTAAAATTCTTTGAAAATGTTTAAGGTAATTCAATATTTAAATTTATGAACATATTTTTTTAATTTTTTCACAAACTATTCATTGTTTTTTAACATATTATTTTAAATATTTTACTTCCGATTTTTTCTTTTAGCAGAGTTGTAATTTTGTGACAAATATTTTAGCAGAGTCACATTTTTGTGGTAAATATTTTAGCGGAGTCACATTTTTATATATTTTGTCTGTCCAAAATTTAACTCTGAAAATATTGAGTATTAATTTTGAATATCGAGTACCCAAAAAAAAGACAAATACTCGATACCCACTACCCTAGTAAAAATGATTTTTATATAATCATTTATGATTTTATACAATTATAACTTGTCGAGTATTGTGAAGAATATATTTTTATATGATTATGTCAAAAGATATTTAATTATATGAAATTATATTAACCAGATCCACCATTTTACGGATCAAATCATGTTTGGGTTAATATAATTATATAAAAAATATATTATTTGATCCGAAAAATGGTGGTGGATTTTTACTCTGCTGATTATATAAAAATCATTTTTACTAGGGTACTCATATTTTTACCATCACTAATTTATAACACATTTTTAACAACAATCCAAAAGGTATAATATCTTAAGTAAATTAGCCCTTACCTTGGGGAACACATATTTTAAATTTCAGATATTTAATCAAAGAGTTTGAGTAGGACGTTAACTAGCAGACTTTTCCCCTTTGTGCCCCTCCCCCACATGCTAAATTTCAAGTTCCTAACTGCAGTGGTTAGGAAAGTAAGTGTTGAAAGTAAAAATTTTTGTTAGTTCACTGAATGAAAATGAAATTGAATGAATTCAGTGGTGACTTAATTCAGAAAGTAAATTGAACGTGTTCAACAGTGAATTTATTCATTTAATTTAATATAAAGCACTGCAGTAATTGAATAGGTTCCTTGGATTTTGTTTTAGTTGGACACGTAGCGTTGAACGAATTCAGTGAATTACTTTAAAATGGAATCTGAATTCGATTGTTAATGAATTCATGCAAAAACTAATTAAAGAAAAATAAAGCTCTGGTAACAACCGTGCTTGACTGCCGAAGTTCCAAGGAATGTAGCATCAAATATAATACATTTAATTTTTGAACGATTTTAATTAAAAAAATAATGAAAATTTAAACTGCCCAAGTAAAAAAGTTTCGATATAGATTTATATGACTTTATAAAATTACTTGTGGAAATATATTGCAAAATATGTATTCATACAAAATTATATTACATTGTATAACGTTGTATATTAAATATATAAATATATCTTTCTTCATATTACACTTCATACAGTACAATATATAATAATATCCAATTATATATCTATCTATATGTCACTACATATGCCAATTGGATATATTTGTATTACATTATATATAATTTGATACATTTGATTGCGGACAAAATTCGGGTCAAATTGTATAAAACTATAACTTAATCAATCAAATTATATCTAATTGTATCAATTTAGATCTTATTAAACTAATTTAGATATAATATGACACAGTAAGATGTCATGTTTCGGATAAAATCATGTATAATACGATAAGTCACAAAATACTTTTTTGCATGGGTGCTTATTTTACAGCTGTTTCGAACTTTTTATACACTCAGGTAACTTCTGAAGTCAGAATTTGTTAGTTGTTCAAATAGTATTTCGGTTTTGTTACAACATTTTACGTGAAAATAACATTAATTTGTAGAAGAAATGTAAATTTTGACTACATTTGTAAGTCATTAAAAAAAACAAACAACATAAAATACTGAGAATTCATAACATTCATTTTATTGTTATTTTGTTAAAAAAAACAAAAATTCAAAACAAAAGAAAATGTAAGTTGAATTTAATGAAATGTTAGTGCTCCTGATTTTAAGTGAAATTAAATTTGTTTTTAAATACATTTTCAGCGGTCTTCACATACCAAATATTTTAAGTGTAAATATGAGCTTAAAACATTGGTTTTATATTTATTACCAGTAGATCTTACCGTACCCTTATCTTTTTTATTACTCCAAAATTAAAATTCAGTTTATTTTTATTTAAATAAATTACTTTATTTACTTACAAAATGATTTGTGAATATTCTTCAATACAAAAAGATGTGACTTAAAATATACACATTTGCTTCATTTTAATAATTTCCAACTCTTCATATTACAATTTCCTTTTCTTTTTTGTTTTGTTTTATAAATACAAATATTTTTATTATTTTAAGCTAGATTTTTGTTTAACAACTTAAATGTACAATGTTCTTAGCAGCTATTATGAAAGAAAACCAAAATACTATAGATGGGATTTTCAATAAAAGTAAAAAATTTTAACCAAAAAAAAAAAAGTAATGAAAAGAAAAAAAATGGTAACATAAATTTGAAAAAAAAATTTTTTGCTACTACTCTCTCTAAGTGTAGGATGTTAAAGTTTTATGTATGCAATAATAATATTAACTTCTTTACAATAACTTAAATTAAACAACCAAATTAAAATAAAGAAAGAACTGAAGTTAAAAGTTAGAGATGGAATTTTGTGTTCATAAACAACTTTTACAGTTCATCGTGTTTGGGACCAGAGAACTCATCATGAGAAATAAAACCATTTTTATCCTTATCTTCATGTTGGAAAATTTCCTCTACCAATTTGTCGTTTTCTTTTAACATATTTTTCAATTCATCAGAATCTCCACCTTCAACAGCAGTCATTTGTTTCTTTAAATATTCACTGACCTAAAGAGTTTTATTAAAGACAAACATAAATATTAAAATAATATCAAAAGCATTTTCAAAAATATAACATATAGATAAAGGATCTTTAAAAGAAAGTGCTTTAAGATGAGTTTTTTAGTTAATGTGTGTAGGAACATGTTAATATTTTTATTTTATTATAAATTTGAAAGTAACTAATAGCCATCACCCTTTAATGATTGAAACAAATTACAACTGAAAGATATGAATTAAAAAAGTGCGATCCATACATAAACGTTTACCTCTTCGCGGCTCAGTTGCTTATCACGATTTTCATCGATTTCTTTGAAGACATTTGTGGTGGGTGGGCTGTTGCTAATGTTGATGAGTTCAACATCAAAGATCAAAGTAGCCTTGGGTGGGATGACATTACCGGCGCCACGATCACCGTAACCCAACTCTGGAGGAATGGTCAATTTACGTTTTTCACCTAAAAATAATGGCATAAAAAGAACAAATGGTTTTACAAAGTCCGTTTAAAAACTTAAAAATTCTGAAAAATTATTTAAAAAATAATTTAAATATTTACGTCGCACAGTGAAACTCCCAGATTTTGTACACAAGTTTTCAGATCTTGGAGGAAAAAAAAATTGCTCTAGCTCCCAGGGCGGCCATCGGCGCACCCACAATGGGGTATGGGTAGGGCTACAATTTCTTTTTACTTCAAATTAGACCTAAAATTTTTAAAAATATAACCGAAAAAACAAAATAATAAGTACGCAGTCAACCTAATTTGTTGTCAACCGAATGGTTCGGTTGCTGCAAAAAATTTTTCGGTTAACCTTCGTAGCATCCTAATTTTAATTAACAATTTACATATTTCTCCATATGGGTCTATAAAGACCCCAAGACAAAAATATTTTTTTCGCAAGAAAAAATCCACATTTTTTAAAACAGAAAACGGACCCACCTATTGTAGAAAATCATTAACAGATACATATGTGGTTATGTAACTACATACCTGGTAATGGTAACTAGTGACATTTATAATTGCATTTCTTATTATTTTTGTATGGTGATGTCACGCAAAAGAATGAGTGATGGTTACACACCAGCATACGAAAAAAAATATATCGTTACCAATGTGCTTACCAGTATTGACAAAAATAATGGGTCCAAAAATAGATATAAAAAAATAAGTTTTATAAAAAAAAAATTTTTTTATTGTAAAATATTTTTTTAATAAAAATTCGTGCAGGAATCTAACCCGGGACTTCAGATTGTCAATAGCTTTACCATCTAAGCTATCTTTACATGTAATATTTAATAGATAGAAATATAATTGACCTGCTGCGCACAAGTCAGCTTACTCGCTAACACACAAAATTAAAAAAATATGTGGTTACATATATCCTTACCGGTGTTGAAAAAATAATGAGTCTAAAAATAGATTAAAAAAAAAAATTACAAAAAAATCTAGAACAATGTTTTATGTTTGAAATATTGATAAAAATAAATCGTTATTGGTAACGCATTATTTTTAATTTTTAAATAATAAAACAAGTAACGAGTAATCAGTAACTCATTATTATATGTTTTAAAATAATGCAGAAAGTAAGTCGGTGTCATTACTGATAGTCCAAAAAAAATATGTCATTACCGTTTCTACACTGGGCATTATTTAGAATTTTCAATGATTTATTACCATTTCTTTTACAATTTTTTTTTATAATAGATTAATGGAATATAGCCATGCTTCCAATTGAGTCTGTATAGACCCTGAGGGGGGAATTTGTAAGTTTTTAAATAGCACTGGAGAAAAATAATTCAATTAAAATTTATTAGAAATTAAATTCCCTTTGGGTTAAATAACATCCCAGGATGATATGAATGTTAATACTACCGAATTTTTATTCAGTCCAACGAATTTCTGTTGTCACGAGTGTAATTACACTTTCTAAACTAATTTTCTTTTTAAATCGACCGTCGACATTTTTTGACGTTTAGAAAAAAAGGAAAGCAAAACAAGAATATCTGGCATCTGGAAAATTATTGTTTTTTCTTATCGCTTTTAAATTAAAAATAATAAGAAATATTCAGGATTGAAATTTTAGAAACGATCGATTTTCATCCCATGCCAGAATAGTTGCATTTGTTTTACCATAATTCTTCACCAATTCAATTAGTTTTGCACCAATTCTTGTTGTTTTTCATTTTATTGTATTTAAAAAATAATTTTTTTGTAAACAAAGTACGAATTTTTGCAGCTCTGATACGAATTCTATAACTCTGTTCTGAAAGCCAACCCTTATTTAGGTAAAAATATGGCAACAATTTGACAAATATTTCGAGTGTGTGTTAGTGTGTCGCTGGACGACATGGCGACATTTTTTCGACCCAGTTGTAATTGCTCTCTTAGGTACAAACTAACCAATCGATTGGCTACAAATTTAGCTGAAGAACAAATCTGTTTTCTCTTTGCTAATTTCTGAATGAAACGTATTCTGTTTACGGTTTTCTGCAAAAACACGTAAACACGTTAGTGGGCATTTTACCCAAAAGGTGTTTCCGTTAATGCAAAATAGTTCGTTAAAGAAAGGATCTACATCGGGAGTATCCATTTCTTTGTGAATTTCCAAGTTAGCAATCAATTCCACGGCAATATTCCCTAAGAAATAGCAACCACTGTAAGATGGCAAATGTGCTCCAGGCGCAATCACTCCCACAAAATTTTTGCGCTCTTCTTCTTGGCGAAGCAGTCCCACGGTTGGCACAGTTTCGCTGTTTTAAGTTATTGTACTTTGAAAAACATAAATAAATCATTCGAATAATTGGAATTTTGAACATTAAAACCAATATGTAAATATTTAGATTAAGAAAATTTTTGAAAAAAAGAGAAGAATATAGCGAATACGCCTCTTTCTTATGATTTCTTTTTGTCAGATTTTTTTTCCTCCATAAAAAATATATTCTTCAATGAATGTTTAAAAATTCACAGCATTTTAGAAATCGTTTTTGGGGCGTGAGGTTTTCCGAAATCTTAGCTGTTAAAAATTGTTTTGTTGTAGGTTTTTAACAGTTAAAAATTATTATTTAACTGTCATTTTTAGTTGATTGTACCGAGATATCTCTTTGGGTGTATCCTTATACATGTAACTTACTTGTAAGTTACAACTTCATAGTTAAGCTTAAATTACGTTTTAAGTAGTAGTACATATTATGATTCACTTACCCACACACATTTCAACTAAGCCTTGATCCCAGCCTTTAATAACTTGACCAGCACCCAATTGGAATGTAAAAGGTTGATCACGATCCAAACTAAAAATAAAAAGAAAATTCACATTAAAACATCGCAAAAGCATATATACACTTCAATTTAATAGAAAAAAAAAGAATTCAAGAGTCCTTTAAAAACCCTAAACAAGAGCTCTCTTCATCATATGAAACACTTCAGTTTTGAACGTTTGCAATATAATTTGTAACGCTCGTTTATTACTTTAAATTGTGTGAACAATCCATCATTAAAAAAAAAGTCTGAAAAAAGAAGAGTGCATGGGAAAAAGTAAAGGAAATTGTGGTACAATAATCATATGGTGGCATATAAATATTCACGTCTAACATCGTTTTCTCTTATATGCTAAGGGGAATTTATGATTATTTAAAAATTTATAAACCTTTCTAAACAAGATATATGGTGGTATTTAAAATTTAAAAAAAGATGAGTTTATTTATATTAATTTTTAAACGCAATTTTTAAATTTTTATTATTGTATTTTTATATATTTTTTGTTTTACTCTCAAAAAAGTTTGGCGGTAGATCTACTTAAAATAATCACAAATTTAGCTACTTTTACTTTAACAAACAAATTACACACAGAAAAAATTAACAACTTTTATAACAAAAAACTTTTAAAAAATATACACCAAAAATGCAATTTGTAAATACAAACACCTTTTTGGCACTTTTTTGCATCTTTTAATTTTTTTGAATAACAATAATAACAATAACAGGGTGTGCTTTAGAGCATACCACCTTACAGGCAAAAAAAAAGTTCGCCGTACACCCTCCAATATGAAGTATTTTTGCAAGGTTTCAAAAAAAAATTTTTTTTTTGCCGAACGTATGGGTCGCCATTTTAAAATTTTCGTTATATCTTTGGCATTTACAGTAGGATCTTAAAGTATGATACATTAATGTTTTTCTCTCAAGGAGAACAGGCACCATGCACTATAGAGTTAATTTAAACGATGGTTATAAAACTAAAGATGTTGCCAGTAATTTGAATGCTTTTTACTGGATCAAAAAGCCAACTTTTTAGTACAGTTCTAAGATGGGGTTTCTAGAAGACGTTCGTTGTCACACGAATGACTACATGTATTTTGTCTTTGTATTGCATGTATTTTGTTATTTTATTTTCGTTCGTGTGAAGCAAAACGTCATCAAGAAACACCACCTAAATTTAAGACCAATATGTAGTAAAACTTAGTCAGCACTGACTATGAATTTTTAATAAAACTTTACTTACTCGGTGAAAAATGCTCATATACGCTCAAACATGTTCATATATGGTTTATGTATGGACACATATGAACAAATATGGATTTTTTATGAACATATATGGATTTTATATGAACATATATGGAAGTATATGTGATTCCATATATGGAAAAAATTTCATATACAGACATATATGGAAGCATCTGTTATTTCATATATGGAAATGGCACTCATATATGGACAAATATGAAAGTATATGTTATTCAATTTATGCAAAAGGGACTTGTATATGAACATATTTCGAAGAATACATTTTTCCATATATGTAAAAGGAACTCATATTTGGATAAATATGGAATTATATTTAATGCAATGAATAAAAAAACGAACATGTAGCGACTAATTTGAATGTCATACATAAATTTATATCTATAGTACAACCTTATAATAAAGGACAGCAACGTTCGCATGTATTCGCATATATTTAATAAATGTATATGTTCAACTATGTCCATATATGAACATATACTTAGGTGTTACCTCATTTTTCGGATCCATACATATATGGTTGAACCATAAATGTTCATATATGGACATTTTTCACCGGGTATGTAATAAATTTTGAATATAAAATCGTGTACTGAATAAAAAACTGGTCCTATAGGAACTATTTGAACTTTAGGTTTAATTTGTTTTGTGTAGATTTAAGGGCCAGTTCTATAGTCACACAAAGAATATATCAATAAAAACAAATATAAACTAAACAAGAATTTACAGAAACTCAACAAAATCTTAAAATAACTAACAAAAATAACTGTTTACTGCAAAAATATTGTTTTGGTAGTTGTGTATTATAATACCTAAAATAACAGCTTTAAACAAATGTTGCGAAACAATGTACTTTTTATCAGTAGTTTTTTTAAATAACTGTGATTGATAATAGTTCAAAACAACTGATTGCTACACAAACAACTGTCATGTAGTAACTGAAAAATTGTTTAGAGCGTATGCAATTGAATTTTATATCTTTCTTCTGCTTTAAGAAATGGAGAAAGAAAAATGTATGTTGTAATGCAAAACCAAGTTGTCACAATATTTGCGTTAATGTTCAGCTAAACAAATGACACACGGGGGTAAATAAAAAATTATTATCATAACTTGCAACTTATCACAAAAGGGAGTTGTAATGTTGCTTGTATTATTTGTTAAGGATAAAAAAAAAATTTGGTTTACAAGAATTTTCTATAATGTTTGTTATTTTTTTAAGATTTAGAAAAATACACTGCTTTTTGAAAGCCTTGTACACTGGAGGTTAAATTTGTTTTCCTTTAGCGAAGATTTTTTATCTTTCTAAGGCACAACAAATAAAATTCGCTCTAGCTGTTTAATTTTTCTTACTGTTTCCAATTATTCGACATAGGCGGTTAACCGGTTAGTGCTTTATTCGAAAAATGACTAAAATAGATTAACCGGTTATTCGGGTCGGTTAATCGAGAAAATTGGCGATTAATCGATTAATCGTTTAATGCAAAAATTGAAATATTTCTTTAATTTTTTATCAATATCCACACAAAGAGCTGCCTGTGTTTTTATATATCAACTATATGTATTTTAAAAAAGTTTTCATATTCTAAAGGCACATCTACACGGGATAGAAATGTCGCTAGACTTTATGAAAATACAGCTCTGTATAAGTCTACGAAATGTAATCTCTAGGCCATTGACAAATGCTGTCATACATAATTTCTTTAATTAGTGACAATTTTTAAGATGTCTGTGATATTATTGAACATTTCAGTTTATTAAATTCACCTTTTGGTATTTGGAGAAAAAATTATTCTTTAAAATACACAATTTTAATAAAAACAAATACTTGACAACTAGAGATGATACTTTTACGATAAAAATTAGTGCCAATTATATTAAGGATGAATATTGAGTCTAAAAATAGATTTCAAAAAATTAAAAAAAAAATCTAGAAAATTATTTTCTATTTGAAATAATGATAAAAATAAGTCATTATCAGTAACTCATTATTATATTTTTTAAAATAATGTAGAAGGTAAGTGGGTGTCATTACTGGTAGTCCAAAAAATAATGATATTTCATTACCGTTTTTACACTGGGAAGTTTTGCTAAAGCTACTGAAAATTAATTAGTTATGGTAGAACAAACTGCTATAACTAGCAGATTTTTTTTTGCAAATATTCGTAAGTTATGAACAGCAAACCCAAAGCTGTAATAACTAAAGGTAAATTTTTTATTTAAAAACTTATGTGTAAATTCATAAATACTTTATTATAAAGTTATAGGAGGCTAATGAAACAAATTTTGTATGAAAAAAATTATTTGTAAGCCTCCTATAACTTTATAAAGCATTTATGTATTTACACATAAGTTTTTAAGATTTTATTAAGAGCCTTTTTACATTGAGCTATCGATATAAAAATTTATTAATCTACGGGCAGTGTTGCCATTTCAGTGCTTTTCGGGTATTTTTTGGTGCTTTTTTCCTTCCCGTACCCGGTGATTTTTTACAAATACCCGTTTATAAAAAGCGGGTATTTACAGTGCTTTTTCAGATTTCTGGCAGTGCTTTTAGTGCTTTTGGTACAGTTTATATTTTTGGTATTTGTTCTCCTTTTTTCCATTTTTCTTGAATTTTCTGTCAAATTTGAAAAATAATACGAAATATACAAAAAATACATTTTTTCACAATATTTGTAGTACAATTTTAAATAGCAACTTCGTTATATTTAAACTTCAAAATTTTGAAATATTAGTTTGGTGCTTTTTTACCCCTTTTTGGTAATTTTTTAAACCTTTTTTACACGATTTTACAAAGCTAAAATGTGTTTTTAAAATCTTGACTTAAATTTTTCAAAAAATTATTATCGTGCTTTTTTACCCCATTTTTGGTAAATTTTTACCCTTTTTACCCGTTTTCAAAATGCTCACGGTGCTTTCCTGCCTTCAAGAGTTGGCAACACTGTCTACGAGTATTTGAGTTAAATTTTAGTTAAGAAGAAAAGAATAATTGTGGAGCCTATAAAATTTTTTAAAATCCTTTTTGATTAATTTTTGAAAATTTAACTTTTAATATATTTTGAGCTCTATTTAAATTAATTTTTGGCCTCGTTTGCTTGCTGGGTATTGTATTTCCTAAAACCTGCTCCAGGTAGACAAGTCGTATGTTTTCTTTGGCCTTTCGCGATGGTTTTTTAAGCTTTTTTTTACAAATAGAAGCTTTAACATTTGTTAAAAATTTTTAAAAAAATTTATTAAAAATTAATTGCGAAAAGGTAAAACAAACAAATCCGTCGACTGGACAAATGGTATCTAAAGGAATAAGGACCTCTTTCAGTCGATTTTAAAAGAATTTGATGGTCTTTTAGTTAGTATTTGTTTTTTCTGAGTTTTCTTGCCATTTTTTAGCCAAAGTTAAGCATATTACGAAGTTTTGGGAAAAAAAAGTAAAAATTCCATATTAAAAACGTAACCGGTTAATCGACCTATTTTAACCGATTATTCGGGTCGAATAATTATTTGAGTTTTAAATTATTTGTTTCGACATTAACCGAAATAAAGGCGATTAATCGAGGAATCGGTTAATCGATTAACCGAATTGGAAACACTAATTTTTCTGTTAAAAAAAAAAACTTATGTTAGTTAATTATTAGATGTCTTCAATTTAAACATAAAAATAAACAAACTTAACGTGTTTGTCTGCCAGCAAAACGTCATTATTTCCAAAAAGCCCGAAACTTACGATTATCACTTTACAAGAAAGTTTACAAACCAGCCTCCCAATGCAACACTTTAAAGTTGGTAACTTTACTCTAGCAACATTTCACTTTTATAGAAGGCAAAAAATGTGAAGTGTAAATTTTTTATTCACGCTCTTTTTAACAGCAAGTGGAAGAAATAAAAAAGCAAATACAAGCGGCGGGTTTAAATATTTTACATGCCTTCCTCTGGGACTTTGTAACAATTCAAAAATTATATAAATATTTTCAACAAAAAATACAACAGGAATAACAGCAGTTGTTGTAACAAATGAGAAGCTTAACTAACGATTTTCATACAATGATGAAGCATTTTAAAGCGACATAATGTTTTTGTGTTTTGTGAAAAAATTCTCCTGCGAGGATAAAAACAACAAAATATTATAGAAATGAACTACTTACGACAGTGCTGCCAGATAAGTGGATTTGAGCCCAAATTGTGGTTTTCAACTTTGCTTTGGGGCCAGATTTTTAAGGGAAAATACTTGAGGATTTCACAAAATATTGTATTTCTTGATATTTTCGGCTGTTTTCAAAATCCCGAAACATTTATATTAAAATTCTATTCAAAATTTTTTGATATGTATTAATTTGTAAAATTTTTAACTTCAACAGAAATATATTTTAAGCCGATAATCAGAAGTAATAATTTAAATAATAGACGCAGTATTTGTAGTATTTTAAGGGCAATTCACACGTTGACTACCCATATCTACTATTTTCCGGTATTTGTGATACGAACATTAAAATTTTTATCGCTTTTCTTTTGAAAATAACATTTTATATTTAACCCCAATATACTGCGAAATAATATATATGGATAGTCAAGGATGGTTAGCTTTTTTTCTTCACTTTTTCTTGACTTTTTTTCGGGTTTTATTAAAGTTTTCGATTATCTAGGAAAAAGTTAAAAAGGAATATTAAAAAAATCATATAAAATCCCTTAAAAAGGTCTAGAAAAAGTGGAGAAAAAAGCTGGTGTCGGGCTTTACTATTATAAGTCAATAAATTTACAAAATTTGTGCGGAAATTTTAAAGTATCAACAAAATAAAAAAATCCACGCACAACATGTTTAATTACAAAAGACATAACGCCTATTATTGTTGTATATGTGTATATACAGCTGTTGACAACTAATTAGAAACGCATTTTTTACACTAGAGCTTGATGATCATTATTGATATTTTCGTAAATTTACCGTTACGTTTTTTGTTTAAAACAATTGTATTATATTTATTACTCTTTTTATTATTATTTACACTCATTTTTGTTGCTGTTTATTTTAAAAGCTGTTATAATTTCTGAAAATAGTTTACATATTGTTTAGTAAAATTCTAAGAAAGTGCGACCACTAATTAGAAACGCGTAGTTGTTTATTAAAGTTTTCTTGGCTAATAGCTATTTTGATAAAAAAAATTTATTTTACGGTTATTTGTTTCCAATTTAATATTTTATAGCAAATAAGAAATTATAATTTTTAAGATTTATCATGGGAAAAGGCAAAAGCTGCACTCCTGAAGAACGGAGCCCAATTTTTGAACTTTAGAAGTCTGGAAAGTCTTATAGAGAAATAGCAGAGCAGCTAAAGTGTTCCAAAAAATGGTTTTTAATGATTTACAGCATATCAACAAATATGAGACCATAGCCAATGTTCCGCGAAAGAAGAGACCCAGAAACACATCAGCACATACCGACCGAATGATAACGCGAATCTCCAAATCCGGCCCAAAAAAGTCATCTACTGATATCCAACGTGATATTCAAGAAAATTTAAATGTCGCGATATCCAAGCGGACTATTGCACGTCGTTTGGTGGAAGCCGAGCTACATGGAAGAGCGGCACGAAAGAAGCCACTTCTGAGTAGGATTCAAAGAAAACGTCGTGTGGATTCCGCGAAGTCCCATTGAAATTGGACAGCAAATCAATGGAAATATGTGCTTTGGAGCGATGAAAAAAGATTAATCGCCTTGGTCCAGATGGTCGGAGATTCGTTAGATGACCCATTAACCAAGAATTTAATCCTCGCTTCGTTTCACGGGTAGTGAAGCATGGTGGAGGGTCAATTATGGTATGGGGATGTTTCTCCTGGAATGGTGTTGGCCCAATTTATAAAATTTATGGAATCTTAAATACGGAGAAATACACTGATATACCAAATACTGTTATGCTTCCGTGGTCTGAGGAGAATTTGCCTATTATACGGCAATTTCAGCAGGATAATGATCCGAAGCACACGGCGAGGCTGACAAAAAAATTCTTTGACGATAATTTCATCAACGTTTTGGAGTGGCAATCATCCAGTCCGGACTTGAACCCCATAGAATATCTATGGGGGGACGTAAAAACAGCCGTTAGTCTGAAAAATATAACAAATATGGCGACTCTTTTTGAGGATGTTAAGAAAGCATGGGAGGCGATATCAGTAGAGCGATGTCGGCGTCTAATAACGTCAATGCGCAACCGATGTGAGGCTGTGATAAAGCAAAAGGGATTTGCAACAAAATATTGATAAAAAGTAAAAAAAATAAATTAATATTAGTTTTATTTTCTAATAATATGTCTGTTCCCGTACTTTACCAAAGTTACACAAACTAGCCCAAAGGCGTTCCCGTACTCAAAATTGCGTGTAAATTGTTGTTTTTTGGGCTGTTTTGGGTTCCCGCGGGTACAGGAACGCACATAATATAAAATCGTTTCTAATTAGGTGTCGCTGTTATATTTCAAACAATATAATAAGTTAATTAGAAATATATAATAATGTAATAATAATATAATAAATTTATAAAATATTTTTAAGACTAATTAATTTTTTAAGTTCTTTTTGAATATTTGTAAACAATTGAATATATTTAATTAAAATATTATGAAATAAATGAATATTAATTTTGTTTTATATAAAAACTTAAGCATTATTTTAAAAATAAAAGGCGTTTCTAATTAGTTGTCAACAGTTGTATGTATATAAAAATGTGTACAAAATAATTTTACGGCGTTTTGTTTATTTTTACTATGGTTTTATTAAACAAAAATTTGCTCATTTTATGTGAGTAGTAGTAAATTTACAAGCATTTTTAAGAGTGTCATAATTGTTGATTTGTATTTTTCCATAGCAAAACTTCTATAATTAAAGTTAAAAACAACAACTACTAATTACTACACAAATTTTCAGTTTTTTTTTTCTTAAGGGCGGATTATGGGACCGTAAACGTAAATGTCATGTAACTGTACCATATACGACATTACTATTTAGCATCTATTTCATGTGGTTTTATATTTTATTCTAAATTTTTCCATTTATTTGTTAATTTTTATTCCTTATTTGTTGTTTGAATCAATTTTCTTTATTCATTTCATATTTTTTCCGACTAAAATCATTCAGCTGTTTCGATGCCAGATAGAAAATTCTGATTACAACAGAATGATCCGGCAAGTACATTTACATTTACGTGTTAGTAACCATTCGTATACATTTCTTCTTGTGGTTTCGAAACAGCTGATTCGTTACAGATACGTTTACGGTTGGGTAACTCATCCTTTAAGCACCGTAAGTTGTTTTTCACGTGGAAAATTTTCACTCGAACTTTAAAGGCCTCAAATTGCAGTTTAAATTATAAAAATTAACAATGAAAATAATTTAAACAGAAAGTGATATTAATTTATGATCTTGAGTCAAACTAAAATAACATTCATTTAATTAACAATTTTTTAATAAAATAACACAGACACAATCACAATAAACACAAAATGTCACTTTTTCCCAAGAAAAATAATGGTCTTGTATATTAAATTTACGTGAAAATAAACTCTACACAATTTTCACGTGAAACTCGTTGTTTCGATTTCACGTGAAAAAACTGTTATACGCCATATAAAAAAAAATGATTTTTCACAATAATGAGTTTCACGTGAAAATTGTGTAGAATTTGATTTCACGCAAATTTAATTTACAAGACTATTATTTTTCTTGCGAAAAAGTGACATTTTGAGTTTAAGCACCGTAAGTTGTTTTTCACGTGGAAAAATTTCACTCGAACTTTAAAGGCCTCAAATTGCAATTTAATTTATAAAAATGGACAATTTTTTAATTTTATAACAAAGACACAATCACAAAAAACACAAAATGTCATTTTTTTACAAGAAAAATAATAGTCTTGTATATTAAATTTGCGTGAAAACAAACTCTACACAATTTTCACGTGAAACTCATTGTCGTGAAAAATTAGTTTTTTTATATGGAGTAAACAGTTTTTTCACGTGAAACTAAAACAACTTACGGTGCTTTATTGTGAATATGTCTTTGTTATAAAATGAAAAAATTGTTCATTTTTAAGCACCGTAAATTGTTTTTCACGTGGAAAATTTTCACTTCAAATTTAAAAACCTCAAATTGTAATTTAAATCATAAAAATGAAGAATTTTTAAAATTTATAACAAAGACAGAAAAAAAAACTGTTATACTCCATATAAAAAAAAAAATAATTTTTCTCGACAATGAGTTTCACGTGAAATTTGTGTAGACTTTGTTTTTTTTTTTTTGAAAAAGTGACATTTTGTGTTTATTGTGATTGTGTATTTCTAATTACATAAAAAAATTTCATTTTCAGAATTTACATTACTATTTAAGGCCTTTAAAGTGTGCCAAACTTCAAAATCCATTCAATAAATTCAGAAAAATATGACGAAATATGTAAACATTTTGAACTAAATTAAATGTCTTTTAGACAAGTTTTCTACCAAAAACAATCAAACTGAATATTATACTCGAACTAAATGATGCTTTAGGATGGAGCATTAAGCACAAGCCCAAAAATTGATACGATTTTTAACTGGGTACTTTTAAATTCAAGTAAAAAGTTTTAGTACAAAATTCATTGTTAATTCTCTGGTAAAATTGTTGAAATCAATCGCGATAATTTAGAAGAACAGATGAAAAAATTTGAAAAAGTGATTCGGATTCGGTATTTTGAAGCATTATTGCCAAATTTTGCTAATTTAAAAATGCTTGTTGGGCCGTTTGGATGCGATTTTGCTTAAAATTCACTGTTCGGTCACAGGCTAAGCATTAGAGCACCCATAAATTATATGGAATGTGGAAGTGTTTTTTTCACCTCCCCACGTATTTTCCGGTAGATTAGGTTTAAAATATCCCCGCAAAAATTGGTCGTCACGGATTAAAACAAGCCAGTCACCCGCGGCTTTTAGCCCTAAAAATGGACTTATATTAGTTCAAAGTATCTTTTCGCTATAACTCTTAAAGTAAAGGTTTTACAGAAAAATATTAATGGGCATATAAAAACAGGCAATGAAGTAGCTAGCATTTTTCTAATAACACACTTTTGATATATCCATGACGCGTCATAGTGATTGTCTCCTAAACTTCAGATTATAAAATTTGACACCCAAAATCGTACGAGTATTAAATAGGCTTAACAAACATTTGTCCATCATCAAAATTTGTCCACAACGCCTTCAAATACCAAAAAACCAAAAACGTTTTTTAGTCGAATTGTTCGGTCGTACGCTTTTAAAAATTGCTGATAAATTTGGAAATTCACATTTTATTTTTAAATTTTTTTTTTGGGATTTCAACTTTTAAGATGGGCGACATGAGCAACAACTTTTCTGGCAACAATAACTTACAACAACAAAAAATTAACATCAAATGTCATAGCATGTTTTTTTTTCTGAAAGAAAGAACTGAATAGACGAATAACACTTTAAATAAATGCGTTTATAAAAAGATACTAAAACAACACAAACAACATATAAATGTTGTTCAAATTTTCACAGGATTTAGGAGGTCTAACATCCTTACACACACACACATACTTGAGTAATTTTCAATATGTTATGCATGCTTACCTGTGTAAATACTAGGGATACCGATCCCGAAATCCCGGGATTGGTCTTGAAAAAATCCCGGGATTTCCGATTTCATTATTTGCCATATTGTATCTCTTTTTGTATTTTTTTTTATTGTTATATTCGACCTAAATCACATAAATGTAATAGGCCTATTTTTTAATCACTGGATTTATTTTTAGATTTATCTTATTTTGTTAAAAAATTAATGCTTTGTATTTTAATTTGAAAAATTTATAATTTTTATTAAATTCTTATACTTATTCGCCAATATAATCTGCAGGAAAATCATTAAATTTTGTAAAAATGTGAACACAGGAATTGAAATAAGCTAAATCCAAAATGGATTTAAAAAATAAATAAATCCGTTTTGGATTTAACTTAATTTTATTCCAGAGATTCCATTTTCGCAAAATTAAATTTTTTTCTTTCACATTATATAAGGGAATAAGTGTTATATCTGGATAAAAATATAAAATTTTAAAAATTGAAAAACAAAGCATTAATGTGGATTTTTTAACAAAATAAAATAAATCCAAAAATAAATCCAGTGATTAAAAAAACGCCAAATATCTTATTAAATGTTATTAAAGAACTAATTTTTCCCATTCATAAATGAATGCTTCACTTGCCAAATCGATTAACTCCATTTTCTGAACTTTATACAATTTTAATTTCAAACCCCTTTATTGACTAACTGTGAAATATTCAAAACAAATTTCTCTGATAAGAAATATTAACACTACTAAATTACAAAATCTATAATTTAACGGGAATTTTAAAAAACAGTATATAATATTTTTGCATTTTTCTCACTAATACTCATTTATTTTTCTATATGGAGTTAATCGATTTGGCAATTGAATAGATTACAGATTAAATAAATCTGAATAAAATTATTAATAATTTAAAAACTTTTATTCAGCTGTGAAACTTTTGAAAATCATAATTCAGGTTTATTTAATCTCTTAACGGACATGTTTTTATTTATTTTATTGATGATTTGCTAAAATCATAACTTCATGCAAAATAATTTTGCCGACTAAAAACAGCAAAGTCTTGTTAAATTAGAAAAATCTAACAATCTGTCTTTCTGAAATCAGCGGAGGTATGTGCTTAATATTTTATGTTAGTTGATTTAAAAAAAACTAATAGTCACTAAATATTTCTGATGATTTCAACATAGTTTGTATTTGCATTCAATTAATTTTAGCCAAATATAACTAAAAATTTGCAGTGTTTTAGTAAAAACTTTTAGTTAAAAAGTTTCTTCAGAGGTAAATTGTAATTTGTAATTTGCTTAAATTTAACTCATAAGTATAGTTTTAATCGCGGAACTTTTTTGCTTATTTTTAGTAGCTTTTTCTGCTATTTTTACATACTTATTTCTATGAGTGTAGTTTCTGTTTAAAGCCAGATTCACAATGCTGTAGTACTCCACTCTGAGTGGATTTTGTTCCTTTCTTTTTTGCATTTACATATTTTTTATCTCTATTTTACACACTGCACTCTGCAGCGTAGAGTACTCCAGCATTGTGAATCCGGCTTAATTTGTTTATTTCTTCATACTTCAAGAAATAATAAGTACATTTTAAATGAATTATTTTAATTTGTAGGATTTATTTCAGCTATTTATTTTTAAACTTAAAAATATGATGAAATAAAAAAAATCCCGAAACCCCGAAAAATCCCGGGATCCCGATAAATCCCGGGATCCCGATAAATCCCGGGATCCCGAAAAATCCCGGGATCCCGGGATTTCAATTTTCAAAATCCCGAATCCCGGGATTTGTAAAAACCAGTCCCGTTCGGCATCCCTAGTAAATACATATTTTTACCTTGAATTTTTATTGTATATATCTTTATACACATTTTTCTGTTCCGCCACTTGTTCTAATGTGAAAATTTTATAAACATGACACTTGGCTTCCGTTTTTCATCTTTATGTGTGCCTGTGTGCATGTGTAAATTCATGAATGTTTCAAAGATTAGCTGGTGATGATGATTCCATAAGATGTTGTACGAATTTACCTGCAGCGAAGTTTATTATTTATATTTTATACTTCTTATGCATACATATGCTTGTTTTTCTGTTTTTGGTTTTTTATATATTAGATTTTTATTGAGCACTTTACAAATGCATATCTAATTTTATGCGTATTTTTTGTTATCACAAAATCTAGGGCTTTATTATTGTCAGTATAAATTAGTTGAGTATATCAGAATTTATGCTTTTATATTAATACTCGTATCACATTTTATTAGGCGGATATCAAAGGCATTGATTTATGATCATCAAAATGATAATTGTTAATTTGTATTGCTCTTAACGCAAAAATGGATTTGTTAAATATTTTATTTATAATAATAAAAGGCATTGCAATGGCGGGAAGTTCACGATTTTTATTTTACTTAAGTCCTGTATCTATACAAAGAAATTAAGATATAATTCAAGAAAGTTAATGGATCATTTCAGAAGTAATAACCACTCGAATAAATCTTGATTTGAGGTGTAGAAGAATTCTTAAGATTATTGAGATTCTGATATATTTTTGTATTCAAGGGTATTTTTTTTTAATTATGCCTCAAATAGTTTAAATTCTGCAGAACTTTGCTTCAGATATGATTTTTTATTTTTTTAAGTTAGCCATGTCTGTAGCAGGTTGCGTATGAGTAATATGTATAAATTAAAAAATATACTCGTATATTTTTACGTTCAGCCATTCCAAACACTTGTATTTTCTCAAAAAACTTGAAATTTATAGTACACTATTTTAAGGACCCTCCAACGCAAAAAAAACTAAAGGTGTATGGAGTAAAAAAGCCTGAACAATTTCAGCACATTTTGCATAATTAACAACAACAAACAAAAAAACATAAAATCCTTAAACAATTTATAAATTATTTAACACCGGCAAAAGGATTTGGTCACGTTTTACAGGCACTTATACATATATCCTTTCGCTATCTATCTAACCAACCCACAATAAAAACAACAACAAACATAAAAACAATTTAACACTGTTTATGAACACTAAAGCAAACGAAACAAAAACAACTACAAACAAAAAAAAAAAACATTAGAAGCACGTGCTTCCAAACAAATGAGTGAATAAATTTCGACGTAGAAAATGATGATGAATAAGAAAAAAAACCAGACAAGACAAACAAATTCAACAGGATTCAACTGCAATTGAAATTGAAAAGAAGTGAAATGATATAAAAAAAGCCAACCAAACTAGGATACATTTTATTAATTCTATATTGTACTTGGCTGTGGTTTATTGTCTATTTTTTCTTTTATTATTTTTAAGGCAACAAGTTTTACTTGAAAAGGCTTTTAAAGTTACTCTTTCTCTCTTACCAGCTTTACGGTTTTATTTATTTGTTTATTAATTAACATTTACATGTGACCTGAAAACCTAAATTTTCTTCTTTTTTTTTTTTGTTAGCCAAATAAATTATAATGTATCTATGAATTCCTAACTCTTTTTTTTATAAATGAGTCTTTACGGTATGATGAACTTCTACTGATGTCACTTCATTTTCATCATTTCAAATGATAAACGACTGAAATAAAACAAAATTATGTTTTTGCTTTTTGGGTGGCAAACAAAGAGTAACAACCAACGTTTCGTAGACTCAAACATCTGTTAGGACCCAAACAAGCTAAAGGAACAAAATAATATGTTTATTCCGTTGACAAGAATTTTATGTACACTACACTATATTTTGCATGCAAATTTTGTTGTTTTTTCTATAAAAAAGAAAACATTGGGTTCCCTGATTTATAGAAAGTTTTCTGCATTTCGACAACACTTTGCTATTTATGGAGTAGTCCATAAATAATTTAGATAGCTCAAAATTTCTGTTGAATTATTTTTGTAAAAGAATTCTCGAATTATATGAAATTTTGCCTATAGAAAATATTTATTCAAGGACCTCTAACTAAAAATTTTGCGTTAGATTTACAAGGCTCATTACAATAATTGAACTTTTTAAAAAAAAAAAATTCTTTAAGAGTCATCTCCTACAGAACACCCGCCAGTTTCGACAACCCTTCTCAACTGCATTCTGAAATTTACAAAGTTTTGGTGCCAGAGTGCCAAGAATGAAACATCACCTTACCGCGATTTCGATTAAAATCGAAATTTCAATTAAAATCGCGTGCGAAATCCCGAGATTCCGTACACAAATAAAATCCCTCAAATTCGCAAGATCTGTAAGAAATCTCATAAAATCTGCCAAGTATGGATACTTACAGAATAAATTACGGCATTTTCGCTTTATATTTATACTATATTCATACTTGAGCAAAAACCACCTAGTATTTGTACTACAAAACAAGTTTTTGCTTATTTTTTTTGTATGCGTTTTGAAAAGTTAAAAACTACAAGAGCCAAAAACCAGGTATATTTTGCTCAGGTATAAATGTAGTATTAGACTTTTTGCATGAAAAAGTGGCAACACTGGTCAACAGCTGAAAAATGTTTCAAAATGATAAAATTTAATAATTACTAGCTGTTTGTACCCGGTCTCACGCCGGGGTTCAAAGTCTTCGGCCTTAAAAATAAAAATAAATAAATCACTGAACGAGTCTTTCGGTGAGACGAAACTGCGGAAATCTGGTGATTTCCTTGTGTTTGTTAAATTTTTCAATAAAAATATTTTCTTCTTCTCGCGAATGAGCCTTAAAAAAATTCTTAAGTAATTAATTCTAATATTAATTACGATTGTCCTATGCGACACTTAACTGAAAATTATATAGTTTTTTTAACTTTATTCATGTTTATTATAAGTGTGTTTGTTTACATGCTACTTTTTAATAGCTTTACCATTTCTACCAGTTTTATTAAAAAATCCGTTCGAGTACAAAAAAAAAAAAAAAATAGTAAGAACTAGTAAAAAATATAAGGGGAAATTTTACAAGTTTTTATTTGAAAATTTTTTTTCAGCAAAAATTAGTAATATGTTTTTTTTGTATAACCAGGGTTGGCAGGCAATACCGCTAAAATACCAATATCGATTTAAAACCCTTTCAACTGACTACCAACCAGTACCGTTACCGAAATACCCGGAATACCGTTATCCTTAAAATACCGTTACGGAAATAACTGAAATACTGTTATCCTTAAAATATCGATACCGAAATAAATGAAACATCAATACCCTTAAAATACCGTTACCGACACAAAGGAAATATTGTTATTCCTAAAATACCGTTACCGTTATTTTGAATTTTCTGCTTTTGCTAATTTCACGTGGTTATTGAGTATTTTTGTACATTAAGTTGATAAATTGGTTCTGTTTTTGGACTCGTTTGTTTTTTGTAAAAAAAAAATTGCGGGATGCTTCGAAATAACTGACTACCGTTACCCTTAAAATACCGTTACCGGTATAACTGAAATACCGTTAACCTTAACCCAAATATCGTTTTATTTAAAATACCGTTACCGAAATAACTCAAATACCGTTATCCCTAAAATACCGATACCGAAATAAATGAAATAGCGTTACCTTTAAAATACCGTTACCGAAATAACATAAAATATCGTTACCCTAACGATAACCGCATTCTTTTCGGTTACCATCCATGTGTATAACAAACGATAAAATTGAATACATTTTTATGTGAATCGTTATTAAATTAATTAACTCTTATGATTCACATTAAAGCTTGCACTCCGTGGACGTTTTTGTGCGATTTTCGTAAATTTTTTTTGTTAGTTTACCATTTTTTACATTTTTTTGTTTGTTCGAGTACCTACTTTTGAATATTTTGACAACTTTTTCAATATTTTTTCTCCCCTACTACACTTATAAAAAAAAGTCCGTACAAATAGGTCAAAATTGTGCTTGTGCAAATACATTACTATTTTCTGTTATTTTAGCAGAATTTTGACCTACATATTTGTACGGAAGGGCAAAACATTTTTTTCGAATAGCACATTTGTATGGGAAATTGTTCTTCGTTTTCAAATTCAAATTTATATATAATGCCTACTTAATTTAATCGACGGGGTGTCTGAGCTTTTTTCGATATTCGTTATCGTTTGGCTTCAGTGCGTCTTTCCCAAAGCGGCTTTTCCACCAATATTTCAAATAAATGATAACACTGGGTCTTGAGAACTTTAACGCTGTTTACAAAAAAAATCTAAATTTCGTAAATTTCAGATATGTTTTCATAGAAAAATAGGTTAGTTTTTGATCCCACTTTTTAATCCTTAAACGTGAGATAGGGCCGCTAAAAACTATGTGTCTCTTATTTCTACATTTCATTAAAATCGGATAGAACTCTTTTTGGAATGGTGCTCGTAAATTCGGTTATTTTTCAATACGCGATACCACGCAATAATTTTAATTCAGTGCTATGCAGGAAAATTTTCCCTTTCAAAGAATCGGTTTTAGAAAAGTTACTTTTGCTTTGTAACGTCTTTTATTGTCCATCATCATCGGATTTTTGCTTGAAATTTTCCCAAAAGCAACATCTATATATCCAAAGTAGTGGAACCGGTTGTCGTAGAAACAGTTCTGGATCTAGTTCTAGAACTTGATCAGTTATCTCATTTGAGAGGTTTTGCCAGTGTTTGCAAAAAACATTTTGCAAGTATTTGTTTTGGTTTATACAAAAATACCACTGCCAAAAAAAAGTGGTTATCGAGTACTATCCAGTCAGGAATTGCCAGCGGTACAAAATCAAAGCACTGGTAGAGCAATGATTTAATAAAAATGACGCTTTGTTAAAAAAGTCAGAAGGTTCCGAGTTCAAATCCGGTTGCAGTCAAAAATTCAAACCATGACAATGCTTTAACTTCAGGAGTCGCAAAATTCATCGCACAAGACATCGGATACGAAACGCCACATCAGACATTTGAAAGCACTTTGACGCGATAGCAGCGACACAGTTGTAAAATATTAAAACAAGAAAATATATAAATAAGAAAATTTGAAATAAAAAATATGTAATTAATAAAAACAGAATAACTTCTTAAATACAAGGGCGGATTAATATGTCCGTGACTTTTCAAACTTCCCTGCTCCAGTCAAGTCCCATCTGTTAATAGACTACTATAAAATTTTGAACAAGTTCCTCCAATAGCTTTCCGTTTAGCAGGTGTTGAATGTTCTCCTACAGTTCGTTTTTATTTTTGGATTTTATTGGTCCAATCCTTTCTTTAACAATCTTCCATAAGTTTTCTATTGGATTTAGATCCGGGGATTGCGCAGGCCAAGACATTAAATTAACTATGTTATCTAAAATCCATTTTTTATCGTTATCCTGTTGGTACTGCCACTTAAGTTGGCAAATCAGCATTTTTAAAACGCGATATATTAGCAATAATTTTCGCCAAAAAATATATTCTCAATATTACTTACAAATATGTATAAAGAAATGTAGGAAAAATATTAGTGACCCTAATTTTTTTATTCATAACTATATAAGTTAACGCATATAGTTAACGCGAAAACACAGCTATTGTACATTTTTGAAAAGTTGTACTAACAAAACAACAAATTACAAATATCCCGATCCCGTATAGGGTTTATACAAAAAACTAAAATAATTTGTAACTTGTGTTATTTAAGACCAGGCCGACAACAAAAAAATAAAAAAATTGGCCATATTTCTTGTCTGTAGACAAACGAAAAGACACCTCAGTAATATAACTTTTTTTTAATGTGGAACTGGTTGGCATCATAATACCTAGTATGTATGTTTATAAATTACGCGTTTTTTCATATTTTTTCCTTGCATCATAACATTATTCAACATTGTTTTAATATTTTCTCCGGTTTGGAATAGGTACTTTTTTTTTTTTTTTGAAACAGCACTATCTGTTGGATGTTTTTCTCAACGTGTGTACATAAGGAATGCAGTTCATATACTGCAATATATGTTGACTTTTTTTACTCCCAAGTATATGTTATAAATTTCCTTTTATGTTTGTGTTAAGGAGTTTTAAAATTGTTTAGTGAAAGTCTGCAGTTACAAGTTGAATGACCACAATGACAGCTTAAGATGATCTTTGTAAGACTAAACGCACACATACTCAATCTAACCATGGCCTTTAAGGCCAATACTAAAACGGTTATGAAACTTTAACCAACTATAATTGTTAACTTTGAAAACTTGCTAATAAACCAAACATGTTTTTGATATTGTTCACTTTTTTCAATAAGTATTATAAATTTTAATCGTGATTTAACTATTATGGTGAATAATTTTTCTTATTTTTTTTTAAATCAGTTTGTTTTAATTTAATAACAATTTCTTTTGTATCATCCCTATAAAATTTATCATTTGAAAAAAAAACGTAAAATATATTTTTATGCAGATGCTTGCACCTGTCGAATTTTGGTTTGTCATTCAGTCAATTTATCATCATTTGATGAGTGTGATGATGGAATGATAACTGCTAGTGCTAGTGTTGTAGTGATAAAAAACATATGTATCCACTTCATGGATATATTCTCATGAAAAATTGTGACAATTCAATTATCTGTTTACAAGAAGATTAAAAATTCATCATCCAACATCAATAACAAATTAATTCCGGTTATAAAAAAAAAATTAATTGTTTTAATACAAGTAAAAGCATACGAGTACACTGATAGAATTTTGTGCATAGTATTAATGAATTTGTTCATTAATCCAATGACTTTTTTCATTGAAAAGTCCCCAAAGATCGCGTTCATTAAATCAATGAAACGTATTCATTAAATGAAAACTAATTGAAAAAAATATATTTTTTTTGCGTTACTTTTTTATTTTTATTTGTACATATATTTCTTTTTTGTTTTTATAACGTTTTTTTTGACATCTCCCTGAACTCGACTTGAACCCGCAATCACCAGAATGTAAACATTACCGCGTTACCGATTCATCTAAATAGCGAAAATAAACTGATATAATTATTTGGACTTTTTTATTTAAATAATTTCAGTTTTCAACCCTAGCGTTCATTACTGGAACATATATCTATTTTAGTAATTAGCAAATTCAAAACCCTTATAAAAATTATAGCATATCTTACGGGTTAGTTGAAAATATATAATGAAAAAATGAATGTAATTAATGAATTTTTCATTAATTCAATGAAAATTTTTCATTAAATCAATGAATTCAGATTAATGAAATCGATTCATTAATAGTATGAACGAAAATTCTATCAGTGTACTTACGAACATATGTGCAATTGTTGCTTTCAGTTGACTTATTTAAATTTCAATACTCTTATGTAACAACATATTAGGACAGTACTGTAGAAAGATTTCGGGTTTTGGTGAAATTTCCAGATGTATGGGGATTCTTTTTTATTTAAAAATCTATAATTTCACAAAGTACTAAACTTTTTACTATTGTAATGCACAAAATATGAATTGAAATTCAGAACTTCCATTTGAAATTAAAAAAAAAAAATATCAATTGAAATTCAGAATTTCCATTTGATATTCAGAAATTATCAATAAACTTGCCTGTCCCGTTACGACTCGTTTACGTCGAGTACTCAGAACTAAGCAGGTTGAAGCAGCTGATTCTTCACGTTAGATTTACGTTCAAGTTATTTTGGCTTAACAAATTCGTTTACAAAATTGATAGTTTTGATATATAACGATGAAATTTTGTGGGAAAATCACTCAACCCGATTTTAAATTTGCCTAGGGCAACAACAAAAAAAAAGAACCAGGAAAATTAAGTTTATTGTTGTGTAGGGGATATAGTTTAGCTAAATTAGACATACAGTCAAAATAATACATCTGTTGGCTGGACAGAAAAATTTGTTACTTTAACAAAATTTATTCCTGTTTTTTAGCTTAAAATTAAATTTGTTGATTTTAACAAATTTTTTTGTTAAATTTTAAAAATCTAAATTTAAGTAAAAAATTTGTAAAACTACAGTTTTATCTGTAATTATACTGAGTCGTAGAATTCGGGCCTAGTCCATATCATGTGAGGGCACTCCAGTGGAGCAAATATTTCGTCCGTTTTGCTCTATCTCGCTTAGTTTTCGAGATATGGGCCATTTTATGAAGTGGACAATTTTTATTAAAAATTTCCGAGGGTCCAAGGCCCCGCCATGGTCCATTTTTGGATAGAGATACCCCCTTTCGCTGGGGTTGGGTTAGGGTAGGTAGGGGTAGTCGGGGTTAGGTTAGGGGTAGTCGAAATTTTCATCAATTTTGCTCTATCTCTCTTCGTTTTCGAGATATGGGCCATTTTAAAAAATCGGGAGGGGAAGAAATAGCGCCATCTTTAAAACTTCGGATACATTGGTGGCGCCATCTACCGGGTAATAACATCAACATGAAAATATTGTAATAATTTTGTAAAATTTAACGCATGGGTTCTTAAAAATTAGTTATAAATAGTTTTAAAAATTAACACTCAAAACCAGTTAAAGTACTGAGGAAGAAATAGCGCCATCTTTAAAACTTCGGATACATTGGTGGCGCCACCTACCGGGTAATAACATCAACATGGAAATATTGTATTTTAACAATAAATTTTGTAAAATTTAACGAATGGGTTCTTAAAAATTAGTTATAAATAGTTTTAAAAATTAACACTCAAAACCAGTTAAAGTACTGAGGATTTTTAGTATTGTGTTAAATGAAGATAACTAAAATATTTGCTTAAATCAGTGTTTCCACTAAAAATTTGTTAAAAATTAGTCAAATCGATTTGAAACCGGTTTGACAGATTTTTCTACTGACGTATTATTTTAAGTGTACTTAAGAAAAATCTAATAAGTTAAAAGCGTATAGCTGACAGTTATTCTTTCTTTTTTACTCATTATCTTATATTGAATCAGCTGATGCGTCCCGTTACGTTTACCTTCTCGTAACGAAGCCTTCAATTAATAGTTTCTTTTTATAATACATTTCTTCCTTATCACATATTATATGAAATTTTTTAATTTTAAAAAGTAAAAAAGAAAGAATTGCTTGGTTCATTTCCAAGTAATTTATAACCGATTTTTATGATACTCATACAATAGTGTCTGCATAAACCAAACATTATCATAAAGTCAGTTTAATGTTTGTTTCCTTCTTTATTTTTACCTCCCAGTAGTATGTAATTTTTTAACTGGAGCCTAAATATTTAATAAGTTTCGATTTTCATTGAAAAATATACAGGGGAATAAAAAAAAATCACACACACACACACATATACACAAAAAACCCAAAATACTATAAACATTCGTAATGTGAATGTTAAACAGGATAAAATTGATTGCAACACAAATAAACTCTTCCTCATCAACTAACTCACTCGCAATCAAAGTGGGTGTAAGTAACACATTTAAAATGTAAACAAAACCCCCCGACCCTTTTCATGGTCTTCATAAAAAAATGCATAAAATGTGAGGGTTAAAAAACATTCATATGAATAAATAAACCAATAACCAGTGGTAAATATATTCTACGAAAAATAAAATAAACGTGATGGTATTTGGCAGTGAAAAGGAAAAAAAAAATCATATCATTTACAAAAACCTGCTAAAATAATCGTGTAAAGCTCATCACAGGACAATAAAAATACATATCGATGTATTATTTTTTGTTTTATAAGGGTTTATAGAAAACCAAAATACTATAAGACATGAAAAATCAAAATTCTTGTTTTTTTATCTCATATTTCCAACAGATGAGTCCATTATGTATCCCTTACCAATGTTACGCAAAATGAAATTTAAAGTTTATCTACTTCATGTTTTCATTTTGTATACACTGTGATTACGATGAGGTTTGTTTGGTAGCTGACTTGACTCACCTCGGGGATTAATCGTTTTACTTGAACATAAAACTTGGACAGTTTGTTCATCACTTTAACACTTTATACCAACCGTAACAAGGAAAAGAAGTATACGAACATTTATAAACTTCTTGTTAGACAGTGTAATATTTTAAATACAAATTTATATTCAAGTTTGCCACTAACACGTACAATGTACAAAATTTAAAACAAATTTTCGTTTTTTTTTCAGCGTTATTGCTTTAGCTTTTAAATTATTCAAAATATATTTGCGATTATATGTTGGATTGTACATATTCAACAGCCAAGATGTATGTAATAAGAACAAAGCTGAAATGGCATGCATTTCTTTTATTTTTACTGCTTTTTTGAAGACATCATATGTAGGGAGTTTTAGGAGTTATAAAAAGGAAGAAGAAAGAAACGATAGCCTGAAATTGTTAAGATGTTAACGTTAATGTGTCTGCAAACAATTGTAAAATGAAAAATTGAGACTACGTTCATACAACCCTAGCCCTACAATTTTAAATTTCCCAGTATGCATCAATGTTTGCTAAATGTTGTGCATACTGCATACTTGTATATCGTCACCTAAAATGCAAAAGGGCGTAACAACACTTTTTATTTTTTTACACGAGAACCGGAAAAAAACGTTGCAGAATTAAAGATATTCTATATTTTCTTCTCTTGTTTAAAACACGATTAAAGACTTATTTCTACATATAAGTTTAAAATTTTCTAGGGAAATGTAATTTAGTCTAGTGCATCATAATCAAACAGAAAATCGGTTTAAATTTTTTTGTTGTTACGCCGTTTTGCATTTTAGCTATGAGCATTTTTATAGAGGATAAAGTTCATGATTTTTGCTCGCGATGTCACATTTAGAAGCAATAAATTACAACAAAAATACAGCAACATCACAAATCCTGCCTTTTTTATTGCATATTTGGAAGGGAAAGAAGAGAGTAGCGCTAAAAAATGTTCTTTTATAAGGCACAAGTACACGCGAGAGAAAACTGCTAGAGATAGAGCAAAAATCACCTCTAATTAGCTATATTGTGAATGATTAAAGCTATTTACAGATGTTTTTTGCTCTATCTCTAGCAGTTTTCTCTCTCGTGTAGATGTGCCTATACACTAGGGTATTCAATCGATTAATCGAACAATTTTTGAGAAAAATTAATTAATTCGAATATTTTCATACGATTAATCGATTAATCGAAATTGGTAGAAAATTACAAAAATTTTTAAAAAATATAAATTTTTTATTAAAGTAAATGTGCTAAAAACTCAAAATTTTTTAAAAAATTGTGATAAATAATTTGCTGTAGGCTTTTACCTATCCGGATTTCATTCTGGCCTAAGAAAATAATTAAGGGACGACCTTTTAGAATTTCTAGAATTATTTGTTAGCTTCAACTCAATGAGAATTTCATGTTTTCAAGTAGGAGCGTTAATAAATATCTTAAATCCCAAGGAAAAACAAAAACAAAATAAAATTATCACAGTTTGCTTTGTCATCTTCCAAATTACTACCCTGTTGTTGTGACTTATCTAGTAAATTAGTGGTATCTATTTACGTATAATAAATTTTGAATTATTTTTTACGACTTTTTAAACGTTAATATTAAATGATATCATTAATAATTATTGTAATTAATGATTACTAGAATTATTGATTATAATTAATGTTTAATGTAATAAAGCTTGTTTAGTGAGCACTCTGAATTAATAAAATAAAAATTTTAGAATTCCTCTCTACATTTACGTCTTTTATGTATTTAATGCATACGAAAGAGATACAAATTAATGTACGGGGTCTTATATTCAATTATTACATTTTTTATCTCTATGAATTTCAACAGAGTTACTGAATTTATTTTTGTTCCTTTTTTTAAATAAAAGTGTATGTATATTATTTTACAGAAAATTTTTTTCGATTAATCGATTAATTTTAGAATTTTGTTCGATTAACCGGTTAAGAAAAAAAAACCCCGACTAATTATTTGCACGATTAATCGATTAAAATAAAAAGCCGATTAATTGAATACCCTACTATACACAGAAAAAACTAAAAAAGAGTTTTAATTACGAAATTGACAAGCCTACAACAAATTATTTTTCACAGTTTTTTAAATAAGCTTTGGAATTATATGGCATTTAATATGTCCAATTTTCGAATAATAAAAAATTCGAATAATAAAAGAATATATTTTTTATATATTTTTGTAATTTTTTATAAATTTCAATTATTCGTATTAAAAGATTCGAATTATTCGTTATTCGAAATTTGGACATTTTAAATTATTCGAACAATTTTTGAGCAAAATTTTTCGATTAATTGAACACCGATAAATCGATTGAATACCCTAGTCATAACCAGAGAAGACCGGAAAAAACAAATTTCGATATGTTTAAAAGGCAAAAAGCTTGCAAAAACAACAGTTTAAAAAAAAAATAATTCAAAGTTAAGAGAAAAAATATTTTTTTTGTGAGCAAGAAAAGAATTTTTTGGCAAAAAGTTTTAAAAAAAGCAATTCAAAGCTCAAAAACCTTAAGAAAAAGCTATTTTAAAGCTAAAAAACGAAAATTAAAAAAAAAACCAAAAACAAGCAATAAAAAGCATAAAAAGCAAAAACAGCAATTTTGTCTTCTCTGGTCATAACTCTTGTTCCCGACTTTAAAGGTCGGGTTTGTCGCGTCATTTAATCAAATAACGTGTTTAAAAATTTTATATATAATAAATATCTATTAAGTATCTTAAATAAAATTTGTTAATAGAATTCACATGTTACCGCAAATTTCTTACTCAAATTGCTAACTGGGTTACGTTTTTCTATCGAGTTTAACAGCAGTATGAATCTAAGGAACTACGCGAAAGCTTCGTTTTAATAAAATTGAAACATACATAATTAAAACCAACATAATTATTTATTTTTTTCTCCCAAAGCAAAAATGATTGCATTTAATCCTTTTTATAATTAATCAGGCACGTATGCAATAAGAGCCAATTGATATTTCTGGAACCAGTGTTATACGAGAAACAATAAATGTAGGAAAACATTATTGTCCTTTAGTAAATCGAATGATGTTTTAAAAGGACAATCAATTTGATTGCAAAGAAAACACTAGAAAGGAGAAAATAAAATGTTTTAGACGTGCCAACAATTGATCAACATTTTACCAAAGACTATTATTGTAAAAAAAATAAAATGTAACTAATGAAAAAATGTCATTAACAGACTAAAATAATGATTATAAAAAAGAAAGAAAAAAAAAACAAAGAAATTAAAATTTATGCTCCAAAGCTATTTTTCAACCATTTATGAGTACTTTACCTCTAAATGTTAGTAATGCAGGTTATAAAACGTTTTAGGAAAAACATTTAATTACTTGTACAATACATAATACTTGGTACATAAATAAATGGTTGGTTGGTTGAATGAATGGATGGATGATGATTATACGCCTAAGTGCATTTTCTTTTAACATCAAAAACATAAAAATTTTAAACCTGGTAGAAGAAAATAACAAAACAAACATGACACAAAAGAGTGGGTGTTTAAGGATGTTATTAACTTATGTCTTCTAAAAATATAAAACATGATTATGCGTGTTTTTTTTTAAACGCATATTTTTGCATCTAGAACTATAAATATTGCTACTAAAAGAATTTCATCATCATACTTCTCTACATGTATGCGCACTACCACTATTACCAGCGTTACTGGTATTGTTAGCAATTTCCGGTAAAGACACTACCATCATCCACTTTTTCAAAAATGGCAACAAAAAAGTGCAGTTTATTTGCTTGGTTGACTTTTAGCTCATCTTAAACATAAATAAAACAAGCCACTTTGACAAGACTTCTTTTTTCTTTTTTTTTTTCTTATGTTTACCTTACATTTAGCTTAAAGCCAGCAACTAAACTTGATTATTATTTTACTAAGTTTTTGCATAAACTACACCTGCAATTTCGTAACAAGGATTTTTTTATAAGGGATTTATTAAGTAACCATATAAAATTTTAACTTTTTCTTTTGACGCTAAAATAAAATTGAATGTTAAATATTATTTAATGGTTTTTTGTTAAGCAACAAGTGTCAAGCTTATACTTAACGCTTGTATGTACGTACGTTCGTAGTTATGAATGGTGTGATGGGATGTAGTGAGTAAATGATTAAATCACGGTAAATTAAACACAAATTATCATGAACACAAAATTTTTAACAAAACTTTCTCTTTACTAGCAACACAGAATAAACTTTTGTCAAATCATTAAGTTAGTATTTGTTAGAGTGATGCGTCAGAATGACAAAATAATTATTTAAGCTAAAGGACTTTCGACAGAGATGTTTCAACAGAAAATAAAGTAAAAGTGATAACACCCCGAGTAAAAAAGTTTTGATATAATCATATATTATTTTATGTAATTATATATAGTAACTTATAGTTACATATGGCCACATATGCTTTTAAATTGAAGCATATATACTTTTATATAGTCATTTATTAAATATTTTTTCCTCAAAGGTTTTAATATTGAGACATATGTGATTTTATATTATTACATACTGGCCTACATATAAGTGTATGTGCTATATATAAGTACATAAAGTAATATATAAAAGATATAATTACATATACGTTTATATATAATTTAGTATGACACTACACATAATAATATAAAACTATATATGGAGCCATTTAAGAAATATTATATAATAGGTGTTATATATGATTAAGTATTGACGGATATGAACCCATATATAACTTAGTATGGTTTCATATCTACAATATTTCATGCTTTCTTTTATATATAACGATATAACGTTCTTTATAAAATCATCTATAATTATATATCATCCCACATTAGCAATTTTTTCAAAGTGATTTTATATAAAAATATATAAGGTCCTTTTAAAACCGTATTGTATTAAATGTGGTTCCATATTAAAAATGATTTTGAACTAGTTTAAGATTTAGTAATTACTAGCGATTGGCGCATGACACGATCGTGAGTGAAGTTGTTCACAAGTGATCGTGAGTAATAATTACTATACCAAAGTAATTCGCGCGTGAGCGTGAGAATATATAATTCGTACGTGAGCGTGAGTAAGAATATATAACCCGTGCATGATTCGTGTGTGAGTTTATTTTTTGCATCATGTGTTTTTAGAAATTTTTACTGTTTTGCGTGAGAATTTTCTGATTGTGAGTAAGTTTTTAATATACTCATGTCTGCGTGAGTAAGACACGAAATGCTCGTGCGTGAGTAATTTGTTTTTGTTTAGGAGCGTGAGTCAAAATGGCTAACGCGCCCATAAAATTAACAATACTGAAGCTTTAATATGGAATTCTCTATACTATAACGCACACTTGACTGATCTCTTATATCTTGGTTGTATATCACAATCCTATTACGTTAAAAATTTCAGTATTGTTAACCTTATTTTAAAATTACTAAAAACAAATAAAAATTTGTTCATGTTTCATGCACTGTCATGGTAAATATGGATAAAAGTAATGGAAGATTTATCGAAATTATAGGATATCCAGTAGACCTGGGGGTTAATCATTACAATTTGTAATTAATTACACATGCATTTACACAATTACATGTAATTGTAATTGAAAAAAAACTCAATTACAATTACAAATTATTTGTAATTACAATTACAAATTATTTGTAATTGTAATTCAAAAAAGAACAATTACAAGTAATTTGTAATTTGAAAAATGTCAATTACATTTTTTGGGAAAATAAATAATGACAAAAAGCACAAGTAAGCCCAACATGACGTATTCTTTTTATACGCATCCAAGCCTATGCAACCTATCCCAGTCAGATTTTTCTACAAAATTTTAACAAAAAACACTTTAATTCTAAATGTAATTGAAATTTGTAATTGAAATCACTTTCAATTACAATTACTAGTAATTTGTAATTGAAAATTTTCAATTGCAATTACTTGTAATTTCAATTACAAATTACAAGTAATTGTAATTGAAATCCCTCAGGTCTGATCTCCAGATATTGTATATCTTTTTTTATTTAAAAATATAATTTTGTATATTGTTTGATATGGTCATATATATTATGGTAAAAATATAGGGTCAATATTTAGGTATAATTGTATCAAACTATGTCCACTTTTATAACATTTTATATAATTTTATACAAAAAGATATAGTTTTATGTAATTGGATGAGGACAAAATTCGGATACAATTGTATCGAATTGCATAAAATTGTATCAAATTGTACCAAATTGTATCAAATTGTACCAAATTGTATACAATTGTATACAATTCGATACAATATGATACAATAAGACGTTCTCATTTTTCGGATATAATTATATCTAATTACATAAAAGATTATATATAATTAAATATAACTTTATATGACTCCATATCATTTTTTTTTACTTGGGACTGCTAAAAAAAAAATCTACCATTTTCTGAACTTTGGTAAATGTTTCCAAACCGGTTAATTAAAAACCTAGGGTTTTCGCAAAATCAGGGCTTTTTGCAATCCGGTTAATCTAAAATCTAAAATCTCATTTAATCGAAAATACGAGATTTTCTTACTTCAAAAATAAAAACTTCCCAGCAAACAAAGATGATCATTAATGACTCAGAATTGAGCTCTAAAAACATAAACATTTGTCCACTTTTTACTATGAAAGTGGTCCGTCCAAAAGAGCCCCCTGTGTACTCAGAAATGACTCCGAAAAAAGAACGTATAAAATCAAAATTTTGTTCATAAATTTAAATAATTTTGGAATCTTCTTTGAGTCCGAAAAATGAATCCTCTTTTTGAGACAGCTTTTAAGATTGTAGAGACAACTTTTTTGATTGTTTTCTGAGGGTTCATATTTTCTACCAAAAAAAAGTGTTTTCAAAAAAAACAAAAATCATTTCTATGAACCATTTAAAAATCTTATTTATGAGCACTCCGGAATTGCTGGCTGGGTTAAAATATTGAATAGAACAAAGCTACACTCATAAAAAAAGTTAGTACAAAAGTCTGTTAAACGTTCAGTTGAACTAATTTTTCCTGTTGTTTTCGTTTAAATCCGTTGTTTAGCTATAGTTTTTAGTTATCCAATTTCACCACAAAAACATATTTGTGCTGTACTTGAACTAATTTTTTCTCCTGATATTTAGTTATTTTTTTATAAATGATTTTGACAATGTATCAGCTAATTTAGATAAATTTGTTGGGAACATTTTTAATATTTGTATTTTCAAAAGAAAACGATAGGGACGCTAGTGTATAGTGACTGATGATGCTTGATGGTTTTTTTCTTAAGTGTGGATTGGTGAGTTTGCCGACCAATACAAATAATATGGCGCTTGTTAAGAAAGTTCTAGTAAAAAAAATATGATAAGAGCATCTTTTAGTTAGCAAAGGAACGCAAAAGAAAACGGAGGTATATTGGACATTAACATTTCGCAGTTAAAAATTCTATTGAAGAAATAAAATAATGAGGTTTGTTTTATAATATAAACTTACGTGAATAATAATATATTTACGTGAATACTATTAAATATGTTATTGCTTTTCTTTTATTTCAGCCCTTGTAACATTTTCTTATAAATAATACAACTTCCGCTGGCACACATATTGGCAAGAAAATAAAAGTGATATTTAGTGCAAATAGTGTTTTTGGATTGTGCAATTTATTCGAAAATAAAATTAACAATATTTACATTAAATTGTTTTTATTCAATTAATAACAAAAAGTGATTGTAGTTTTAGCAGCATGTTTTGCTGATTTCAACTGTCCCACTTTCATTTCTATTAAACGAACATTTTTCTAAATTTTTGAATGCTAACTGAATTTTTTACCTGTTTTTAACCAACTAAAATTCAGCAGAAAACATGTGCTGATTTCAGCTGAGTAATTTTCACTTCCATTAAACAACATTTCTTATAAATTATTGTATTTGAACTAACTTTTTTACCTAAAATTTAGCTCTCCTAAATTTAGCAGACCATGATTCTCAACATCATTGAAATTTCTGCTGGCGCAAATTCAGTTACTAATTTCTGTTATTTTAGCAGAATTTTTAACTATTTGTACGGGCTTTTTTTATGAGTGTAGTTATTAGCCCTTTGTATTGTAAGACATTACATTCGATTGGTTATTAATTTCATTAAAAAAAAAATAATAAAAATCTCAGGATTGGATATATTTTTATCTTATTTTATCTTTATTTTCTGAAGACGCTTTGTTTTGGACAAAACTTTGCTGTCATCAGAACTTTTTATATATCGTATGATATTTCAAAGTTTTTCAATTTGTTTCTTTAACATTAAACTTACTTAAGCCCAACCAGTGATCGTAGTGCAGTAGCGAAGTAAGAAAAACAAGATTGACACAAGTGCCTGTGTTTATCTGGATTGCGATTAAAAGAATCTTTAATCTTTAACAAGTGGTACAAGTACTGGCAAAAACTGTTTTTCCATTCCCAAAATGATAACATTATTAGACAAAAGGACCAGCTGTTCAAAAAGAGCCGGAAAAGCATAGGAGAAACAAAACTTTTGAACGTTGGAAAAACGCTGGTAAAAATTGAAACCGAATTGATTTTTGTACCGCCACAATTTCTGACTAGGTAGAGCTGGATAACCACTGGTTGCAAACCTTGGCATATCACTCTAAGCCCATTCTTTGCCAGTGGTTTTGTTTATATACTACCGAAATTTTTGTAAATCAAGTAGCGGCCCTATGCTCCTTGCAGGAGTAAAAGGAACAAATATATAAGTACTGGCAAAACGCTTTTTGCGTCCCAAATGAGTGTTCTGCCAGTCATTTATTTTTAACACCGCGGTTACCCAGTGGAATGCCAATGCTTGATTTTTTGTACCACTGGCAATTTCTGATTGGGTTGTTTCACGCCATCTGGTGAGAGTTGGCGAACTTTGTTAAAACTCTTTAGCTGATAGACCTATTATGTTATTTTACTTCGGTGAGGTTAAGTGCTACACTGATAGAATTTTCGTTCCTATGGCGTTTTCCAACGCTTTTTGAACAGACGTCCTTTTGTGAAAGGATCTTATAATTTTTGGAATGGGAAAGCACTTTTTACCAGCATACTGGTATACAAGCATACTTGTACCACCAGTTCAAGTTCCTTGACATTGCTTTCAAGTTTGTTTTTTCTGACAGGGCATTTTCATAAAAGATACTTCAGCAAAGAAATTGCAGGATCAAACTGGCAAATCCATTCAGTAAAATTAAAAATATTTGAGAAATGCGTCAAAATTCCAACAAAGTTTTTTTTTGAAATAAAGAAAGCCTCGCATTTCAAAATATTGATTTGACGGAGCTTTTTTGAGTTCAGATTTGTATTTAGAAAGCCAAAGTATTTAAAGAAAGTTTTTCTAGAAGTTTGTGCTTGTGCGGCCAACAAAAATACATGTACGATATATTAATTTGTTGCCCTCTCCAACATAATCGAGTTTCGTTAAGATTTGCTGTTTTCAGCAATGGGTAGTGTCCCTGTAAGTCAAATAAAATAAAATTGATTGAATTCCCAAATATAAAAATCGAGTGACTAATGATATCGAATGAATTTTCAATGATTAGATAATTGAATGTAGTGAAAAATGAAAATTTTAAAAGTAAATCGAATAGTCAGTCGGAATTGAATTTTTAATTAGAGACTTAATTCTTTAGAAGCTCTGTTTAAGGTAAATAAACATTTATTTTTGTGATATATTTTTAAAAACAATTTAAACTAAATTTAACTATTCATTTGCTTAGTTACCCGTACTTTTTTGGTTACCTAAAGACAACTTTATACGAGTAAGTTAATAGACCATATAATAAAGGCAAAAATCTCTACATAATATACACAGAAAAATTACCATTTATAAAAATGTAATAAAATCATAAAGTAATTTCCTTTTAGAGTTAAACAAAAGCAAAAACTAAACTAAATTGAATTTAAAATATTACAAGATAAGACCTTCCTGTCGAAAAAGAGTTGAACTTGAGTATGTAGTCTTTAGTTTGACAACCATAGTATTTTTTAAGATTAGAAAAATGTTGTATTCCCAAAATGAATGCTGTTTGGACATATGGATAATAAATAATTATTTAGTAAAATTTAGAAATAATGAGGGGATTCAAGAAAAGCTAGTATATGGAGAAGAATTTCTGAACGGTCCACACTGATAATATAAAGTTAAAACAACATTTTTTAAATTGTTTAAAAGTAATTGCAATGCTGATATCGGTTATTTCAAAACAACAACGTTTGACCTTGAAATTTAAAGTCGATAAATATAAATTAATATATCTCAAAAACGTTTTTTTTTTAATCTAGCCTAATATAAAGCATGAAATTTTTTCTACTAATAACTGAAAAAATTAGGGCTGTCACTTTCGTAGTTTAAGTGTAAACAAATTTAAAAAACACCTATAAAGAAATATTACCTTATTGATGCAGCACTAGGTGTGTAATGTTGTTAGTAAACAGAGTTTTTTGGAGTCAATAAGGGGATATATCTTTATAGGTTTTTTTTTCTTTTAAGCTCAGAAAGTGGGCACGCTTATTTTTTCGTTTATTAGAAGAAAGAAGTCCAGCTTTGTAATAGGCTGATTAAAAAAAAAAATTAAAAAAACCTGTTTTTGAGATATACTCATTTATATTTTTTGACTTTGATTTGCAAAGGCAGTGAAAAATACAACAAGATTCGATTTTTATCTTTTTACTTTTATGAAGTTTAAATATAATTTTAAGCAATTAAAAAAACGGTGTTTTTAAAAAAGGTAAAAATTTCGAGCTCTATAACTCGAAAAATATTTAGGTCGGCTAACTTATCTAAAAGAGTGCTTGTCTAAACACTATTCAGAGTTATTTTGATGGACATTTTACTCTTGGTTAAGGTAGTGTAGTTGGTCTTTTACCTTAACCACGAGTAAAATTTGTATTAAAATGACTCTGGATTGCCTTAAATTGTGCGTACTTTTAAATAAGTTAGCCGACCTTAATCAATCAAGCTCTTATTATACATTTAGATTAACTGTTACAATGTTAATATTTTACAAAAATTTCATTAAAATCAGACTTTATATTTTTAGTGTGGACCGTTTAGAAATTTTTCCCCATATGGTATACTGTATAAACCAGGGATGGAAAATCAGTTCTTAGATTTTGTACCAACCAGAACAAAATACTGTACTTTTTCGACTCTCATGGTACCAAAATTGTTGATATATAGACAATTTGTCCGATTAATTAATTAATATCCGTTTGTAGTCGATTGTCCAGTGGATCGCACGACGCATTATAGAGAGAATTCGTTTATCAGTCGCACCAGCCGTATGTGGAATAAACTCTCCGCAGAAGTCTTCCCTGTTACGTACAATGTTGAGAAATTTAAATCCTCCTCCTCATTACCTATTTTCCTAATACCAACACTGCGTTAGTAGGGGGCATCACCTGAGTGTTGGTCCATCAAAAAAAATATCAAGAATTGCACTTTTCGGCCCTCACCAATTTTTTTTTACATAAAAAGTTTCTGTGGTCGAAGCTGGAAATATGCAACAAAAAACTAAATATGGGCATGAATATGCACTTAAATGGAAATATGCTTAAAAACTAAAAATAAGCACTAAACAAACATCCAAAAGTAAACAAAAATTATGCACTTTAAACTTGTAGATTGTTAAAAATTAACATGGCTTAATATACAAACCCAATATAAATGTCTAATTAAATGACAACCTGATGTTTCTGCTTTTAGTTTAGTACTGTTTTAAGGATTAAAGATTCATCCTTTTGTTTATTTTTAATTGATTTGTGCTTCTAATTTTTAAAAAATATGCAGTTAAATCCAAAATATGCAATACACATCATAAAATATGCAAAACTATGCACTTAAAAGTTAACCATTCAAAAACACGCTTATAACAAAATATGCAAATATATGCAACAACAAATCGATGCCATTTTCCAGCAAATTCTTTGATTCGGAAAAGTATTTTGTCAAAATAGTTTTTGGACTACTGGTTATAAACATGTATTTGCATGAAAGTTGCTGGCCTGGTATAGCATAACTGCAAATTTTCGAATTTCTTGTACACTCAAAAAATAAGTTAGTAAAAAATTAGTAAAACGTCTTGTATATCAAGTGTAATTTTTTTTCTGAAATTCCGTTTTCAGCAAAATGTTTAGTTATATTTTTTTAGCACTAAACTAATTTTGAACTATTGTTTTACCAAATTATTTTGCTACAAAAATTGTGCTGATAACCTCATTTATAACGTGGACGTCAACCAGATAGACAAGATGTAGATGTCGGCAAGTCTGGATGTAGTACACACAACGGAAATGATAAAAAAGAAAAACAACTCTACACAATTTCTGTATTTAAATTTTCAGCAAATAAATTAACTAAAGTAAAATTTCGCTACAAGTTTTTTGAGTTTTTTTCAGTCTACTAATATTCCGCAAAAAGTTTAGTGATTTTAGCAAGGATTTTTTTTATTTGCAATCGACTAAGTGTTAGCAAAACCTTTGCTGAAGATTACTATTTTTTTGGTAAAAATCAGCTCGCTGATTTTCAGCAAACCTTTTGCTGAAATTACCAACTTTTTGGCAAGCACGCTTCTGACTAAAAATTTGCTGACACAGCAACATTTTTTGCTGACTTTACGGACTTTTTTTTTTTGAGTGTAGTAACAGCACTCAAACGATGCGTATTGCTGATTACGGTAAATAATAATGTATTTTTAGAGCGCTTTTTTAGACCGCTACAAGTTTGCAATTGGAACAAAAATTTTTAATTGGGAAAATTTTGAAATTGTACTGTAAGGATCACGATAGTGCCACGGAACCAACGAAGGTCGAATTGTACCAATAAAAAAGTACAATTTTACCGTGTTTTCCATCCCTAAGAGAAACTGTATACACATTATTAACATAAATGAGGCGATATATGAATCCCCTAAATGAAATATAACAAGTATACAAACACTTGCACAAATTCACTGATAAGGGTAAAACATTTTATTAAACTCATATGCCTTCAATGAGCTTCACATCACTTGTACTGAAATTTTTGTTATCATTAGATTTCTATACTATTTTTTGGGTTTAGTGGTTATCAGGTTTCCATTTGGTACTTTTGCATATAATGATATTTTAGTAGATTTTAGGTTAATTCTTGTCAACACATATAAGCTTTACTATGTATAATTTATATCTCTGTTGAATTCATTGTTTTTTTTATTTTATATCTTCATAAATTAGATGCGTCATTTGATTACAGATCTACATACGTATGTATGTTTTTTTGTTATGAAGACGTGGGACATGGGAAATTTGGTGAAAGTTAATACTAATCATGAAAATAAAATTATCTAAAAAAAATAATATTAAGCATTTTTTAACAATGTCCCTGACACATTTGTTAAGTGTTAGTTAAGATTTAACGGGACATTTAATAATCGGGCATATATTACCTAACCTCCCTTTAAATTTTAAAATACATAAATTGAAATTACCATAAAAATAATAATTTTCATTAAATTTGAAATTTTTCGATAATAACGCAACAATGGCTTTAATATAACATAAAAGAAAGTCTATCACATGATTTTGTTTTGACCAACAAAAGCTGCATAAAATTGTGATTGTTATCGCAGTTTTTGCAGCTAATTTACGATGAAGTATTAACGTAGAACAATATGTGTACAGAGAGAGTACGTTTACGCGACAAAAATAAAAGGACATAAATTAAAAAGGGCCAATAAATAGGGATAAAAATAACATGAAACATCAAGCAAAACACACTCACCTAGAATCGAATTTTTTGCCATCAATTAAAGTACCAGTATAATGCATAGTAAGCTATAAAAAGGAAGCAAATTATGGTTATTTTTGTTTGTAATAAAATTAAAATAGGATTAAATTTAAAATTTAAGTTGTAAGGAATTTAAGTTATGGGGTAAAATGAAAGAAAATATAAATAAGATTTTTGGTCAATTAGAAATTCCATATCTTAGTACTTATTTGGCACATTTTTTTGTTGTTTAAAAATTACCTATTCAAAACAAAACACCAAAAGTTGGCGATTGCACCTTATTTTACCCTATGACCTTTCCAGATTACCCAGAACTACAAATGTTTTCTTAGTCGGGAGTTGAACTTGGAATTCATTCAGTATTAGATAACAATAAGAAAGCTTATAAAACTTTCTTTATAAGCTTTCTTATATTTAATTTTTCTTATTGAAAAACTTTCAGACTTTGAAGTTTTTTACAAAAAATGGCCAAACTTGTTAAAAACCCAGATCTATTCGCAGTGAGTATTTTTTCTTGATCTTGATACAAATTTCAAAAATGCATATGTAAGCAAAAATTTCTACACCTTTTGCATTTGTAATTCAAAAAAAACATCAATTGAAATTTAGAATTTCCATTTGAAATTTCGAAAATTAAAAAAAAAATTTTGCTATGAAACTTTTTCCAACCCTGTTATTTATAAAAAAAACAATTAGGTTGTTCATAAGGGGTGTGCTATCTGTTGTATCGTTGTATCGTCCTAACAAAAAACAGAGTTGTTAAAATTTTTATTTGTGTTTAAGAACGATTTTCTATTCAGTTTTCTATCTGTTAGCACACTCAAATATAGGACAATAAACATCCCAGTGTAGAAAATCATTACCAGATATGTGGTTATGTAACTACATACTTGGTAATGGTAACTAGTTACTTTTGTTATTACATTTCTTATTACCTTTATATGGCGATGTCGCGAAAAATAATGAGTTGTCGTTACACACCAGCATACGAAAAATCAAAAAATATATCGTTACCTATGTGCTTACCAGTACTGACAAAAATAATGAGTCTAAAAATAGATTTTCTAAAAAATAAATTATATAAAAAAAATATTTTTTATTGTATTTTTTTTTTTTTTAATAAAATTTGCTGGTGCGGGAATCGAACCTGGGTCTACAGATTGGGTCAATAGCTCTACCATCTGAGCTATATCGACATGTAATATTTAATAGATAAAAACACAATTGACCTGCTGCACACAAGTAAGCTTACTCGCCAACATACAAAAAATCAAAAAATATGTGGTTACATATATCCTTACCAGTGTTTAAAAAATATTGAGTCTAAAAATAGATTTCAAAAAATTTTCAAAAAAATCTAAAAAATTATTTTCTATTTGAAATAATGATAAAAATAAGTCATTATCAGTAACTCATTATTATATGTTTTAAAATAATACAGAAGGTAGGTGGGTGTCATTACTGGTAGTCCAAAAAATAATGATATGTCATTACCGTTTCTACACTGGGATACGTAAAAATGATGTATCCTGCTATTCTCAAATGTTGTATTTTTTCAATTTAATTTTTAACAACTCTGTTTTTTGTTAGGACGATACAATGATACAACAAATAGTACACCCCTTGTGAAAACCCTTAATGTGTCGGTAAAACCGAAATTAAATACTCTTAGGTACTACAAAAAAAAAATATCAGAAAATAGAAATTGCTGAAAACATTAAAATTTTTCCGCATAACTTTATAAAGAAAACAAGATATATTTTACAAAAATCCATGCATAAATTTCAAGGTAAAGACCAATTACTTTGTGTAACATATTAAAGAAACTACTTTGTTAAAAATTAAAAAAAAAACATTCATATTAAGAAAAACTAATCCCCCCCGCAAAAGGTTCAAAGTAGGATTTAGAGCGCAAACTAACTGCAAACTAGTGTTATTAATACTTGTGTATTATTTAACTTACCGTATCACCAGATTTTGATTTTTGATCACAAACTTCGGGTACACTTATAGTATCCACTTTAAGATCCTGACTGCGTACACCAGCCACTAAAAGGCACGATACAATAAGCACAGATTTGAACATGACTGAAAGAAAGAGAAGTGAAACAATAAACATTAATAAACCAAAATAATGATTCATAGCAAATGTTTTGCACAATTCACTTTATTAACTGCAAAGCTAGAAATTACAAGGGCTTTAAGAAGATTAAAACAAGGTTTAAACAAGTGTTTCTTTGTGTTTACTTTGTATTTGATTTGTAATAATGAATGAATTTTGTATGTATGTAAAAGTAGTTAAAGTTGCATCAAAACCATGAAATTCAACTATCAACATTATCATCATCACAACCGCGTAGTATATGAGGCTTGCCATACCAACTGTCTAGCCTAGGAACAAAATATATGGAATCAATATCAAACTTACACTTTAGAAATAAACCTGTAAAAATAGCTGCAAAAGCTAATAAAAATTTGTTAAAAATCACCTTGCAGAAAGAACTGTCGAAACTAGCTGATTTTTTTTGTGCTAAATACTAGTAATATAATATCAACGAGGATAAAGGCTAAAGAGTTCCCATACGAAAAAAGTGTTCTCTTTGGTTCCCTTAAAATTTATATGGATTGGGATTCTGTTAATTCCCGTGAAGAATAAGCAAAACAAAAGGAAAACCGGAAAAGTTAACAGGTCACTGTTTTTATTGTTTCTTACGATTATTGATTAAAGCGGTAACAAAAACAACTTTAAGAGTGAAATAAATAATAAATAATCAATTTTAATTATTTTTTTATTGTTTTTAATGATGTTTTTTTGCTTGTAAACCCGTTTTTATTAAATTTATTGTTTTCGTGACTCCTTCATTTTCTCTCGTTCGCTGTTAAATTTCTTCAAATTCTTTGTGTTTTTCTTCTCATTCGTGTGTGAAATTTTTACGAATTCTTAAAACACTTTAATATATACCCCCTGATAATATACTGTTAAATTTACAAAATTTTAGTTATAATTGAGTTAACTTTTACTTAATTGAAAATTAAAAATTATCCTATAAGTAGACATAAAAAATAACAAAAACCAACGTCTATCCACAAAAATTTCGTTATATTTAAGTTTAATTTAGTTGAATGACCTTGCAGAAAAAACTGTTGAAATTAGCAGATTTTTTTTTTTTTGCTAAATTCTAGTAAAATAAGAACCGCAAAAATAAAACTGTTAAACAAATTATACTGTAAAATCTGCAAAAAATTTTGCTAAATATTAGTAGACGATTTTTTTTGTGATTTTTTGGTCTGCTAATTATTTAGCAAAATTTTTTGCTGAGTTCGGAATCGACATATAAAAATTCTAAAGTGAAACATTCCGAATGTTTTTGGTATTGTGTGATCCACATCCGAATTATTTTTTTCGTTTTACGAGTATTTTGTGTAGAAAAAGCTTGGTAAAAGTAAAACGAATATATATATATTTTATGCAACAAATAATAAATAAAAATGTAGCTTAAAATTTGTATATAAATTCTAAAATTAGTTCGAAACGGCAAATTTCCGAAATTTTTAATTCCATTTGACTTTAAAAACTCTAATAGAAACGTTTCGGAACTCAGTACAGGCGTGTAAGTTGTTTTTTCTAATAATTAAAATTTAACTCAAATATAACTAAAGTAACAGTTTTACTTTTGGTGTTCCTATCTTACTAATATTTAGCAAAAATAATCTGCTAATTTTTTTCTGCAAGATCATTTTTAGTAGTTTTAACTAAAATGTTTACCTAAAATGTTTAACTAAAATGTTTATACGCCTCAATTCATAAATGCTTCATAAAGTCATAGCTGGTTTACAAAACCTCATTTTCATACAAAATTTGTTAAATACACCTCCTATAATTTAACAAAGCGTTTAGGAATTTAGGGGTAAATTTATAAACATATTTTTAAAATTTTTTAACAACTTTTCATTACTTTTTCATAGTTTTTTAACATATACTTTTAAGTATTTTACTTTTGATTTTTTTTCCTTTATCACAGTTGTAGTTTTGTAATAAATATTCTAGGGGAGTCACATTTTTGTTGTAAATATTTTAGCAGTCACATTTTTATATCTTTTTTCGTCCAAAATACAACTCTGAAAATACCGAGCAGTAGTTTTCAGTATCGAGTACCCAAAAAAAAAACGACAAATACTCGATACCCGATATTTTTACCAGCACTAGTAAATATAATTATTATATTAACCTATTACATACCAAGGATAAGCCGGTTTCGTAGTAAGCATTTTTTTGTAATTTTTATGGGTAAGTCACGCCCTCTAGTGGTGGTATAAGTAATTCAAATTGAAACTTTGACGCTCTATGCGCACTTAAATAGTTAATATTTTTCAAAAACTTATTTTTTATATTTTGATAATACAAATTTCTGTGGAAAAATTGCAAAAAATTCAAATTATTTCTTTTCCAATAGTTTTAAGGACTTTAAAGAAATTGGTATTTTTAGACGTTTTTTAAAAATTGTTATTTGGCAACACTAATTGTTCAGATTTGTATGATTCTTTGGCTGTTGAGAGAAAATAGCGCATTTTTAATATAACACTCATACACTCAAAATAGTTTGTAGTTTAAATTAACTGAATATGTAATTTAAAATAAATGAAAAATCACTTGAAAACCTGTCTACTGACTTTTCATTTAAATCAAAAGCAGTTTTCAATGATTTTTCATTTATTCGTTTTTTTTAAATTTCAAAAAATTAACTACAAAATCCGTAAGAATAAATGATATTTAGTTTATTTCGTTTTTTTTAACTGACCTAATAATCGAAAGGGAATTCTTTTTTTTTTAACAAAACATTTGAAATGAAAATATTAACTGTAACAGAAAATCTGTATTTATGTGTAACTTATTTTTTAAATAAACGACAAAAACAGTAAAAAAATATATTTCTTTGTATTTTAAATGTATAATCATTTAAAAATAAATGTACGGATAACTTTTTAAATAACCCTACGGGAAATTTTAACAAACTGTCACCGAACTGGCCCCTTTATATGATATAGACTGGTCACTTTTACATGGCGTTGTCATAGGAGGGGACAATTAACCCCTTGTGACATGTCACAAGACAAATCCCAGGACAGGTCCCTGAACTTTGTTTTTTATGAGAGTTCAGTAACCTGTCCTACGATTTGTCTTGTGACATGACATGTTACTGAACTCTCATAAAAAACAAAGTTCAGGGACCTGTCCTGGGATTTGTCTTGTGACATGTCACAAGGGGTCAATTGCCCCCTCCTATGACATGTAAAAGTGACCAGTCTATTTCATATAAAGGGGCCAGTTCGGTGACAGTTTGTTAAAATTTCCCGTAGGGAAACTACAGTCAGTTACTGTAATAATATTTTCAGTGTACTTATAATTTTACAAAAACGAATAACCCAACCCTTGATATGATCAGTCAATTTATTTTTTAAAGTGCGAACTGAACTCAGAATTTTTTTTTTTCCTTAAATATTGTTTTACATTTCTTTATCGAAATCAACATATCGCCGTTTTTAGTACGCCGCTCTTCCTTATATTTTTAAATATATTTTGAAAAAAGTGCTTTGAAAAAAGTAGAAAATAGTTTTTTGCAAATAATTATATGGCATTAAATAATCCGCAATGCAGAATATTTAAGAATTTTTTGTCTATAAAAGCATCTGAATTTTTTAAAAATATGAAAAAAATGTTGGCTGGTTTTTAACTAAATTGAGCTATTTATTAAAATAAAAGTTCAGAACTATTTCTGAATATTTTATTTTGTCAAATCGCCTTATAACCCAATAAAATTTCCAGCATTACTCAAATTCTATTAAATTATAATAAATAATATATTAAAAAAATCCTAAATCTGCCAGTTGTTAACCACGCCTACTTCGCCCAATTTTTGGAAGCATTGAAAAGTCGTCCTTCGTAAATACTGTAAGTTTGGCATTAATCCGATATAGGGGGGCAGTTGGCATTTGGTATGCCTCTTGTAGAGGGGCAGTTGATATGCTTCATATGTATTTCAACATACAATAACAGAAAATACATGCAGAAAATTAAAAATTCAGCAATGAGACTGACTGGCCTAAATGCATCCGCATCATAAACGCAAAAAAACAGACAACAACAGCAGTAGCAAAAACATATTACAAAGGCCAAAAACCATGCAACTCTTTTATTTATTGTTTGTCTTTATTTTCTGTCCGTCGGTCGGGGTTTTTTTATAATTGTTATGCAATTAGTTTTTTATTGTTGTTTTTTTGGGCTTATGGTCATCATTATATTGATTTGATTTCGCATTAATACGTGTTTATCAAACAAAATAGACAATGAATCAAAAAAATTATCAAAAATAAATTCAAAATTTATTAAATCACTTGAACTGAATCAAGTAAAAAAAAGAAAGTCTTTTCAGCTTTTTGTTACCATTAATTTCTTTGGTGTTTATTGAATGATGATGATGATGATCATCATCATAATTGTGATCTCACTTTAACTAATTTTGGTATTAATGAATATTAATTATTGCCATAAGCAGTAATTCACTCACTCCTCCAACCAAACAATTCACAATTGGAGAAAGGTCCATACATATGTATATATATTGTATTTTGATTTCAAAACATTTTCTATAAGATTTAATATTTTTGTGTTGATTTATTGCCAAAAAAGGCTTTTTGTTATAAAATTTCGTTTTTTTTTATTGTTTGGTGGTTTTTCTTTTGTTTGTTGAGCAAGAGAAATTTAAAGTTATGAATGTTATAAAATTGTTACATATTTTACGCTTTCCATATACAGATCACTTCATCTTTAATACATGTGTAAGTTTAATTACGCTTATGATTTTGTGGTTACTCATTGTCATTGCCATCATCATAACTTCATAACTTATAACATGTTTCAAATAAATTAAGAGTAAGATTTCATAAGTGAAAATACACACCTTATTCGCACTTAATATTATAATTAGGTTTCACTTGGATGTTTTGATATTGGAGATATGCCTCTGCAATAAGTACATAATAATCTTAGTACATACGGAGTTTTTTTTGCGTATTCACGTGTGAAATGTTGGCTTTTGTATTTTATTTTAATCTATTTGTTGTTTACATTTTTTTTATTTTTAAGAACAAAACTTTCCAAAGTTAATACCCTGGATTTATTTGTAAAATATATTAAAGTAAAATAACAGTTAACACTTCCAATAAAGGATAACCATGCAAATTTTTCCGTTATAGGGAATTGCATTGAATAAACTTTACAGTAGGCTATTAAAAAAAAAACGGGCTTTTAAAAAAATCAGTTTTCGGTTTATTTGAAAAATTGTCTTTCAAAAAATCGGTTTCATTTCATTCCAATTTAGATAAAAAACCGAAACCGTTCGGTTTTTCAAAATTAAAAAAGCCGGTTGACCGAGGCGCCCAAATTTAAATTTTTTTCGACAAAAACTCGTCTAAAAACCTAAAAAAAAAACTTTTTTTTCCAAAAAATGATATCGCCATCGTTTTAAGCGTACAATTTTACCTTGGATAGGATATATTTAAAAAGTTTGAAATCGGCGAATTTTTTTGAACATACCTACTAAAAAAACCTTAAAAATTAACCCGTAAAAAAAGATCGATTTTTCGACAAACACTCGTCTAAAACCTCAAGAAAAACATTTTTTTTGGAAAACTGTTATCGCCATCGTTTTTGGCGTACAATTTCACCTTTGAAAGATAACCCAGCAAAATATTGGGAATGGCACCTTATTGCTGTCTGCATTACCAATAATCAGAGCTTTGAAGAATTAATTCCTTTTTGAATGAATTCACTACCAATCGAATTCAATTTTCTCTACAATTGAATGAATTCCTTTTCTTAAGTAATTCACTGAATTCGTTCAACTGAATGCGTTCATCAAACAACAAATTCAAAGAATTAATTCAATTGCAATAGTTCTTTTTATTAAATCAAATGAATTAATTCACCGGTGAACGCGTTCAATTTTATAAATCGAACGGAAAAAAAGTGAATTAATTCCTTACTGAATTAATTCACTACTGAATTCGTTCAATTTCATTTTCGTTCAGTGAATTAAAAAAAATAAAATTACGTTCAGTGAATTAAAAAAAAAAATAATAAGTTCACTGAATTGAAAAAAAAATAAAATAAGTTCACTGAATTGAAAAAAAATAAAATAAGTTCACTGAATTCAAAGCCTGTTTTCTGCCGTTCAGTAGAAGAAAACAATAATGTACAAATAAAATTTTTAAATAAGCAATTTTACAGCGTGTGCTAGTAAAAATTAACAAATTAGAAACCGGATGCTGTTTACCAACCTACATGATTCAAAAATAAAGCCTTTTACTATTAAAAATAAAAACTTTACAGATATAGATAAATTTGGAAAAAAAAATATAACTATATAACTAGTTTGAAAAATTAATAGTTATATTTTTTTCCAAATTTATCTATATCTGTAAAGTTTTTATTTTTAATAGTAAAAGGATTTATTTTTGTATCATGTAGGTTGATAAACAGCATCCGGTTTCTATTTTGTTTATTTTTACTAGCACACGCTGTAAAATTGCGTATTTAAAAAATTTATTTGTAGATTATTGTTTTCTTCTACTGAACGGCAGAAAACAGGCTTTGAATTCAGTGAACTTATTTTATTTTTTTTCAATTCAGTGAACTTATTTTATTTTTTTTTCAATTCAGTGAACTTATTATTTTTTTTTTTTAATTCACTGAACGTAATTTTATTTTTTTTTAATTCACTGAACGTAATTTTATTTTTTTTAATTCACTGAACGAAAATGAAATTGAACGAACTCAGTAGTGAATTAATTCAATAAGGAATTAATTCACCAGTGAATTAATTCTTTTGATTTAATAAAAAGAACTATTGCAATTGAATTAATTCGTAACAAAATAAATCGAACGAAAGCAAATATGAATTAATTCCATTCAATATATATTGCTTAGTGAATTAATTCATCGAATTTTTAATTCAGAATTGAAAAATTGAATTAAGGAATTAATTCTTCAAAGCTCTGCCAATAATGATATATCATTACCTTTTGCATTATTTTGTAATATAAAATAATGACTTCCTAATAACGGCCCATTGTAGTCATTGCTTTTAAATATCAAATAATGACTTACTCGCAATATTTTAAATAAGTACTTTTTACAAAGTTAAATTTTATACATTTTTATTTATTATATGCAAATATGTTTTGTGTTAAAATTTTTATGACGAGTTCTAAAATTACACACTAGCAAAAACTTTAATTCCTCTGAATGTATTTCCTGAAGCTAATAGTATTTGTGTAACTCCTTATTTTTAAGAATCAAGTAAGCAATCGGATAACCACTTATAATTCAACTTTTTGTAAGCATGTGTGTAACCACTTATTATTCAAAATCTCGTAACTACTTATTTCTCATTTTTTCGTAAGCGAGCAGGTAAGCGTGACTACTTATAAAAACGACCACGCCAAACAAAAATAATGAGTTTAGACGCCAAAAAATAAGTTGTGCGGAGCTATGAATTTCTATTATATAACCACTTATTTGGTAATGAAAGATTTTGCTGGGAATATTAAAAAAAATTAAATCAGCCGATTTTTTTTTATTAGGTACCTACTAAAAAAACCTTAAAAATAAAAGTTGAGAAAAAGACAAAAAATTAAAATTTGGGCGCATCGAAAATGATTTTTATACCCTACACCACTATGTGGTCATTATACCCTACACCACTATTTGGTCAGGGTATTATAAGTTAGTGCTGATGTTTGTAACACCAAAAAATATTGGTCCTAGACCCACCTTATAGTATACCGATCGGCTCAGAATTTTTTTTTATTTCGATTTAACGATGTCCGTCTGTCTGTCTGTCCATGCATTCTTGTGCGCACTCTACAGGTCGCAAATATTAAGATATTTTGATGAAATTTGGTACATTGGCCTAATAACGCAGCCTATTGATTTTGGTGACCATCGGTCCATGTTTAGACCTAGTGCCCATATAAGGGTCCTACCAAAATTATACTGTTTATACGCTGCAGGTCGTAAATATTAAGATATTTTGATGAAATTTGGTACACAGACCTATATTGGCCCAATAACGCAGCCTATTGATTTTGGTGAACATCGGTCCATGTTTAGACCTAGTGCCCATATAAGGGTCCTACCAAAATTATACTGTTTATACGCTGCAGGTCATAAATATTAAGGTATTTTGATGAAATTTGGTACACAGACCTATATTGGCCTAATAACGCAGCCTATTGATTTTGGTGAACATCGGTCCATGTTTAGACCTAGTGCCCATATAAGGGTCCCACCAAAATTATATTGTTTATACGCTGCAGGTCGCAAATATTAAGATATTTTGATGAAATTTGGTACATAGACCTATGTTGGCCCAAGGACGAAGCCTATTGATTTTGGTGAACATCGGTCCATGTTTAGAACTAGTGCCCATATAAGGGTCCCCCCAAAATTGGCTTGGTTACAAACTGCAGGTCGCAAATATTAAGATATTTTAATGAAATTTGGTGCGCCGACTAACATTATAGAAAATTTTGACACAAGCCCCATTTTAACCCATTCGAATTTCGGATCCAAACAATACACCAGACTGGTGTAGGGTATTGTATAGTCGGCATGCCTGACTTTTTACTCGTTTTGATATGTCGTAGTGGAACTTTTTTTTCCTCATGCCAAAAGTTATCGAAAAATCGATGGAACAATATCGAGTGTATGCTACCATCTAAAACCATGTGAATCTTCCATTGTAGGTATGTATAGGATGTGTTCAGCCATACTTGGGACTAGTTCAGTGAATGGAACAATTAACTGATGATTTCATTGGCATTACAATTGACCAATTCCAATGAATTTTTTGGCATTACAATTAATCAATGCCAATGAAATTTTTTTCAATTGGCATTGTTCAATGTCTAAATGCCCAATTGTAATTGATGAAAAAAGCATTTGTTTTCATGTTTTGATAAAAGAACAAATTAAGAAAAAAAAAATTAAAAATTCGTATATTTCTTATCTTAATTCGCTATTTCGTCAAATTTACATTACTAGAGGCTGATCGATCTAGACTAACCAGTGTTAAAGAAGAGTGAACAGCAGTATACTTGATACAAATTGATAAAATAGCGAATATTTATAATATTTATAGCTCTGAAATTTTACATTCTTTGTTAATTTCCTTTTTTATAAAACAATTCTTTTTGTATACAATGCTTTTTTCTTCAATTATATGTACATTTCATTACCATTGGTTGTACATTTCATTATCATTGTTTTAATCAATGCCCATTGAAAAAAATGTCATTGGCATTGAATAGTAATGAAATTTTTTGGCATTGTCATTGAGATCAAGTAATGCCAATTAAATTTCAATGCCAATGAAAAATTTCCAAGTATGTATAAGTTCAGCGAACTTATGTAACACTACTAGGAAATTTTTTGTGAAACATTTTCTAACCTCTAAGTTCGCTGAACACATCCTATACCTAAAATGGAAGATTCACATGGTTTCCTATGCCGATTCACAATAAACATTTGAAAAACGGGGAAACTTTAACCCCCCTAAAATAAAATTCCGATGTGATCTTTTAAAACGCCGACACACGTACATTTTTCTTTTTTGGTCTCCTCTACCATAATCCATTGTCGGAACACCGTAATTTTTTTGTGGTATTTTGTTATTATGCGATGTTGATTTCATTGTCAAAATCTTTAAATATTAATGAAGTAACTATTTTTTGTTGGAAATCCTCTTTTTGAGGATTATTGTGATTGAAATGAACTTTTATTTTTTTGTGCCTCCATATTATTTTCTAACGGTAGCGAATCAGCTGATTCGTAACGTATATTTGTGCCGAAGCCTTATTTCACAATAGGTCCATTTGATTACTTTTCTCAGTCAAGTCCAGTAAGAATTACTCAGTACAAACTTATAGAGAGCAAGCCAAGATTTACTCTCAAAATAAAATTTTCCCAAACATGTACGCGAACAGAAAATTTGCAACAATTTGCAAGTTTGTAGACACAGCTGATTACAACACCAAATATACAAATAAATTTTAACTGGTCGCTATGGAAGAATAGAATTTTTGATGTTAAATCTTACGCAGACAATTTTAAGAAGGTTTTCTTATCTTTTCCATAATTTATTTTGAAAGTTTTACTGCTTTGCATTTCCAAAAAATAACATAATTGGAAAATAATTTTTTTTATTTACAATAAACAAACATATGTTTTCGAAACATATGTATATTTTTTCTGCTTGCAAATTCTTACTGGCAAAAATTTATCCAGTAAAAATTTGCAAGAAAAAGAAGAAGACTTAGAAACTCTCATCATAGAACTGTCACTTTGTTCTCTCTTTTTTCTTTCTGTTTACTGAGTATTTGTGTTAACGAACGACATCCAGTAAAAATTTGTACAAATTATCCAGTAATCGAATGGACCTAATGCCAAGTTAGCTACTGGGACTGTAATTGACATATGTATTTGCTGTTGTATATTGAAAAATTTTAGTTTACCTATTGTTTAAATTTTAACAACACTTTTAGTTATCTGGTATAAGATTGCTTTTACGGAAAATTTTAATTGTTTTTATTAAAACCTTTTAACTAACCACACCTTGAATATTTTTTGATAACATTTTAAAATAAATCCGTTACCTTTGTTAAAAAATTTTACCGTTTTACATTGTTTATCCAGTTAACATAATATGGCTAAAACGAAAACGGGTTTAAGAAATTCAAACTAATTTCAAAAAGGCAAAAAAACCCGCATCTCTTTATTAGTTTTCAACAGTTGCCGGTTGGAAATGTTGTTGTATTTGTGAAAAGAAAATATGTGAATGAAGATCGTTGTCACCTTTATGCATTTGGTTGGTATGTTGATGTTGTTGAATTGAATTGACTTGATAGGGTAACATGTTAAAAGAGTTAAAAACATGGCTAAAATATCCATTCATAGCCATGTTACTTGTCAGTTTTTTCGGTTTTTTTTTTAATTTTAAAGGTCATTAACCCAATACGTGTGGTGTTTGGATACATTTTTAACACATAATGAAGAAATGAAAAAATAAAAAACTTTCTTTACTTTGGTAGAATCATTTAAATTAATTGTTTATCTTTTAAATATTTAAGATGACAGGAAATTATATATATAAATAAAATTTTTGTTTAGAATCTACATTTATAGTATTTTGTTGTCGTTTTCTTTTGAACCGGATTTTGTAAAAATTTTACGCTATATGATTTAAATTTGTATTCATATCTGGAAAAAAATTAAGCTAAATTGTTTTTTATTCTCACTCTCATATTTGGAACAAAAATGTTGCTCTTTTATTCATGATAATTCAATAATTGATCAAATGTGACGAATATATTTATATGACGTTATATTAGAAGAAATTTATGAGTAAATTTACATCTAGTATAAAAAAATTTACAAATTCTTTTTATATTGCTTTTTTGTAAATTTTAACAATGCGGTTTTTCTAATTACTCAAGTATTGTTTTAAATTTTCACATAGTTCTTCAAAAGAAATATAAATTTGTTTCGAAATTAAAACACGTTGTTTAATATTCATTTAAATTTCAATTAGTTAAATTTATTCACTTTGTTTTTTATCTCCTTTTTGTTTTTTAATATAATTACCTTATTTTAATTATTTTTTTCTAAGGAATGTAAAAAAATAATATTACACTAAACGAAGAAACGAATGAAAAAAATGAACCGAATATGCCAACACTCTAACTTAAACTGAGAAAATTTAAAGAAGAGTCGTACAAAAATACCACGATCTTCGACCATTATAATTTACAATCAGTGGAGCTCAAAGCAGCAGAATTTGCTGCTGCACTGGCAGCAGCTGTGACAGCATTAAAAAAAAAAATAACACATGTCCACGTAATCATATATGAAAAATTTCCCTTGGAAAAAATTTTATTTATTAACTAAAGATTAAGAGTAAAAGAAGAATGATCTTATATTGTTAAACACTCTTTAAATTCCAAATTTCTCTTTTGTTAAAAAAAAATACACTTAACAAAATTGTATAATTTTTAGGATTTAAAATTTATTTTGAAATTTTTTACCTATTAATTAGTTTATAATTTATATTTGCCTCGATTTATATTTTGTTACAAAATAACTTATTATATGATATGTTTTATAAAACTTTTTTTTTTATTTAATTGGCGTTAACAACCTTTTCCTTAACAGTTACAAAAAATACTAACTACTGTTGCATGTGTTGTGTATTATTCTAAAAAGAAATTTCTATCACAAAATTTTCTCCATAAAAGCTGTTTTGTTGTTGGCTTAAATGTTTCTCCGTATAAATGTTTATCAACATTGTTGCTAAGTAAGGTTAACTCCACCTTTTAAGGACCTGCGTAGTTTATGCTGTATTTTTAACCAATTAAAAATTAATTGTATAAAGCTAGCAACTCCTTTAAGTATTATCATTAAATTTATTATTTCTTTTCGAATATTTTTAAATTTTTTATCAATAACATAAAGACTTTTAAAATGTCTTAAAGTATAAGGATTATACATATTAGGGATTAAAATTATAAAAATTCGGGCAAAGCAAATCTTTGCTTTGGTTTGCAATCCGTTAAAGCTAGTCTGAAGCATTAATGTCGGTGTTTATAAGTTTTCAGCGAAATCTTTTTTTTGTACAATTTTTCTTTTATTATCTTTCACGGATTTATGATGTATCTAAAAATCAAAGTTGCTTACTATTATTGTTATAATATCGTTATCGCTAAAATGCAATTTCGAATTGAATACTGTTACCGATATTATTTTGAAAGATTTTAATATCGATACCGTTATCGTTATGTTTTAACCGGTATTCATTAATTTAACTAAAAACTAGCAATTCTTTTTTTATGATAAAAACAACGTAATTTGAGGTAATATCTACGTATATAATCATGCATGTACATGCGAGTTCATGTATGTTTATTAGGCTGTCCCTTAAAATATGATTTATTGATTTTCATCCATTACACCTCCATTTTGTTCTACATAGAGAGAATTTTCTTGGACGAGTTTTAATGAAAGTTTTCATTAAACTAGTGCAGTTTTCTTCTCAAAATTAATGAAAATTTTCTTAAATTTTATAAAAAAAGCCTTCATGATTTCTATGGAAATATTTTTAATGAAAATTTTTCAGCGGCTGTATGAAATTTTTAATAAATAATGTGAAATAAAACTTTATGAAAAACTGCATTAATTTAATGAAAAGATTCAATAGACGAATTCTAGCGAAACTTCATTGAAATCATGTAAAAATTCATTAATAGCATGCAGATAATTATCTCGATATAGTTGGTTCAAAATGAAAGAATTCGAAAAAATAGAATCTTTATCAAAAATTGTCAAAATTCAAAATTTTTATAAAATTACATTTTTATTTCATTTATTCTAGGGATGTGCGATTAATCGATTAATCAAAATTCTGATTAGTCAATTAATCGATTATTCAACAATTTTGATTAATTCGATTATTCAAAATAATAAATAATTGATTAACCTTGACTTGACCTTGACTGAATAATTGAATAATATTTTGTTTTTCTCCGTTAAAGACGCCTGTCAATGGCAGTTTAATATAAAAACATGAAAATTAAGAATGGACATTGGTCAAGTCTGACCAGTGAGCAAACAAACTGTCTGATTTTCTTTATTTGGAGCTATATAAGGCATCTCCACAAAACAGAGATAAAATTGCCGTAATTTTTTTATTTTTAAAAATTTTTTTTCAAATTTAATTAAAATTATTCAAGTTTTGATTAATCAAAATTCAAATTATTCGATTAATCATAATTCTGATTAATCAAATTTTCAATTAATCAATTAACTGATTAATCAAAACTCTGATTAATCATACTGTCTGAATAATCGATTAATCGCACATCCCTAATTTATTTATTAAATATACTCAAAATTATTCAAGTACGGAGTTTGGTTTCGTCAGATATCATTAACACCCTGTGTCCTGGAACCGAAAATGACCCATAAAATTAATAGATTTGCAAAACAGTCTATTTTGAATTTCTATCAATAAGATATTTAAAAATCGAATTGAGGAATTATGATTTCAAGATCGGTATTTTGTTGGATTTGAAGATACGGTGTAAGCGAGATAGTTTCCTGAAAGTCACCTTTATAAAAACAAAAGAAAAAAGTCTTTAAAAAGCAAAACACCTCAGCTACATATTTTTTTTAGAAGATTATAAATATTAAAAGATCTCTTTAATTTTAAATAAAAATGGTTAGGAACTGTGGATTTTGTATTAGGTTTTTATTAATGAAATACAAAACTTACAAATCCATGGCTTAGTGTAAAAAGGCAATAACTCTACTTCTGATTTTTTTTAGAGAAGAAAAAAAAAAAAATAAAATCTGAATAACTGTTAATGAAAAATTTCCTCGAATGCATTTTTTATCAATAAGAAATTTTCATTCATACAGTTTTTAGATTTCTTCCTCCTCCTCTAAAGAATTAAAAAGTTAGGACATTCTAAATTAAGCCAACAACAACAATTAATTGCATTTGGTTTATATGACGCGTTTGAAAAAACAACACTTTACTAGAAAAATAAAAATGCCCTGCTGGCAGTCCGTCTCCGATATACACAAATTGCCTGCACTTGAACGTAAAAACCATATGTACGTCAGTGTGGCAACATTTGCGAAAAAGGTGACAAGGGGGAGATAAGAAGATAAACAAAAAATCTAAAGTAGAATGTTTGTATGTCTGTTTGATCACTTCTGAGAGTAAAAACAATAACAGAAAGCTGAATAGGAAAGAAAAACTATGAATTAGCCACACTATGAGCAAGGCCTTACGTGGGTGAGATGGCTAAGCTGTCGAACTCTAGTAAATATAGTTACGTTTATAATGTGGGAGTGTGTGGGTTCATTTCCTTCAGCCGACAGGTTGTTGAAAAAATTATCATATCGAGACAATCTGACAATAAAATATAAACCATAATACAATTTAATGGAAAATCACTGATGAAGCCTCTCCATAAAAAAGGCAGAAACTAGATCTAGTCTGATTTGCAAAATAATAATGTGTTTATAACTTTGAAAAAATGTTTATTCTTCTTCTTAACCTCAAACATACTTAATTAAAATTAATAAAAATGCATATTAATTACAATATTAATTGCATTTGGTCTATATGACGCGTTTGAAAAAACAACACTACAACAAATTTTTAGCTTTTTGAAAATTGTACGAATTGTTTAAAACAAGTATATGTATTAACAGACCTCTCTTAAATTTCAAACAAATGATTAATCTCAATTTGGCTCATTAATTCATTTTAATTTGTTTTGTTTTATTGCTTACATAGGTACTACAAAATCTGCAAAAAATGCATAATTTTTAAAACAAGATATTATTCGATTTACTCGACTAATGTTAACACCTTACACGATTAATCGTTTAAGTTCAAAACCTCAAAATCGAGTTGCGTTACTCGATCAAAGCCAAACCCGAATAATTTGGATACGCTAGTAAACACTTCGTAAGATTTATTTATTAGGCCAGATTGCGGTTGGCGTTGTCGATGTCAAAAAACACGTTTGCGAACAAAACGATATTTTTTATTTTCAAATTTAAAAATAAATAAAACTTTGATGGCAAATAAATTGCAATTTAAGGATATATAAATTTGAGATTTCACAAACTTACGATGGGCCGCACCAATTAATTACTCGACAAAAATTATTTTTTTTGTACAGCCTTCTGAAAAAACCTTTTTTTGGAGTATTTTGGTTTCCCAAGCCCGGATCTAAAGTCAAAAAAGTTCCACTGAATAGCCTTCGAATTGTGGGTTTTTCTTTTTTTATTCCCAGGAAAATACTTTATGAGTCAATATTGCGGAGAAGTACATCAAAATCTTTTATATTTTTATGATTTTTGATCCAAACATATACAATTTTCGTTTAGACCATTTTCGTGATGTATAAACCAGGGCTAATTCTTAAATTTTAAAATTTCAATCAAAAGACTCATAACCTAGCCTAAACATTTGGATACTTTTATGAGGGTTGTTATTCTGTAAATCAAGATTTATTCAAAAAAGCACATATTTTTTAAATTTTAAATTTGTTTGTCATAATCATAAAATCATAAAAGGCACAAACAGTTGAGGTAAATTTTTAAATCCAAAGGTGATTCAGAAACGACTCAGAAAAATCGTTTTTTATCCTAAATAATTTTTTAGAGTATTTCTTTGAATAACATATTAAAAAATTGGGATAAGGCGAAAATGTTTGCTTTAAAAACGGGATAAAAATTCAAGGCGGCACAAGCCTTTAGAAAGCGATATAATCCCGAAGAAGAAAAAAAAAGCCTGAAAAAAATTTTGCTAAAGCTGCTAGAAAATAGTTAAAAATTACCTAGCATAAAGAACTGCAGAAAGAACCAGATTTTCTTTGCTAAATATTAATGAGATAAAAATAGCAAAAACAAAGCTGTTAAATATACAGTATTTTAGTTGTATTTCAGCTAAATTTTAGTTAATTGAAATAAAAAAATTACTCTGCTAGAATAATCAACAAATTTTGTAATATATTTGTATAATTATCAAACTCAAAAAAATTTTAAATTGTTTTGAGAGGATAATAAAATCTGTTTTTGAAATTAGCAGTCTACTATTTTTCATCATACATTTCTGTAAATTTAAGCTGGATGATTATTATTATATTTAACAGTTTATTTTTGTTCTTCTAATCTTACTCATATTTAGCAAAAATCGTCAAAAAAAATGTCTGCAAAGACATCTTTAAATAATAAACCTGTAAACATAGCAGAAAAAGCTATTAATTGTTGTGCTATTTTCACAGGTTTATTTCTATGAGTGTATGAATAAAATTTTATTGTGTCTAACTGTTTTACCAAATTTAAGTGCTTCAAGGACTATTCTCAAAAGTAGATTTCAGAGATTATTACGAGGTCCGTGGAACAGCCTTAAACAGTTCCTCAAATGAAAGGTAGTTTTTTGAATTCAAACTCATAAAAAATAAGAGACCTCTAAGTACCTCTATGTCATATTGAGCCATAAAGTATTTTCCCAGGTTTAAGAGTTAAATAAAGAGGATGAAATTTTTCACTAAATATTCGTATGTAGGAGGCGAAAATACTTTAAAAAGTTTTAGAGGAAGTCTGTGCAAAAAAGTCGATATCTGTTGATCGGTGTAATTTTTCTGAGGCTCCATTTAATATTTATTCTGCTATCGCTGTCTTCTATATTCTGTATTTTTTTAAATTCTGATTTTAATTTTTTTTAATTTTGTTTAAAATTTAAAAAAAAAATTTTTTGATTGTTTTAAAATTAGTGAAGGGCCTCACGAAATTGGTTGACGGGCCGCATTTGCCCATGTATGATATACAAGGTGAAATAGCATGTAAAATTTTGCAAAAATTCTTTTTATAACGTCTTTTTAGAAAAACGCATAACTGTCGATAGCGACAATGCAGTCAGTTCGATTAAAATTTTTATTGGTAGGAAATTGCGTTTAAAAATTTCTTACTTAAGCTGAATTTATGTTAATAATCCCTTTTTATGAAATTTGGATATAATACACAGGAGACATAAGTTCTAAAATTTTGTTATAAAACAAAGCTGTCTCAAAGTTGTTCGAATCTTTTTTGTTTAAAACTTTATATTATTTTGAGTAACCTATTGAAAAGCTCATCAAAATACCTTTCAGATGATATCAAATTTAAATACGTTTTTTTAAAACGAATTTGATGAGAACGAAAAATTGTACAATTTCTGACACCACATTTTAGCCCTTTAACGAGACATTGGGCCGTTAAAAAGGTACTAATGCTTATTTCTTTTGTCTCTTCTATCATATATCCAAATTTCATCGCAGTCGGAGTGAACAGATCAACGGTGCTTTCTTATACATAAGTGCTGACTGGCGCTTTGTCCTTGATTGCTTAAACAAATCATTAAGAAACTTTATAAATTATTTTGAAATAATTACAAAATAATATAAGGATATTTGCGAAATTGTGTCTTCTTTGATTTAAATGAAATTTAAAGTATTAATGAATTTAATAGATATTGGATTCAATTAAACTTTAGTTGCGGCTTCTTTATAATTTTAACACCTACCATTTCTTCATAATAGGGGTTTTGATATAAACTCGTATTCTACTCGTAAACAGTGTAAACCTGGTATGTTTATAAGTTTAATGTCAAACTCCATACATAAAAAATATGGTTTGTATTTATACAAGCTTAACATGGAACTTACGAGTTTATATGAAAACACCTAATATTTCGTGCAATGAAAATTTAACAATTTAATGGAAAATCACTGATGAAGATTGTCCAAACAAAAAGGCAGAAACTAGATCTAGTCTGGTTTAAAAATTTAGAGAAATAGGTTTATTCTCTTCTTAACCTCAAACTTAGTAAACTGCATGATATTGGCTCATTTGAATAAAAAATATATATTACTAAATAATAGGGGGAAATACAGGGTTTGTTAAGCAATAACTTCACAAATCTAGTCTGCTTGGGAGTAGACTAGAAAATTAATTTTTTTATTTTCGTTTACATTTCATGCTATTCTACCAGCCAATTGGTAAATTTGGAGTTAAAAGCCATTCCTAAGCCCAAAGTAATTACTTATTATATTTCGGAAATCATCGATTAAAATTCAGAATAAAAAGTTGTATTTCAGAATTTTTCATTTGAATTTCTGACCAATATGTGGAAAACAAATAAAAAATTCTAAAGCTAATTGAAAATTCTAAAATCTAATTCACAATTTTAAATTAAAATGATATAAGAATAGTGAATATAAAATTATTGTAAACAAAAATAGCACACAACATATCGATGGAGTTAAATTCTTATTGTAATTCTTATAAAATAAAATTTGTATGAAAAATTTTTCTTATGTCACTTATAAATTTTAAGTGTTTATGCAATTAACCCTGTATTTCTTTTACATAAATTTTAAGTTTTTACACATTTTTTTAAATAAAAAAATTCCCAAAATGGCAAAAAATCAGGAAATCTTGTAAAAAATTCGGGATCCCGAAAAATCCCGACCCGTCCCGGGATGCCGTTTTTTTAATTTTGAAATCCCGAATCCCGGAATTTTAAAAAACCAACCCCGATTGGCATCCCTAAACATATTTCATAAAAATTTATGAAAAGTTTCATAACATTTATAAAAACTTCATAAATATGACAATCCTTTAGAGAGTTCGTCCAATGTTGTGCATTAGACCGTACCGCAAAAAAAATTTCGACGTACACCCTTTAATATGAAGTATTTTTGCAAGGCAACTTCAAAAAAAAATTTTTTTTTGCCGAACGTAGGGATCGCCTTTTTTAATTTTTCGCTATAGCTTCGGAATTTAAAGTCAGATTTTAAAGTGTGATATATAAATTTTTTGCTTCGAGGAGACCAGTGTTCTGCTATAAAGGTAAAATCCATTGAAAAAAAATGGCTACCCCTACCTTCGGCAACCAAAAAAATAAAAAAAATTTCTACTGCACTCAACCAAAAAAGTCTGTAATGGCTACTAAAAATTTTGCTGTTATTACGGGAAATTTAACTGTTTTGAGGCCAGCGGTATTTTTTTGCTAATTTTAGCAACACATATCTGCTGATCTGTAGTCCAACAAAATTAGTAGAAAAAATTAGTAGCCGCTACTAAATTGTAGTAAAATTTATGTAAAATGTAATTCAAAATCGATTTGCTAAAATCAGTTAAAAAACTTACCAAATATCATAATTTAAGTACAATGAAATTAGTATAAATAATTAGTTGCAGCTACTAAATTTCAGTAAATTGCTGTAAACTGTAATTTAAAATTAATCTGCTAAAATTAGCAAAAAATTGTACTAAAAAATAAAAAAACTGTAAAATCTAAAAAAAATTTTTTTTTCTTTCGATTGTAACAAGCGTATATCATCGTACTTGAAATTTGGAGTCAAAATTGCAAACGGTTCTCCAGTTATTGCCGTTTTATGCATTGGAGATGCAATAAAATTTTCTGGGTGTTATTTCTAAACTAAGAATATATCAATAGTAACAAATATAAAATAAAAAAGAATTGTAAAAAATCAAAAAAAAATATTTTTAAATTAGTATATTTTTCTGCTAAATTTAGCACTCGGTTTTGAAAAATTAGTAAAATGTTTTTCTGAAATCAGCAGCGAAAATTAGTAAAAAAAATCCGTAATTTGTAATAAAAATTGTACTAATAATCAGTATAAAAATAGTATAGTGCGATTGGAAACTTTTTACAAATTTTTTTACAAATTTTTATCTGAGTATGGGTTTATCGAAGAACTTCCTTAGCAAAAGATTAATGATTTTTTGCGAGCTTTAATTTTCTGACATTACTAGAATGGGATACTTGAGGTCAATTGCCCTTAGAGCAAAACATCGATGTATCATATTTTAAGATCCGACTGTAAATGCCAACGTAAAATGGCGACCCCTACGTTCGGCAAAAAAAAATTTTTTTTTCAAATTGCCTTGTACGGCGCATTTTTTTTTTGCCTGTAAGGTTGTACGGTCTATTGTGCATGTCTGTATACCACTAGATAGGTCTTTCAAATACCTTTCCCAATGATACCCAATTTGCCTTAGTTTAAAAAAACTAAAAATTTATTCAAAAAACGAAAAAAACCCCACTTTACACCGCCCTATTGAACCCTTATCGTAAAATTGGACCGCCAAAAATATGCGTGTTCAATAACATATCTCTCATATATATCAGCGAGATCGGTTGCAATACATTTCTTGTTGGTGCTGTCTTTAGAATTGGCCCTTACATTCTCTATTTTTGGCAGCTTAAAATGCAAAATGTGCATTTTATCCTGCTAATGTAATATATAATATCGTTACTGACCGTAATTGCTGATTCCGTAACGGTATATTGTTGCCGAAACAATGTTAAATACTGTTACCTTTACCGATATTCGTTTCGGTAACCAAACTTGGTGAAAAAATAAAGAAAATCCATCGAATGAGCAATATAAAGATAAGGATTTAAATATTACTCATACGTCAGGGGTTTATAGGTTTTATATTTTTCATTAAACGATTATAAGCAACACTTCAAAAGATCCATGTGACGTTTTATATTTTAAAAAATTTAGTTAACCCTCTAACCGGGCTATGCTTTTTTGTAATGAAATTATACCATGTGTTCGGTATAAGAGGAGATATAGAATTAATCTCGAAAACTAGTGCATAAAAATTTTTAGGTTTAAGCACCGTAAGTTGTTCCAGTTTCACGTGAAAAAACTGTTATACTCCATATAAAAAAAATATTTTTTAACGACAATGAGTTTTACGTGAAAATTGTGTAGACTTTGTTTTCACGCAGATTTAGTGTTCAAGACTATTATTTTTCTTGTGAAAAAGTGTCATTTTGTGTTTATTGTGATTGGATCTTTAAAATAAAAACCAAACCTTAAGCTCAAGAAAATAGTAGAGTTAAAAATTGAAAAAGAAGGTTAAATAAACGAAAAGAATTTATAAAAAAATTTATTTATTTTTCGAATTTAAAGTAACTTTTGAGGCATTTTAAGTTCGAGTGAAAATTTTCCACATGAAAAATAACTTACGGTGCTTTAGGCATAAATTATTTCTCTTATCAAGCAATAACTAATTGTAAGTACAATCCAAAATTTGTAGCATTGTAGCAATTCGGAAAATGCGAAGTTGAGCGAAAACGCACCTCAACTTCATTCAATATTTATAATTTTCTTTCTGCCAAATTTCATAAAAATCCATCTATGTATGAGTTTTTAAGTTAAGACGATGTCTTTTAAATGTATCCTAATGGAATCCTGTGTGCCCTTAGACCATAGTAAGGACTTTTACAAAAATCTAAATCTTCAGTCTTTCTTTGTGCCTATTATCAATGGTTTTTAGTGACTTAAATAAGTTTGTAAGAATTTTGAAAATTCGGTTTGTTTCCGGATATTTTTTTTTTTTTTTATTTTGCGAAATATTAATTTAGACACTTTTTTGCTTCCAAACCGTGCACTGCACTGTCGGGCTTGCCGGTTAGATGATTAATTCAAGAAATGAAAAATTTTACGAAACTAACGAAAACATTTGGTATATTTTTTTTAATATTTACTGTTACTGTTTAAAATAAAAGGGTATAATTGGCTTTTGCTGATGTTTGTAACTACAAAATATAATGCACCTAAACCCTCTTTTAAGTATACCGATCAACTCAGAATAACTTTTTGAGTCGGTATGGCATTGTCAATGATTGAAATCGGTCCATGTTCTGACCTAGTCACCATAAAAACGTCCTATCCGAAATAGGCCTAAATGTAATAGACTCTCACCTGCAAATAAAAGAAACCCGAACAATATTTGGATCTAGTCCCCATATAAACCCACCTTCTCGGTATCTACTTAAATTAACTATGTATTTCGGACATTTCTTTCAGGTTTTTTCCCCACATTTTATCAACGTTAGTTTTTACCAGAGTAGGAAAATAAACTCTAACGAACCGTACTTTTAGGGTTGCGTACCGCATATCGCGAATACAGTACACAAGCATATTGGTTGCGTAGAAAACACATACGCTATTCTCTCTAATTAGTGTTTGTGTTTATACACACAACCTGAATTCGGTACGCTACGGGTGTAAATATATGTTGAAAGTACAGTACATAATCGTAGCGTTTGCGTGCATTAGACAATCTTGTGTACCGCATTCGGTTTGTGTACAAACTCACAACCGCTAAAACGATAGATCCGAAAGAAGAATTAGCAATAACGAATGTAATTCTAATGGCAAAAATTTTAATAGCATTGTTGTCAATTTATTGTGAGTAAAATGACCAATTAATTTTTGCAAATAATTAATTAGTCCCATGTATGTTTTTAATACATAATTATAAAAACTTAGTCTTGTTTTCTTAGGAAATTGAATAACACATTTTCATTGTTTTTGTAGTATTCCATACAGCTTTATAAAATTAGAGAATTCGAATTTTTCAATTAAAACAACACAACAATAACAGCAATATACCTTAGTTTAAATAATTTGTAAACAAATTGAAAATAAGTTGGCATATGTATTTTAGTCGACCATGTAATACACTACTGAAAATATTCTAATTCTGAAATTTGCTATACATTCAGGGTCATATGCATAATCACGTTTAAAATTTATAAGTGACTTATACAACAAATTTTTCATACAAAATTAATTTTTAATTAAGGTTTTCAAATTATTATGCATAAGTACTTAATAATTTGAATAATTTGTTTCGATTAATCGAATAAATCTTAACAATTTAAAAAAATAAAAATTTTCGACTGAAAGCAGTAAATTCGCTCGCTCAAAATTTGTTAGATGTCAGAAATCACTTTCCGCGGTTTTGCCTAATTTGTTCTAACATGAGACCTCAGCGTCTCATGCATCTTAAATAAATATTTTGTGATGATATTATGACTTTCGCACATTTTTAATTCTCGCCAATCATCATTTTAACGGATGGAAAACAGGCACGGACAAAGCTAAAACGTTTTATTTCAATATGTTACAAACGGCATGACAAAATGAATATACAACTACGTATGTAGATGACATATAAATTTAAGTCTTTGACCAGTCGAACGGGGTTTTAAAGCGTTCTTGCGATGTAAAGCATCAGAATAAAAACTAATATATGTAGCATTCTATGACAACTAGCCCTGTACAGAGAACTTAACACAAACTTAGAATCGAAAAATTAAAATTTATGTGGAATTAGGACCAGTCTTATAGTCAGGACTAAGAACGATTTTTGTCTTAAATATTTCTCACGTCATAAATTTTGTCTGAAAATTTTTGTGGGGTTATTATGTAATTCGATTCAAAACGGAAATGCTTTCGAACAGAATTTTCAATATTGAAAACTTTTATGCGATAGTCTAGCATACACGTTTTCAATATTTGCCCCAATTAAAAACTGTTTTTTGTTACTTGATTTTCAATGTAAAAATTCTGTTCGAAAGCATTATAGTGATATAGACCTTTTATCAAATCACATAAGTAGTATAATTTAGCGAGTACTGATCGGCTCTATACAAATTGTATATTTTTGATAATCCTATAAAATTTCCCTAAGTCATTCGTTATTTTTATCTACAAATAATTGCCAGACTTAAAATTGCAGTGCCTTAAACATGACCAAATTTTTCTTTGCTTTTAGCGATTTTAAAATAAAGTTAACAACACTGAAATTTTAAAGTGAATAGTTTTATGATATACTTGCCACGTATAACAAATCAGTCAACCTTTTTTTACGGTATTGTGAAAAGCATTTCGTGTTAAAATTTCAGTGTTGTTAATTTTATTTTAAAATCGCTAAAACCAAAGAAAAATTTGGTCAATTTTAAAAGCACTGGCATTTTAAGTCTGGCAACCATTTGTAAATAAAAATAATGCAAGACTTATAGGGAATTTAGACAGAGCAAAAACCAGGTGATTTTTGTACAAAACTAAATAAAAAAAGCCAATTCATTTACACTGAATTTTTAGTTTTTGTTTGTCACATCACTTTTTTATTTAACACTTTTCTTTATGTTTTTATGGTGAAATTAAATTGAAAAATTTATTAACACATTTCAAACTGTATAACAACACACAATTTTAAACTAAAACTGAAATATTTAAAAAAAATTCAAAAATATATTTTTGACACTTGCTTTAATTCTGTATTCGTTGTAACAGGGTGTATCGAAAATTAGTTATATAAGAAATCGGGTGTATCAAAAATACAAATTTCAGATATTTTTACGTGGTTTTTGGCAAAAACCAGGTAGAATCTGGTTTTCAGTTTGTATGAAAATTGTATGGAAAAACTGAATTAATTTTATAGTTTTCGGCTCAAAACCTAAAAATTACCAAAAACTACTAGTTTTTGCTCAGTCTAAATATACTATTAGGGAAATTTTATAGGATTTTCGAAAATATACAGTTTCTGCAGTACTTGCTAAATTGTACTATGTAATTTGATAAAAGGTCGATATCGCTAATTTTTCATTTAAAGCTACGCTCACTTAAAACTAGTGAAAAAATAAAAACGCAGACATGTTAACATTTTGCAAAATTTTCTTGAGCATCTTCTCGCGTTTCGGGGCGAATTTATCCACTATTTTGATCTTTGATAAAGGCAACGAGAATAAAATTAGTAAAAACTTGAATCGTACCTATTCTATTTTCCACCACTGTATTGGAAAAAATTGAATGCCAGTGTGGTCCCCAAGATGTCTTATTTTTTATTTTTATTTTATTTATGAAAAAGTACCTTCAGATCGGTTTTGGTTTTTTCATACAAACTAACCCCCTAAAGTCCAGGTTTTGACTTATTTCTGGTATTGAAGTTAAATTTTCAACTTTGATGTCTTCAGAGACTTATAGTAGAATTTCATGACAAATATTTTTGCGGAACCTTTTAACCCTCTAACTCTTCAACTTATGGGTCTTTTTTGACACTATTTAAAAAGGGGACAAAACACATACTATACGTAAAATGGAAGATTCACATGGTTTCCTATGCCGATTCAGAATAAACATTTGCAAAAGGGGGGAAATTTTAACCCCCCAAAAATATAAGGCCAGACCTGAAATTTTCAAACTGCCAGAATCAGTTGTCAGAAACTTATTTTGTTTTGTACAGTGTAATTTATTTTCCAACACATAACAATTTTAATTTTATGGCCGCCATATTGGATCCGCCATGTTGAATTTTTAAAATTTGATTTCAGATTCGTATTCCGCTACCAGACGACATAAGAAATTTAATAAAAAAAATTGTTTGTCGCCATATTGGATCCACCATTTTGAAATTAAAAATTTCAATTTCAGATTTTTAATCAGCGGACCCTACACCTATTTAATTGATTATTTTAAGTCCAATATATTAAAAACTAAAAATTCATGGCCGCTATCTTGGTTCCGCCATTTTAAATTAAATTTTTTTTTAGATTCGTGATCAGAAACTTAAGAGCCCCCCTTTGTGATATGAAACTTTTTAGTCTCATATACTCAATATTAAATTTTTTTCGATGATGCTGGCCCATTGTGCACTGACCGAAAAACGCACGGAATATGCGACCTAACATGAAGCCGTAATATTCCATCATGACAACGGAATAACGATGCCCAATACTTTGAATAAATTTATATTGTCTCAGTGTTTCACAATAAACGCCCAAAATTTGCCAAAAAACCTATATTTTTAAGTTATTCACACAATATCAAAGATCATATTAGAAAATCCCTTTATTTTTAATTGAAAAATTTAGCAACTGTTGATTTTGTATTTATTTTTGTGTTATTCGAGTATTATTAATGACATGCAAAACTTCTAAACACATGGCTTCGTATAAAAAGGCAAAAGAATTCTATTGCTTATTTTTTAATTTTTTTTTTTCATAGGAGAAGATAACAAATTAATAAAATCTCAATAACTTTGAATCTAAAATTTCTTTGAATGCATTTTTTATCAATAAAAAATATTGTTCCCAAAAAATAAATAAAATCAACGGAATGAGAATTGTGTATAAAATGTCTGATTTGATAAAATTTCCAGTTTCCATCGTATTTTGTAAAAATAGCCAATTAACCCATATTCTCCTAAATTAAGAAATAATTCGAATTTTTTAAAGAAATTTGGTATGTCCAAAGACATGCACCAAATTCGATTTTCTTTTTTGAATTTGTTACCATTCAACCACCCCCTCTAGCTAGATATTTGCAAGTAAGTCGAAACGTTGACCATCTGACATCCCGAAATGAATCCGGGGGTTAATTATGTATGTCTTTAACGACACACAATGGTCAAATGACACACACCTAAACTAAAATTTTATCATCCACATTGCTGAAACGATAGTGATTTAGGTGTCATTTCACCTAAATCATTATCGTTTCACCTATCGTGTGTCGTTAACAAGATATACATACATATAATTGGGGTCCAAATTTTTTTTTAAATTTTAATTTTTAAGTTTTTGAAAAAATTTCGTTACTGAGATTTTTGAATTATTTTTGACCTAGTTTCCACAAATGCTGAATTTTTCATATGTGCTACATAGTGTTGCATGGTGTCATAAAGACGGAGAATTTATTTATATTTTAACAATAACATCTTTATCGGCACTTTATTTTTAATTTTCATATATTATTACTGTAAACGTTTTTTTCGCGAAATGACTGGTTGATCGGTCATCTTAACAAGATAAACAAAAAACAAACCGCATACAAATACAAATCTAAATTTAGTTGCAATATTCCAAGTCGTACTACATAAGCATCGATTACTTACAATATGTCGCGTTATTGCACTTAAACCAACTTAAACAGCAATTTGTTTTTTATTTATCCGAAGTCTTTTGTAATACCTCAAGTTGTTTGTTTCGATTATAAAATTGTATTTTGGAAGATTTCCATGAAAATATATAAGAGTTATAAATCTAATTTAAAATTAAGTATTTTGAAATTGAACCAACTACTTAATGTCGGTGATTGTGGTAGATTGAGAAAAACCGCCCTTTAATTGAATATATAATAGTAAGGTTTAGATATTGTTTTGTTGGATGGGTGACATTGACACATTCAAATTATCCACACCCTCGCTAAACATTTTAACACGTTACACTTCATTGACCATAGACAATGACTTTAAAATATTTTTGATGATTTTAAATTAATCAGTTTGTTTGCCTTTTTTCTATTTTCTAAAGACAAAAGACATTAAAGTTTTGCATTTAGTTTTTTTTTTTTTTTTTGTTACCCGGTATTCACTTTACTTTAGAATTGTGGTTTAATATAGTCGTGTACAAATAGATTATTGTTTTTTCATAAAAAATAACAATTTTAAAGTCATTCGCGACGTGATTTTAGACGAGTTCACATCAAAACGATAGAAATTAATAAACATTTTCTTTTAAAAGTTTAATACATTAGTTTGAATAACAATTAATGATAAAAAGCTGTAGTTGTGTAAATCATAAACATATATTTAATTAGGCATTAATATTCATCGTAAATATTAATATTAATTATAAATAAATTGCATAAAAAATTAACAAATTTAAACCGCCAAGTGTTTAAAAAAATATGTTCGAAATGAAGGATACCAACGACAATATGATTTTAAATCCGGCCCATCTTACATATGAGCTTACAACACCACAAATAACATTAGCAACAACATCTATATCCACACCGACAGCTCATCTTACATATGAGCTGACAACACCACAAATAACAAGAGCAACAACAGCAGCAACAACAACAGCAGCAATTATAACAACAACATCTATGTCATCACCGACATCAACAATACCAAAAACACCATTAAATGGTCTTGAAAATCCTGGCTATTTGCCAGAAGGAGGAGGGTAAGTTAAATTAAGGTTATATTTTTTCATTTTATAAAAAAAAGAAAGTTGTAATATGTAAATTTTTAAAATTGTATTTTGTTTTGCCGTTTAAAAACAAAAACAGCTTTTTTAAAGTTTATGTTTTTGATTTTTTGGCAACATGTATCTAGTAAACAAAAAAGAGAAAAAACTTGAATATTTATAAAAAAAAAGCTTAAAGTAAAAGCTTTGTAATATTTAATCGTACAACGACAGAAAAACATGCTATAATTATTGTTTATTTAAAATATTTTATAATTTAAAATATTACAAAACTTGAGAAATAAAATCTTATGTTTATATAAAGGCCATTTTTCGGAGGCTTTCCAGTGCCGTGGTCGACCGGTCTTTATAAAATTCGATACATTTTATAATAATCGATAAATTTTTTCAAAATCGGTACTTCGAAATTTTTTTAAATCTATAAATTTATAAATTTTACTAAAATCGATAAATTTATAAAAAAAAAAATCTACTGTTTTTTGAATATTTATAATAATTACGGTCCCATTTTCGGCGTTTTTATATCGTTCCACGTAATGGGTTAACATTTTGTAGAAATAATCAACACATAATTTCGACTTACGATGGACATATTGATTACTATTCTTTATATCAAAATAGAAAAAAAAATTTGAGGTAACTTTAAAAAGATGCCGCAACTCCCAAAACACTGAAAATTTTCCAAAAATGGGATTTTTTTACTGGTTTTTGCTGTCTTGTCTACACTTAAAGCGGTGTTAAAAATTTACATAATTATATAAGTACCTTCGCACGCTTTTAATTTTTAAATTCCGGTAGTGCACTCAAAAAAAAATTTATTAAAATTTGAAAATTGAATAAAAAAAAGTGGAGAATTAACAAGTGGAGAATATTTTTCCATTAGGCCCATCTAAAAGTATGCTTTTAGTATAGGATTTTGCAATATTTTTTATCTTTACTTTTTCATTTATTTGTTATAAATGTTTAATTTATCCAAAATACTCAACTGGGACAGTTTTAAAAAATGTATTTTGTAATTGAAAATATATATATGTATATATATTTCTTAAAAAGACAATTATAGAAATATTTTTTACGACTTTAAAAGCATACTCCCAGCAAAATATTGGTAATGACACCTCATTGCTGTCTACATTACCAATAATGATATATCATTACCTTTTGCATTACTTTGTAATATAAAATAATGACTTCCTAATAACGGCCTATTGTAGTCATTGCTTTTGAATATAAAATAATGACTTACTCGCAATAGTTTAAATAAGTACTTTTTACATAGTTAAATTTTATTCATTTATATTTATTACATGTTAATATGTTTTGTGTTAAAATATGACTAGTACTAAAATTGCATACTAGCAAAAACTTTAATTTCTCTGTATGTATTTCCTGAAGCTAATAGTATTTGTGAAACTCCTTATTTTTCGGATAACCACCCAGGTAGAAATTGCTGACGTTACAACAAAAGTTGTACTGGGAGAGCACTGTTTTTTAGGAAATGCCGGTACTACTTAAAACGTATAAAATTTATTAAAATTAACAATTTTATAAATTTTACGTATTTTTACATCTATTACACAATTATTTATGTAAGAGAGACATCGCCATTCTTTTCTTGTGAAGTTTCGAAAGAATACATTTGAAGAAATTTCATTAAGTCTCAAGATATTGCCAAAAAAAAAAATAAAAAAAATCTGTGATGTACACTAAGAGGACAGTAAAGTTCTAGCAAACTACTAAATTTGTTATTAAATGTACTCGGATAATACCAAAAAAATAAAATCCCAAACCTGCGCCAACGTTGGGAAATAACTACGGCCAAGCGTTTATTGGTGTTATCATTTCGACAACATGGCAGTACAGTGAAAGTTAAAAATCCAACGCATTGCCAGTACATGTACTACCGCCTCCAATACCGGGCCAACATTGTGCCGTTTGTATTTTTCTACCTGGGCACTTATAATTCAACTTTTTCTAAGCATGTTTGTAACCACTTATTATTCAGAATCTCATAACTACTTACTTCTCATTTTTTCGTAAGCGAGCGGGTAAGCGTGACTACTTATAAAAACGACCACGCCAAACAAAAATAATGAGTTTAGACGCCAAAAAATAAGTTGTGCGGAGCTATGAATTTCTATTATATAACCACTTATTTGGTAATGAAAGATTTTGCTGGGCTACTTGAATCAAATTTTCTGACCTTTAAAGCGGGGTGACAATTAAAGCACACCGACCAGGGGTATGCCATCACCAAAAAAATAAGTTATAAAAATATCGTAATCTTTGTTCAAAAAATTGACAATTTTCTTTTTTTATTTAAATTTAAATAATAACAGACAACAAAGCAAAAAAACAAACGGATATTTCAGATTTTATTATTTGAATATATTCCGCGCTTATTTTTTCCTATTTTGAGCAGTTTTCATCCGTTTTTGAGTTTTAAAATATAGGCTCAGCTGATACTAAACTGATAGTAAATAGTTGCTCAGGTAATACTAAATTTCAGCGACCTCTACCAGTGAGTAGTGTAAGTTTTCATTTCCTATCTCTATAATTAATAGTCTCTGACACCGACATTTAAAGTAGGTGACAATTATAGAACTTTTAGTGTAATACAAAACATGAAGTTATTAAACACTTCTTAAATTGTTCAAAAGGATTTGAAGAGTATTGATGATTTTTTAAAGTTTTTTATAGGAAAGGCTCAAACAAAAAATAAAGGCAACTTAATAAATTCAAAAGATGGTTCAGAAATGTAAATAAATTATAATATTTTGGGATCAATTCAAAAAAAAGGGTTAAAAAAGGTTAATGTTTGAGCCTTTAAAAATTTTAAATTTTCATAAAATAAATCCAGAACAAGTGTATAATGACTAGAATTTACAATTCTACTTTAACATTTTCATAAATTAAGAAATTATTGATTGCATTTAATAAATTTTATTTCATAAATTATGCAATCACCCAGTGTAGAAACGGTAATGACCTATCATTATTTTTTGGACTACCAGTAATGACACCCACTTACCTTCTGCATTATTTTAAAACATATAATAATGAGTTACTGATAATGACTTATTTTTATCATTATTTCAAATAGAAAATAATTTTCTAGATTTTTTTTAAATTTTTTGAAATCTATTTTTAGACTCAATATTTTTTAAACACTGGTAAGGATATGTGTAACCACATATTTTTTTAATTTTTTGTATGTTGGCGAGTAAGCTTACTTGTGTGCAGCAGGTAAATTATGTTTTTATCTATTAAATATTACATGTCGATATAGCTCAGATGGTAGAGCTATTGACTGGCAATCTGTAGACCCAGGTTCGATTCCCGCATCAGTAAATTTTATTTAAAAAAAAAAAATACAATAAAAAATATTTTTTTTATATAATTTATTTTTTTGAAAATCTATTTTTAGACTCATTATTTTTGTCAGTACTGGTAAGCATATATGTAAAGATATATTTTTTGATTTTTCGTATGCTGGAGTGTAACCATAACTCATTGTTTTTCGCGACATCGCCATATAAAGGTAATAAGAAATGTAATAACAAAAGTAACTAGTTACCATTACCAAGTATGTAGTTACATAACCACATATCTGGTAATGATTTTCTACACTGGGCAATTTATGACACAAAATTAAAAGTCACTATTATTATCGTATGTTTCCATACATCCGCTTGGACTTAGTTGATCATACGACTCTTGTAACTCTTTACATAGTGTTTTAGCGATGAAGTATTCGAAACGCTGTCTTCCAAGTATTCTGAAAATGTAATTAAAAATAAAGCTTTATTTATATGTTTATCTTCTTTGTTTACACTTATTAAGTGCGTTCCTTTATTTTTTGGGTAAAGTTTGGTAAAATGAGAGTAAGTAAAAAATGCTCTCACAAAATGAAAATGAGTATAATTTTAGTTTGAAATATTGAATAAACACATATATTTATTTGCATTTAAAAGTTCTTATTGATTTTGGTCAATTATTATAAATAACACACGGACCTATTGTGTTTCTTTACTTTTTGGGTAAAGCACCTCTCACAAAATGACAAAATTACTCAATAGTACGGGAACGCAAAAAAACACTTTTCTAGCCCAAAAATTTATTTCAAAGAATGTATGAAATAGTTGAGGTTTGGGTGTAGTTTAAATTAGTGCTGGTAAATTCGGTTACTTTTCAATACTCGAAACTACTCGATATTTTTGATTTGGATACGCGATACTTTTAACGGTTTTTAAATTTGAAATTTTTTAAAATTTTTTGGTAAAATTCTTTGAAAATGTTTATGGTAATTCAATATTTAAATTTATAAACTTATTTTTAAACTTTTTCACCAACTATTCATTGCGTTTTTCATAGTTTTTTTAACATCTCATTTTAAATATTTTACTTCTGATTTTTTTCTTTTAGCAGATTTGTAATTTTGTGCCAAATATTTTAGCAGAGTCACATTTTTGTGATAAATATTTTAGCGGAGTCACATTTTTATATATTTTCTCTGTCCAAAATGCAACTCTGAAAATATCGAGTAGTAGTTTTGAGTATCAAGTAGCCAAAAAAGGGCAAATACTCGATACCCACTACTCATATTTTTACCAGCACTAGTATAAATGTGATGGTTTACCATATATTAATTTGATTTTAATACTTGGATTTTCTTTTAATTCTGTGTAATTAAACAAATAAGTACTCACCAATGCCATCATGTAATTATTCATGTCAGTTGGTTTCATAAAAAATTTTAATTATGATTAGCAGTACAAAATGACAAAAAATCCAGTTACCCTTTTTTCGGGTTTGAATACTCTATTTAGTACCCATCGGTATTTACCATTATTAAGATATGCACCGAAACATTTGTAGGTATTTGGTGTTAGACGTCCCAAAGCTCCATAAAAAAAGGCTTCAGATATAACTCGTTTGCAATATAGTTTCTGAGTCGCTGGCAGTTCTTTATATAGGGCAGACCAATATCCTGCAATATAATCTACGTCAGCCTCTTTGGTTTTGCTTTTTATTTGCTCTAACAACTCCACAGCAGTCTGCAGTAGATCCTCTTTTGACCGTTTTTTTTTTTTTGGTGTTCTTAGTTTACCCTAAAAAGGTAAATAAAAAATTAATATTTAAAGCCACATAAATTGACGAACTGGCTTAATAAAACCTCAACTAAATTCAGGTTTGCAAATTTCTATAAAATTTAGAAAAGTTTTCAAAAAATGTTGAAAGAAATTTAAAACCCTGGAACCACAACAAATTTTTTTCTTACATGAAAAATAAAATAAAACATTCATTTTTCATCTTTTAAAAGGTGGTTTGTGTACTTAGGGTTCTTGGTTTGCCAGACCTCTGGTGGGCTTCGAAGTAATTCGCAAAGTTCTGCCATTCATTTACCTGTCGTAGAATCTTCCATACAAGTAGCCATCTTCTACAAAAAATATAAAATCTTTAATTAATTTTTCAAATTCACAAAATTTTCTTTGCAGTACTTAAAAAAAAAAGCGTACAATTTCTGTTTCTGACAACAATTGTCATATAGAAAAGAGCGCCAACCAAAATGACACCAAAAAGTGTAGAACACTGATGAAAAGCGCTAAAAAAATCGTCTTGTTCGCGAACACGATTTTTGTTTTGATTTTTGTTTGAAAATCGGCGTTTTTTAGTACAAAATACAACACTGTACATATATATTTTTTACATATGTGAACCGCCCTGTAACTGGTTGCAAATTTCAGAGATGTATTATTTTAATGCCATTAAATGCAACTCTACAAGCTGTCAAAAATTCTTATTGGAATTTTTGCGCTGAAGGAAATTTCTTACAATTTTCCAATTAGTTTTCAATTTGACGTAGAAGCAGATGGTTGTTTTTTGGTGTTTGATAAACAAAAGCAGAATAATAAAATATTTCTTCACATTTGTGCAAAATCTTTAAGAAAAAAGTTAAGCAAAAGAGAAGTAAATTAACTAAATGAAAAAACTAAATTGAACAACGAATAAAAGCTCAAAACCACCTCATAAATAATTGTGCTAACGTGAAATAAAATTTGCAAAAATTACGTGATTGTGCCACCAGAAATAAAAAGGATTACAAAAAATTATTGATTTTTCCACGAATTACAAGTCATAATTAAAAATTGTTTGATAAAATAGTAACAAAATCCCCAAAGAGTTCTATAATTTTTATGGAAAATATAAAAGTTGAGAAAAAAAACCTTGAAAATAAAATAAAACCACAAGAAAATACTCTACACAACGACCTTTGCTAATTTTTTAATATAACCAAAAACAACAGCTCCATATCAATATAATAGATACAAATTAAACTCCAGGTAAGTAAAGATGTTTTAGAATAAATCGTACATAATCTTATTTTATTAAAACATACGAGGGCGTTGCATTTAAAAGAAAAAAAATACAGCTGATCTTTAACATCTATTACACCATCCCCACTATCATTTCTTTGTTTTTGTCATCACCACCAGCTTCATACGTAACAAGCTTTAACCCACTTTTTGTAAAAAAGCAAACTCCCAACTCCCACAGTATGTAACTTTCTCACAGTTTTTTTAACAATCGCACACTACATACTTCATTACTTTCTTTTTGTACATGTTCATGTAATCAATTCTGAAAAAGGAAGAATCGCCACCATCATCGTCTCCACTTCTAACTTCCTTCCCTTTTTCCTTTTTGACTTAAATTTTGTATTTTGTTTATTCTGATTTTGTTGATTTCGTGTCACTGTTATTTGTCTTAAATGATGACAATTTTTTTAGTGAATTTAGCACGTAATTTCTACAGAGAGCTTTGAAAAATTATTTCCTTAATTTAATTTTTGAGTTCTGAATTTAATGAATTAATTCGTAAGGACTATATATTGAATATAAGTAATTCAAATTTTACACCGTGCGATTTCTTTTTAAACGAATTTTTTCAATGGCTATAGTTCCTTTTAATAAATCGAATGAATAAATTCACTTGGGAACGCGTTCAGTTTAATAAATCAAACGGATACAAATTTAATTAATTCCTTAGGCCGTGTTTTTGAGTTGCCAGTTAAACTTGGTTTAGTTAAACCAAAAACGAATCGATTTGACAGCCATTTGTAAGTTTATTTAAAAAAAAATTATAAATAACTTTTTAGAATTATGGTTTTTATAAAAATAAAACAAAATAAACCACATTTCAATATCAGTATTTCAGTTATAAACTGCGTGGAACTTAGATAATCTACATGCTAAAACCTCGGCCTTACTGAATTCATTCAATTTCATTTTCGTTCATTGAACTAAAAAAAATGTACTTTCAATGAATTGAATAACAAAAATTACATTTACTGAATTCAACAGCATTTTTTGACGAAAATAAAAATTTTTTTTTTTCAAAAATAAATTTAATTTGTTAAAAAAAAATTTAAAATTGAAGACGAATTTCATTGTTATATGTGGCTTTATAAACTGTAACATGAGAAAAAAATCTATTTATATTTTAGAGATGGCTTCAATTGATTATTATTACAAAATTAATTTGTTTTGGGTACAAATAATTGGTTTTATCTGCTAAACGTAATTTCAGTGCAGTGTTGTCAGTTTAGGGGATTTATCCCCAAATTGGGGATTTTTTTCATGATATCGCTGACATGCCATCGGATCTTGCAATGATGCCAGAGATCAAATGTCACTTAGTTTTCATTTTAATTTTGTAATAGAAAAACAACAAAAATTTGGTAAAAAGGAATGGAAAAGTGTTTAGTTTTTTATTATTTGTCGGTAAACATTAATGTTTCATAAAATTTGGTGTTTTTCGAAGAAAAATCTATGATATTTCTTATCCATGAAATGGTCAAGTGTTCTCCACCACTCTGCAATTGATATCATTTTGACGTTTCGCTGCAATGGTTTTGACATTTCATATCATATAATTTATTGCATTTGAAGACACCGGGTTAATTCACTGAACGTAAATCTTTTTTAGTCCACTGAATGAAAATTAAATTAAGAGAATTGGGCGATGAATTAATTCAGTAAGCATTTAATTCAATTTTTAACCGTTAGATTTATTAAACTGCCGCCTTTTATCTGTGATTTTAGTTATTTTAATTTAATAGAAATAACTATAGTAATTGAATTAATTGAACAAATTCAAAGAATTACTTAAAAAAAGTAATTCATTCAATACAAAACAATTTTGAAATTCCTTTTTGTATGAATTGTTAATGAATTCATTAACAAAAAACGAATCCGATTTTCATAAGTAATACCTTTCGGGAAAGGTAGTAATGTTATATTGTTTACAACTTCATTAGTTGTTTCAAAAAGCCACGGCAAGGTGGCGCTAATCTAGCATTTATTAGAAAATTGTAAAAAATTGAAATTTGGACACCTCGAAAATGAGTTTTTTGATATGTCGTAGTGGAATTTTTTTCCCTCGTGCCAAAAGCTATCGAAAAATCGATGGCACAATATCAAAAAATTTTTGTCCATACAAATTGGCCCATTCTAACGTACAAATCTATTATAAACAGAGCTTTAATGGAATGCATTTTTCAATTGAGCTTTCCATTTTATAAAGTTGAATTTATTTAATGAAAATAACATCACCTATATTCTTCCAAATTAATTAAATTGTGCGATTTTTTGAACAAAAATTGGTATGACCTATACCTAATTCTAGCCAATTCTGTACAAAATTCTACCCAATTCTCTACAAATTCTACCCAAATAAGAATTTTCTACATATTTTATTATTCGATATTCTACACGCAGAAAAAAAACAGGTGGAACTGTATCTAAGTGCTATGTAATTACAATTTTCTAGCAAAATATATGTTATTTTTCGGGTATTTTCCGATACACATGTATATATTTTGTAAGGATTGTATATAATTTACAATAAAATTTGAATATTTTACTAGAACTTTGTAAAACTAACTTGAATATTATTTAGTTGTATAATTACATAGCTCTTAGGCAATATTCCACCTGTTTTTCCTGTGTGTAGCAGATATATGTATACAGAGCTTTGAATATTTAATTCAATAATTAAAATTTAATGAATTAAATCACTACATTAAGAAGCGTTACTTGAATAATTGTTATTAAAAGAATAATTTTCTATTCTCTTCTGAAAATTCCGAAGTAAAAATCATTATGTCTGTGAAGATAAATGTAAATTTAACTAGCAAAGACACAAACCGATTTCGTTAACAGAGCTATGTTATGAGTCAACAGAGCTCTGTTAACTACTTAACAGTAACATGTTAAAATTTTTGGAATGAAGGGTTATGAGTTTCAAGCATTATGGGCGATAGGGGCGTGGTCCGACTGACGGAATGAACACAATCTGTGAAGCAGGGTGTATATAACTTTCATCATTTTTTTTTTTGAAAACGCACGTAAGGAATACGTGTAAATAAAGTTTTAAATTCAGTAATTTTAGGCCAAACTGCGGGAAATGTTTGGAGCCACAACGGACAACTGGGAACAGGTTCCTCAATGGTGTATATACTGAAGGTAATACAAGTGATGTATGTTTCAGCCTTGCTATTGAAATCTTCCCCGTCAATTTAGAAAGTTCTAAAAAATGATGCTAAAATTTTCATATTCTATGTTAAATATTTGGATGAAACTGGTGGCCAGTATGGAAAATTGGACAGAGGTTCCTGGATGAAAATCATTTTACAGACTATATTATGGCTGAACTTTCCAATTCTAGTCCTGAAATTTTCCAGGTCAATTTAGAATTGGGAGCAATCTAACATTAAAATAATGTCCTTTTAAGTGAAATTTCATGGGTGAACCTGGTGGTCACTATGGAAAATTGGACAGAGGTTCCTGGACGAAAACAATATCGTAGGCTATTTAAGAGGTCTAGTTTCCAGCCAATGTTTTGGAATTGTGCTGCTCAATTTAGAAACTTGTTAAAAAGGACCCTAAAATTTTTAGAACCTATGTTAAGTATTTGGATGAAACTGGTGGCCAGTATGGAAAATTGGACAGAGGTTCCTGGATGAAAATCATTTTACAGACTATATTATGGCTGAACTTTCCAATTCTAGTCCTGAAATTTTCCAGGTCAATTTAGAATTGGGAGCAATCTAACATTAAAATAATGTCCTTTTAAGTGAAATTTCATGGGTGAACCTGGTGGTCACTATGGAAAATTGGACAGAGGTTCCTGGACGAAAACAATATCGTAGGCTATTTAAGAGGTCTAGTTTCCAGCCAATGTTTTGGAATTGTGCTGCTCAATTTAGAAACTTGCTAAAAAGGACCCTAAAATTTTTAGAACCTATGTTAAGTATTTGGATGAAACTGGTGGCCAGTATGGAAAATTGGACAGAGGTTCCTGGATGAAAATCATTTTACAGACTATATTATGGCTGAACTTTCCAATTCTAGTCCTGAAATTTTCCAGGTCAATTTAGAATTGGGAGCAATCTAACATTAAAATAATGTCCTTTTAAGTGAATTTTCATGGATGAACCTGGTGGTCACTGTGGAAAATTGGACAGAGGTTCCTGGACGAAAACAATATCGTAGGCTATTTAAGAGGTCTAGTTTCCAGCCAATGTTTTGGAATTGTGCTGCTCAATTCAGAAACTTGTTAAAAAGGACCCTAAAATTTTTAGAACCTATGTTAAGTATTTGGATGAAACTGGTGGCCAGTATGGAAAATTGGACAGAGGTTCCTGGATGAAAATCATTTTACAGACTATATTATGGCTGAACTTTCCAATTCTAGTCCTGAAATTTTCCAGGTCAATTTAGAATTGGGAGCAATCTAACATTAAAATAATGTCCTTTTAAGTGAAATTTCATGGGTGAACCTGGTGGTCACTATGGAAAATTGGACAGAGGTTCCTGGACGAAAACAATATCGTAGGCTATTTAAGAGGTCTAGTTTCCAGCCAATGTTTTGGAATTGTGCTGCTCAATTTAGAAACTTGTTTAAAAGGACCCTAAAATTTTTAGAACCTATGTTAAGTATTTGGATGAAACTGGTGGCCAGTATAGAAAATTGGACAGAGGTTCCTGGATGAAAATCATTTTACAGACTATATTATGGCTGAACTTTCCAATTCTAGTCCTGAAATTTTCCAGGTCAATTTAGAATTGGGAGCAATCTAACCTTAAAATAATGTCCTTTTAAGTGAAATTTCATTGGTGAACATGGTGGTCACTATGAAAAATCGGACAGAGGTTCCTAGACGAAAATTGTGTCATAGCTAGCATAAAGGATATATACTCCGGTCGTGGTGGTAAAATCTTCATGGTCAACTTAGAAATGCATCAATTTACAACTTTAAAAAGTTTAAATTTATGTTAAGCAATATAATTAAAATGGCCATCCAAAACTGTTAACTGAGCTATGTTAAGCATTTAACAGCGCAATATAAATAAAAATAATGCCAACCAATACTGTTAACTCAGTTATGCTAAGTAGTGGGAAATATCTGAAGCTACATCGGGCAACTGGAAACAGGTTCCTCAATGATGTATATACTGATGGTAATATAAGTGATGTACGTTCCAGCCTTGCTATTGAAATCTTCCCCGTCAATTTAGAAAGTTCTAAAAAATTACGCTAAAATTTTCATATTCTATGTTAAATATTTGGATGAAACTGGTGGCCAGTATGGAAAATTGGAAAGAGGTTCCTGGATGAAAATCATTTTACAGACTATATTATGGCTGAACTTTCAAATTCTAGTCCCGAAATTTTCCAGGTCAATTTAGAATTGGGAGCAATCTAACATTAAAATAATGTCCTTTTAAGTGAAAATTCATTGGTGAACATGGGGGTCATTATGGAAAATTGGACAGAGGTTCCTGGATGAAAATCATTTTACAGACTATATTATGGCTGAACTTTCAAATTCTAGTCCTGAAATTTTCCAGGTCAATTTAGAATTGGGAGCAATCTAGCATTAAAATAATGTCCTTTTAAGTGAAAATTCGTTGGTGAACATGGGGGTCACTATGGAAAATTGGACAGAGGTTCCTGGACGAAAATCATTTTACAGACTATATTATGGCTGAACTTTCCAATTCTAGTCCTAAAATTTTCCAGGTCAATTTAGAATTGGGAGCAATCTAACATTAAAATAATGTCCTTTTATGTGAAATTACATTGGTGAACATGGTGGTCATTATGGAAAATTGGACAGAGGTTCCTAGACGAAAATTGTGTCATAGCTAGCATAAAGGATATGTACTCCGATCGTGGTGGTAAAATCTTCATGGTCAACTTGGAAATGCATCAATTTACAACTTTAAAAAGTTTAAATTTATGTTAAGCAATATAATTAAAATGGCCATCCAAAACTGTTAACTGAGCTATGTTAAGCATTTAACAGCGCAATATAAATAAAAAAAAGGCCAACCAATACTGTTAACTCAGTTATGCTAAGTAGTGGGAAATATCTGAAGCTACATCGGGCAACTGGAAACAGGTTCCTCAATGATGTATATACTGATGGTAATATAAGTGATGTACGTTCCAGCCTTGCTATTGAAATCTTCCCCGTCAATTTAGAAAGTTCTAAAAAATGACGCTAAAATTTTCATATTCTATGTTAAATATTTGGATGAAACTGGTGGCCAGTATGGAAAATTGGACAGAGGTTCCTGGATGAAAATCATTTTACAGACTATATTATGGCTGAACTTTCAAATTCTAGTCCCGAAATTTTCCAGGTCAATTTAGAATTGGGAGCAATCTAGCATTCAAATAATGTCCTTTTAAGTGAAAATTCGTTGGTGAACATGGGGGTCACTATGGAAAATTGGACAGAGGTTCCTGGACGAAAATCATTTTACAGACTATATTATGGCTGAACTTCCCAATTCTAGTCCTAAAATTTTCCAGGTCAATTTAGAATTGGGAGCAATCTAACATTAAAATAATGTCCTTTTATGTGAAATTACATTGGTGAACATGGTGGTCATTATGGAAAATTGGACAGAGGTTCCTAGACGAAAATTGTGTCATAGCTAGCATAAAGGATATATACTCCGGTCGTGGTGGTAAAATCTTCATGGTCAACTTGGAAATGCGTCAATTTACAACTTTAAAAAGTTTAAATTTATGTTAAGCAATATATTTAAAATGGCCATCCAAAACTGTTAACTGAGCTATGTTAAGCATTTAACAGCGCAATAAAAATAATGCCAACCAATACTGTTAACTCAGTTATGCTAAGTAGTGGGAAATATCTGAAGCTACATCGGGCAACTGGAAACAGGTTCCTCAATGATGTATATACTGATGGTAATATAAGTGATGTACGTTCCAGCCTTGCTATTGAAATCTTCCCCGTCAATTTAGAAAGTTCTAAAAAATGACGCTAAAATTTTCATATTCTATGTTAAATATTTGGATGAAACTGGTGGCCAGTATGGAAAATTGGACAGAGGTTCCTGGATGAAAATCATTTTACAGACTATATTATGGCTGAATTTTCCAATTCTAGTCCTGAAATTTTCCAGGTCAATTTAGAATTGGGAGCAATCTAACATTAAAATAATGTCCTTTTAAGTGAAAATTCATTGGTGAACATGGTGGTCATTATGGAAAATTGGACAGAGGTTCCTGGATGAAAATCATTTTATAGACTATATTAAGGCTGAACTTTCAAATTCTAGTCCCGAAATTTTCCAGGTCAATTTAGAATTGGGAGCAATCTAACATTAAAATAATGTCCTTTTAAGTGAAAATTCATTGGTGAACATGGGGGTCACTATGGAAAATTGGACAGAGGTTCCTGGACGAAAATCATTTTACAGACTATATTATGGCTGAACTTTCCAATTCTAGTCCTGAAATTTTCCAGGTCAATTTAGAATTGGGAGCAATCTAACATTAAAATAATGTCCTTTTAAGTGAAAATTCATTGGTGAACATGGGGGTCACTATGGAAAATTGGACAGAGGTTCCTGGACGAAAATCATTTTACAGACTATATTATGGCTGAACTTTCCAATTCTAGTCCTGAAATTTTCCAGGTCAATTTAGAATTGGGAGCAATCTAACATTAAAATAATGTCCTTTTATGTGAAATTTCATTGGTGAACATGGTGGTCATTATGGAAAATTGGACAGAGGTTCCTGGATGAAAATCATTTTACAGACTATATTATGGCTGAACTTTCAAATTCTAGTCCTGAAATTTTCCAGGTCAATTTAGAATTGGGAGCAATCTAACATTAAAATAATGTCCTTTTAAGTGAAATTTCATGGGTGAACATGGTGGTCACTATGGAAAATTGGACAGAGGTTCCTGGACAAAAATCATGTCATAGATAATCAAAAATGTACATTTTCCAGCCATTGTGGTATAATATTTCTGGTCAATTTAGAAATATTATTAATTTAACTGTAAACACATTATGTTAAGTTATAGAAATTAACATGTGGCCAACCAATGTTAACAAAGCTGTTTAACAGAGCAGTCATGAGAATAACATCATAGTATTGGCGCGCAAAAATATATTTTTGGCGGCAAGTACTCAGCGTTGTAATTTCAATATAGAGGTGCCCACCAGAAAAGAACAAATTTCATAGAAAAAAATACACATTTCAACATCAATATTGCAGTTCCAAATTAGTAAATTAGTAATATTTTTGTATTTTAAATTAATATACATATGTATTTTGCTATAATGACACAGATATTACCTTCAAAATGCCTCTCTAAATTATATGACAAATACTATTTAAACTACTGTTAAATAAATCTCAATTATATACAAATCTACTTTTAATTTTCAATTTCCCAGTTCAGAAAAACATTACTAGATATTTGGTTATGTAACTGCTTAACTGGTATTGGTAACTAGTTAATTTTCTTATTACATTTCTTATTACTTTTCTATGGGGATGTCGCGAAAAATAATGAATTATGCTTACACACCAGCATACGAAAAATCAAAAATATGTCGTTACTTATATATTTACCAGTATTGACAAAAATAATATACACCATTTTCAATTGTATTTCGGGAATTATCATTTTATTTCAGAAGTTATCAATTGTTTTTCAGATTTATCAGTTGTATTTCAGAAATAATTAATTTTCAGTTTTATCAATTGCATTTCAGAAGTTATTATTAGAAATTATCAATTGTATTTCAGAAACCGTCAATTGTATTTCAGAAATTATCAATTGTATTTCAGAAATTATCAAATGTGTTTCAGAAATTATTCTTTATTAACTAGGAAATACATTTGATAATTTCTGAGATACCATTAATAGTTTCTGAAATACAATTAACAGTTTCTGAAATATAAATAATATTTGCCGAAATACAATTAACAATTTCTAAAATACTTTTGATAATTTCTGAAATACAATTGAAAACTTCTGAAATTTAGTGAAAATGGTGTAGATATTCAAAAAATAGATTTTCAAAAAATTTGTTTTATCAAAGAGTATACATAATAAAGAGATTGGGGGACTCTCTATCACTGAGAAAGCATTTGTTCTATTATGTGCCTTGGAACAGGAACATACTCAAACCAATATCACCCAGCAAACATGGCAATACGAAGAAGGTTCTCCGAACATATCACCAGGAAGAAAACATTTATTGCCGGTAATGTCAATTTCGTATTCTGGAAGTTTCCTCCGTCGGAAACAACTGTTACACTAAAACAATACTTCCAGGCAATATGAAAGCAATAACTCATATGGAAGATAAAAGGGATATCGCTAAATAAACTCCCGGTACAATAAAAAAACGATTTAGTTTTTTAATTATTAAATTTAAGCCTGAAAAACAATATCTGCATACATAATCTTTTGACCAACTTATAAATTATCTTGATTTCATCTTAGCCGATTTTTCCCGCGCAATTAATCTTAACTTTTCACGAGTTTATTTCCTATTTTTTCACATTGATAAAAGATTTCAAACAAATTTGCTTTATATTCCAAATGATACAAAAGTGATATTGCCGCAATATTGTCATAAAAAGTTATGACAAAAGATAAAATTTTTGAATTATTTTTTTCCAAATATCGTCGAATTATCTTCCAAGTGATAAAAGGAAGACAATTTCAAAGTAAATACTATTTGGTTTTTTTCATTCAAATGACAAATAGAAGATATCGCTTTAATATCTTCTTGGAAGGTATCTTTTAAATGTTTGCAGGGTCATTATGTGCGCTCTTTGTATGACTCAAAACATCGATTGTAACCAGGGATGGAAAATAATAATTTAGTTATAAAAATCAAGAATGGAACTATACTATGGAATTATACTATTCCAACAGTATTATAGCCCTAGATTATGAATTTTAAAAAACCATACGTAAAAAATTGCAAAACAATATCGGAATGCGAAAAAAGGATTTGGGGTTCAAAAAATTAATTAAAAGATTTACATTCTGCAAACGATGCCAAAATTTTATTTTTTTGCAACTAACCACCAAACTTTGTTTTATGAAATGGGCATTATACTCCGTAGATTATAAATTTAAAAACCGCACTTAAAAAATTGCAAAATAATAGAGGAACGCGAAAAGAGACTTTGTGGTAGAAAAAAATAAATAATAAAACTAAATCAGCGATTAACAATCTGCAAATGAATACAATGACGCAAAAATTTTCCTTTTTGCATATATTTTTTTCGGGATTTTTTTTTTTTTTTTGCAAACTAAGCACCAAACTTTTGTGTATAAGATTTGTTACTATAGACCCTAGATTATAAATTTAAAAAACCACACTTACAAAAATTACAAAATAATCGCGTAAAGCGAAAAAAGGCTTTATGGTTCAAAAAATTAATTAAAAAACTTAATCAGCGATTTACATTCTGCAAACAAATATATTGATGAAAAAATTTTTCCTTTTTGCAAATTTTATTTTTCGCGATTTTTTTTTGCAACTAGCCACCAAACTTTGTTGTATAAAATGTGTATTATAGTCCCTAGATTATAAATTAAAAAGAAACGTACTTAAAAAATTGCAAAATAAAAGCGGAACGCGAAGAAAGACTTTGTGGTACAAAAAATTAATTAGGAAACGTAATCAGCGATTTAGATTCTGCAAACAAATATATTGATGCAAAAATTTTCTTTTTTGCCAATTTTATATTTCGCGGGTTTTTTTGCAACTAGCCACCAAACTTTATTGTATGAAATGTGTATTATAGCCCCTAGATTATAAATTTAAAAAAACGCACATAAAGAATTGCAAACTAATAGCGGAATTTGAAAAAAGACTTTATGGTACAAAAATTTAATCCCTAGGTTATATATTTAAAAACAAACCGCACTTAAAAAGTTGCAAAATAACGGCCGAATTCGAAAAAGGCTTTATGGTAAAGAAAATGAATTAAAAGAGGTAATCAGCGATCGACATTCTGCAAATGAATATATTGTTGCAAAAATTTCGCTTTTTGCAAATGTTTTTTATTTTCGCAATTTGTGCTAATATTTGCTAATATCTAAATATTTAATTTTAATTTTTTTTAACGAGCCAAAGAGGAAGCTATTTTTTAGTTACTTACATTTTTAAATATGTAAGAGCGATCTAACATTTTTTTGTATAAGAGCCCGATTAAGTGAGCCTTTTACATCCCTGATTAACCAGTCGGAGTTCGTTCCTGTTCCAAGCCGCATAATATTTTTTCAAATAAAAAATATTGAGAGAGTTGCAAGGCCATTGGTTTTATACCAAAAAATATTTCTTTGTTATAGAATTTTGTTTTAATTAAGTATGCTCGTGACGGGATAGCTCTACCATCTCAGCTATCTAGACATGTTATATTTGATATATAAAAAAATAATTGACATGCTGCACACAACTATGCTTATGCGACAAACTAACAAAAATCGAAAATATTTACTATATCCTTACCAGTGTTAAAAAAATATTCTGCCTAAATATAGATTTTCCAAAAAATTTAAAGAAAAATCTAGAAAATTATATTTGAAATAATGATAGAGATAAGTCATTCTTGGTAACGCATTATTTTTTATTTTGAAATAATGGAAAAAAATAACTAGTTGTTACCCAGTGTAGAAATGGTAATGACATCCCGAGTAAAAAAGTTTTGATATAACCATATATTATTTTATGTAATTGCATATAGTAACTTATAGTTACATATGGCCACATATGCTTTTAAATTCAAGAAGATATACTTTTATATAGTCATATGTTAGATATTTTTTCCTCAAAGGTTTTAATATGGAGACATATGTGATTTTATATTATTACATACAGGCCTACATATAATTGCATGTGCTATATATAAGTACATAAAGTAACATATTGCAGATATAATTACATATACGTTTATATATAATTTAATATGACACTATACATAATAATATAAAACTATATGTGGAGCCATATAAGAAATATTTCATAATTTGTGTTAGATATGATTATATATATTTTAGATATGATTATAACTTAATATGGTTCCATATCTACAATATTTCATAGTTTCTTTAATATATAACAATACAACGTTCTTTATAAAATCATCTATAATTATATATTGTCCCACATAAGCAATTATTTCAAAGTGATTTTGTATAAAAATATATAAGGTCCATATAAAACCGTATTATATTATATGTGGTTCTATGTTAATGATTTTGAACTATTTTTAGATTTAGTAATTACTAGGGATTGACGCGTTACTAGAAATGTTCGTGAGTCACGTTATTCACACATGATCGTGAGTAATAATTACTATACTCAAGTGCGTGAGTCTGAGAATATATAATTCCTACTTGATTCGTGCGTGAGCGTGAATAAGAATATATAACCCGTGCATGAGTCGTGTGTGAGTTTATTTTTTGCATCATATATTTTTAGTAATTTTTACTATTTTGTAATATTTTACTATTTTTTTTTACTATTTTTCTTATATCTTGGTTGTATAACAAAATCCTATTAACTTTGAAATCTCAGTCTTGTTAACTTTATTTTAAAATTACTAAAAATAAAAAAATTTTGTTCATGTTTAATGCACTGTCATTGTAAATCTGGATAAAAGTAATGGAAGATTTATCGAAATTATAGGATCTCCAGCAGACCTTTGGGTTAATCATTATATTTGTAAATTACACATGCAATTACACAATTACATGTAATTGTAATTGAAAAAAATTCAATTACAATTACATATTATTTGTAATTGTAATTAAAAAAAAAACAATTACAAGTAATTTGTAATTGAAAATTTTCAATTATACATTATATATAATTGTAATTGAAAAAATGTCAATTACAATTACATTTTTTCGGAAAAGAAATAATGACAAAAAGATCAAAAATTTTAACAAAAAACACTTTAATTCTAAACATAATTGAAATTTGTAATTGAAATCACCTTCAATTACAATTACTTGTAATTGAAAATTTTCAATTACAGTTACATGAAATGTAATTGAGTTTTTTTTAATTTCAATTACATTTATTTGCAATTGTAATTAAATCCCCTAGGTCTGATCTCCAGATATTGCATATCTTTTTTATTTAAAAAAATAATTTTTGTATATTGTTAGATGTGGTCATATATAATATGATCTAAAGTATAAGGTCAATTTTTAGATATAATTGTATCAAACTATGTCCACTTTTATAAGATTTTATATAATTTTATACAAAAAGATATAATTTGATGTAATTGGATGAGGACAAAATTCGGATAATTGTATCGAATTGTATAAAATTGTATCAAATTGTACCAAATTGTATACAATTGTACACAATTCGATACAATAAGATACAATAAGATGTTCTCATTTTTCGGATATAATTATATCTAATTCCATAAAAGATTATATATAATTAAATATAACTTCATATGGCTACATATCATTTTTTTTTACATGGGATATCATTATTTTTTGGACTACCAGTAATGACACCCACTTACCTTCTGCATTATTTTAAAACATATAATAATGAGTTACTGATAATGACTTATTTTTATCATTATTTCAAATAGAAAATAATTTGCTAGATTTGTTTGAAAATTTTCTGAAATCTATTTTTAGACTCAATATTTTTTAATCACTGGTAAGGATATATGTAACCACATATTTTTTGATTTTTTGTATGTTGGCGAGTAAGCTTACTTGTGTGCAGCAGGTCAATTGTGTTTTTATCTATTAAATATTACATGTCGATTTGTAGACCCAAGTTCGATTGCCGCACCACGAAATTTTATTTAAAAAAATACAATAAAAAATATTTTTTTTTTATATAATTAATTTTTTTGAAAATCTATTTTTAGACTCATTATTTTTGTCAGTACTGGTAAGCACACAGGTAGCGTTATATTTTTTGATTTTTCGTATGCTGGTGTGTAACCATAACTCATTATTTTTCGCGACATCGCCATATAAAGGTAATAAGAAATGTAATAACAAAAGTAACTAGTTACCATTACAAAGTATGTACTTACATAACCACATATGTGGTAATGATTTTCTACACTGGGTATTTTCGTCAAAAATATATGGGCAACAAAAACAAATTTTCGTTACTTTGCTTTCGTTTACACCATTTTCGTATTACATAAACAGGGGCTTACATAGAAAAAATATTCAAAGTTATTTGAAGAAAGCATCTGATGCATTATTTCAAAAATAAATAAAATTTAAAAATACAACTGAAATAAAGCAATAGCAATTTAAATTTAAATGATATTGTTTGAAGTAAAAAAAAAGTCGAAATACTTATGTATATTAATTTAAAATACGAAAATATTACTAATTTACTAATTTGGAACTGCAATATTGATGTTGAAATGTATATTTTTGTATGAAATTTGTTCTTTTCTAGTGGGCACCCCTATATTGAAATTACAACGCTGAGTACTTGCCGCCAATAAATATATTTTTGCGCGCCAATACTATGATGTTATTCTCATTACTGCTCTGTTAAACAGCTTTGTTAACATTGGTTGGCCACATGTTAAATTATATAACTTAACATAATGCGTTTAAAGTTAAATCAGGGGGTTTCCATCAGCTGCTTTTAAAAATGGTTTATGAGCTAAAAAATTTCACGCAAGAAAGAGAGGAACAACAGAAGGAATATGAAGAAAATTAAAAGCGAATGAGATAAAATGAAGTAATTCGGGAAAACAAAAAAAAACAATAAAATCGTTTTTACAACAAAAAAAAAAAAACAAAAGTTAAAAGCAAAAAATTTATTTAAATTAATTAATTATTATTTATTTCCTTATTAAAGTTGTTTTTGTTACCGTTTTATTCAGTAATCGTAAAATATTAATTTTTTCACTTTTCTTTTTCTCATTCTTCACTGAAATTAACAGACCCGAGCATCCATACAAATAATTGTGCACGAGTTAACATAATTTCTTGGGAAGAAAACTCTTTCCTTTAAATCATCTTAGGTTAAATTAATAATATTTCCAAATTGACCAATTCTCCACTGTAACTACCATCCGAAAATGTTACCTAATTAGTTGTCACTTGTAAGAATTTTCATAACCCAAGTAAAAAAGTTTTGATATAGTCATATATTATCATATACAATTTTGTATAATTATATATCGGAACATATATACTAAGATATAATTATATACAATTTTACGAAATTATATCCTAAATATATAACTATATATTGTTATATATTGCACAATATATAACCCAACATATTACAATATCCAATTATATATAGACCTGTATATATTTACATATGCCTCATATAATTATGTATAATTGTATCGAATTATATACCATTACATCTAGTTGGATATGATTATATTATATTTGATACATTTGGATGAGGACAAAATCCAGATATAATTGTATCAAACCATATCTTATTCCATCAAATTAGATCTAATTGTGTCAAATTAGATCTAATATGACCATAATACTATCTAATTTGATACAATTATATGTTCTCATTTTTCGGATGTAATTATATATAATATCAAAACTCATATAATTTTTTTTAGTAGGGAATAAAATTTTTCAATTTCAACATCAAATTGTTGGAATTTCTAAAATGACCAGGAGACTGGAAATAGCATCTTTGGAAAGTATATACCCTAAAGCACCAATGATCAAACTTTCTTCCAGGAACCTTTTTCCAAACTTTAGTTGTGACCACATTAGTTTTTACTTAAAAATTCTGTATGAATTTTCATAATAAAATTGTAAAATTTAAACATTAAATTGCTCCAATTTTTAACACGACCAGAAGAATGGAAATGGCATCTTTGGAACATACATACGATATTGTAAAAAGGATAAATATTTCATCCCAGAACTTTTTCCATGCCTTTGTTTTTGTCATTAAAAATGTCTTCATGGATTTTTCTTATTTAATTTTAAAATGTATTATATGTGACTTGGAAAATGCAGTTTTTACTTTTATCATGACATTATTGTCAATAAACAATTTTGCATATATTTTTTAATGCAATTTTTACTATTTTAGTGGGCAACCCTATATTGAAATTACAACACTTGATACCTGCCGCCAATAAATTTCTGATTAAAAAAATATACTACACTGTTAACCAGCTTTGTTAACATTGGTTGGCCACCTGTTAATTTCTATAACTTAACATAATGTGTTTAAAGTTAAATTAATAATATTTCTAAATTGACCAGAAATATTATACCACAATGGCTGGAAAATGTACATTTTTGATTATCTATGACATGATTTTCGTCCAGGAACCTCTGTCCAATTTTCCATACTGGCCACCAGTTTCATCCAAATACTTAACATAGGTTCTAAAAATTTTAGGGTCCTTTTTAACAAGTTTCTAAATTGAGCAGCACAATTCCAAAACATTGGCTGGAAACTAGACCTCTTAAATAGCCTACGATATTGTTTTCGTCCAGGAACCTCTGTCCAATTTTCCATAGTGACCACCATGTTCACCCATGAAATTTCACTTAAAAGGACATTATTTTAATGTTAGATTGCTCCCAATTCTAAATTGACCTGGAAAATTTCAGGACTAGAATTTGAAAGTTCAGCCATAATATAGTCTGTAAAATGATTTTCATCCAGGAACCTCTGTCCAATTTTCCATAATGACCACCATGTTCACCAATGAAATTTCACATAAAAGGACATTATTTTAATGTTAGATTGCTCCCAATTCTAAATTGACCTGGAAAATTTCAGGACTAGAATTGGAAAGTTCAGCCATAATATAGTCTGTAAAATGATTTTCGTCCAGGAACCTCTGTCCAATTTTCCATAGTGACCCCCATGTTCACCAATGAATTTTCACTTAAAAGGACATTATTTTAATGTTAGATTGCTCCCAATTCTAAATTGACCTGGAAAATTTCGGGACTAGAATTTGAAAGTTCAGCCATAATATAGTCTGTAAAATGATTTTCATCCAGGAACCTCTGTCCAATTTTCCATAATGACCACCATGTTCACCAATGAATTTTCACTTAAAAGGACATTATTTTAATGTTAGATTGCTCCCAATTCTAAATTGACCTGGAAAATTTCAGGACTAGAATTGGAAAATTCAGCCATAATATAGTCTGTAAAATGATTTTCATCCAGGAACCTCTGTCCAATTTTCCATACTGGCCACCAGTTTCATCCAAATATTTAACATAGAATATGAAAATTTTAGCGTCATTTTTTAGAACTTTCTAAATTGACGGGGAAGATTTCAATAGCAAGGCTGGAACGTACATCACTTATATTACCATCAGTATATACATCATTGAGGAACCTGTTTCCAGTTGCCCGATGTAGCTTCAGATATTTCCCACTACTTAGCATAACTGAGTTAACAGTATTGGTTGGCATTTTTTTTTATTTATATTGCGCTGTTAAATGCTTAACATAGCTCAGTTAACAGTTTTGGATGGCCATTTTAATTATATTGCTTAACATAAATTTAAACTTTTTAAAGTTGTAAATTGATGCATTTCCAAGTTGACCATGAAGATTTTACCACCACGATCGGAGTATATATCCTTTATGCTAGCTATGACACAATTTTCGTCTAGGAACCTCTGTCCAATTTTCCATAATGACCACCATGTTCACCAATGAATTTTCACTTAAAAGGACATTATTTTAATGTTAGATTGCTCTCAATTCTAAATTGACCTGGAAAATTTCAGGACTAGAATTTGAAAGTTCAGCCATAATATAATCTGTAAAATGATTTTCATCCAGGAACCTCTGTCCAATTTTCCATAATGACCACCATGTTCACCAATGAATTTTCACTTAAAAGGACATTATTTTAATGTTAGATTGCTCCCAATTCTAAATTGACCTGGAAAATTTCAGGACTAGAATTTGAAAGTTCAGCCATAATATAGTCTCTAAAATGATTTTCATCCAGGAACCTCTGTCCAATTTTCCATAATGACCACCATGTTCACCAATGAAATTTCACTTAAAAGGACATTATTTTAATGTTAGATTGCTCCCAATTCTAAATTGACCTGGAAAATTTCAGGACTAGAATTGGAAAGTTCAGCCATAATATAGTCTGTAAAATGATTTTCGTCCAGGAACCTCTGTCCAATTTTCCATAGTGACCCCCATGTTCACCAATGAATTTTCACTTAAAAGGACATTATTTTAATGTTAGATTGCTCCCAATTCTAAATTGACCTGGAAAATTTCAGGACTAGAATTGGAAAATTCAGCCATAATATAGTCTGTAAAATGATTTTCATCCAGGAACCTCTGTCCAATTTTCCATACTGGCCACCAGTTTCATCCAAATATTTAACATAGAATATGAAAATTTTAGCGTAATTTTTTAGAACTTTCTAAATTGACGGGGAAGATTTCAATAGCAAGGCTGGAACGTACATCACTTATATTACCATCAGTATATACATCATTGAGGAACCTGTTTCCAGTTGCCCGATGTAGCTTCAGATATTTCCCACTACTTAGCATAACTGAGTTAACAGTATTGGTTGGCATTATTTTTATTTATATTGCGCTGTTAAATGCTTAACATAGCTCAGTTAACAGTTTTGGATTGCCATTTTAATTATATTGCTTAACATAAATTTAAACTTTTTAAAGTTGTAAATTGATGCATTTCTAAGTTGACCATGAAGATTTTACCACCACGACCGGAGTATACATCCTTTATGCTAGCTATGACACAATTTTCGTCTAGGAACCTCTGTCCCATTTTTCATAGTGACCACCATGTTCACCAATGAAATTTCACTTAAAAGGACATTATTTTAAGGTTAGATTGCTCCCAATTCTAAATTGACCTGGAAAATTTCAGGACTAGAATTTGAAAGTTCAGCCATAATATAGTCTGTAAAATGATTTTCATCCAGGAACCTCTGTCCAATTTTCCATAATGACCACCATGTTCACCAATGAATTTTCACTTAAAAGGACATTATTTTAATGTTAGATTGCTCCCAATTCTAAATTGACCTGGAAAATTTCAGGACTAGAATTTGAAAGTTCAGCCTTAATATAGTCTCTAAAATGATTTTCATCCAGGAACCTCTGTCCAATTTTCCATAGTGACCACCATGTTCACACATGAAATTTCACTTAAAAGTACATTATTTTAATGTTAGATTGCTCCCAATTCTAAATTGACCTGGAAAATTTCAGGACTAGAATTGGAAAGTTCAGCCATTATATAGTCTGTAAAGTGATTTTCACCCAGGAACCTCTGTCCAATTTTCCATAATGACCACCATGTTCACCAATGAATTTTCACTTAAAACGACATTATTTTAATGTTAGATTGCTCCCAATTCTAAATTGACCTGGAAAATTTCAGGACTAGAATTTGAAAGTTCAGCCATAATATAGTCTCTAAAATGATTTTCATCCAGGAACCTCTGTCCAATTTTCCATAATGACCACCATGTTCACCAATGAAATTTCACTTAAAAGGACATTATTTTAATGTTAGATTGCTCCCAATTCTAAATTGACCTGGAAAATTTCAGGACTAGAATTGGAAAGTTCAGCCATAATATAGTCTGTAAAATGATTTTCGTCCAGGAACCTCTGTCCAATTTTCCATAGTGACCCCCATGTTCACCAATGAATTTTCACTTAAAAGGACATTATTTTAATGTTAGATTGCTCCCAATTCTAAATTGACCTGGAAAATTTCGGGACTAGAATTTGAAAGTTCAGCCATAATATAGTCTGTAAAATGATTTTCATCCAGGAACCTCTGTCCAATTTTCCATAATGACCACCATGTTCACCAATGAATTTTCTCTTAAAAGGACATTATTTTAATGTTAGATTGCTCCCAATTCTAAATTGACCTGGAAAATTTCAGGACTAGAATTGGAAAATTCAGCCATAATATAGTCTGTAAAATGATTTTCATCCAGGAACCTCTGTCCAATTTTCCATACTGGCCACCAGTTTCATCCAAATATTTAACATAGAATATGAAAATTTTAGCGTAATTTTTTAGAACTTTCTAAATTGACGGGGAAGATTTCAATAGCAAGGCTGGAACGTACATCACTTATATTACCATCAGTATATACATCATTGAGGAACCTGTTTCCAGTTGCCCGATGTAGCTTCAGATATTTCCCACTACTTAGCATAACTGAGTTAACAGTATTGGTTGGCATTATTTTTATTTATATTGCGCTGTTAAATGCTTAACATAGCTCAGTTAACAGTTTTGGATGGCCATTTTAATTATATTGCTTAACATAAATTTAAACTTTTTAAAGTTGTAAATTGATGCATTTCTAAGTTGACCATGAAGATTTTACCACCACGACCGGAGTATATATCCTTTATGCTAGCTATGACACAATTTTCGTCTAGGAACCTCTGTCCCATTTTTCATAGTGACCACCATGTTCACCAATGAAATTTCACTTAAAAGGACATTATTTTAAGGTTAGATTGCTCCCAATTCTAAATTGACCTGGAAAATTTCAGGACTAGAATTTGAAAGTTCAGCCATAATATAGTCTGTAAAATGATTTTCATCCAGGAACCTCTGTCCAATTTTCCATAATGACCACCATGTTCACCAATGAATTTTCACTTAAAAGGACATTATTTTAATGTTAGATTGCTCCCAATTCTAAATTGACCTGGAAAATTTCAGGACTAGAATTTGAAAGTTCAGCCATAATATAGTCTCTAAAATGATTTTCATCCAGGAACCTCTGTCCAATTTTCCATAGTGACCACCATGTTCACACATGAAATTTCACTTAAAAGTACATTATTTTAATGTTAGATTGCTCCCAATTCTAAATTGACCTGGAAAATTTCAGGACTAGAATTGGAAAGTTCAGCCATTATATAGTCTGTAAAGTGATTTTCACCCAGGAACCTCTGTCCAATTTTCCATACTGGCCACCAGTTTCATCCAAATACTTAACATAGGTTCCAAAAATTTTAGGGTCCTTTTTAACAAGTTTCTAAATTGAGCAGCACAATTCCATAACATTGGCTGGAAACTAGACCTCTTAAATAGCCTACGATATTGTTTTCGTCCAGGAACCTCTGTCCAATTTTCCATAGTGACCCCCATGTTCACCAATGAATTTTCACTTAAAAGGACATTATTTTAATGTTAGATTGCTCCCAATTCTAAATTGACCTGGAAAATTTCGGGACTAGAATTTGAAAGTTCAGCCATAATATAGTCTGTAAAATGATTTTCATCCAGGAACCTCTGTCCAATTTTCCATACTGGCCACCAGTTTCATCCAAATATTTAACATAGAATATGAAAATTTTAGCGTAATTTTTTAGAACTTTCTAAATTGACGGGGAAGATTTCAATAGCAAGGCTGGAACGTACATCACTTATATTACCATCAGTATATACATCATTGAGGAACCTGTTTCCAGTTGTCCGATGTAGCTTCAGATATTTCCCACTACTTAGCATAACTGAGTTAACAGTATTGGTTGGCATTATTTTTATTTATATTGCGCTGTTAAATGCTTAACATAGCTCAGTTAACAGTTTTGGATGGCCATTTTAATTATATTGCTTAACATAAATTTAAACTTTTTAAAGTTGTAAATTGATGCATTTCTAAGTTGACCATGAAGATTTTACCACCACGACCGGAGTATATATCCTTTATGCTAGCTATGACACAATTTTCGTCTAGGAACCTCTGTCCGATTTTTCATAGTGACCACCATGTTCACCAATGAAATTTCACTTAAAAGGACATTATTTTAAGGTTAGATTGCTCCCAATTCTAAATTGACCTGGAAAATTTCAGGACTAGAATTGGAAAGTTCAGCCATAACATAGTCTGTAAAATGATTTTCATCCAGGAACCTCTGTCCAATTTTCCATACTGGCCACCAGTTTCATCCAAATACTTAACATAGGTTCTAAAAATTTTAGGGTCCTTTTTAACAAGTTTCTGAATTGAGCAGCACAATTCCAAAACATTGGCTGGAAACTAGACCTCTTAAATAGCCTACGATATTGTTTTCGTCCAGGAACCACTGTCCAATTTTCCATAGTGACCCCCATGTTCACCAATGAATTTTCACTTAAAAGGACATTATTTTAATGTTAGATTGCTCCCAATTCTAAATTGACCTGGAAAATTTCGGGACTAGAATTTGAAAGTTCAGCCATAATATAGTCTGTAAAATGATTTTCATCCAGGAACCTCTGTCCAATTTTCCATACTGGCCACCAGTTTCATCCAAATATTTAACATAGAATATGAAAATTTTAGCGTAATTTTTTAGAACTTTCTAAATTGACGGGGAAGATTTCAATAGCAAGGCTGGAACGTACATCACTTATATTACCATCAGTATATACATCATTGAGGAACCTGTTTCCAGTTGTCCGATGTAGCTTCAGATATTTCCCACTACTTAGCATAACTGAGTTAACAGTATTGGTTGGCATTATTTTTATTTATATTGCGCTGTTAAATGCTTAACATAGCTCAGTTAACAGTTTTGGATGGCCATTTTAATTATATTGCTTAACATAAATTTAAACTTTTTAAAGTTGTAAATTGATGCATTTCTAAGTTGACCATGAAGATTTTACCACCACGACCGGAGTATATATCCTTTATGCTAGCTATGACACAATTTTCGTCTAGGAACCTCTGTCCGATTTTTCATAGTGACCACCATGTTCACCAATGAAATTTCACTTAAAAGGACATTATTTTAAGGTTAGATTGCTCCCAATTCTAAATTGACCTGGAAAATTTCAGGACTAGAATTGGAAAGGTCAGCCATAATATAGTCTGTAAAATGATTTTCATCCAGGAACCTCTGTCCAATTTTCCATACTGGCCACCAGTTTCATCCAAATACTTAACATAGGTTCTAAAAATTTTAGGGTCCTTTTAAACAAGTTTCTAAATTGAGCAGCACAATTCCAAAACATTGGCTGGAAACTAGACCTCTTAAATAGCCTACGATATTGTTTTCGTCCAGGAACCTCTGTCCAATTTTCCATAGTGACCACCAGGTTCACCCATGAAATTTCACTTAAAAGGACATTATTTTAATGTTAGATTGCTCCCAATTCTAAATTGACCTGGAAAATTTCAGGACTAGAATTGGAAAGTTCAGCCATAATATAGTCTGTAAAATGATTTTCATCCAGGAACCTCTGTCCAATTTTCCATACTGGCCACCAGTTTCATCCAAATACTTAACATAGGTTCTAAAAATTTTAGGGTCCTTTTTAACAAGTTTCTAAATTGAGCAGCACAATTCCAAAACATTGGCTGGAAACTAGACCTCTTAAATAGCCTACGATATTGTTTTCGTCCAGGAACCTCTGTCCAATTTTCCATAGTGACCACCAGGTTCACCCATGAAATTTCACTTAAAAGGACATTATTTTAATGTTAGATTGCTCCCAATTCTAAATTGACCTGGAAAATTTCAGGACTAGAATTGGAAAGTTCAGCCATAATATAGTCTGTAAAATGATTTTCATCCAGGAACCTCTGTCCAATTTTCCATACTGGCCACCAGTTTCATCCAAATACTTAACATAGGTTCTAAAAATTTTAGGGTCCTTTTTAACAAGTTTCTAAATTGAGCAGCACAATTCCAAAACATTGCCTGGAAACTAGACCTCTTAAATAGCCTACGATATTGTTTTCGTTCAGGAACCTCTGTCCAATTTTCCATAGTAACCACCAGGTTCACCCATGAAATTTCGCTTAAAAGGACATTATTTTAATGTTAGATTGCTCCCAATTCTAAATTGACCTGGAAAATTTCAGGACTAGAATTGGAAAGTTCAGCCATTATATAGTCTGTAAAATGATTTTCACCCAGGAACCTCTATCCAATTTTCCATACTGGCCACCAGTTTCATCCAAATACTTAACATAGGTTCTAAAAAATTTAGGGTCCTTTTTAACAAGTTTCTAAATTGAGCAGCACAATTCCAAAACATTGGCTGGAAACTAGACCTCTTAAATAGCCTACGATATTGTTTTCGTCCAGGAACCTCTGTCCAATTTTCCATAGTAACCACCAGGTTCACCCATGAAATTTCACTTAAAAGGACATTATTTTAATGTTAGATTGCTCCCAATTCTAAATTGACCTGGAAAATTTCAGGACTAGAATTGGAAAGTTCAGCCATAATATAGTCTGTAAAATGATTTTCACCCAGGAACCTCTGTCCAATTTTCCATACTGGCCACCAGTTTCATCCAAATATTTAACATAGAATATGAAAATTTTAGCGTCATTTTTTAGAACTTTCTAAATTGACGGGGAAGATTTCAATAGCAAGGCTGAAACATACATCACTTGTATTACCTTCAGTATATACACCATTGAGGAACCTGTTCCCAGTTGTCCGTTGTGGCTCCAAACATTTCCCGCAGTTTGGCCTAAAATTACTGAATTTAAAACCTTATTTACACGTATTCCTTACATGCGTTTTCAAAAAAAAAAAAATGATGAAAGTTATATACACCCTGCTTCACAGATTGTGTTCATTCCGTCAGTCGGACCACGCCCCTATCGCCCATAATGCTTGAAACTCATAACCCTTCATTCCAAAAATTTTAAGATGTTACTGTTAAGTAGTTAACAGAGCTCTGTTGACCCATAACATAGCTCTGTTAACGAAATCGGTTTGTGTCTTTGCTAGTTAAATTTACATTTATCTTCACAGACATAAAATCATTGAGGAAATTTTTTTTTAATCACTGAACGAAAATTATTATTTTTAAATCACTAAACGGTTGAGCGGTCTTAAAAATATTTCAAAATTGTTTAAAGATATTTTAAAATACATAAATGTTTTAAAATTGTCAAAAAATCTTTGAAAATTTTCCAAATATTGTTTAAAATTGTATAAAAATCTTTCATATTTGTTAAATTGCATTTCGAAATTGCCCAAAAATTTTTTTTAAAATTTTCAAAATGTATTTTCAAGCTACAATTATATTTTAAAATACTTTATAGTCCAGTTAAAATAGACCAAAAAAAGGGATGAGTTTATAATAATTCGCATAGAGCTGAAAATTGGTACTACAGGTCTTTAATACACTGTTACTAATAAAATGTCAAAAGTCTCCACCGATTCCACATGTGCTAAAAAATTTATTCAAGATCCTTTTTTTAAGTTTTATTGTAAACGGTAAATGTTATCGAAAAATTATATTGGCAAAAGTTGTAGGTCATGCAATTTTCTATAAAAATTGTTGTGACACCTCTTTTCCTATATATCACCATTCCTGAGATATCGCGGAAAATACGTAAAAAATGCGCCAAGGACACTACCTCATTGGTGGTGCGGAAATGACCTTCTTTATATGGGTGACCTCTTAAAATAGTTGTTTGGGTATAAAAATAAATCATGCAAAAAATTAAGGTGATCGTGTAACGGCCAGGTATGGCCAAAGATGTGCTTTTTTATAAATTTGCACATACAAAATTGCGTCATTTTGACACCATGATCTCAATCAGGTTAATTTAATTTTTTTTCTCTAAAAAATGCTTAATTAAATGTTTTTATGTCGATTTTCATGTTAAATGGTAATTTTTTTCATTCTAAAAAATTTGGTATCATTTTGACGCCACGTACCTGTAAGGGTTAATTTCAAATTTTTTATTACTATATACATATAAATTTTGTTGTTAACTGAGCTATTTGGACAAATTTCAGAAAATTCCGCAAGACACAACACTACCCAGGTAGAAAAATACAAACGGCACAATGTTGGCCCGGTATTGGAAGCGGTAGTGCATGTACTGGTAATGCGTCGAATTTTTAACTCTCACTGTACTGCCATGTTGTCGAAATGATAACACCAATAAACGCTTGGCCGTAGTTATTTCCCAACGTTGGCGCAAGCTTGGGATTTTATTTTTTTGGTATTATTCCAGTACATTTAATAACAAATTTAGTAGTTTGCTAGAACTTTACTGTCCTCTTAGTGTACATCACATATTTTTTTTTATTTTTATTTTTTTTTTGTCAATGTCTTGAGACTGGATGGAATTTCTTCAAATGTATTCTTTCGAAACTTCACAAGAAAAGAATGGCGATGTCTCTCTTACATAAATAATTTTGTAATAGATGTAAAAATACGTAAAATTCAAAAAATTGTTAATTTTAATAAATTAAAAAAAGCTCGTTAATTTTCAGAAAACAGTACTGGCAAAGCTCGTTTTAAGTAGTACCGGCATTTCGTAAAAAACAGTGCTCTCCCAGTACAACTTTTGTTGTAACGTCGGCAATTTCTACCTGGGTATGTTTTAATACACTTTTAGGAGGAATCGAAAATTTTAAAAAATTTCACCTTTGACCATACCAAATTTTTTAGAATGAAAAAAATTACCATTTAACATGAAAATCGACATAAAAACATTTAATTAAGCATTTTTTAGAGAAAAAAAAAATTAAATTAACCTGATTGAGATCATAGTGTCAAAATGACCCAATTTTGTATGTGCAAATTTATAAAAAAAGCCCATCTTTGGCCATACCTGGGACTAGGTTATCATAATCCAAGAAAGACAAAAGTTTTTATCTTAATATTTATAGATCTTGGAAATGAAACTAGAGTATAACATTGTAAGTTTTTGAAAAAAAATTAAATTTTTTTACGATTTTCCTAATTTTTCCCATTTTGACCCTACTATGTCTATGCGAATTGCAATTACTTGAACAGTTGAACAGTTTGAAAGCGATTTTGGATTTTTATACATTGTTCGAAAGGTAATTCAGTCTAGATTACTTAATTAAGAGCTATTATATTAAAAAAACTAAAAAAATATTTTTTTCCCCTTGTAAATTGCATTTCAAACTTCAGGGCCGATGCACGTGTTCCCGTTATACAATCACCTTAATTTTTTTATTAAAATTAATAAATTTAATGAAAATAATTTTAATCGGATTGGAAATTTCCTCATCAAATCCGTAGAGAAGGATTTATAGAATCCAATATCGGAAGTTTCCGTTTAAAAATTACCGTACAAGTAAAGGAATGAAGAAATTTTCTACATTTTTCTAACGGAAATTTCCGATTGTTGGATTTTATAAATCCTCTCTACGGTTTTGATGAGAAAATTTCCGATCAGACTAAAATTGTTTTCTTAAAATAACAAATTTTGACAGTCAATTTTTAGCGTTATTAATTTATTTCACATATTCATTTGATTTTCTGAAACATAAATATTTAAAAAGTTTCAAGACCACGAATATTTTTTGTAGACTATTGCATGATCTACAACTTTTGTAAACTTATTTTTACGATAGCACTTACCGTTTACGAGAAAAATTCTAAAAAAACATATTTTTGACCTTTGACCTTGAATACATTTTTTAGCACATGTGGGATCGGTGGGGACTTTTGACATTTCATTTGTAACATAGTACTCAAGACCTGTACCAAATTTCAGCTCTGTGCGAATTAATATAAACTGAAATGTCTGTTTTGATTGGATTATTATTTGTATTTAAGAAAATTCTATATGCATTTTAAAATTGTTCAAATTTATTTGACATTTAAGCCTACCCAGTCAGAAATCGCCAGTGGTACAAAAAATCAAGCACTGGCATACCACTGGGTAACCACGGTGTTAAAAATAAATGACTGGCAGAACACTCATTTGGAACGCTTTGCCAGCGTTTGCGAAAAGCGTTTTACCAGTATTTGTTTTACAAAAATTTCGGTGGTTTATAAAAAAAACCACTGGCAAAGAATTGGCTCAGAGTGATATGCCAAGGTTTGCAACCAGTGGTTATCCAGTGCTACCTAGCCAATGTTACCAGGCGTACAAAAATCAATTCACTGGAAAACCAATGATTTTATAAAAATGCTGACGCTTCGTTAATAAATGTTTGTAGTCGGAAGGTTCCGAGTTCAAATCCGGTTGCAAGGAAAAAATTTTTTTGGATTTTTTTTAATTTAAAATTTTTTTTGTTTTATAAAATCAATTTTTTTGTTTGTGGGAAAGCTCCTTCAAGACCAACTTTTTTTTTGCCCTCCCAACACTGGCATACTAGTTACAAAAAATTGTTTGCCAGTACTAGTATTTTGGCACAGCCAGTAGTTGTCCAGCTATTATCACTCATTTGTGTGTTTAGCTATCAAATATTATATGTCTCGTTAGCTCAGTGGGTAGAGCAATCGTCTGCCAATCTGACGGCCTGGGTTCAAATCACGGCAGGACCAAAAAAAATACATATGAACTTTTTTTTAATTTTATTTTGGAAAATATATTTCCAGACCACCTATTTATTGGTTTTGCCAGCGTTTTGCCAACGTTTAAAAATTTTGTTCCTCCAGTGCTTTTCCGGCGCTTTTTGAACAGCCGGTCCTTTTGTCTAATGATGTTATCATTTTGGGAATGGGAAAGCACTTTTTGCCAGTACTTGTACCACCTGTTAAAGTGCTTTGCCACCGCTTTCCCGTTTGTATTTTTCTGACTGGGTAGTTTATCTGCAAACGTTTCCTGTTCCAATCTTGGATCTTCGTATATTTCGGACTTCACCAGAACTATTCTTGCAACGTCTGTCAAAGATTTTGGATGACCTTCGCGAGATTCATCACCCACAGAAAAATTAGCGGTCTGGAACCTTGAGATGACCTCTTCTCTCCATATTGTGACCTAAAATTCAAAAGGACATAACACTTTTTAGTTTTGTACAGGAGAAGCAAAAAATGTTGTAGAATTAAAGATATTTTAATTTTAAAGAACATATTTACTTCCCTTGCTTAAAACACGACTAAAGACTTATTTCTATATATAAGTTTAAAATTTTGTAGGGACATAATGTTGTAACATGGAACATGTAATTTGGTCTAGTGCATCATATTCATTTAAAAACTCGATTTTGAAAATTTTTGTAGTTACGCCCTTTTGCATTTTGGGTGACGACGGGTTTGAAACTCGTTGAATATTTCCACAGTCTTGAGATTTTGCCGATCTCAAAAAAAAAAGCAAACCAAATCTCTTGTTGCGTTGAGAGTGAAATTTCTACCAACAATCCTCCTGTATTTTTTGCATTTTCTTGTCGACATTTTTAAAAAGCTTTCCAATACAAATGTTTACATTTTTAATTTTCCGAACGTCTTTAAAATAAACAAATATTGAAAAATCAGAAAAAATGGAAAAATTATTACCACAAGAGAGATAATCAGATTCGAAATTTGAAGTGAATGGTGATAGTCAGAATCCGAATAGCTAATATTGTTTATTTTACATGACGAACACGTGGTATACATTTCATTGCAAAAAGCGGAGCTCGATTAATGGGTTAAACAAAGTGTGGGTTATCCTTTATTCTGGTTAATAAATATTTGGGCCGACAGTTAAATTAAAATTTTACATGGGAATCAACAACAAACGTGTTAGTTAAAGTTCCTGTTAGTAGCTAACTACACATTCAGTAACCGCTCTACGGGAAATTTTAACAAACTGTCACCGAACTGGACCCTTTATATGAAATACAGTGGTCTCATATGTCACAAGGGGTCAATTTCCCCCTCTTATGACAACGTCATGTAAAAGTGACCACTCTATTTCATATAAAGGGGCCAGTTCGGTGACAGTTTGTTAAAATTTCCCGTAGGGCGGGCCTTAATGAAATGGAAGTAAATAAATAAAAAATAAAACAAGTACAAACTGTTTAAAATAGATTTAAATGATATTGATTTTAAAAAAGATTTTATTCTTTAAAGCTCTGATTGCCACAAATTTTGTACTACTTACTATTGCAATGTTTTTTTTATTTTTTTCTTTTAAGAATTTACATTTATGTTAAGTTTGACTTAATTTTAGTTGTGTTGTGTTGTATCTGTTACATGCATCTTTTTACTTACATGTCTTGTAGTTTGTAAAATGTTAAATGTAATATTTTTCAACTACTTACTTCCTTCCCTTTTACAGCATTTTTTTATTACACATTTTCTTTTTATTTTAATTCCGTTTAACAGTGTTTTTGCTGAGTTTTAAGTTTTACATACTCAGTATGTCGACTTCCTTTTCTTTTTTGGCGATGAGCCTATAAATTAATAGAATTAAAACAGCACGACGTGCCTCCAAAACTTTTGTTTTATTTCTACTTTATAACATCCATATTGATTTGAAAATAGACTTAAAAAACCAAAACTGTTTATATTTCTGTGATTGTATGTTTTATTGTATGTTGTTGTTGGTTTTAAATTTATCGTATTTTAGTTGTTTTTAATATTTCCAACGTCAGGTTCTCTTTCTATACGTGTGACGTAATAAATCGAGACATTCCAACTACATACTTCTTGAATTGAAATTGATTAATAACTTGGTATTCGTCATAGTTTTATCATAAAAGCATGAATAAATTATAATTTTTAACTGAAATAAAGTCAAAATTTACTGATATTAATTAAAAATATGAGGCATCAAAACTCAAAAAAAAAAAAATTTAACAGCTAGGACGTTGGTTATGGTAAGTTTGACGAATTTCTGATTTCAGAGTGTAACGTATAGTTGAAACGTCGTCAAACTTACCATAACTATCGTTCTAGCCGTTAATTTTTTTTTTGTTTTGATGAAAAATGAATGTGAAAGGGGTCAAATCTAGCAAAAATTGCCATTTTTGATATATTCCCCTCTACATTTTATTGTTTTTTCTGAGTTACTCTTTTCTAAAAAACTTTTTTTATTGGCTATCGATTGGCGAATTTATTTTAAATTTCAGAATTATGTCTGAAAATATATAATTTTTAATTTTTTAAGTATTTTTCGTCGAAAGAGTGCATATTAGGGCGGGTCAATTTGTATGGAGGCAAAAAAAATTAAAAATCGTAGGGGGGGAAATGATTCTACGAAGAATTCTAAGCAAATTTGCCCTAGAAACCATAGGTCTAAAATGGATTTCGAGCTTGCGGAAATTCAAAAATATGTTGTGAGTAGTGCTTCACTGCAATGTTTGTGTAAAATTTGCGTTAACATGTAAGCATTGTTAACCAGAATAATAGTTCTGGACTTTTTAAATAGGAGTCTTCATCGGCTTTCCTTATTCTAAGAAAAAAAATTTCAAAATTTTTTTATTTTTGACTAAACTGCTAAGCTGATGACATAAATCAGCCTAAAAATGAGCGCACGCTACAGGTTGGTATGTTAAGATATTTTAATAAAATTCGATATACCGATTTATATCATCCCAGGGACGAAGCATATTAATTTTGGTTGAAATCGGTCCACGTTTGGACTTAGTGCCCATATAAAGTACCCCCAAAATTGGGTTTTCGCACGCTACAGGTTACAAATTCGAAGTTGATGAAATTCGGTTCATCGATTTATATCTGCCCAAGGTCGAATTCTGTTCATTATGGTTAATATCTGTCCATGTTTAGACCTAGTGACCATATAAAGGTTCCTCCCAAAAATGTTTTTTGCATACTACAGGTCTCAAATACGAATATATTTTAATGAAATTAGGTACGCTAATTCACATAGGCATAAGGACAAAGCCTATTGATTTTTTTACAATTGGTAAATTTTTAGGCTTAGTGCATGCCGACTATACGATACCCTACACTAGTCTCGTTGAGAGCCAAACAGCTTCGTCCTTGGGCCGATATAAGTCTGTGTACCAAATTTTATGAAACTATCTTAATATTGGCGACCTTTAGCGAGCGAATATGCCCATTTTTGGGGGACCTTTATACGGGCAATAGGTCTAAACATGGACCGATTCCATATAAAATCAATAGCCATTATTCATGAGTCCATTTGAATCCGTGTATAAAATTTCATTAAAATATCTTCGTATTTGCGAGCTGTAGTGTGCAAACAATATAATTTTGGGGGAACCTTTATATAGGCACTAGGTCTAACCATGGACCGATTTGAACCAAAATCAATAGGCTTTATCCTTGGGCCGAAATTAGTCGGTATACCAAATTTTGTAGAAATATATTAATATTTGCGCACAAAAATATGTGGATATACAGACAGACGAACGGACACACGGATATCGTTATATCGAAACAAAATGTTATTCTGGGTCAATCGGTATACTTAAAGGTAGTTAGTTTCAATATTTTTTGGAATTATAAACATCAGCACAAACTTATTATACCCTGTCCATGTACTGGTGTAGGGTATAATTAATAAAACTCATTATTCAAACTCATAAAGCACCACCCACTTACAACATATTTTGGAATTTCCGCAAGCTCGAAATCCATTTTAGACCTATGGTTTCTAGGGCAAAGTTACTTAGAATTCTTCGTAGAATCATTATTTTATTGGCATCATATGCCTATATGATTCACGACCTCATTTACAAAAATCATTATTAAGGCATATTATGTCAATAAAATATCTGAAAAGGATAATATAAATCAGTTTTTTTTCGCTCTCCTGAAAACCTGTTAAAAAGTACATAGCACTACTTGCAGGCAAGCCGACGATAAGTAATGTGTATATCGATGAACGTAAGTCGACGTCTCATAACTGATGATTAATTGAGATCCTTGAGCTCACAAGGAAAGTATTGCAAGCTAAACTCTCATATTTGTAGTAAGTTTTTATGTGGGATAGACCAAATAAATCTAAGAACAGCATGTTATATTTTGTTGGTCACCTCGGGAATCAAGGAGAAGAAATTCGCTGAGCGAATTATCTGCATTATATTAATGAATTTTTGCACAAAACCAAAGAAGTTTCACTGGAACTCATCCATTGAAACTTTTCAGTGAATAAGGCGAACTTTTCATACAATGTGGTTAAACATTTCATTTTATTTATTAAAAGTTTCATAGACTCAATGTAAAAGTTCCATTAAAACTGAAGTCATAAGATTCATGAACATTTTTCACCAAATTTAAGGAGTTTTTCATTTATTTTGTGAAGAAAACTTCATTAGTTTAGGAAGAAGGAATTCGGCAATTGTTTGTTCTTTATGTTCGGGAACATGTTTAAAACGAATTTCGAAATTAAAACTGCATAACAGTAATGTATTATTTAAAAGAGAAAACTTACCGCATACTAAATACAAAAGTGGGACAATTGAAAATTTTCCAAAATTGACCTTTTTCCGTAAAAAAAAATGTATTTTTCATCACTATCTTCTTTAACTAGAAAAATCCCGTTATGTTTGTTTTTATGTTAATTGCGTTGCTTCTGCACGATCAACTAATGGTAAATATCTACCATTCTTTATGAATTCATTCACTGGCTTCATTCTTCGTATGTAGTAAATGAATTCTGTCATAAATTCATTCCTTTCAGAATGATCATTCACTTTCAGAATGAATCATTAAATATTTTATAAATTAAATTCAACTACAAAACGCCTAAAAGATTTTTTTTAAATTCATTTTGTAAAAGATTAAAAGAAATGTTTGCGTTTTTTAATTATGATTTGCATCTATATTAATTACCTTCGGGCTATTTGCTTTCTGTTAGGTCAGATGCACGTCTTTCCGAAATAATACGTTATACAAATATCGGTTGGACAACTTTTTTCAAGATAAATTCAAAACGACGGTCTTGAAAATTTGAGATTTATTTTGAGGTCCTTAAAACTTTTTGCTTTGATGAATCAGTCGAGCCTCTATCTGAATTGGCAAAATTTATTAAAAAGAATTTTACCTAAGAATAAAAAAACACAAAGAGAAATTTTCTTGAAGTTGAAAAAAAAAAAAAAATAAAAATAACTTTTTTCTGGCAATACCATTTAAGCTCAACCAGATAGGATCTTTCTATGGCGACTTTTCTTTTTTAAAAGGAATCAACACTCAATGAATTTTTCCTATTAATTAACGCGTTGCTTTCTTTGGAAGGGGATAGTGAAGAAATGAAAGATGGTGAAATTGAAGGGCTTCAAATATGGCAACAACACTGTTGTGTTGTTTTACTTCGGTGGGGTTTAGTGATATGGGAACATCGAAGGAGGACCTTGCGGTATGTATGAGGGATAGAAAACTGAAACATATTATTTTTCAAAATTGATCTTGTCGTCGCTATTCAGCATTGCGATCTGTAGTATGATTACAAGGATACATGGACAGACGGACGGACGGTCATTAAGCGATCGGTGTCACCTTATCATCATCAGAAAACCAATTGGAATTAAGAACAAAATTAAAAAAAAATGCTACAATATTATTTAGCCCCTATTGCACAACTGATACATTTAAAATAATACTTAGGCAAAAAATCTGTCAAAAGGGATTTCAAATTGATTTGACTATTTTTTTACAAACCTTAAGTTGAAACACTGATTTAGACAAACATTTAAGTTATCGTCAATTAACACAATACTAAAAACCTCAGTACTTTCACTAATTTTGAGTGTTAATTTTTAAAATTCATTATAACAAATCTTTAAGATCCCATTTGTTAAATTTACACAATTTGTTGTTAATATATAACAAGTTTTAAAAATGGCGCTATTTCTTCCTCTCCCGATTTTTTAAAATGACCCATATCACGAAAACTAAGAGACATAGAGCAAAATGGACGAAAATTTCGATTACCCCTAACCGTATAACATCCTCGAAAATTATTAACAAAAATATTCAATTTTAGAAAATGGCCCATATCTCGAAAACTAAGCGACATAGAGTGCTCCTCCGGAGTATTCTTACATGCTCCTAGATGATATGGACCAAGTCGATTTACGACTCAGTACAAATAAGACTGTAGTTTTACTAATTTTATACTTAAATTTAGGTTTGTTAAATTTATCAAAAAAATGTGTTGAAATCAACAACTTTTATTTTAAGCCAAAAACAGGAATACATTTTGTTAACGTAACAAATTTTTCTGTTCAGCCTACATACATATTACTTTGAGTGTACTGAACGTATTGATAGAATTCGCAGAAGATTCATCAATTATGCATTGCCACATCATTTGAAATTTATTATATAAGTTTTTAATCACAAAACCTTGTCCGTAACATTTCAACCATGCGCTTCCAAGTGGCTGTTTTGTGCCAATTACTTGGGTCTATCACAGTTAATAACCTTTGACATTTAAAGTTAGTTTTTTTCGTTTTTATATAAGAGGAAAGCAAAATCTAAACTGCACTAAAACTAAAATTAGTAGCGGAATAGTAATAAGTAATTATAATAATAATTTTGGTATATGACAAGTTTGCGTGATTGATAATGAATTGTTCTTTCCTGTGTATTTAAGGTAGAAATTATAGAGAAAATACGATCAAAACTTCTACGTAGTTTTTCTTTTTGTTGTGGTTTTAGTTTAAACAAAAAAAAAAAATAATAATAATAAACTTGTAAATGCAATTGAAATTATATATGTATATTTTAAATTCCGCATTATAGCAACTACTTAACTACTACTACAAGATTTTTTTGTCCCACAATAGTTACAAAACAAAGTTAAGTAAATGAAAGCTATTTGCTCTGCTCTTTATACTAAATATAAAAAGTAAAAGGATTTTTTTTCTTTCATTTAAAGCTAAAACTCTGTGGTGTATGTGGTTATTTTGAAACTATAAATATTTTAAGAATTGATATCCTAGTGGTTCATACTTATTGGGAATTATTTGTTTTCTTTTGTATTGATGGAAAAATTCAATTTATTTTCTTGAATATTGAATGTGTCTTTTCTAGAATTTTCATTATTTAATTTTATGAAATAAAATGTAGTAGTATGAATGCCTGCATGAGAAATGATAAAAAAAGGTTTTTTATTCTACACTCAAAAAAAAAAAAAAGTTGCTAAAGTCAGCAAAAGAGTATGCTGACGCGGCAAAAGAGTATGCTGACGCGGCAAAAATTTTTGTCAAGAGGGTCCTATCTGAAAAATTCCTAATGTCAGCAAAATCCTTGTTAAAATCAACGAACCTAGAAATTATTTAGAAAACTTTGTAAAATATAAAAATGTCCAGACATGATTTGTCGGTCGACATAGTTGAATTGAAAATCAAAAAGCATAAAAATAATTAATTGTAAATATGTATAAACAAAAATATATATTAATTATACTTACGACGATGTTCATACTGACGGTTTATGACTTATTAGTTAACTCAAAAATTTATTTCTGTTTTGTATATAATTTTATGATGAAGTTAAAGTTAACCCTGTATTGTGGACCCACCGTTATATGCATTTATGTTGGGATTATACATAAATGACCTTTTTCTTTAAAAAACGAATGAGAACAGAAAAAAATTTCCCAAAGTCTTTCCCAGCACAATTTTTGTAGCAAAATAATTTAGTAACACATTAGTCCAAAATTAGTTTAGTGTTGAAAAAATATAACTACAACTTTTACCGAAAACGCTATTTCAGCAAAAAAAATTGCTGAAAACTTGTACACTTGATACACAAGATGATTTACCAATTTTTATACTAACACCCAGAAAACAGATTCAGTTCTGATAATCCCATTTGTAGTCAATCGCACGGTTCGGTTATAGTAGCCGAATTTTTCAGTTATGGCAACAGAAAATCAATTGAGACATGGCTAATTTGACTGTGAAAACGGAATTTCAGTTGAATAAAGAATAATTCGGTAGCCGCAAACGAAAAATTCATTTGATGCAACTGAACCATTCGATTGGCAATAAATGGGGTTGTCAACACCGAATCTGTTTTCTGGGTGAACTGATTGTTTTGAATGTACTTTACTTAACATAGAAAAGTGCGCAGAAAAGGAATTAAAGGATATTGTTAATAGGTTCGGTTTTTGTATAAATGCCAAATTATATTTGAAGTTTACATCTGAATTTTTTATCCAAACTTCTTTATGCTTTCGAAAGACCAATGCAATCTAGTTATGTAAGAACAGAAACACAATAAAAGATACTGGCCATTGGTGATTAATTATAATTAAGCTAAAATATACTGACGGAAATTGTTAAACCAACCTGCCATTAAAAAACGGCCTTTGTACTTTAAAAGAGACTTTTTTTAATGTGTCAACTCAAAAACAAATAATGAGAGTCAATAAGAGAGCTATGAAATTTTCTTCATGGAAATAGAATATATTCTACTCTGACGAAATTTAGTCAGTATCCCCATGAATTTTTTGATTTAATTATTCACCAAAACCTTTTGCCGATTTTAGAAGGATAAATTTTTATTTTTTATTAACTAAAATTTAGCTCAGATCAGAGTAGGAATATAAACTACACCCAACATGCACGGTGCGCACAAGCAGCATATACCCTTCCTCGTAGTAGTTGTGGATTTTCTTCCGTGTATTTTCTTCGTTCCTTGCAGATTTGCTTCTTTAGTTTTTGTTGGTTTTTTGTTTCTAACACACATGATCGTTGAGGTTGGGGTCGTCATCTCACAATCGTAGCGTACCGAATTCGGGTTGTATGTATTAACACAAACACTAATTGGAGAGAGAGCGTATGTGTTTTTTTTCTGTAAGGACGATGTGCGGTACGAAACTCTAGAGTTCATTGGAGTTTATTTTCCTTTTTCTTGCCCAAATATTACTAAAATGTTGTTTGTACATTTAACAGTTTTATTTATTTTTGTTCTTATCTTACTAACCCAGTGTAGAAACGGTAATGACATATCATTATTTTTTGGACTACCAGTAACACCAGTGACCAGAGAAACAAGCCAGCCGCCGTGAGCCGTTTAAGCCGCCGCCGCCGGTCATTTTTGCTTCAGCCGCCGCCGCCGATTTTTTTCGGCTCATTTCGGCTGGAAGTATCAATTTTCAAATATAAAAAATTTAAAAATAAATATATTTTTTAAAAAGAATTTACTAATTCATTAAACTTGAACAACCAGAGCCAAAAACAATTTTTTTATATGAAAAGAAAAAAGGTAAAATCTTCTAAATATTAAATTTTTATAAATATAATTTTTTTAAGCTATAAAAGCTTATATAAATTTATATTTACTGTGAAAAAAATTTAAAAAAAAGGTCTTAATGGGTTAATATAATACTTCAGAATGCAACTCTTTGCAGATGTGTAAAAAATCAATTAATAAAAAAACATAGCTGCTTAACTTTGCATTTAAAACTCAATATATGTATTTGGTGTACGCATTTTTATCAAAAATTATGACGAAAAATCGTTACAGAGTTGAAGTCGTGTGTATAGATATACGAAGAAGTTTGTAAAATGTATTAATTTTTGTTAAAAGCGTTACTTTTCCTCTTCATAAAAATTCTTACAGTTAGTGTTTAGCTTCATTGGTTATTAAAATATAAGCTATTAAAATTAAAAAACCTTACGAGTTACTGGTTACGGAGTTTACATTTGCCTATAAAATTGGTTACAAATTTTATGTATTAACCAAAAATTGGTCAGATTGTTATAAATTTTGTAAAACAGGTGACAATGCGCTGATATACATATATCGAAATATATAACTCAAATATAATCCATGCATTTGAAATTAGCTGGTTACATGGTTTTTATCACATTTTTTGATATCACCCATATATATTTTTTCAATTCTAAAATACATTTTTAAAAATGGTCCAGTTGAATGTTTTGGATAAATTAAACATTTTGTAACAAATAAATGAAAAAGTAAAGATAAGAGATATTGTAAAATTCTATAATATTTAGAAAAGGACACTTTTACGGATAAAATGCTCAAACCAATGTTCGAATTGATCACATAATTGCATCATTTAAGGACATTATTGATTGGGCATCTATTTCAAATGGGTCCCTACAAGATATGTGCATCCTGCCCAAACTTTCTAACAAAGCCTCCATTCAAAAGTCTTCAACAAGTTTAATTTCTTAAATCAATCGATATGTATTTTTTTCTATGGTCTTTATTTATTCCTTAATTTGTTAAAATTAAAAAGAATAAATAAAAAAATATTAATTCCCAGTATGCTTTAATTGTCTGAAAATTCTATAAGAGGCAAAAATTGTTTTGAGTTCCAAGGGGGTTATATTTTCCCAATGTTGGGATTACTTGCTGGCATAATTAATATCTTGCAAGTTATGTTTCCACGAAAAGGACTTGGTACTAAAAGGGTATGTTTATAATTTATTAAATAAAACTTGTATGTTATATTAAATATTTAGGTCCATTTGTTAGATATAGTCTTGACTAGCCATGTATCTGTGCAAACATGAAACAAATCACACGTGAACCAACAACAAATCTTATATAAATTGATTTTATATATATTTTTTGCGAGTGATTTTCTGACCGTGATAAAGTGCAGACGTTAATTGTGATCTCTTTTCTATAATTCTATTTAAAATTAAAAGCAATAACATTTGTTATTGTTTTAAGAAAAAACTTTTTTTTAATACATTGTATCAGTGTTGCCATAACGGCGATTTTCTCGTCAGATCTAGCGGTTTTATTTCGCCCCTAGCGGGAAAAATTGTCCTGTAGCTATTAGCCAAAAATCTAGCGATTTTTTTATCAGCCGTAATATAATTTTTAAAACTCGGTTTTATGTTGAAAAATATTATAAAACTCGCACATTGATATTCCTTTATTATAAAACACAACATCTTAAACGATTTTAGTAAAAAAAACTCTAAAAATACACATTTCGATAAAATATGGGTATGCACTTTTTCATCGTACAACGCCCTCTATTGTGTATTCGCAATACTAAGATTAATTCAATGAAAATCAGGACTCATTATTTGAAGCTTAATCGTAAAATGTTTCATTATTTAAAAGTTTATAACACTTCTTATTAACATATTAAAGAAATTTTTGAGTAAAAACTGCTTTAAGTACCATTTTTCAACAATCTAGCGATAAAATCGCTAAATATTTACACTGTTTATAATCTAGCGATTTTTGAGTCTGATCTAGCCATTTATTTTGAAAATTTGTTGGCAACACTGCATTGTATATTGAAATCAACAACAAATTATTACTTATTCACTGTTGCCAACTTTTAAAAATATCACTAAATCAAACTAAAAAATCGCTAGAAAATAGCTAAATTATAAAAAACTTTAAAAATTTAGCGATAAATCGTTAAATTTCACGAACTTTTCGGATTCTGTTGAAAAATTTCCCAAAAATAGCTATATTTTTCGAACTTTTTAACACTTTCTAAAATAATTGTCGATACATCGCAAAATTTTTTCAACTTTTAAGTATTCCTTAAAAATTTAGCGAAAATCGCTAAATAATAATGATTCAAAAATTCTGTCAAGGAAATAAATGTAAAAAAAAGCTAAGAAAACACCAAGACTGTCTTTAAAAAAAATCGCTAGTTTTCCCGCTAATAGCTAAATCATATTTTATCCCGCTAAACGAGTTGAAATATCGCTAGATTTGACGAGAAAATAGCTAAATTGGCAACAGTGTACTTATTATTCAGTAGTAAACAAAGGGATTAATATTCTGCTATACTAATCCTCTGCTGTTACAGCAAAATGGATAGTAGCAGCGAGTCTACTGAAGCAAGCGATATTGTCTGGTAGACAGTCGCTGAAAACAAAACAACGAAATGACGACAAAATCGATCACCAGGATTAGTTAAGCATGCAATCAAAATAAAAAAAAACTACCAACAATGATGATTAGGGCAAGGAATTCCATGGAAATGTATGTTATTTCTCGATAGTCCAAAACTAATATGGACTAAACATTTATCCGAATCATCAAATTTAGAACAAACTTGCATCGATTTGTAGTTGCATATTTCGACTTTAAATGCATATTTGGTGGCTTTTTAATGCATATTTTGTGCTTTTTAATGCATATTTGTTCATATTTTTCATTTTTAATAGCATTTTTTATTTTGTAAAAAAATATAAAAAATTTATACGTTTTCATATTTTGATTCAATCAAAATAAACATTTTTAAAACTCTATTGACCTATGGGAAATCTTCGAGTTCTGTGTCTGTTTGCAAAATAACTAACTTAAATATATTTTTAAGTTTTAAAGTGCATTATTTTTGCAAAAATTATAATTTTTAGTGCATATTTTTCTTTTTTAACCGCATATTTTAGGCGCATATTTTTCATTTTTAAGTGCCTGAAATTCCTTGCCCTAATGATGATATACCAAGTACCTACTAGCAACAACATGTTTGCTGCACTTGATGTAGACAATAATGATTATGATAATTATATTAACGATAATGCTAACAGAGAGCTGTCTGAAGAAGAACCGCCTCCAATAATTATTCCAAATGTTTCAGATATAAGAGCGATGATGAAGAACTTTTCAAAAATAGTAAACTTTGAAGATTATTTGTACAAATCCTTGAGAGATGGTCAGGTAAGAGTAATGGCAAAAACGTAAAGGCATATAGAGTGATAGTAAAATATCCATCTTTCGTTAAAAAAACTTAAACGTTTTCAAATCATATTACAAAATGTTGTTTTCAGCCGATCAAGCCGCCGCCGCCGCCGATTATTTGGTTGCGCCGCCGCCGCCGATTTTTATCCGGCTCAACATCAATCGCCGCCGCCGCCGCCGATTTTTTGCTTGCGCCGCCGCCGCCGATTATTTTGGTCGGCTTGTTTCTCTGCCAGTGACACCCACTTACCTTCTGCATTATTTTAAAACATATAATAATGAGTTACTAATAATGACTTATTTTTATCATTATTTCAAATAGAAAATAATTTTCTAGATTTTTTATAAAAATTTTTTGAAATCTATTTTTAGACTCAATATTTTTTAAACACTGGTAAGGATATATGTAACCACATATTTTTTGATTTTTTGTATATTGGCGAGTAAGCTTACTTGTGTGCAGCTGGTCAATTATGTTTTTATCTATTAAATATTACATGTCGATATAGCTCAGATGATAGAGCTATTGACTGGCAATATGTAGACACAAGGTTCGATTCCCGCACCAGCAAATTTATTAAAAAAAAAAAATACAATAAAAAATATTTTTTTTATATAATTCATTTTTTTGAAAATATATTATTAGACTCATTATTTTTGCCAGTACTGGTAAGCACATAGGTAACGATATATTTTTTGATTTTTCGTATGCTGGTGGGTAACCATAACTCATTATTTTTAGCGACATCGCCATATAAAGGTAATAAAAAATGTAATAACAAAAGTAACTAGTTACCATTACCAAGTATGTAGTTACATAACCACATATCTGGTAATGATTTTCTACACTGGGAATGTTTGGCAGAAATAATTTATATTCTTTAAAGACTTTACAGACTTTTTTTCTATTAGTGATATTATTTATTACACCGTTAACTGAAATTCCCTTTCCGCAATTTGATGTGCTTCCTGGAATATAACCAAATCGTACTGTGGTGTAGGGTTACTTTAATTACTGGTTACTGGTGTTTCTATAATTTTTCTAGTTGGTTCCATTATTTGTGGGTAAACTTATTTTTTATGAAGAAAGAAATAAAAAAAAAACTAAAACTTTTGCATTTCTATTGTGTTTTCCTAAAACTTAAGGTCGGTCATATAGTAATTGCTTTCCTAAAGCAACATTAAACTCACTCACCTCTTAACTTGAAAAAGTTTATGTAGGATTCCTTTTGTGTATATTGTATTTTTGTTAAAAGAAATGACTTTATGTAACCAACCATTGCCTTTTTTTTATTTAGTTTGCACGTTACCGGTAGTAGATTTGTTTTATTATTCATAAAAAAAAAATAAATGCTAATAACACAGTTTTTATTCTAAACTCCTTGTATAAATTTTTATTTTTTACCAACAGTAGTTTTCAGTTACTGGTTGTTTTACCTTGTACAAATTACATTTATTCTACATGTTGATGGTCATAAGTTGATACTTTGTAATTAACAGTTAAATTACCACTTGAGATAAGCATGCCAAACGACTTCTCCATAATACTGAAGTTGTTTGATATTCTTACCTCAGGTAGTTATTTCGTTCTCAGATACGAGTTGTTAACTTATGACCATCGACATCTTTCTTTATTTCTATAGTGTGGGTATCTTTTAGGTTACTTATTGTTCATATTTGTAAGGAGTAAGGGTGTCTCGTCCGTCGCACATCTTTGCACGACAATAACGCAAATGTTGTCTAAAATGTCACTTGTGTATTTTAGTTATTTTTTACAGCATTTTTTTTTTATTAGAAACCTTGAAATGGAAATTACGAAATTATGTCAGAAAAATATTTCTATCTTTTGGTAACAGTACTGTGATTAGACGTATTTTTTATATGAATTTTTAGTTGAAACATGTGAGAAGTAATATTTCTTCTTTCTATAGAAATTTTATTAAATATATCATTTAAATACTAACCTCGATGTTGTATGTTTTTATTTTTTGAGAGAAAGACAGCATAAAGGAAGTTATACATTTTTAGAAAAATGTTCCACAAAAGTAATTGTGGAACATTCAAAGAGATAACAAATATACATAAATCTACAAGTTTTTTTTTAGTTTAAAATTATTGATTTTTGAATGTGGGGTATGTATAGTTGATCTTTTAATAGATAAATTAATGCTTTTCGTTCGATTTGAGATCAAATATTAATTATCACATTTTCTTTTAAATTTTCAAATTAAACAAAGTTGATCAAATTTTTAAATGTAAATTACAGAGAATAAAAGTTTAAAAAATTCGATAACGCCATCAGTATCCTATGCCTTTATGGATTAATAATTGATGATGATCTATTTGTATTGAATGCGAAACAAGCAAATGAAAAATTCCATTTATAATTGAAGAAAAGCCGACTAATAAATTTTATGAATGAACTCTATTTTAACAAGCTGTTGGGCCTAAAAACCATTGTAGTTAAAAGCTCGTTGTGTGCGATGTATAAGGACAAACTAACTTCCCATTATGAATATAGCTGTAAGAGATCACGAAAATGAAAAAGAAATAAAAATCACTTCGGTGGAAAATGTATGGCAACAGATGGTTAAGAATCCATTCAGAAATTTCCTTTCGGTCATGTTTTCTAAATTCGATACTGAATTCATCATCTCATCTCTATCCCCTTTCTAAAGAAAGCAACACTTTGATTAATAGGAAGAACTTCCTGGGTGTTGCTTCTCTTAAAAAAAAAAAAATAATTGAATAACAAAATAGTTTGACTTCATATTTTATAACGGAATCTAAAGAATCTTTTTTCGTGATACCCAATTTGTCTTGTTTGGTCATGTTTTACAAGCGGTATATTCATCACCAAAACACCTTTCTGCCTACGCTTAACCGACTATCGCCAATGGTATGCCAACATTGTGCCGATCGTATTTTTCTGCCTGGGAGTATTTCTCAAACATGTACGAGTATCCTTTAAAGTTTACCACTGTCTCATCATATTACAATACCGACATTTTGTAACCCAAAAAATCATACTCATGATTTTAATCTAGGAATCGGTCACTTTGGCTTGCTTTACACTTTTTTCCTATATCTCCTACAGATATACTCAAGTATAACAGACATTTTGAGTATAACTTGAGCTATTCTCTTTTCCAAATTTTGAAAACACGGAACGAACAAGTTTTAGTTCTTAAAGTTTTCTTCCGTTGAATTGAAAATATTTCGGACGTTTAGTATTTTCTTTCCATATGTCGATTATAAGTTCACGGCGCTCTTCTTGACTCAATATTTTACACATATTTTTAGGATCGCAATTAATTTTGTTTGATAACAATTTTACGATGTTGGCAAATGTTTTTTTTACTCAACTTAAAAATTTTCAAAATGTTGGTTTTTAATTTTTATTTAAAAATAAAAATATGAAAATCCCCGAAACAATCGTATTTTGATTCCTGAAAGTGTAGAGGTTTTTGAAAGCAAAAACTCTGAAGTATTTGTCAAGAGAGTATCCTGATGAAGAAAAATAGCAGTTTTTGAAAAAAGTACTTATTATGTTAATTCATAATAAGGAAATTGACCTCAAACTAAATTAATGATTTTCTAATTAAAAATTTTCATTTTAAAATTTCAATATTAACCTGCTTTGAATTTTTCAAAAATAAGCCGATACAATATTTTCCCAAAACAACCCCCTTTCATTAAAAAATCACGGATTTATTGATCTGCCCTCGTACATCAATGATATCGTAAGATAACAAAGACAATACAGAAAATATTTACTCAGTCTTATCAATAAATGTAGAGAATCAGATAAAAATTATGCTTTTTTTTAATAAAAATATTATTTTAAACACAACGACGTTAATTAACATATGTATATTGAATTCTAAAGTGTAATTTGATTTATTTTCTGGCTTAATTAGACTGAGACTCAGAATCAGGCTTCTTTGCAAAAATATAAAAATTAATCTAAATCCCCTAGATAAAATGTTTTGTATGAATCAACTACTTTTTAGAACAAAATAAGACTCAAATCTAGCTTAAACTTCATAAACTTTCACGTCTAAATGGGCTATTAATACATATATCAGTGCCGTTGAGTCATGGATTAATCAAAAATTTTCCACTTTTGTATCTACCAGAGCAAATTCGCTTACGTAATTAATGATAAAAAAAATCAAAAATACTAAATAAAGCGTAGAATTATTATTTTTTCAAAACACATCTAAACAAAGACTCATTTGTTTAATTTGTTATTAGTATTTTTGTTTTCTCTTTGATACCGGAGAAGGCTTATAAATTATAAACATCATAACACAACAACAAAGCAAAACCAAACAACAAAAAGTAATCAAAAATGTTTGCATGTAAACGAAATATTAAATGCATAAAAGTAGATCATCACAGATTAAATTGTTATACATTCAAACATGCATGGACAATTCCATGTCAAATCAGCCAATTAATTATCCTCAGTGTCTTTGAAATCATTGAAATTCTGTATGATGGTAGTTTTTGACTAAAACTATAATACACACCAAATTTTAGACCACTGACTTCACGATTTACCGAAAATACTCTTATGTTGCCTTGAAAATTTCTAAAATCTGCAGTAATGTGTGCTTGCCCAAATCGTCACTGCGCCGAAGAAAATAGCTATTTGTTTTCAAAAATTATTTATGGTGTACCTAAAATTGGTCTTTATATTGTACCTTGGCTAAGATTTATGGAAGTAATTCTTTTATAAGTGGAAAGTTTGAAGTGTTGTTTAATTGTGTGTAAAAAAATAATTTCTAAAATGTTCCAGGAAAGGCTGCAATAAAGCTGTTTTGTTAATCTCCTCACAAAAAAGTTTTTCGACAAATAGCTATTTTCTTAGGCGCAGCTACGAAATGCTTTTGTCACTTAAAATTGTTTAGATAAGAGATAGAGCAAAAGTGTCTAAAAGTTGTTGGTATAGAAGGGCTGGATCATTATTAATGTAGTGGACTATAAGACTCTATCAGGTTATACTTTCTCCTTAGGAGTCTTCAAAAAGTATTCTTAATTTAAAGTGCACGAAGCGCACTACTTGGCTTTCGAAATAAGCGGCAAGATGGTGGTCTCTGGAGTCTAATTTGGCAAAACTATAATTAAATCCAAATCTGTCTGTCCCCAAAAGATGACAAAAAGTAATCTAAATCGTTTTTGGGAGTGAAATGGATGGTTGTCAAAGCCTTAAGGAACTTAAATCGATTTGGAATTAAATTAAATAACCAACATTGGAATAATGTCACGAAAACCAAAATATTTAGATATTTAAAAAGAAAATTTATATTAATTTCTACATTAAAAAATACAAAAATTGTTTTTTCGGACTGTTTATATTTTCACATAATTAGTAGAATATTGTTCCCAGCAAAATCTTTCATTACCAAATAAGTGGTTATATAATAGAAATTCATAGCTCCGCACAATTTATTTTTTGGCGTCTAAACTCATTATTTTTGTTTGGCGTGGTCGTTCTTATAAGTAGTCACGCTTACCCGCTCGCTTACGAAAAATTGAGAAATAAGTAGTTATGAGATTTTGAATAATAATTGGTTACACACATGCTTACAAAAAGTTTAATTATAAGTGGTTATCCGATTGCTTACTTGATTCTTAAAAATAAGGAGTTAGGCAAATATTATTACCCTAAGGAAATACATTCAATTTAAGTTTTCTCTAGTGTGTAATTTTAGGACTCGTCATAAAGATTTAGACATAAAACATATTTACATATAATAAAAAAATTTAACTGTGTAAATAGTACTTATTTAAACTAATACGAGTAAGTCATTATTTTATATTTAAAAACAATGAATATAATAGGTCGTTATTAGGAAGTCATAATTTTATATTATAAAATAATGCAAAAGGTAATGATATATCATTTTTGGTAATGCAGATAGTAATGAGGTGTCATTACCAATATTTTGCTGGGTTCTACCTCGGAGGGGCAATTCTGTAACTTTTTAACGACAAAATTCGGTAGTTAAATTGACAAGTTTTCATAGTAAAGTTTTCAACTTAACTACCGAATTTTGTCGTTAAATAATTAGTGGGACAGTTCCAAATTCTAAAGCTGCCTACACACTAGGGAACATACTTGAAAAAAGAGAGCATTTTTTGTGAATGTGTGAGTGCGTTTGTGTGTGTGTGCGTGTTGAGAGCGTGCATTTCGTGTTTACAAAATTTTTTGATATTTTTTGTTCCCTCAACCATGTTCCCTAGTGTGTAGGCAGCTTAATATGATATTGTCATATTAGATTTTATTTGTTGTTTCAAAAAGGTTGACCAATTCCATGATAGACAATACAATTGTTTCATGGGCATCACCACAACGCATCAGTTGTCTGCAATAAGAAAATGATGATTAGAACACACAAACCGAGACATTACGTAATGTACAAAAATTCAACGGGACGAGAATTTTTTACTTTTGTATATGACCTGTCTGATTTGGCATAATCTCGTTGTTTTTACAAATGTTCGCGACATCATGTTTTTTTTTAATAATTTTTTTATTGATTTAAATTAAAAGACAATTGATTTTCTGTTATTGATATTCATAAACAAAATATTCAAATTTCCAACTTGCAGAAATTCATTCATTTGGCTAAAAAAATTTAAATCGAGTTTAGCCTAGAGGAAAAGCAATGGGCTGACAAGCAGAAGGTCGTCGGTTCTATCCCAGTTCGCGACATAAAATTTTTTTAATTTTTAAATAAAATTTGTGTAAGTCATAAACATAAACATAAAAAATTGCAAATAATTTTTGGTAATTACAACGGTATTAAAAATAAAAGTAATTGTACCCGAAATTACAAAAATTCGGTTGGAACTACGAATCTGTTTTCTGTGTATAGTTTCAAAATACACTGCACTAAGTGAATGATAATAAAATTTCTTCATTCAATTAGTAAAGTGTTGAATGAACATGCGATTGGAATGATTCAATTTGGGAATTCATTCAATTCTTATTAAAGCTTTGGGAATGAAGCTTATGAATGAATTTATCTGGTTTAACGGAGTGATTTAGGAACCTTTTTAAGATCTGATTTCAATTTGTCGGGATTTAAGCTTAAATTGAACTAAGTCTTTCGAATGTTTGGGCGCAAATCTGGTTTTGTCTGTAAATTACGCATTCAGAAAGGCTGCTTTCAAAATTCTTACTATTATTGTTTGATTTGACATGGATGAATCTAGAAAACCTAAACACGAGTTCATGCAAATACATGTATGCTAAGAGCATGTCATGGTAGTACAATCAACACACATAGAAGGAAGGACGATGGGAAGAGTGTTAGAAGAAAAATTGTAAAATTTTAATAAAAAAAAAACACAAAAATAATTTCAAGAGTAATGTTTTATTTTTTTATAAATTGTACGTAGGCCGTGTACTACTTAAAGCTGTAGTTTATATTTTGAGATACTCGTAATTGAAGATAAAACAAATAGGCAATAAAAAAAAGTATTATGACAGAAGTTTATTTTCAATTTAGTTTAACTGGTAGTAGTTATGAAAACAACAAATAAAATGTATTTATAAGATAGTAAGTCAGACTGTAACGACAACTAATGTTACACCGAGCTAATTTTATTGAACAAAATATAATAAAATTTTTCATTAAACTAATGAAACTTTTTTTTACAAAATGAACGAAAAATTTCTTTAATTTAATTAAAAAACGTCTCATACTATTTATGACACCAGTTTTTTAAAGAAGCTTCTTCATTAACTGCCTGTAACTTTTAATAAATATAACAATAATTTTCATTAAATTTTATTAAAACTTGCGTTAACTTAATGAAAATTTTTAATGTATGAGTTCTAGTTCTAATAAGAGGAAGGTAATTCTCTTAGTGTACTTATATTAATAACAACACTAATTGTCTTTTTAAGGAAAGGGCGTGGTTCCGTTTTTTCACAATTTTCAGTGTGAAGATTAAATAACGCAATTGTATTATAAAACTTTTCTTTCTTAAGTGTGGGGGTATCAATTTTTTTTGTGTTACGATATATCTGTAGTTTGTATTTTTTTTTTTAAATAAACATAATTGATAAAGTTTGTTTTGTTATTGTATACAAAAAAAAATTCAGAACTGTCATCGTATATGAACAAACAAAGAATGAAAAAAAAAATAGAAATATAGAAAAAAATGAAGTTATCGATTATGTACTGCATATTTATGCTATAGTAAGTATTAGGGCGTTTGAAGCTTGTATGAAAATATTTATTTGGGAGTAAAACTACGTTCCCCAAAAAAATTAACATAATCGGATATCGGGAACATGTGCCTGAAGTTTTAAACACGGATTTCAAGGGGAAAATATGACTTTTTGTACATTTTGTCAAAAAATTGATATTTTAAAACTAATTCGAATTAAAACCATTAAAGAATCGTGATTCGCAGTGAATTGTCTTTGTAACAAATCAATAAAAACTTAAATCGGTTAAAAACAGCCGAGTTGTTACAATTTCCCCCGGCAACTGATGTCTCACAGACCACTAAATGAAGAAATTCGGGTCCAAATTGTAAAATTTATTGAAATAATCTACTACAGAAACATTTTTTTATTCTATAAGTTTCAAGAAATGACTTTTTTATTGTGTTTTGCTAACTTGTTTTCAATTAGTGGCAAAAAGGTCAGCATTTTTCAACACTGTTTTCAAATCTACAATTTAAAATTTTTTTAAAAAATTGAAAAAAAATTTTAAAAAATCAACGATTGGACTTTAGGTGTTCCTTAAGAATATTAGAGATTAAGAAACTACAAAAACTGTAGAAATTGCTTTTTTCATTTGGCTAGGGCAGAGATTTTATTTTAGCGGATTTCGAGAAAACAGCGATTTTTGGTACTTATTTAGCATTTTCTCGAAATCCGCTGAAATAAAATCTCTGCCCTAGCCAAATGAAAAAAGCAATTTCTACAGTTCTAGAGCATTAGAACCAGTTCTAGAACTAGTAGAACTGGTTATGGGACAGTGAAATCTTTCATATTGACTCTCAGGAATTAGTTCCTGTTCCATAGAACGGGTGGCAACAGAACCTGTTCTGGGATAGATTCAGATGTAAACGGTCAAAAAAATGTTGCTGGGTTTGCGATAGAATTTACAACACAGAAATACGTTAGAAATGGTATTGTTGACACAGGAATAACTTGCTTGTCACTTATGCAGATTGTTAATTAAAACATTCATTTAATTAAAAAAATATATGTATATTGAGGTAATTAAGAACTTAATTTAATTAATTAAAATTTGATATCGATGTTTTTATTGAATATGATTTGTTTTGATGAAAAGCACCATAGTCATTGCATTTCAATTAATGTTATTTCATTTGAGGTGCAAATTAAAATATATTTTGTGTTGAATTAATTCATTTATAATTGAATAAATTAATATTCTTAGGAAAAAAATTTGTTTTTGCAATTTTTTTTATCAGTTTTTTTCAAAAATTATGTCAAAATATAAAGAATGCCTTCATGATGAATTTTTAAACTGGTTTTACTAAACAATTTTCAAAATTTATTACAATATAAAGCACCGTAAGTTGTTTCGATTTCACGTGAAAAAACTGTTATACTCCATATAAAAAAAAATGATTTTTCACGATAGTGAGTTTCAGGTGAAAATTGTGTAGAGTTTCTTTTCACGCAAATTTAATGTAGAAGACTATTATTTTTCTAGGGAAAAATTGACATTTGGTGTTTATTGTGATGGTGTCTTTGTATAAAATTAAAAACTTGTTAATTTTTATAAATTACAATGCAATTTGTGGCCTTTAAAGTTTGAGTGAAATTTTTCCACTTGAAAAACAACTTACGGTGCTTAAAGAAGAAAAAATTCCCGCCAAGTGGACTTTTGACAAATCAATTTTTTTTTTTTTTTTTTGAAATTGTATTCATTTAAAAATTTAATAACTTCCGTTGGCTAAAAAAAACTTTTTCCATTCGTACACCTAGAAAACAGATTCGGTGCTGACAACCCCATTTGTTGCCAATCGAATGGTTCAGTTGCACCAAATGAATTTTTCGGTTGCTGCTACCGAATTATTCTTGATACAACTGAAATTCCGTTGCCACAGTCAAATTTGTCCTGTCTCAATTGGTTTTCTGTTGCCATAACTGAAAAATTCGGCTACCACAACCGAACCATGCGATTGGCTACAAATGCGGTTATCAGTACTGAATCTGTTTTCTAGGTGTAACATTCTCTTGACGAATTTTTTTATCATGCAAAAGAATAAATAAATTCTAACTTTTTTTCTGCTTGTGTGATTTTAGTGTACTAAGGTAAGGGTAAGAAAATTCTAAAATATTTTTGACAAAATAACTTATTTCTAGTTAACATCTATAATTTTCGCAAAGTATAAAATCCTCTTTTGGCAAAATAACTTAAATCGAAATAAGTTACATAAATCTACATAATTTTTCCTAAGCTTCTATTTATTGAAACGTACAGAACAGTCAAAAAGCTTTATTCTCGCTGCCAACCAAATTTTTTTGTAAATCGTTGGTGACGACAAGAAAACCTTCCTTGTGATTCGGATTAATTGTATTAAGTTTTAAATATATAAATCAGTTATTCAATTGGCGGCGAAATACAAAAAATCACATTTTGTCGTGCTGTGTAATTATTTCTTTATAAAACTAAATCCCTTGAAGTGTTCTCTTGTTGTATTGTTATTGTTTTTCCAGTCACATACAGTCGTCTTAGCACTTCTTTATTTTCACAATTCTTTTTCCTATTGCATCTTTATAAAAGCATGTTCAAACCAAATGACATTAATTTATTACAAAATATATAAAACTGTTGTCAGGAACATATAAGAAATTTAAGTGTCAACTTTCGTGATATCTTTGAAACCGAGTGATCCATTGTGCATTTAACCTACTTAGCAGCTTTTTAAATGGACTTTACAATTGCCTTTTGTATGAGTTAGCAGCAGGGCTTCTAAAGAATCTAATCCCTTATTCGATTTTTGATTTTGAAAGAATATATAATGATTAAATTTGCAAACTTGCATGTTAAAATTTCAGTGTTGTTAACTTTCTTTTAAAATCGCTAAAAACAAAGAAAAATTTGGTCAAGTTTAAAGTGCTGCAATTTTAAGTCTGGTGACTATTTGTAGATAAGGATAATGCAAGACTTAAGTAAATTTTATAGGATTTCCAAAAGTATACAGTTTGTACAGAACCGATCAGTACTGCCTAAATTTTACTATGTAATTTGATAAGAGGTGTATATCGCTAATTTTTCGTTAAAAGCCACGCCCACTTAAAACAAGTGACAAAATTAAAAAACATTTGCCTTTCGTGGCGAATTTAGCCACTATTTTGATCTTTAAAAATAAAGGCAACTCCAATAAAATTATAAAAAAAACTTGAATTGACTTAAATGCTTGATTTTGTTAAAAACTGATACCGGTGTTCAGGAAAAGGGTTTTGGAGTACCAGTATTTTGAAAATTAACATTTTCGGTATTGGTATCGGTATCTGTTATCAATTAAAAACGGATAAAGGTATTATAAAGGTATCGGTGGCCAACAGGTCTCTAGCTATAATTTGGCTTTTACAGATTTAAAAAATATCAATTAGTCGACGAGTTATAGCCAAAAACCATATAAAAAATTCGAACTAACATAAGCAAACGCTGCGATACGGGTCTTCTAATTTAGCCTCTATTTTCACCCCTCACTCTCAGAATCGACCTTACTTTTGCTAACCTGAATTTGTTCCACAGTGTAACTCTAGATAGTCTTAAATTGAGCCTACTTTTAGATAAATCAGCCGTCCTTAATGACTTAAATCAAATGACATTCGCTAATTTACTATTTGAGTTAATAAGAAATCCATTGAATTTCCAATTTTGTAAATCAAATTAATTCGTAATAAATAATTTGAATGATGAAATAAATGGAATCAGATAAATTGATTAAATTATTTATAAATGAGTTCCATCGTCTAAAAACAAATTCATTCGATTTTAAAAGAAATTGAATTCGATTTTTAGGGAATTCAATCAAAATAGAATGCATTCTTCTAAGCTCTGAATAGTTGTGACCAAATCAATTGTTAAGTAAAGTAAATGATAAGATAATTTTCAAAATATGAATTACAGTGATTTTTTTTTAAATGTCAACATTTAAAATGACGTCTTTAGACAAATTCATTTAATTCAAATAATTTCGTAATTTATAATTTCGTAAACTAACAACCCCGTTTTTCCATCAACGCACTAACAAACATCATTAAACATTAATATTCTTGCATTGAATTGTAATTATTTAGTTTTATTTATTAATTTTTGTAAATTTATTTATGTTTTTTTCTATATTTTTTCTTTTATTTTATGTAAAATCTTGTATTTTCATTGAAAAAATTTTGTGAATGCGCTGCAAAATAAAATATTAATTTATTATGCATTTTGAAATTTTTGTATAAATTTTGCATTATAATTAATTTGCAATAATCCAAATCTAAAAACAAAAAACTACAAAATTCTTAACTGCGTTTGTTTTGCTGTAATTATTGTATACAAATTTAAATACACACTTTGTCTTGTAAAATGTATAATAAATTGCACCAACCAAAACTGCTACCTCTAACGCCACTGACACTGTCACTGTCTCTGCCACCTGAACCACTACCAAACAAATCAACTGTAATACAAAAAAATTAAACATCACCTACAACATTTTAACCTGCTACTTCAACTAAATAAAAAATCAACACTTGTTATGCCCCTGTTAAATGAATGTTGTTAATAATGTTCTTTAAAAATATCAACTGGAACAATCAAACCGAATCAACTGAACTGAACCGTACCAACGTAACCACCCACCACTGCTACCACCAACACTTTTTTATTAAACGCCAAACTATCACTACCGCCACCGCCACCCTCTCTCGATTGTTCCCATTCATATATAATCCATATTGACTAACTGCCATGGGCAACTAACTTAATATGATTGCAAATGAATGGACACACATTTTGTATGAAACCATCATCAACCTTATTCTACTGAAAAGGCTAAGTATTTTAGTATTATTTTTCATATACAACTGGCAACTCCTACATCAAGTGACACACAGAGGCAAATTATAAAGAAAAATAATAAAAAATAAATAAAAACAAAGAAAAATTATAATCATGCCACAAGCAGAAGGTGGCTATGTATCCCTAGAGGGTAGTGGGGCCAATAACAATGGACAATCGATTTATCAATCTACCACAGAACCAACAGGACCCGTTTCAGTTTTTGAATCGGTTAAACGGGCCATTGGTCAAGTTGTGGGTACAAATAATGGTCAAGATTCAGATGATTTGCTCAATAATAGTGGTCGTCAACCTGTTATAATTGGTTCAAGGTAAGCTCGTTTTTTTGTTCTCTTTCATATCAACAATCATACTGTACTTAGTTGTGGTTTATACTTATTTTCACCACTACAACGCGCTTTTTTTGCTTTGGTGTAGAAAAAGAGTGTAAGAAATAGTAGACTCGTCCAAGTAGGTATTATATATTTATCATAATTGAATGAATAAAATATTGATTTATAATTTGTAAAATATTTTTGGCGCATTTTGTATATATTTATTTAATTTGTTTGTGTTCTTAATAATTTTTTTTAAATGAAATTTAATTTTTTTTTTACATGCATATTTTTATAGTTTTGTACATACATTAGGGTGTTCCTTAAAAATAGATTCGTCATTACACCCTCCAGTAAATTTCCTGATGGGTATTTTTTGGTGAAAAGTGAAAACATTAACCCTATAGGGATCAAGTTACACAAAATAATAATGTTTATCAAGTGGAAAACAAATTTTTTTCTGTAAATTTCCTAGTGGGTCGTTTTTGGCCAAAAGTATAAAAATGAACCCCTTATGGATCATGTTACATAAAATAATTATTTTTATCCAGTTTAGATTTTTTTTTGTCATTTTAATGGCTTTACAATCTCTTAGTCATAATTAATATTAAGTTTCACAGGTCTTTTCTGACCCCAGGCCACTAAGGGTTAACGATTTTTTAAACAAATGTAATAATAATTAAAGTCTTACCAAATTTAAGTGATACTTTTCCGAAAACTATATAAACTTTGATGAAAACATTAAAATTTTGTTAAATTTTTGACAAAATAAGCCATTTTTATAAAATGTCCTGGAAAGCAGTCGCTCCAAACATAAACTCGAATTATCATTTTTCCAATTTTTTTTTTTTCTTTAATATTCAATTCAATTTTCTGAATTAAAAATTCTATGAATTTATTCACTAAGCACCATATATTGAATGGAATTAATTCATATTTGTTTTGGTTTATTTTGTTACGAATTAATTCAATTGCTATAGTTCTTTTTATTAAATCAAATTAATTAATTCACTGGTGAATTCAATTTTATAAATCGAATTCGTTCAATTTCATTTTTGTTCAGTGAATTAAAAAAAATACGTTCACTGAATTAAAAAAAAAACTTTTTAACAAATAAAATTAAATTTTTAATAAAATTTTGTGAGTTCCAGGGAAACTACATTGAATTTATGCAAAAATGCTTACTATCTTTTTGAGAAACCTCTCAGTGAAGGTTTTTTCCGTGGGCCCTCAGAACGCAGATGTGTTAAGAGGGCAACAAATTAACAGGAACGTATTTTTTAATTGCGAATTTTTTAAATTTCTAAAATAGAGAAATGATACGCACTTACTCTGGAACGTGTCAGAATATATGTGATAGGTTACGAGAGTAGTCCTGAGACCAGTTCATATAATTTCTCCCATATAGTGTTTTCTTTAAACTCTCAACTTAAAAAAAAACGAGTAAAAAGGTTAAAGTCGGGCATGCCGACTATACAATACCCTACACCAGTCTAGGTAAAAGCCAACTAATGTTTGGATCTGAAATTCGAATGGGTTAAAATGGGGCTCGTGTCAAAATTTTCTATAATGTGAGTCAGCGCACCAAATTTCATTAAAATATCTTAATATTTGCGACGTGCAGTTTGTAACCAAGCCAATTTTGGGGGGACCCTTATATGGGCACTAGTTCTAAACATGGACCGATGTTCACCAAAATTAATAGGCTTCGTCCTTGGGCCAACATAGGTCTATGTACCAAATCTCATCAAAATATCTTAATATTTACGACCTGCAGCGTATAAACAGTATAATTTTGGTAGGACCCTTATATGGGCACTAGGTATAAACATGTACCGATGTTCACCAAAATCAATAGGCTGCGTTATTGGGCTAACATAGGTCTGTGTACCAAATTTCGTCATAATATCTTAATATTTACGACCTGCAGCGTATAAACAATATAATTTTGGTAGGACCCTTATATGGGCACTAGGTCTAAACATGGACCGATGTTCACCAAAATCAAACTTGTTCGTCCTTGGGCCAACATAGGTCTGCGTACCAAATTTCATCAAAATATCTTAATATTTGCGACCTGTAGAGTGCGCACAAGATTACATGGACAGACAGACAGACGGACGGACGGACAGACGGACATCGTTAAATCGAAATAAAAAAAAATTCTGAGCCGATCGGTATACTATAAGGTGGGTCTACGACCAATATTTTTTGGTGTTACAAACATCAGCACAAACTTATAATACCCTGACCACATAGTGGTGTAGGGTATAATTAATAGAAATTGATTTTACAATATATAGCTGAATATTCCCACTAGATAAAAATTGATTGAATATTAAAGAACTAAACTCAAAAAAATAAGTTAGTAGAAAAATTGGTTTTCTTTTTCTTTTTTTGGTTAAATTTTGTTTTCAGCAAAAGTTTTAGTTATATTTTTCAGCACTACAATAATGTTTTACTAATTAATTTTTCTATCAAAATTGTGGTGATAAACACATGCAGTACAGTCAATATAAATTATACTAAAAAAACTGCTGTATATTTTATTTATATTTTTAGATTTTTAATTAAATCATGTCGACAATTTGGTCGTCCGGACATTTTTATATTTTATAAAGTCTTCTAAATAATTTTCAAAGCAATAAAAAAACACAATTTCTAAATTTATCTTTTCAGCAAATAAACTAACTAAAGTTTTTTTTCTACAAATTTTTTTACCAAGGATATTTTTCATTTGCAATCGACTGTTATCAAAAATTTTGTTGAGTTTACTATTTGTTTGGTTTACTGAAATTACCAACTTTTTTGCAAGCACGCTCCGGACTAAAAATTTACTGATACAATATTTTTTGCTAACTTAACTGACTTTTTTTTAGTGTATGTATACATTATACCATGAGAAGTAAAACAGATGTTTTATAAACAATATAAAAATTATAAAATAGTACTACACTGTGAGAATTATCTGCATGATACTAATGAATTTTTGCATAAAACCAATGAAGTTGCACTAGAACTCGTCCATTGAAACTTTTCATTGAATTAATGGAATTTTTCATAAGTTATTGTCAAAAATTTCATTTTATTTATTAAATACATTCCATGAAAAAGTTTCATTAAAACTAGTTTCATAAAATATAAGAAGCTTTTTCATCAAATTTAAGAAATTTTTCATTTAATTTGTGAAGAAAACTTCATTAGTTTACTAAAAATTTCATCAAAACTCGTCCAGCAAATTTCTCTCTGTGTATGTATATTAGGACGTCCCTTAAAATAACGAATTGTCGGTTTTCGTTTATTACACCTCCCAGTTTTATTGGAAATGGTCCCAAATGGAAGAAATCAATTCTTTTTTTTTTTTTGAAAACGTTAACCCGTGCAGAAAGTGGCCCATTTTGGGAAAAAGTGTATTATTATTAAAAATACCCAAAATTCGAAATTTGGAAAAAAAAATTTTTTTTTATTTCATTTATTCATTTAATATAGTCAAAATGATTCAGATGTGGAATTTTAACTTCATCGGATAACATTTAACTTTGCGCAGTGATTATTATTTTCTAATGACTACAAAAATTACTTACTAATGACTTACAAAAAAGTATTTATGAGTCAAAAACTAATAAAAAATATAAAAAAAGTTATTTCCTTTATACGAGTATATTTATGAAGAAAATATAAGCAATATAATTGTTATTTCCTCTAACTTTTATTAAAAAAAAAAATGGGGAAATTTCTACAGAGAAATTTAAGTAATGACCTGGCAACGCTGCCATCTACAATAAACATTTAAATTAATTTAAATTAAATAAAATGTTGAAAAATGCATGTATTTATTAAAATCCGGGCAAAATTGTGTAATAGTATCAGGCTTGTAAGGACTCCGGACCTAGTCCATATCATCTAAAGACATTTAAGGGCACTACAAAGGAGCAAACATTTTATCCGTTTTGCTCTATCTCGTTTAGTTTTCGAGATATGGGCCATTATATGAAGTAGAAAATTTTTATTAAAAATTTCCGAGGGTCCAAGGACCCACCAAGGTTCATTTTTGAAGAGGGTAGTCGAAATTTTCCTCAATTTTGCTCTATCTCTCTTAGTTTTCGAGATATGGGCCATTTTAAAAAATTTTAACAATAAATTGTGTAAAATTTAACAAATGGGTTCTTAAAAATTAGTTATTTATTAGTTATTTTGAAAATTAACACTCAAAATTAATTAAAGTACTGATTTTTAGTATTGTGTTAAATGAAAATAAATAAAATCTTTGTTTAAATCAGCTTTTCAACTAAACACTTGTTAAAAATTAGGCAACTCGATTTGAACACCGTCTGACAGACTTTTCTACCGACGTATTATTTTAAGTGTACGAATATGATAGTTTTATTAATCAAATAGCATCAAAAAAAGTACGACCGTATCAACTTTTTCATTCCAGAGGAGCAACGAAAACGACAGAGTTTGTCAAATTTTGATAGTAAAGTGGCAACTTAACTACCCAGCCAGCAATTTCGGAGGGCTCATAAATAAGATTCTTAAATAGATCATAGAAATGATCATTGTTTTTTTTGAAAGCACTCTTTTTTTTGGTCGAAAATATGACCCTCAACAAATAATCCAAAAAGTTGTCTTTACAATCTAAAAAGCTGTCTCAAAATGAGGTTTCATTTTTCGGACTCAAAGAAGATTCCAAAATTATTTAAATTTATGAGGAAAATTTCGATTTTATACGTTCTTTTTTCTGAGTCATTTGTGAGTACACAGGGGGCTCTTTTGGACGGACCACTTTCATAGGAAAAAGTGGAAAAATGTTTATGATTTTGGAGCTCATTTCTGAGTCATTAATGATCATCTTTGTTTGCTGGGTACCGATTTTTGTCGTTAAAAAGTTAGAGAATCCAATTACTAGTCAGAACTAAAATCGATTTTTTTTCCTTATATATTTCTTAATTACGAAATTTTATTAAGTTAGAAATTGTTTTAAAAAATTTGGGAATGGTTATCGCAGTTCGATTTCCTGTATTACCCCACTTCCGAAAATAGATCATGTTCCCTTACTTATAAAAAGTCAGATTTAAACTTTTGATAATTCTTAAAAATTTGCCCAAAACTAGAAAAGTGTCTTCATTTGATATTCCATAAAGTAAAAACTTTCAGTATGTAAATATATTTTGAAAATTTCGCAGAAGATGTTTGTTTGTTACTCAACCGTTCAAAGAAATTTTATATAATTTATATTTTTTGTTTTGTTTACAAACAAAAAATTACAGCTTAGATAAAGCAAATGAAAAATTGAAAACAAATTACCATAATCATGAATGAACTGGTTAAGTCTAGTATCAGTTGGAATTCTTACAAGACAGAGATATTAGTAAAGTATTTTTTTACGTCGAAAAGATTAAAATAAAAAACAAATTAAAACCTGTTTTATTAACTCGCTTACGATCACTGGTTATTATACGGCCATTTTTTAACTTATTATTTATAAATATAAATCAAGTCAACTCCACTTTCTGAATTTTATAAAATTTATAAAACTTTTTAAATACAACTGTATAATATTCAAAACAAATTTCTGTTATAATAAATATTAACACTACTAAAATAAAAATGACAAAATTTATAATTTAAAAGGAATTTTAAAAAATAATATATACCATATTCTCATTTTTCTGAACTTCTTGTTTTATGGCGTTAATCTATTTGGCAAGTAAATCATGAAGCATACTAGTTTATTGTAAGTAAATAGGCCGGTAATTTCACATGCTTAAGTACGAGTAATTCATTCCAAAGTAAAAACATTAATGTGCTAATTCATAAAAAAAAATGATTTGGTATTTGAAGCTTGCTATAGTTAAAGTACATATTTCGTTTAATAAAGAGTTATTAGAAATCTTGATTCATAATCGTATTTTAACTATAAATTAATTTTGTGATTTGATTCTGGCAACACTATTGTTTATTTTCTCTCTTCTCTCAAATAAGTCGCAAGTGATGTACAAATTTAGTAAACGATTGACTCGGTAATCGGAAGTGAAAATGTATTTTCTTAAATTAGAGAACTGATGATATGCTAAGATAAATTTAAAAGCCATTAAAAATATTTTTTATTTTATTTATAAAGCAAATCAATGCAAATGAGTGTAAAAAATAATTTTTTAGAACATATTATTCGAAGAATACAAAAGTAATCGAATTTCGAATAATGTTTTGACAGTCTTTACATCACTATTGTTTTGTTTTTCTTTTTATTTTATTTTTACACTTTTTTTGAAATTTTTCGAAAAAGGTCATTGGCTACGCAATTGTAGCTTTTTTCAGTTTGATGGATGCAAGTTTTTGGAAGCCACACATTCTAGGGATGGGATGGCTTTAGTAAATCATTTCATGCCTGAAAATGAAATAATTAACAATTAAATGGTGGCTTCGTCACTCCAAACTTTATAAAAGGTTTAAAGTTAGTGAGTATCGACTATAAACCTATATTATTTTTTTCGTTATTAAGCAATCCTGCAATAAGACTATTGTAAAAGTTTATGAATTAGACCATAAGTCTGTTTAAATGTGTTTGTTTCATTTTAGTGTTTAAATTTAGAAAAAAACTAATTAACACACTCATGCCAATTACTTAAGGAACAAAGTAATTTTGTTGAAAATATCATTTTGTTGAAAATAACCCATTTATATTTTGGAAACGATTTTTCAACCATGAAATATATGGAATTTGCAAAAGTGTTATTTTTTTCACCTCCCCACACATTTTCCAGTAGATTGGGCGTAAAAAATAATATCCCCGCAAAAATTGGTCCTCTCGGATTAAAACAGGCCAGTCACCCTCAGCTTTTAGCCCTAAAAATGGACTAAAATTAATTCAAAGCTTCTTTGCGCTATACTTCTTAAAGTAAAGGTTTTACAGAAAAATAACTACAGGCAATGAAGTGGCTAACATTTTTCTCATACACATTTTTGACGTATCAATGAAGCGTCATGATGATTTAAGTGGTTAAAGTCAAAATTTGTGTTTCAGCGTATAAATCACTTTTGATTTTAACCACTTAAATCACCATGACGCGTCATTGATACGTCAAAAATGTGTATGAGAAAAATGTTAGCCACTTCTTTGCCTGTAGTTATTTTTCTGCAAAACCTTTACTTTAAGAAGTATAGCGCAAAGAAGCTTTGAATTAATTTTAGTCCATTTTTAGGGCTAAAAGCTGCGGGTGACTGGACTGCTTATTTAGTATTTCTCTGTAAAATCGTTTGTGACCCTTTTTGAAAAGGGGCAAAAAGTCCCGTTACTTGACGAATTAGAGGGTTAAAATGTTCCACAAAAATATTTGTCATGAAATTCTGAAGACATCAAAGTTACAAATTTAAGTTCAATGCCAGAAATAAGTCAAAACTTAAAATGTGTTTAAGGGTTAATTTCATACTTATTCAGAATTGGCGCTCAAATGTCCCACAAACAATGTCTCACAAACCTGGATTTTAGGAGCAAACCATGTGAATCTTCCATTTCATGTAAAACATTACACTCAAAAAAAAAATCAGTAAAGTCAGCAAAAAGTGTTGCTGTGTCAGCAAATTTTTAGTCGGGAGTGTGCTTGCAAAAGAGTTGGTAATTTCAGCAAAAGGTGATTGCTGAAAATCAGCGAGCTGATTTTTACCAAAAAAATGGTAATCTCAGCAAAAGTTTTGCTAACACTTACTCGATTGCAAATGAAAAAAAAAATCTTTGCTAAAATCACTAAACTTTTTGCTGAATATTAGTAGGCTGAAAAAAACTCAAAAAATTTGTAGAGAAATTTTACTTTAGTTAATTTATTTGCTGAAAATTTAAATACAGAAATTGTGTAGTTGTTTTTTTTTTAATTATCATTTCCGTTGTCTGTACTACATCCAGACAAGCTGCGACATCTACATCTTGTCTATCTGGTTGTCGTCCACGCTATAAATGCGGTTATCAGCACAATTTTTGTAGCAAAATAAATTAACAAAACATTAGTTCAAAATTAGTTTAGTGCTAAAAAAATATAACTAAAACTTTTGCTGAAAGCGGAATTTCAGCAAAAAAATTGCTGAAAACTAGTATACTTTATATACAAGACGTTTTACTAATTTTTCTACTAACTAATTTTTTTGAGTGTATAAGGAACATTTCTGTGGAACATTTTAACCCTCTAACTCTTCAACTTACTGGTATTTTTGTCCCTCTTTAAAACGGGACCAAAGAAGACCCTTTAATTGAAAAGTTAGAGGGTTAAATAGTTCCACAAAACTGTCCCTTTTCATGGAATGGACGAATTATTTTAAAAAAAACTTATTTTGCTTTTAATCTACGCTAAATTTCCTATTACATGATGAAGAGTATACTTATTTAGAGATCTCCAAAATTAAATGAGAGGCATTCAAAGTTAAGTTTTGACACAAATTTTTAAGTTTACCGCTTAAAACACCGCTAACGGTAATGAGAGGGTTAATAGTTTGTGTAAAGAAAATGTTTGCCTTTTCATTGTGTAAACAACAGGTATGTAACTTAATCACCAGACGTTTCTAGTTTACGAGATAGATGGATAAATCCATGAAGTTTTTTTAGGGTAATTTTGAGGACATAAATGTAAACCGTGTCCAATTTTTGCACAGATCTTATTTTTTACTCTCAACCTATCCTATTGTAATAAAATTATAAAATTTGTCCCTAAATTTATTGCCATGAGAGTATTAAAATATCTAATTCTTTTGGCATAAATAAATATTTAACAAATATTTTTGAGTCATAAGTTCATGTTTCCAAAAAGCTTTTTTTTAGTCGTTTATAGTTAGACGCAAATGGGTTAAAAATACTAACTGTGCTAACCGCCACACGACATGTTGTGCTCACTCGTTTGTAAACAAATAATTTTTAACAGGGATGGGAAAGTTGATAAGATCGTATTTATTTTGATACTATTTGATTAAAAAAAGTACCGCAGTACTCCCGCGTCATATTTACTTTTTTCTCTGTTGCCAATTTTGCTACTTTCTCGTCAAATCTAACGATTTAAAAAAATTTCACAATTTAGCACAGAATTATAGATATTTAATACAAAAGAAATAGCACACATTACATTAATTTATAACGCATTATATTAATACATTTTTTATTGTTAATTATTAATATTTTTGTTTGTTATACTTTTATACCAAAGACTTTGTTTACTGGTATAAATGTATACATACAATTTATATTTGACAAATGCTTTTCAAATTTTTTCAAACTTTCAAATTGTTTATAATTTATTAATTTAATTGTTATTTCCTGAAGATGCTACACAATGGAGTAGCGAAATATCGAAAATAAAGAATTTTTTATATATAAAAAACAAACCTTACGCTCAAGAAAATTGTGAAATTAAAAATTGAAAAAGAAGGTTAAATAAACGACAAAGATTTAAAAAAAAATTATCCCGCATCGTTAAAAAAGATTCGTAGCCGGAAGGTTCAAATCCGGTTCCAGGCAAATATTTTTTTAGATTCTTTTCTTTTAAACAAATTTTTTGTTTTAGAAAATCGATTTTTTTTTTGTTTGTGGAAAAGCTCCTTTAAGACCAATTTTTTGTTTGTTTTTTAAACGCTGATATATTAGTTTAAAACAAGCTTTTTGAAAGTTGAAATTTTATCCATACAGTAAAATATATCTATGTGATATTGATAGTAGAGACACAAAAATACTTATAATCAGTTGGAAATAATTATTGTTGAAATTAGTTGAAAACTTTGTATTTTTCTGACTGCATTGTATTACCTTTGCCTCATTTTATTTCAACTTAAATTATTTAAATCCGTTTTTGTAGATAATTGTGTAAAAAACACCTAAGCAAACCCATTAATATTTTCTCTTAGGCTGCATTCACACCTAATTCTTAAACACGTGTTTAGCTAAAACACGTATTTTAGCTCTTTATTTTACTACAACTTTTGTAATAGAATAAAGAGCTAAAATACGTGTTTTAGCTAAACACGTGTTTAAGAATTAGGTGTGAATGCAGCCTTACAAAAGTTTCGATTTACTGAAAAAAACGAGAACCATCTGATTTAAATATTAGTATTTTTTAAATAAAAATACGCAATAAATATAACAAAATAGGCAAAAACAAATCGATGCGATTTGGTTGCAAATTCTTATATCTGAAAAAGTGTTTGGTGAAAATCTTTTTTGAGCTACTGACTGCAAATATGCAATTGCATGGAAGTCGCTGTCTTGTAATAAATATTCGCGTTTATGTAATTTTTTGTTATTTATTAAAAAGGCTCGACATTTTTTAGTACTCTAAAAGTATAAAAAGTACTCTTAAAATTTTTTTCTGATACCGCAATGAAAATCACATTTCCCATCCCTGATTTTTAATATTATAGAGATCAAATTGACATGCGCCATAAAAAACACAGGTAAAAAACAATATGAGTGTAATGGAAATTCATAATTCAATATTAATATTTAATAATCACCCCTCTTCTGAGTTCCGAAACTTTTTAATTAGAGTGGATTTGCGAAATCACACGGAATTAAAAATAAATTATTATATAATAATTGTTAAAAAAAATATATATTCTTTTCACTTTCATCAAGCTCTTTCTACACGAAATAGATAATTCGGATGTGGATCACGGAACAGCAAAAAATTTCGGAATGTTTCACTTTAGAATTTTGTATGTGGATTCGGATCTCAGAACAGCGCCGAATATTGAACATTTTTCCTTATATATTTAAATTTTAATGGCCCATTAAGAAATTGGCAAGAAATTGCTATTTTCAAATCTCAAACCGTTCTTAATTTTTCCCTAATTTCTGTTATTCAAGGTACCTTGTTCATGTGCCAGAATTTTTAAATAAATTATGAATAATATGTTTTGGCTTAGGTCAGGAAAAAAAGAGATCGATAACAAAATACCCATCCACTGTAAAGTAGATAAATTGTACAACCAACCACTCGTATCAAAATGGAATGACAAAAAATATATAGAAAGAGAATGTTTAAAGGTATGTAGATATTTGCATTGCAATTACCCCACATTGCTGGAATACATTAAAACTCATATACACACCTACTGATATATTCAGAATTAAAGTCAAGGTGTTTGAATTTGTTTAAAATATAGGGTTTAGAAAAAACCTAAGTCCCAGTTTTAAATGAAATCATTTTAAATCGTAGTACGAATTTGAAAGTAAGGAAGATTTAAAATTGTTAACTTTTAGCAAATAAATTTATGCCTTAAGGAGTACAACTGCTAAAGTATTAAATAACAGTTTGTTAATTTCTCGATTTATTCTGGCAATACCCTTATTTAATTTCTTTACAGTTTCAAAAAAATATTCATAAACTAAGTAAACGATTGACTCGGTAATCATAGGTGAATAATGTTATTTTAAAGATTTTATCAATAAAGAATTCAAGAATTCTTAGAGATTCTGCGTTAAAATATTATGGAAATTTGCCGAGATTTTCATGTATTTTATTAAATTTTAATTGCCAAATCTTATGAATTACATTTTTTAAAGAAGAAAGTATTATGCGAAGTGCCGTAATACATGTACATTATACCGACTCACGTAAAAAAGTAAAAAAAGTGCCCCCCTCAAAATAAACCTTGGTTTGTTTTATGATGATTCCCAAAATATTTCGGGTCTAGCAACGAGATCTCACGAGCTTATTGAAATGTCAAACTTACATATCATAATCTGTAGTCGATTTAAGTGAACACGTGTTTCAGATTTTTTTGAAATTCGCGGTTTTTCGCGTTTTATCAGAAATTCAATGTGGAGGAAAAAATGTGTTCTAAATAGGGCAATATGGATACTAAAACTTTTCTTTTGATAAGTAAATCATCGCAAAGTGGATATAGCTCGGAATTTTGAAAATTTCATATATTTTGCGTGATGCTGTGGACCAAATTTTGTTAAAATTTTCCAGTTACTGCAATCTGCATTTAACTTCAGTGTCTAGTTGATGTAAGATAAAAATGCAACTTAGCAGAAAAAAATCCAGCACGCACTTTTTTTGGCGGAATATCTTTTTTTCGCGAAAAAAAATTATTATAAAATTTTATTTAAAGTCAGCATATATTTAGATTTTTCTTAAAAAAATTACAGACACGCGTATTTTAATAAAATATTTATTTAATAATAAACCTACAAAAAATTTCATAATTTTTTTTTTATTGAATTGGGGTAACTCCAAATTTTATCAAAATTTGGTTCAGAGCACCGTGAAAAATGTATTAAATTAGCAAAATTTTAAACTATATCCACTCGGCGATGATTTCCTTATCAAAAGGAAAGTTTTTATATCCATATTGCCCTATTTTAAACATATTTTCTCCACCATATTGAATTTCTGATAAAACGCGAACAATCGCGAATTTCAAGAAAACCTGAAACACGTGTTCACTTAAATCGACGAGAGATTAAGATATGTAATATTGACATTTAAATCACAAAATTCTTCATACAAAAGAGTCAAAAACTTGTTTTTTTTGTAGAATATCCTTACAAACAGGAAATTTCTAGGAATGATTGAACATGCTATATATACCGCTGGACGCGCCTCAAAAAAACCTTTCATATGATACCAATATTGTGTATATTGTCTTTAGATAAATACCAAAATTCTACCAAAAACTAAAAAAAACGGTCCAGCTCGTGAGATCTCATTCCTAGACCCGAAATATTTTGGGAATCATCATAAAACAAACCAAGGTTTATTTTGAGGGGGGCACTTTTTTTGCTTTTTTTCTGTCCATATAAGGTGAGTCGGTCTAAAGTACATAAATCTGAAATATACATACAAATATTGAATTAGACCCAGAGACTACATATTCATTAAGATTACTTGTGTTTCATCTTCACTACTTTACAGAAAGTAATTGTAATAAAATTTGGTTTTAATTTCCCTTACTTTTTTGTAAATGTAATGAAAAAAATTTTATAAAATTTGTTTTCGTTGAAATGAAGAAGAAAAAAAAAATCGTTACTTTTCTGAAAGCGAAATACTTTTGATTTTTTCTACAGTTGCGTCTCTATTGGCAAATTTTTTCATTTTCATATTAAATATTGTTCTTGAGAAACACATTTTGGACATTTTATAACTTTAGACCACAAAATTGAAGCTTTAAGCAAGTAATCGGCATATTATAAACTCAAATTAAAGGACACGAAAAAAATGAATAAAAAATACTTGACATTGTATGAAAGTAATGGTAGTGAAAATCTATACCTGATTTTGTAATGAAAACTAAAATAAACTTAATTACGATTACTTAAATCTAATGGAAATTAAAAAATATTTAATTACTAATAATGAAAATAAAAGAAAAAACTTTTTATTCATTAAAATTACGTATTTGTAATGGTAATCAAATTGCGTAATGATCATTACAAAATAATTAGTTACTCCCAACCGTGCCTAGACAACTCGTGTGAGGCATAATATGAATTTTATAATAAACAACCAAAAATAAAATTTATATTGAATCTCGAGAAAAAATTATAATATAGCTAAAAATAAACACAAACAAAGCAATCTGTGTGGTTGATAACACAATATGTATGTTATTAATTTGTTGTGGCGTTCGATTCTAAATTGTATAGTTTTTAAGCGCGCTTAAATTTCAAAAATTATATTCGGATATGACGACTATATGATACTCTACACGACAATACAAATGTGGCCATATTTCGGGAAAGCGGATAAAATTCTGGCAAGCCAATTTCAAAATGTGGGTCTGGCTAAAATAGTTTTAGTTAATAAAAATCAGCACAAAGTGATTAACCCTTTACCACATATTTTAATTCTATAAAAACACTTTAGAAGAAACTTAAAATCCCGATATTGGAGATATCGAGATTTGAACTTTTTCGGGGCTCCGAACTATATGCTATTTCTTAGGTCAGATATTCTATTTTCCAAATTGGGTTGTTGCGTAATTATCTACACGACAATTTATCTCAAATGGCAAACATGAATTTCTCGGATTTTGGGGTCTTGAAACATTACATTTTAAAATTTTGCCTTCCAGCCGGGTCAGGCGATTAAAAGACAATTTATCAGTTAGATCTCGAGTTATGTTTTACGAATTGATTGATGATTCATGATGCGGGCTATAAAATTTTCGTAATTTTTCGACATTTAAAACGCTATCAAAAAATGAACCAGGATGGACTGAGCCAAAGTTGCACCTGTTTTGTTTTTGCCCCGTAATGTGCGCTATCTGCACTCAAAATAATACGTCTGTTGGCTGGACAGAAAAATTTGTTACTTTAACAAAATTTGTTCCTCTTTTTTGGCTTAAAATAAAATTTGTTGATTTTAACACCTTTTCTGTTAAATGTAACAAATTAAAATTTTTAGTAAAAAATTTGTAAAACCACAGTTTTATCTGTAATTATACTGAGTTTTAGAATTTATCCAAATTTAGGGTCTCGGGACCCTCCCCGGGACTAGTCCATATCATCTGATGGCATATAAGGGCACTCCAACGGAGCAAACATTTTGTCCGTTTTGCTCTATCTCGCTTAGTTTTCGAGATATGGGCATTTTATGAAGTGGAAAATTTTTATTCAAAATTTCCGAGGGACCAAGGTCGAAATTTTCATCAATTTTGCTCTATCTCTCTTAGTTTACGAGATATGTGCCATTTAAAAAAATCGGGAGGGAAAGAAATAGCGCCCTCTTTAAAGCTTCGGATACATTCGTGGCGCCATCTACCATGTAATAACAGTAACATGAAAATATTATATTTTAACAACAAAATTTGTAAAATTTAACGAATGAGTTCTTAAAAAATAGTTTTAAATAATTTTGAAAATTAAAACTCAAAATTAGTTAAAGTACTGAGAATTTTTAGTATTGTGTTAAATTAATTAAATTAACTAAAATCTTTGCTTAAATCAGTGTTTCAACTAAAAATTTGTTAAAAATTAGTCAAATCGATTTGAAACCGGTTTGACAGATTTTCGTACTGACGTATTATTTTAAGTGTGGTTAATGCAAGAAATTGCTTAAAATCGCTTTGTTTGTTAATACCATTTAATCTCCATACATTCAAGCTCAGATAGGATCTTTCCATTTCTATTGGGTTCTCTCCGATTTTAATAAGAGTTACATATGTGATAGAGCAGAAGAGAATCAGAGACACGCATTTTTTTAAGCGGTCCAATTTCTCATTTAAGTGTTAAAAAGTGAGTTCAAAAATCAACCCATTTTGTTTGAAACCATCCCAGGAAAATTTTTTGCAATCAGACCAATTCTGCAACTGGTACCACTGCAATAGATTCCATGGAACTGGTTCAACTTTCAGGAATGAAAATTATTGTTTTTTTTTATTTAAAATTTTTGAATCAAAATAAAAATTCGCCAGTAATAAAAATTGTTTAAATTTTTTTTTTCAACAAACAAGTTTAATTTAAAAAAACTTGGAGATTTGTCATATTAACAAAATATTTAAGTAATTCAATTAAAAACGTTGTTGAAATTGAATTTTAACATTTATTTTTATCACTTAAAATTTGGTGATATTTTTATCTTTGGAATTTAAAAGGTTGGTGCAAAAAAGTCTAATTTTGTTGAGTTTTAAGTCAGTTTTTCATTTTCGGGATTCTAACTTTTTTTTTTCAGTGGGGTGCAAATTGGGGTTTGACTGTTGACTTGTATTTGAATTATAGTAATAGTATATCAGTAATGTTTACTGAGTTGGATAAAAATTCTAGAAGAATAATTTTTTTATTGTATATCACTTTGCTGATTTAAATGTTTCTTATCTCATCTCATAAATATCTCAAACTGGCTTAATAGAAAAAGATACTCATACATATGAAATATTTAAATGCTGTTTGCGTTTATCGCACTTGAATGTTAATTAAATGTAAAGCTTTAAATTATCGTAGCAATCTGAACCAAACTCGTGTTATTTTTATTAGACAATTTAAAAGATCACAAAACAAAAGTATTAAATAAATTTTATCATATTTACCTACTTACTGCAGTGAATAGACAAGTGCACTGATGTAAAGACAAAAACAATGCTCGTTATTAGTTTTTCTTGCAGTACTGCTCATTCAAGAACCACTTTTCTATTGTATCACTTAATTTATTTAAGTGGTCATTAACATTTTCATTTTGAACAATATGAAAATCGATTCTCTTAAAATACTTGTAGGCCCTTTAACACACAAAAAAGACAACATTTTAACCTTTCTACAATATATATTATATACAAGACAAGACACAAAGAGCCAAAAAAAAAACTAAAAGAAATAAAAGGGAAAGTTAGTAGTAAACACCATAAAAGAAAATTGTTACAAGAACTTATTGATTTTCTATTTTCATTTTGCTTAATTTATGGTTGTTGCAAATAAAAAATATAAAACAAAATTATGTCACTTTTTTACTATCGATCAAAGACAAAGTGTATGACACAAAACAAGGTAATTGGAAAAATAAAAAATTTCCTTTAGGTCAATAATAAAAAGGAAAAAAAAAATAATAATAACAATAAAGTTATTTTCAATGACCCCCTCAATTAAATAATAGTTTATGTTGAGTGTAAGGGTAAACTATTGATACTAAATAGATTTATAAATTGAGAAAACTGAAAAAAAAAATCCTTTAGGCATCAAGACCAATGAATTTATTCATGTTCGTTTTACAAAGTTGTTGCTACGTAATTATAGTTGAAGGATTTTTATTTTTCTGCTCTCTTTTAAGAGTCGATGACCGTTTTCTAAACCAGAAAAATAATTTAAAAGCTGCAGTTTTTCAAATCCATTTATGTATATCTAAAAGAATTTACATCATCAGCATCAGTACTTTAAATTCTTGATTTGTACTTATTTTACATTAAGTGTATTTCAACTGATTTTACTATTTAATTTCATCTATTATGTATTAAAACTCTGCAGTCATGTAGTGAATTGCTCTATTTAATGTGTGTTTAACCTGGTAAATATAATTCGTTTAAATACAAACTCTCTTTTGACTTCCAACTGAGCATTTGGTAAAACCCGAAGCCAACAATCGAAGAAAACAAAAAAATAAAATAAAAGAAGACGTCATAACTGTTGGTTTAAGGTTACCATGGAGCTTGTGCAAAACATTATTTTTTCTTCTTTTAACTTAATTTTTAAATACTATATTTTTATTCATCTACATACTCCATTATTTGAGAGGACTTAAAGGAATTGAATCATTCTTAACAATTTGTAAAGCATTTATACACTAATAAAAAAAATCCCATACAAATAGATCAAAATTGTGCTGGCGCAAATACATGTACTATTTCCTGTTATTTTAGCAGAATTTTTACCTATACGGGCTTTTTTAGAGAAAATAACAAAAAAATTAGTTCAATTTAATCAGAACGCGTTTAACACACTTTTGAACTAACTTTTTTTTATGAGTGTATAACAATTTTCTAAGGGGTTGCATACAGTTCAACTACACTCATAGAAATAAATCTGTGGAATTAGTAGAAAAAGTTACTAAAAAACTGCTGATATATTTAAGTTAACTTTTAGTTAATTGAAAATAACAAATTGTCTGTAAAATCTGCAGAAAATTTTGCTAAATATTAGTAGACCAAAAATAGCAAAAATAAACTGTTATATCTACCAAGGTTGGTTACCAAAACGAATAACGGTAACGGTATCGAATTTTGTTTGTTTCGGTAACGGTAAAGCTAAAGGTATCTGAGACTGTTTCGGTAACGGTATACCGTTATCGAAACAGCAATACCGATATGTACCGGTATTATAAATTGCCTTAAAAACCTATAAAAACAATTTTAAAAATTTCGATGTTTTTAATTTCAAGTGTTAAAAATAAGCTTTCAATTTTTTTGTAAAAAAATCTCAAGATTTTTATAAAAAAGTAAAAAAAAAAAACATTTTATAAAAATTAATAAATACCGGTAAAAAAGCGGCAACTACCAATAAAAATAACGGTATCGGTAACGATAACGGTATTTTGAAATTTTTTTAGAGGTATTGGTAACGGTAGCGGTATTTAATTTGAAACGGTATTTTAGCGATAACAGTATTATAACGATAACGGTAGCCAACCTTGATATCTAGAAAATTTTTGCTATTTTTAAGCTAAATATAGTTGAATGCAAATAGCAGTCTGTCGTGCTAAAATCAGCAGAAATATTTGCTAAAAAAATAATTGTAAACTGCTGTTTTCAAAAGGCTCGATTTTTATTTGCATTTAAAAAAAATCGGAAAAAAAACTTGGAAAATTTTATAATTTTTTGTGATTTTTTAAGCTACCAATTATTTAGCAAAATTTTTATTCTGATTTTAGCAGGTTAATATGCTATTTTCCCATAACAAAAATTTAACTCAAATATAACTAAAATCGTGTGCATTTAACAGTTTTATTTTTGCTGTTCCTATATTACTAATATATAGCAAAAATAATCTGCCAATTTTAGCAGTTTTTTCTCCAGCATAATTTTTAACTAATTTTTAGTAGTTTTAACTAAATTTTTTACAGACTTTTTTTCTATTAGTGTATGATTGTATACCAGGTCTTAATTTTTTCAAGTTTTCAAACAAAATTTTAAAATTTTCCGTATTTAAAAAAAAAGAAGCATCGGATATAAGAGGGTTAAGAACAAATTCTTTTAAATATCTGCACTCTCAGATCTTTAAAAAATTGATTCAAAAAGAATTATTTTCAATGACAATTCCAAAAATATTATTTTTAAAGAAAATTCGCGCGAGTTATTTATATTTATAAAATTTTTTGTTGTGATTCGCAAATTATTATAAACTTTTAAATTCGTGCTTATTTTTAAACATACGGTTTTGTTCATTTTGGCATGAAAACCCTATAAAAATATTTTATTTTGATTGGTTGAAAATGTATCAGCCAATCAGAATACTTAAAAAACAAACATAGTACGACCCGAAATTTTAACTAAAGTCGACTTTAACAGAATCATTCATTTGAGAAATTTATGTAGTGAGACCATTGATTCATTAGAAGTAAATTTAATTTAGTATTTGAAGTTTTTATTAAATCAATGTATTCATTGAAAGTTTATTTCTTATAAACTTATTTAAGAAAAAAAATATAATTTGCAAATTTGCAAATTGTAATTCGCGAATAAAGAAATTGTAAGATAATTCGTGTGAATCAAAAAAAATCAAGATTTAATTCGCGAATCAAAGACAATTTCTATTGATTTCTTTTTAGAAATTGAATTATTACTGATGATTAAATTATTCTTTTAAAGGTCTGTGTACTCTTACTACATGTTTAAAAAAGTCAATGTATTTGTTCTAAATTCATTGAATATGTTTTAGTTTATGATGGCAAATTAGTGGCGCCATCATATACTAAACTTAGTTTTATTCACTTATACATAGAGAGTCTCAAACACACATGAACAACAAAAAGGACATTTACTTGTTTTAACAGTTAAACTATCAAACTATAGTATTTTTATACGTTAAGGGGACAGCCTGATTTAAAATACCGAAAAAATTGTCTGCATAACTCGATTGTATTTTTCCAAAAAATAAAAAAAAAAATAAACATCCCGGTGAAAAATGTTCATATACGCTCAAACATGTTCATATATGGTTTATGTATGGACACATATGAACAAATATGGATTTTTTATGAACATATATGGATTTTATATGAACATATATGGAAGTATATGTTATTCCATATATGGAAAAAATTTCATATACAGACATATATGGAAGCATCTGTTATTTCATATATGGAAATGGCACTCATATATGGACAAATATGAAAGTATATGTTATTCAATTTATGCAAAAGGGACTTGTATATGAACATTAGAGTGGTCCAAAAAAAAAAAAAAGTTGGAATTTTCATGCTCCACAACCCTACAAATATGCCACTTTGAAAAAAAATGTGATCTGATCAAAAAAATCACCAAAAAAGTTTTGTTTAGAGGTAGCACATCGTAATTGAAGTTTCGAGGTTGTACTGGTTCTATTATTTTTAATTAATTAAAAATAAGGGAAAAAATGAGAAAAATTAAATATAATTATTATGATCGCGACATATCAAATCTAATATATTTTTATGTGTACATTACGAATATGAAATCAAAATTGGAATCGGAGTCGCGGATTTCGCGAAATTTGAAAATTTTATACAAAATATGATCAACTTCGTTCAGGATGTTTTCTTATATTTACCAAGACGAAAATTTCTTTTTTGCATTAATATATATCTGTGGATTGTCCCATTATGTGAGATAGGGTTTTTGGCAGCAATAAAATTATAGCAATCTAAATAATAGCGAAATATTAAAAAATGTCAAATTTAAAATTAATTTGCAAGGATATCTGTTATCCTTTTTAAAATTAAAATCAGTGTTATATATAATGAAGGTCCTTGGTAAGTAAATTGCAAAAGTATAACAAATTGCATTTTTCGATAACAGCGTTTACAGGTAATTAGGAAAATATCTCAAAAAACTTGAGTTTTTTTGAATTTTCAAAAACCGCGAATAATTCATAAACCACAAATTTTTTTTAAGTTTCGATTGCTGATTCATAATCTGCGTTAAAATAAAGATCAGATTTGAGAAATTTGCGCATACAAGGCAAAACCAAGTTGAATTTTTAATTACATCTTTTCGGAAAATTTCGAAAATTTGACTAAAATATGTATTTTTTTGTATAAATTTAAAAAAAACCGCGAATTACTTAAAAGTTACTTAATTTTTTTCATTATTGAATTCAATTTCCTTATATTCACATTAATTAAGACCAGATTTAAAAAAAATTGTTAAATAAGAGCGTACAGGTTAAGAAATAATTAAATTTAAAGTCAGCACTACTTTTTGTATAAATTTTTCTAGAGATAAATTACTAATTCTTAAAAGACAACTTTTTGTGCTACCTCTAAATAACAGCCGATTTAGCTGAAACTTGGCACAGAGAGTTTTTAGACATTAAGGAATAGGGGCAACATTGTGGAGATCGCGAATTCCAACTTTCATGTTTTTTTGGACCACTCTAATGAACATATTTAGAAGAATACATTTTTCCATATATGTAAAAGGAACTCATATTTGGATAAATATGGAATTATATTTAATGCCATGAATAAAAAAAAGGAACATATGTAGCGCCTAATTTGAATGTCATTCATAAATTTATATCTATCGTACAACCTTATAATAAAGGACAGCAACGTTCGCATGTATTCGCATATATTTAATAAATGTATATGTTCATATATGTCCATATATGAACATATACTTAGGTGTTACCTCATTTTTCGGATCCATACATATATGGTTGAACCATAAATGTTCATATATGGACATTTTTTTTTTTTTTTTTTTTTTTTTTTTTAATAATAAATACAGCATTTATTTACTTCAAATTACATAACCAAAGCCCTGGGGCCATATATGATTAATAAAAGCTACTACAAAAAAATAATTTAAATAAAGATAATAAAAAAAAAAAATAATAATAAAAATAAATAATAATAAAAATAATTCACCGGGATACTAAAATTTCAGAACGAAATTCTAAGTAGTTTCAAAATGATGGCCTTTTGAACTCAAAAACTACAGTCACAATGTATGTGTTTTATAAATTTTTCTCACACCTTTGTTTTCAAAAAATAAATCCACTGTGTGCGGGATGAAGGCATCATTTTGATGCTAATTAAAATATATATAGTATATACCCGGGTAAATATTTTAATATGATGTCTTATATAATTATATCTTATCTGATAAGTTCCCATATACAACCACACACAATTTGATCCGAAAAATGGGTCATCTACATGTGTCTAATTATATCAAATTAGATATAATTTGGTACAATTTGATCCGAGATTTGTCCATATCCAGGATATCAAATTATATATACTGCCATATAAATATATCTGACTTTATATAATTAAACCAGATAGTAGGTAGGCTTTTTATGACTGGAAGTTATGCTTAACACCTATTAAGTTGACAATTGAAATTTTAAAGGCCCAAATTTTAGAAACAATAACCCAATGTTTAAAAATTTTCTACAAAAATTGGTTGTGTTTTATAAAAATGCATTCGAATGCTTTTGTCTTAGGAAACGTACGCATAACATTTTTAATATGAAATTATATATATAAAAAATAACTTAATTTGTTTATGGAGCCTTATATGGTTATATGTGAAGCCATGTTAATTTAAATCTTAATTTACAGATAACTAAAATTTATGTTGAACTATATATGAGTTTGTATAGGATTATATGTAAAGTTATATAAAATTACAAAAAAATATTTTTAGTATGGCGTCACATACATTTTTATGTAACTTTGCATGGAACCATATATAATCATATCGATCACTACATATATTTTTATTAATTTCATATGGCTTATGTAGTTATATATGGAGTAAGATTTGGGGACATATACTAGTATCAATTACCATATAAAAAATTTGTTCAAAAAATAATATCAATATCATGTGACTCCATTCATAGCCAGATATAGCACAATCACATTATATATGACCATATATAACTATTTTTACCCGGGTAGGTGCTTATGCATAATAATTTTAAAACCACGTTTATAAAATGAATTTTGTATGGAAAATTTGTTTTATAAGCTATTTGTAAATTTAAAAAGTGATTATACATATGATTCATATATTAACTATAAATAATTCAACATAAAATTCTCTTCAAGACGGGGCAAAAATATCTGTAAATGGCCGCTGCTCTAGCGGGACACGTCATGTGTTTTTGAAAAGTTTGAAAAACAACTTTATTCTGACCTTTTTTTTATTAATTTTTTTTTGCAAATAAAAAATGTAAGGGTCTAAATCTGGCTGACCCCTTATAGAAAAAATATAATAAAAATGTCCAACTTTATCCTATATTTTTTTTTATCGTCGTCGTAGACTGCCTTCGTCTGCTGCTACAAATGTGGTTGACTCATTCGTTTTGTTCCTTCGTTCGTTCGTCATTTACATACGCGCAAATACAAATAGCTGTAACATACAGTTCATAGTTCACCGTTTCACATTCTGTATTTTTCTATTTTTAAGGTTACATTGCTATTTTACTCTCCGTTCATTAGTGTTTCAAGTGTTTAGTATTAAAAACGAGTATAGTATTTGATTTTGTAACGTCTTTTATTTTTTTCCGTTAGTATTTAATTGAAAATATAGCAAATTTTTATATATATTTATATACAACGTAATATTGTTCCTTGTGAAATTGGTAATTGTAAGTACCTAACTTATTTTAATATGCATGTAAAAATAGTGAGTGTTAATTGTATTTTCGTTGAATATTTTAATTAAATAGTTAATTGCTTGTGTGTTTGCGCTAAAATAATAATCAATCATTTTTATTAACACCCTTTCCAAAGCATTTGTTGAAACTTTTTTGTTTTTCAATAAATTAAGGGATTTTTATGAATTATTTTTATGCGAAAATAAAATCGAAACTGTTTTTAAGTACATACATTTAATACTATAACTGTATTAAAAATTTTTTGATAGCATAATGGAAATTACATAACAATGAAATATTGTATATTACTAAAGAAGTTAAAGAATTGAGACATATGTGTATGGTCAGGTAAAATGCAAAACACCGTAACTGACAATTTAAATTTCTTTTACAGGAGAAGCTAAAAACGTCGACAGACATGTTAACAAATTTGTTTAAACAACTAATAGTTGTGATTATAGAATGGTAAAATATTAAGGGGAAAATGTTACTCAATCGCTCAACCCAATTTAAATTTCTACAGGACAAAAAAAAAAATTAGCATGTACGCTAACCTAATTCATCATAATCAGTAATAAAACCGGTTTATGAAAATTTTCTGTTATACCTGACGTTACACACAGAGAAAAAATATGCCATTTCGAACTGAAATTCGGTTCAGTCAACTAAAATAGGTTGGTACAACTGAATATTGGTTATCACAACAAAATTCGGTTTATACAACTGAATTTTAGTTGCAATACCCAAAATATTTAGGAATCACATTCCAATATGGTTTCACCAACCGAATTTATTGGTTGTATCAACCAAAATCTGCGGTTGGCAACTTTTTGTTCCTGTGTGTATAACTATATTGAATTTAAGAATATAATTGTTGCTTTGTTAATTTGTAAGCTTGATTGAAAATAGTTTTCATATTATTTTGCAGTGTAACAGTTTTAGTTTTCTATATAAAACAGTGTTAAAGGTGCGTTAAATTGCAATGTGCAGAATAGAATGGTTTTAATTTAACAGTTTAAGATCTGTCTATGACAAATAAAATTTTATCTAATGATATTTGCAAATAATTGATGACATTTGTTTTTACAAAATAAATGAAAAATTGTTGTACTATTACTACTCGTACTACACGATCTTTAAGGTTTGCCCTTTTTAGAAATCAATAAACATAACAATATTTATACAGTTATAACTAGGGCAAGGAATTTCATGCACTTAAATACGGAAAATATGTGTCTAAAAAAGAAAAATATGCATTAAAAATATAAGAAATATGCACGAAAAACTATTATTTTTGCAAAAATAATGCACTTTAAAACTTAAAAATATATTTAAGTTAGTTATTTTGCAAACAGACACAGAATTCGAAGATTCCCCATAGCCCATGTGAAAATCGAAATATATATGAACGTACACGAGCATAAATTGACTAGGATATGATCATACATGGGCATACATGATCATATACGTCCATGCATAGTTCAATGTATGACCATACATGATCTCATATATTTCCATATATCTTCGGATCCGAAATTTGAGGGTATATGACCGTACATGTTCATATATGACCATATATGCTCGCATATGATAAATGTATGCTCATATATGATCATATATGGCCATATAGCTACATATACCCTCAAATTTCGGATTCGAAGATATATTGAAATATATGAGATTATGTATGGTCATACATAGAACTATGGATGGACGTATATAAACATTTATGCCCACCCGATGAAAAATGTCCATATATGAACATTTATGGTTCAACCATATATGTATGGATCCGAAAAATGAGGTAACACCTAAGTATATGTTCATATATGGACATATATGAACATATATTATTAAATATATGCGAATACATACGAACGTTGCTGTCCTTTATTATAAGGTTGTACGATAGATATAAAATATGTATGACATTCAAATTAGGCGCTACATATGTTCCTTTTTTATTCATGGCACTAAATATAATTCCATATTTATCCAAATATGAGTTCCTTTTACATATATGGAAAAATGTATTCTTCGAAATATATTCATATACAAGTCCCTTTTGCATAAATTGAATAACATATACTTTCATATTTGTCCATATATGAGTGCCATTTCCATATATGTAATAACAGATGCTTCCATATATGTCTGTATATGAAATTTTTTCCATATATGGAATCACATATACTTCCATATATGTTCATATAAAATCCATATATGTTCATAAAAAATCCATATTTGTTCATATGTGTCCATACATAAACCATATATGAACATGTTTGAGCGTATATGAACATTTTTCACCGGGCATGCATGATCATATACTAGTCAATGTATGATCATGTATGTTCATTAGAGTGTCCCTTCAAAATAGATTTGTCATTACACCCCCCAGTTTTATTGGAAATGGTCCCAAATGGAAGAAATCGATTTTTTTTTTTGGAAAACGCTAACCCGTGCCGAAAGTTGGACGAAAATTGCCCCTTTTGGAAAAAAAGTGTATTATTATTAAAAATTCCCAAAATTCGAAATTTCGAAAAAAATTATTTTCTATTCCATTTATTCATTTATTATAGTCAAAATGATTCATACTTGGAATTTTGACTTCATCGTATATCATTAACCCACTTTAGCCTGGAATCCAAAATGACCCACGAATTTGAAAAAAATGCAAAAACGTATTTTTTAAAATTAATTTAAAAAATTTTTTTAAATGCCTAATTTGGAGATGTCGATTGCTATTTGTACCACATAATAGTTGATATTAAAGAAAAAAAATAAATTGGAAAAATGATAATTCGAGTTTGTGTTTTTGTGTCCTAATTCGTTAAGTTTTACTTTGACAAGCTTGAGTACAATTTTAGTAGCCCAATTTTTCGTCCTTGAGTTATTTTACAGTTGTGAGATTAATCATTAAATCTTAGAAATTTTTCTTATACTTTATTAAAAAAACTTCATCAGTTTACTGAAAATTTTAATTAAAACTTGTTCCCTATTCTTCGAGATCTTGTGCATTTTTCTCTTCTTCTTGAGCCGGAGGGTATTCATGATCGCGGTTTGATACAATACAAAAAAATCAGACTGTTATTTATAGTGCCCCACCGAACAGTTCGGCCAAAAAGCGACATTTGTTCAGTTTTTCGGTATTTAGAGGCATTCTTGAGAAATTTTGACACAGTGAAAATGTTTATTGAGCCGATTTAATGCGATTTTTAATGTCAAATTTAAGTTTAGCTGTAAAGTTAATTTTCGGCGGCCGAACAGTGAATTCATTGCTTAACTTCGGACTTTTTCTTAAATTTTACTCCCAAAATGGATTCCAATTGGCCCAACAAACATTTTTCCATAAGCAAAATTTGTCCATAATGCTTCAACATACCGAATATCGTGCAAACACATTTTGTGGCCGAACTGTTCGGTCGGACTCTAGTTATTTACATTTTCTTTGCCTTGAGTAGTTGTGAGGACGCAAACTGTGATTTTTTTTGTATTGTGTGCGAAATACCATCGTGAGTACCCTCTTTAATCTTGTTATCAAAAATATTGTTTTCGTGCTTTTAATTTCAATTTCGACAATTAAGAGTTTCGATTTTATTTTCAATTACAATTAAAAAAAAAAAAAATTCAGGAATCTTATTTTAAGTGTACGTTGTTTAATTTTTTTACGTACTCTTTGATCAGTTTCTCTCTTTTGTGCTTGCATGCTCATAATATTTATTTCAGAGACCGGGATAAAACGGGTAAGACACTCAACACAAAGATGCCGTCAGCACCAACACATACTGCCGAGGAGGCTCGTCTTCTGGGGTAAGATTTACAAGAAATTCAAAACATAAACGATAAAAAATAAAAAAGTGTATCCTTTAAGTAAGAATCTCAACAAAAAAATCCCTTTATTGTTGCATTTTGCTTTATATTATTTTTTAAAATTTAATTTCAAGAAAAATATTTTTTAATCCCAAGAAAATAACTTTAGCTTGCAGTTCGTTATGAAAATCTTACTAAAATCTTAAAATTAAACTACAATTTTGTATATTTTCCTCAAAAAAATATCAAGTATTTAGCTTTAGTAAACCCATTAAAATATTGTTATGATTTATTAGAAACTATAGTGTTTTTTTTATAAATATTTTTTAAAGTTGTTTTTGCATTTTGTTTTAAATTTGTAACAAAAAAATCATACTTTTTAGTAGTTCTTCCTATAATTTTCAGTTTCAGTACAAATATTCCATATCAAACAAACATTTTTTAGAGACCTCAATCAATATTCATAATTGCAATTAGTTTTTTTTCTTTTCTCTATGTTGGAAGACAACTCGAAATATAGAACCATTACATACAAAAAATTACCCACAAATACCTTTCAGTCACCCAAATACAACAATGACCCGCCCACCCACCCACCAACCAACCCTTTATTTAAAATTAAGAAGAAGAAAATAAATTCAAGTTTTTCTGTTTGGTTTTTACTAGATACCAATTCAGGTTTATCTTAAAAACTTTATCATTTTAAAAAAATTTATAATTAACTGTGTTTTGTTTTAATTTTATTTAAATTTCTATATAGAACCATGCCTGTTGATCCCATGGATGATATCGAGTTACGCTCTGTTCAGTTACAATTTCCCCATGCTCGTGGCTCGATTATAGATGCTTGCGATCAGAGGCGTATCCCCACTGATAAAGGTGATGTTTTGGTGGCCATACAAGGTGATACAACGAAACCAGCTATTTTAACTTACCATGATTTGGGTTTGAATTGTAAGTTTATTTTTAATTTTTAATTGGAATTTATAATTATTATGTTTTTTTCGCTATTTAGATGCCACAAGTTTTGCTGGCTTTTTCAATTTTCCATTAATGCGAGGTTTGTTGGAAAATTTCTGCGTTTATCATGTTACTGCTCCGGGTCAAGAAGAAGGTGCACAAACTTTACCAGAAGAGTAAGTTTATAAAAATTAACATTTTATATTTCCTCTGGGAATGGAACTTGTGACCATAAAATTGATAAACTATGACTAGGGCTTTGAAACTGCCAACATTTTTGAATTCCTGAGAATTGGGAATTTCTTGGAACACTCCCGGAAATACTGAAATAGTTTTTTATTCAGGATTTGCTAGTTACCTACCCAGTAACAACAATTGACTAAGTATGATACCAAATTTAACTGTCATTGGGTTAAATTCAAGATTAAGGCACACATGCTTTTCGGGTTTCTTTACAGAAGTCCAAACATCGTAATGGGTAAGATATTTAATTGATTTTATTCTTTCTTCGCTTCTATTTTGGGAATCCTGGAGAGTTTTGCGAATATTGAAATCGTGGTTGCTGGCTATTTTAATATTCACAACTCTTCATTGTTCCGCCATTCGAACGAGATGGTTCCCATTGAAACTTACTTCGAGCTTTTCACCGCACACAATCACCTGGAGCAGTTACTGAATAATACAATACACATTCAGTGTATTAAACGGTATTTCAGAATACTCTTCGCACCCTGAAAAGTACGAAGCGAGTTCGTTTGCACCGGTTCACTGTACCATTTCCGCGACAATTTTCTACCCTAAGCTTCGTAGTGTTTCACAGGCAGCCCCAAAGCACTCAAATATTATTTATGAAAAGGCTCTCTGGGTCGAACTCAACTATTTTTATCCCGCATTCACCTGGAAACTATGTTTCTTGGACGACAATGTTGAGGCCGCTGCGAAAATGGTAAGTCGCGTGATTTAGCTTGGAATGAAATTTTTTATTCATTCAAAGTACATTTCGGCTAAGCCCAAACAGCAATATCATTCAGTAATTGACGTAAGAATAGGAACTGAATGCCTCAAAGCAATAAGACGTAAAAAGTTTATGGATGAACGGCGTCTACGTTCTAAAGTTCTTGCTGCTCTCTTCCTAGGTTTTACGGATACCTTGAAGACATTTTTGATACTTGATAATATACCGCATAGTTATGGCACTTTTTTGGCCCAATCTATACAGTATATTAGTAAAAAATGTCTTCAAAGTGTTCGCAAGATCTAAGAAGAGTTTGAGGACAGTGCCCAAACTCAGCAAATATCTCCAGACTAAACTGTAGATCGAAAAAATGCGCTGTGCATATGTATGTTATGTATATACAATATATATATGGGTCATTCCATCTCAAATTGACCAATGGTTGGAACCGACCCCTTTCGATTTGGATGAATTTTAGTCAGAACTTTTCTTTCATCATATAACGAAGTTTTGCCAAAGAAAAAAATTACAAAATTTTTTTTCCAAAGTTAAATTATGACAAATGCCATAATTTTTCGCATTTTTTGTTTTGTTACGAGTTTATTTTTTGAATATCTCAAAAACTATGATAGCTACGAAGTGCATGTATTGAAAGCGTTTGTGTTCATCATCAGACAATAGTAGTGTACCGCATTCGGTTTGTGTGTAAATACACAACCTCTAAAACGATAGATAGGGTATGTGTTCCTTGGGCATTCCGTACACATGTTGGATACAGTTTATTTTTCTACTCTGGTTTTAAATCGTTATTGGTATTTTAGTGTCTGCCAACCATGTTTAAAAGGTGTTTTTTTGTAAGAAAATTATTTTTGAAAAAAAAACTGTTATACAAATAAACTGTTATACATATATATTTGTATTTTTCTATTTTTCGTGAAAAGTGTGTATTTTGTTTTCACGCAAATTTAATGTAAAAGAATATTATTTTTCTGGTGAAAAATTTACATTTTATGTTTATTGTGGTTGTGTATTTCATATTAAATATAAAAAAAGTGTTAATTTTCACAAATTAAGTTAGGACTTAAGGCCTTTAAAATTTTTTCAGGTGAAAAACAACTTACGGTGCTTAAATTAAAAAAAAGGTATTTACTCTCAAATTTTCAGTTACATTTATCCAACTATGGACGATCTGGCCAATCAATTACAATTTGTTTTATCTCACTTTGGCCTCAAGTCGGTAATTGGTTTTGGCATTGGTGCTGGCGCTAATATATTGGCACGTTTTGCTCTATCGCATCCCGATAAAGTTGGTGCCATGTGTCTTATTAATTGTGTCTCTACACAATCGGGCTGGATTGAATGGGGCTATCAAAGTTTTAATGCACGTTATCTACGTACCAAAGGTATGACACAAGGTGTTATTGATTACTTGATGTGGCATCATTTTGGTCGTAATCCCGAAGAACGTAATCATGATTTGGTCCAGGTTTACAAACAACACTTTGAACGTGGTATTAATCCCACCAATTTGGCGATGTTAATCAATTCGTACATACATCGTAATGATTTAAATATTTCACGTACACCACCTGGTACCCCAGGCACTGAACCATCTGCTGCAACTTTAAAAATGCCCATTATGAATATAACTGGAGCTTTATCGCCTCATGCTGATGATACGGTAACGTTTAATGGTCGTTTAGATCCTACCAACTCGACATGGATGAAGGTTTGTGTCCATTTTAATATTCTCCTTAGTCTTTAATTAATTTTTTGTTGTTTTCTTCTCTTATAGATTTCCGATTGTGCAATGGTTTTAGAAGAGCAACCGTCTAAATTGGCCGAAGCCTTTAGGCTTTTCTTACAAGGCGAAGGCTACGGTAAGTGTTAGACAAGATGTTAGCTGAGATTTTAGTCCTTTTTATTTCTCTAACTCTTAGTAAAACGATTTTATATCGTACACAACCACCAATTTATACTAAACTAAAAAAAAATAAAATTATATTCACATAAAAAAAAAAAAAATAATCGCAAAACAAATCGTTCGTACAAGCAATATTTAAAATAAAAACATTTTTTATATGACATTTTTTAAATTCAATACCTAAATTATATAAATATATAAACAGAACATTTTCATTAGTCAAAACTATTACAATTAGCTTTAAACAAAACTCTATATCGTTTTCATTATCTATAAATACACACAAATTTCAATTTTAGTTTTTTTTTTTTTTTGTTTATCTCTTTAATAAGCACTGGTTCTTTAAATCCTAGTCCCCATTAGTTTTAGGTTTTTCTTTTATTTTTGATTTTTAACTGCCCATGTAAGATATTTTGAAGTTATATTGGTTTACGGTTAATAGTTTATATGAATATTTTTTATTATTTTACTGTGTCAAATCAAGGGAGATTGGTTCATTTTTTGAAAACCTGATCAATAATATTGGACGTGTATTCCTGCCTTAAAAATATCTATAAATTTGTATCTATAAATCTATAAATTTGTATTTATAAATCTATAAATTTGTATAGAAAAATAATCAATTTAGCTGCGAAAAACTATAAAACTTAGGATGTCTGAAAATCTAAAATGAATTATGTAGAGAAAATTTGCCAGAAATGATCTATTCAAAATATTCTATAATATATAAAAATGCCATGGATATTAAAAGCTCTAATTCATTATTAACTTGTGTTGCATTTCTTTAAAGTATATGAATAGTTTAATAGGGTAATTGTCTTAAAATATCACAAAATTCATATGAAAATTCGAATTCTGAAAATTTTTCTCTTAACACAGAAATTCAAACATTTTTAATTTCAAAATCTTAGACTCTATTTTCTCAAACAGGAAGGTCTCATAATTTAATAACACTGATTATAACCTTTTTAAAAAGTGGATTATTCTTGATCCGGATGAATTTATTAAGTATGATTTTAGCAAAATTTGCAATGCTGCTATTTTAAAATGTCCGTCTAAATGGACTTTTTACATTTATCCAGCCTCAGGATCATTCACCCACCCCACCATAACGAGAATTCCCGAAAAACACTAAATTTGAAAACCCTATAGCAACATTATGAATATATCGTCCTCGAAATGGGGTTTGCCAGTAAGGTGCCGAGCGATTTGAAGAAAAAAACTTCCAATTCTAGCACAATATAATTGATTTTAAGAAATTATCTTCCTTGTTTAAAATTTGACACGGTTTTTTTTTGGGTTTTCTTTTCTGAAAAAATGTTGCTTTCTTAGAAGGTAACATTTTAAATGCATCGCCTGGCTCTCTCAGATGTACTTAGGGAGTGAGAATATTTCTCTGTTGAAATTTGTTAAGATGAAATATTGCTCGTCAGTAGACTAGTGGAGGTATCGTTATTCACGTATTTCAAATTTTATGTTACTCAATATTTTTAAAATTTCAAGTTTATTGAAGTTTTAATTTTGAAACAATATTTTTAAATCTGTTTGCACGCACTATTCACTATGTCCCTTACTATGAAATAGTATTTTAAACTTAAAGTCAACTTTAGTTTTAAACATACAGTTTTGTTCATTTTGTGTATGAAAAGTCTATCACAATACTTAACAAGCACCTTTGATACTTAACATGTCCAATAGTTAAGTACGTTGTACATTTTTAAAGTATTTGGAATCAGAACCAACTATTTATGTTCCCAGTAATTCACATTGTTTGAATTTAATTGTTCTTTTGTATATAAAATTGTTGATTTTAGCCTAAAAAAAGACTTTTGACCCGAGTTCGCAGGCAGTGCCGCTAAAAAACCATTACCGATTCAAACGTTTTTCAATTTACTACCGTTATCAATTCAATACAGATATCGAAATAGCAATATAACTGAAATACCGTCATCCTAAAAACCCCGATATCGAATTAAATAATACCGATAACCTCATCTTTCGATTACCAACCATACTTTTGATAGTCACGACTCATCACAACTTTGAATAGGCACGTAAATTACAATAATAGTAAATAGGTTTTTCACGATGAAAAAATTAAATTAATTTACGAACAAAACGATCCTATTTTATATTTAGAATTATGAAATAAAAATAAGTACAACCGCCGGAAGACATAAGCGCCTTGACACATTCAGTAGACTACTAATATATAATTCGTTTCCAAACAGTATTATGTTTTAATAGTACAAGAAAAATGTGAAATTATTTTATCAGAAAAGAAAACCTTATTAGTACATATATTTGAAATAAAACTCCTTTTTTATATAAAACGAACGATTTTTCCTTGAAACCCCCTTAATCCAATAATCTAAATTTAGCTTTAGCTTGTAAGCTTTCAATGTAGTTCTTTTTTTTTTAATTATAACCGAAATTAAGTTTAAACAAAAATATATAAATATTTATTTATAAACAAAAAATTGGCTTTGTGTTTTATAATGAAATATTTATATCAAAACAAAAATTTAAATCACGTTGCTTTTTGGTCTATGTTACTATTAAGACAACATTTGGAAATTAGACAATTGTGTTATATAAACTGGGTGCGAGTTTTTGGGATGCCAGTTAAACTTGGTTTAGTTAAATCAGCATTTAATCAGCTATCAAATTTGTCAAGAAATACTTAGGAGAACAGCCTTTTTATTGCCAATTTTTATCTTATTTTATATTAAGTAAAGTAAACCACATGCCAAAATCAGCATTCGAGTTTAGAACTACGTTACATTTATTTATTAAAGGAATTAAATATGCTAAAATCCCAAACGTATTTTACAAATTGTGAAAAATAATCTGTTGGAGGCATATCCCTATCCGGATTTCATTCTTGCCTAAGGAACTCGTCAGGGGACGCTGGTTTTAGAAATTCTGGAAATATTTGTTAAGTTAAATTACAAAATCAATGAGAATTTCTTTTTTTAGTTTAAAGGTAATCACCAGGGCAACCAGAAATATGCTCTAAAAATCCATTTTGTGCCCTTAAAAAATGCCATTAAAAAATTTTTATTAAAAAAAAATACATTTTGCAATTGGAGTATATTTTGTCAAATTTCTTTCAATTCCTAATGCACTGCCGCTATTTTGGATCCGCCACCTTGAATATTTTATTTGTGATTACCAGCCTCCAAAACAGCCGATGTGATCTTTTTTTAATATTAATTGCCCTTAATCGATCCTCCGATTGTTTTTCTTTCTATGGGCTCGATTCAATGTGCTACATCCTATAAACTTGGCCTTATATCCATATTTTGGGATGCGAGTTAAAGATGGTTTAATAAGTTACAAAATTTGTTAATAAAAAACAGGCTCTTTTTGTTTAAATTTTTAATCTAAATTAACATTTTCCATTTCACATTGTAAAATCATCTTCCTAGACCCGAACTACGTTATACTTAGTTTAAATTTAATCAATATCCCAAAAACTCGCTCCAATTGTGTTTTATTTTTATTTCTATACATTTTCTTTTAGTTAGTGAAAAATTTATATTGCTAGGTTTAAAAACAAAATTATATAAAAAGTATTTATTAAAAAATAAGTTTAACTTTGTTTCCAAAGAAATTTTTTTAAATAAAATTTAATATTAAAAATTTAAAATCGAAATTTTCTCTATTTGAAAGAAAGGCTGTAATTTAAAGCTTTTATGTTCTTTAACCGTCTTTTTTTTATTTTATTTTGTACATTTTAATTATTATTTATTTAAATATTTAATGTTCTTTAATTATTAATTTTAAGAAGATTTTTGCTTTCTCAAAACTATTTTTTTTTACAATTTGAAGCCAAATATGAACATTTTGTTAGCATGTTAATATGGCATGTTTAGTGTTCACTTCTTACACAATTTTGTTATTACTTTCGTTGTAAAACAATATTACAAATTTCACACATATTTTGTGCAATTTTGCACTTACACTACATCCACAAAGAAATATTATACACAACTTCATATAAACACAAAAATCAATCAAAAACAACGAAGTACAAGTTTCAAGTAATTTGGACCAAAAATATGTATTTTCTTTTCTTTTTTTCTTCTAAACCAAAAAAAAAAAAAAACTCAAATCAATCTCAAAAACATCATATCAAACCACCGCCACATCAACCACACTCATAAAAACGTTTTTGCCTTTCAAAAAATATTTTCAAAATTATCATTACCATTCATGCATCTCAATATGTCATATAATTAAATTTATAAAAATTATTTGCTAATCGTTTTATTTTCTGTATTTATTTTCCAACAAATTGAGTTGCATTTGATTTTATTTAAAATATTCATTTCAAATAATTTTTGGTTTTAAATTATGTATAAAAAATCGTTTGACTAATTAATTTTCAATATTAATTTTTCTTTTATAAAATTGGTTTTTTCTTTGCAAAACAATAAAAATATATATTCTCAAAACTTAATGTTGTGGTATGTATATAATGTGTTTTTTTTTTGAATAAAATATCGAACAAACAAATCTATTTGTATATTATATATTTTGGCATTACTTTCCCCTAGACAAATCTCAATAAAGCTTTATTTGTGAAATGAAACAAGATTTTGAAATATTTATTAAAATTTGAAGCAAATAATAAATGCTTCTATAGGTGTAGTAAATCAATACAATAAAACCAAAACACAAAAATCAATTGCACTTTACTAAATGTTGTGTTCCTAATGTAATAAAAAAACAAGAAATCCTTAAAAAAATAATTTTAAAAATTGTATCTCACAATATGTAACGCGAAAATGGGATTATTTATATCTAAGAAAGTTAAATAAAAATAAATCGTTTTCAACAAGGGCAGTTTGGTAATTAACTTATTTTAAATTACAAATTTTGAACTCAAATCTACACAAACATACCTTCACATTTTTAATCCTCAAGTCCAATTTACTTATTTTCAAATTTAAAATGCGTTTAGGTCTTTGAGTAAGGTACTTAAGCCCCCCATACATTTGCAATATTATGTCCAATATAATAGCACAGCATTTTTATCGTTTTGTCTTACACCATACAATAAATTGCAGCATATATGTAACAAAATTTTATGCAATATATAATTTCAACATAACCTCAAAATGCACACAAACATAAACAGCGCAAAACAGTGTTGCCAAAAGATATACAATATATTAAGCTGTGCAATAAAAATCAAAACCGTTTTGATTCACTCCATCATATTGCTAACCCTTCAATTTAATACACACACGGTCAATATTTTTACACAACTTGGACAGTTGCGCCATAATATTGCTAATGTATAGGCCGCTTTAAAGAAAATTTGTTAGTGCTACTATTAGCTGGAGCAGAATTTTTAGTTTCATTGATCATATCCATATATTCTATTCGTTGATCTTATCCACCGTTTGTCCCCTCCGACTATTTAGTAACTATAAAAGTTTTAATAAAACCTACCTTAACTGAAACGGACAAATTTAATAGCGAACATTTTAAGCTACATACTAACTGTTTTTGTTTTATTAACATAATATTTTATATATTAACACCACCTATGATGTCGTCAAACTATCTGTTAAATTAGTTTTTGAAAATCACGCCCAGAAACAGTTTACAAATATAAGAACCGCTTTCAATTTTCAAAATATTATGCCGGTAATTATATACAACAGCCATAAAATTTATATAAATCATTTTCAATTAACATTGATGTGCTGAATACAAATCTGTTAAGAAAAAGAATTTTAAAATATTGTTTCGAGAAAACGCGGTTTTCATTTTTGGTCGATACGACCCCCTTTTTTAAAACTTTGTGTTTAATATTGTACACATGGACTTAAAAATCATAAAGTTTACTTAAACATAATAAATATACATAAATTAGCATCTTATTTGTATAATCATGATGGTAGGTGCTCAAGGTCCTTTTACTGGATGTGCAAGGATGTTCAAAGTGATAGATTTTTGGTTTTATCCTTATCGATTTCAGATTTGCTCTTCAAATTTGCTAATATCTTTTTACATATAAACTAGATAAATGATTTGTTGTAAGCGTAACTTATTGTATTTCCAACATAACTAAGGTTAATTAACAATTATGTTAATTAATATTAACAACAGATATTCATAACTATGGTTAAGCACTATAAAACAGCTGATATGTGAGGTTCTAAATAATTTAGATATATAAAGACCTTATAAGTAAAAGTTACATCTAAAAAACATATATTTCCACAAAAAAATAAATTTTTTTAACGTAGATTAATTTAAATCGCCATTTTTTTTTTACTAGTGTTTCATAACTATAGCCGCACTTTCAGAAAAATGGATTTTAAAAAGTTAAAAGCACTTGAGTAAAAAATTAAATAAAATAATTTAATGTTAGATAAAGTCGACCTGATTTTAATTAATACCAGAAATTCCATTTGGCATCCACCATTGTCCACATTCCACAAAATTGTGGTGGAAGTTTTTTCGCATTAATTTAATAGACAGGACGATTTGAAAATGTCGCAAAAAATAACTTTGGCCTTATGGAGATTGTAGTTTTCCAATTAATGTGAAACAATTTGTGAGTTTTAAAATTTTTATTACAATTTTACGGTTTCAAATCGCCAAATGTTGTATCACAGGGGGAGAAATAAGAAAAAACTCCTTTTATTTATTGGGGAAATGTAAAACATGAGCTTATATTCATTTTAGGCCAAATTTTTATATCTTTCTTACTAAACTTATTACCAAAAATTAAGAATTTTTTAAGATAGAGAGAGAAAAGGTAGAATTCTGCAACAAAAAAAACAGTCTCTTGAAAGATTTTCAACATTTTTGTTTCGAAAAAATATTTTTTTTTTCGATTATAGTCCACTAATGTACGTCATAGCAACGACAAAGCGAAGAAACCCTACCTAAAGGAGGAACTCAAACATTAAGGGTCATATGCATAATCACTTTGAAAATTTTTAAGTGACTTATAAAACAAGTTTTCCCTACAAAATTCATCTTATAAATGTGTTATAAGGGTTTCAAATTATTTTGCATAGGCACTTAAATATTTTGCATAATTATTGAATAAATGAAGAAAATTTATTAGAAATTTTCACGTTATAAATATTCGAAAATGTCGAATTATTCGACACCAAAAAACAGGTTTCTCGAATAATTCGAAAACCGCCCTTTTTCAAAAACCGGTTTAAAAAAACCCGGAAATATAGAAAAAAACCGGTTTATCGAATAATTCGGAAACCGGTTTTGACAACTCTAGTAATTCCATAGCTTTAGAATTTTCAGTTTGAAAGCAACCTTGCGTAAGTGGCTTTTTTAGGGCTTTTCACACTGCGGTGCTGTTTTTCATAAAATTTAATAAACTTTTTTAGAACGTTCTAACAATAAGAGGGATTGCTTAGACGACATTGATTCTAATTATACAATCATATCATGATATTTATAAACTTAGAAAAGTTTGTCGGTAATATCTTCTGAAAATGAACGTTAAAACAATCTTATATGCAGTTCAAATGGCCACAAAGTTATTTACCTTTAAAATTACTAAAAACGTAATTATTTTTAACCGTTAAAAACAATTACTTTTGGGATTAGTTTCACAGTAACAAGTTCGGAGATACATATATTTTTTATGTTTGTTTGGTGACAATGTATAGAAAATGTGACTGGTTTTGCGTCAGTTCCTTTTCATTAGTTCGGTAACATTTTATTTTTGATGAATTCTGTGACATACTTTGGATTAGTTTGGTGACATATCACAAAATGTATAACATATGACTCATTCTTTGTCAGCTCCTTTGGGGTAGTCTTGTTACATTTCAAAGTATGCCTAAATTGTGTCAATTGTTCTCCTCCAATGATAATGCCAAGTGACGGGTCCCTTTTAATAAATAGACCGATCAAGCACCGATCCGTGCCACATTGGGTCATATCCTACGTGTCTCCTGGCGCCAATTCTAAACGAAAATTTTCAAAATCTTGACGAAATTTATTTATTTTTTTAAGATCTAACAAAAGTAACTGCTTGCTGCAAAAATATTGTTTAATTAGTTGCACTCAGATAAAAAAGTTAGTAAAAAAAATTGTAAACAGTTTTCAATCGCACTTTACTATTTTTGTACTGGTTTTTAGTACAATTTGTTTTAGTAATAATTTTGGCTGTTCTCTTATTACAAATTACGGATTTTTTTTTTTTACTAATTTTCGTTGCCGATTTCAGCAAAAGATATTACTAATTTTTCAACACCGAGTCCTAAACTTAGGAAAAAGAATATAGTTATTTAAAAGCAAGTGGATACTTAAGGATATTTTATTTACAAGAATTCGTTGATTTTTTAGAATTTTTGTTTAGTGTAATTTGTTATTTTTGATATATTCTTCGTTTGGAAATAAAACTCATAAAATTTTATTGTATCTCCAATGCATAAAAAGGAGAACCGTTTGCAATTTTTACTCCAAATTTCAAGTGTGATGAAGTAATAATACATTTTTTAAAATCGAAAGAAATAAAAGTATTTTTTTTTTTATTTAATTTGATTTTAATTTTTTTTTTTTAGATTTTACAATTTGTTTATTTTTTAGTACGTTTTTTTGCCAATTTCAGCGGAAATTGCAGTTTACAACAATTTACTGAAATTTAGTAGCGTCTACTAATTATTTATACACTCAAAATAGTTTGTAGTTTAAATTAACTGAAAATGTAATTTAAAACAAATGAAAAATCACTTGAAAACCGGTCTACTAACTTTTTTTTATAAATGTTAATAAATAAACTACAAAATCCTTTAAAAAAAAATATTTTTCATTTATTTTGTTTTTTTAACTTTTAAAAAATTAACTACAAAATCCATGAGAATAAATGATATTTAGTTTATTTCGTTTTTTGAACTGACCTAGAAATCTAAAAGGGTTTATTTTTTTTAAGAAAGCATTTAAAATGAAAATATTAACTGTAACAGAAAATCCATATTTTTATGTAATTTATTTTTTAAATAAAAGACAAAAACAGTTGAAAAATATATTTCTTTTCATTTTAACCGTCCGTCTGTCTGTCTGTCCATGCATTCTTGTGCGCACTCTACAGGTCGCAAATATTTAGATATTTTGATGAAACTTGGTACACAGACCTATGTTGGCCCAAGGATATTGATTTTGGTGAACATCGGTCCATGTTTAGACCTAGTGCCCATATAAGGGTCCCCTCAAAATTATATTTTTATACGCTGCAGGTCGCAAATATTAAGATATTTTGATGAAATTTGGTACACAGACCAAAGTTGGGCCAAGGACGAAGCCTATTGATTTTGATGAACATCGGTCCATGTTTAGACCTAGTGCCCATATAAGGGTCCCCCCAAAATTGGCTTGGTTACAAACTACAGGTCGGAAATATTAAGATATTTTAATGAAATTTGGTGCGCTGACTCACATTATAGAAAATTTGGACACAAGCCCCATTTTAACCCATTCGAATTTCGGATCCAAACATTAGTTGGCTTTTAACCAGACTGATGTAGGGTATTGTATAGTCGGCATGCCCGACTTTAACATTTTTACTCGTTTTTTTTTAATTTGGTCCTTGAACTAGTAAAAAATCTGATCTAGATAACTACACTGGTTTAGAATAACCAAAAACTAAAACTAAAGTTTGTTCCATTTTCGGCACGCTAAACAAATACATTTAAGTATATTATCAAACTGCCCTCCTGCTCCACAAAATTATATTTTTGTAATTCATTTGGAAAACTTTTTGGTCCAAAATAAATAAGTCTATAAAATATGAAATTTTATTAAATTTTAATATTCGAGGATGTAAATGAAACAAAAAAAGAAAACATTAGGAGAACTATCCCTTCTCCCTCCCGCCCCTTAGTATAGAAATGCACTCTATGTGTTTTCCCTTTTAGCATTAATAAGGCTTTGGTTTTAATTTTGTTTTAGTTTATTTAGCATTTTTATATTTTTATAATTTTTTTCTTTATAAAACTTGAATTTTTTATGATTTTTTGTTTGTTTATTTTTTTATATAAATATATTTGTGTGACAAATACAAAAAATAATCTATCAACAAAATATCAAAACAGCTGTGGGCTCTTTACAAAAGTTGGGACGCAAATTGTCAACGGTAAGCCAGAGTAATTCAACACATGTGGAATTAAGCGTGCAATAAAACAAACAGAGATGAGTTGAGAAATAAACAAAGAAGACGAGCGAAAATAAGCCCCCAACAATTTATATTTAAAATAAGTTAAAATATAAGTTTAAAAATACGAAAGAAATAGTTTGTAATATATTTTATATTTATTTTTTTTTATTGTTTGTTTTTTTTTATTTGCTTATTTATTTTGTTTTATATTTTTTCATTTGCTTATTAATAGAGTAGTTTGTAAAATATTTTTAGTTTTTTGTCTTTCTTTTGTTCACCATTTTTTCATTTGCTTATAAATGTTATTGTTATAATTTTTTTGTATTTAAATTTCTGTGTTTTATTTAATATATTATTAAATTTTAAGTTTGTTTTTTTTTTCTTTTGTTAATAATTTCATGTGTTTTTGTTAAAAAGAAAATGTTAAATTTTATTAAAAATTGTATGTGTCTTGTAAAGCACCTGCTTTTAAGATAATTTTAGGATCCTTTTATCTTTAGATTTTCTTTCTTAATTTTATTTTCATTCAAAATAATTGTTAACACAAACTTGCATTTTGTCAGAAGCCTACATTATTTAAATATAAATATATATAAAAAAACAATTTAGTGCTCTGTATACATACTACATTATACTATATAATTAAAAGAAAAATATTAAAAATAATAATAAAAAAAAGATTTTGTTTAAAATTAAAAAAAAAACCCTAAAACTAGCATTTTATTTTTGTGTTAAAAATAACACTGCGTGACATAAAATAAACATTAATATCGAGAGTTAATTATATAAAGTGTAAGACATGCTGATTTCGAAAATTCTATTAATATTTATAAGTTTATAATCTTTAATCTCCGTTCCACATAAGTTACCGCATAAGTTACCCAATGTAAACAAAAAGCGTTTCTATTGTCAAAATTTTATACAAATTGTTGTTTCAGGCAAATTGAGTTCTGGCAGGTACCCGTGGTTACGACGTGGAACAGACCTATTAAAATTTTTTCCGCCATATTAGGTTTTAAATTTCTGTTTCCTCGTTCATACTCAGCGACTCTAAATTCTTTACAAAAAATTAATTAAAATCCAAAATATTAATATTTAAATTTATGACTCCCATTTTGGATCCTCCATTTTGAATTTTTTATTTCAGATTTGTGCTAAACAAATGACACGAAAAATTCTATAAAACTAAATAAATAAATAAATCGCCATATTTTTTTTATCAAAATGGTACCAGGCCCAACAATTTTCTTATGTTTCGAGATGTATGCTAAAAATTCCAGTTCGCTGAAGAAATTTTTTATTGAAAATTTCAAAATTTTTTGACGCAAATTTTGCTTTATGATTTATTTATTAACCGTTATTATCCTGGCGTCATATGACGATACAACTTCTAAAACCTATATTTTCAAAACGGTATTCTATATAATAGCGAAGTAAAAAGCATAAAATTGTATAAAAGTTTGGCTATAACCACAAATAAAAAATTTAGCCATATCATTACAGCGTTGGCACATATTGATTTCAAAATCTCACTGACGGATTTTTTTAAAAAGCTAAACAAAAAACTCACAGAAAAGAGTTTTTTATCCTAAAAATTGAGTATTAACTTTTCTTTAAGAAATCTTGATTATTTATGTATATTTCAATTAAGAGAACACAATAAAAATATAAATTTTGAAAAAATCTGGATCCATTTAAGAATGTCATCGGGCTAACGTTTTGACTTTGATAGCAAATATCTTCGCTAGAGGACATGGTACGATAATAAAAAATGCAGAATAACCTTATTTGGTTGGGCATACCAATTTTCATTAAAAAAATCGCACGATTTCTTAATTCAGGAGAATATGGGTTAATAAAAGCTTAATACTAAAAACTTGAAAATTCCCCAAATATTTTGAAGAATTTACGATATTTTTAAAATTATTTGTCCTGGTGAAATGACCCACCCTAGTGACAAGAAACTGACGATACTCCCGTAAAGATTCTTTTTAAACTTTTTTTCTCCACATTCTAATTATGGTCAAAATTCATTATTGCTGGCCCACAGTACGCTGTGAAAAAAATATATCGGAACTTTTTTCATCAGGGGGGTAACCGCGTAACTCGATTCGAAAAAAAATTTTCGAATTCGTAAATCTTGTAAATATTGTTAAAAATATAATTCTGTATAAAAATTTTACATTTTAATTTATTTTTATCCTAAAACTTGTGCACTACACATAAAAATTTAAAAAGCAATATTTTTGCTAAAACTTTTCTTTTTACGAAAGGTACAAAATTTACGAATTCGAACATTTTTTTCGAATCGAGTTACGCGGTAACCCCCCAGGTTTCCATAGTTTTCTAAGTTTATCTGTTGAACGTTTACCTACTGTAAATTCCACTGTATTAGGTATGCCTTACATATCAATGATAAATTGTTGAAATTCTTCCCTTTAGTGCTTAATTTTGTCACGTAGTGTTGGAAAAGAAAATTTGGGATATTTCAAAAAGCTACACCTTTTTCTAAGCTTTATTTAATTATTTGTTTTTCAATCATCACGTCAACAAAAAAAAATCGATCAATTCATGATTAACATCACCATGAACATTACAGAAAAAAGGCTTAAAAATCCATTTACAACATTAAACAAATAAAAACTCATTTTAGCACTTTTCAGAAACATTATAAACTCATACAAACATTTTTTTTTTAAGAAAAATAAACATGACACTGAAAAAAATGTTACCCAAAAAATTTACACTTTTACTTAAAAAAAAAAAAAACACTAACTGAAAAAAATTAAAATACACCACAAAACTAAAAAAACCAAATAAAAACCTACATCATCCAGATCAAGTTTCGTAATAACAAAAGCAAATACCTACTACTACTATCCTCCCTAAAAAAAAAAACAAACAATTCAAAAAATGGGCTGCTGCTGGATGATATGGATCGACAATTAAAAAATTATTATCATAATGGAACTGATCTCTTAAATCAATCAAACGAATAAACAGCTACACCATTGTCAACACCAGTTTCATCGCCATGTGGTACTAAATATTTATCATATTCCAATATATTTTTTGCCAATTTCAAAGAGGAACAAGAACGTATTTTAGCCGAAAAAGTAAAACAGCAACCACGTATTCGCACCAATACTCGTCTCTGCCGTGAAACAGCCATCAATAATAACAATGATTTCAACTCTATACCATCGGCATCGACAACAACATCCCACAATGATCTGTTGGAGGATAATGGTAACAGTGTCCACATTAATGAAACTGCCAATATTTTATATGAAAATAATTCCGATGTATTAGACAACATTGACGAGTTGGATGAAGTTGAGGAATGTTCATTGCAAAAACACACCATTAATGGTACCCTATATACCGCTTCGTCCACTTTAGGTGGCGTTTCATCATCACAATCCAAAAAGATACGCATTACAGAAAATCCACTGCCCGAACCCGTTAGCTGTTAAATATCTTCATACTGGTTTCAATTTGAAAACTTCAACAAAGTAAAGGAAACATTTTCAGTAAGTTTATTATTTATTTTTATTTTAGACAAAGTATACGTTTAATATACGTCCTAATTCTTTGAAAATCTCAAATAAATTGGTCAAATCTAAAATTGTAGAAAATTAATTTTTAGATAGAGCTTAAAAGGCGGCTTTTATAAATCCAAAAAACTTAATATTAATTGAAAAAAAAGAAATCCTAAAAATTATTTAAAAACAAATTTTAGCTTTGAGCTGTAGAGACATTTTTCCTTTAAGGTTACAGAATAAAAAAAACGAGATAATATTTGTGGGGGTTAAAAAGTTTGATATAAATAAAATATTTAGTGTCAGTTTTTTTAGTGAGTGCGTGTTTTTATAACATGAGGATATTCACAGTTAATGCTATTTTAGTATTTACCGTAAATTTGACAACTTTCTATTAATCTTACTGCTATTTTACTACGATAGCACATTAGAATTTAAACTGTAAATTCCTTCAATATAACAATATTTCGTACAATAATTTAGAACTGCATTGAAGTATAAATATCAGTACAATAAAAATGGCAACATAAAAAGTAAAATTCGATCATACGAAGTATTTACATATATGAACGATCCTTGCAGTCAAACGACAGGTCGCAACACTGAAGATAATAAAATTTAGAAACTAATCAAAGCTGTTTCGTTATTTTTGTAAACAAGAAAACACTTATAGTCTAACCAAAAATTTAACAAAATATTGCAAAAAGCATATTCTTTATGGCCGAAACACAATATTTAATTTTTGCTAAGATACAACGGTATTATTGAAGTGGAAAACCTTTTTGAATAGGGATAAATAGTTTAAAGATGAAATTTTTAATTTTTTGGTGAAGGCAAGACTGCAAGCTTTTAAAGATCTGTATAAATTTTCTTCGTCGGAAGTAATAATGATGTTATATTTAACACAATAATGCTGAAATACACATTTTAAATGAGCTACCATTTAGTTTTTTTTTTTTTAATTTTTATTGGAAATTAAAATTAATTACTATTTCGATTTTTTTGTCTACTTTTACGCCATTACGGAGTATGTTCACTGCAAGCAAAAATGGAAAAATCAACTCTGAACACAAGAAAAATAGTTGCGAACCCTTTGCGAACTTTGAAGGGATAATTGAGGGGGTTTATATTTTATCTCATCAAATTGAAGTGATTATTAACAGAATATTTGTATGGAAATTTTCGAGATAATATACGAGATAATGCAAAAATCTTCAAGATAACTGAAACCTCGTTCATGTGAGTAGGGTATTACATAAGTTTGTAGTACTCAAGGACCAACCCTATTGGAAATAGTTAAAATCGTTCCATGTTTTGACGTAATCGCCACAGAAATGTCCCATCTAAGCTCGAATGTATTGAGCCTAAATAGTATAACCAAAGAGAATTTTTGTGATTTCTTGCATTGGACCAAAATAATTTTGTTCCCCAACTTTGGCTTAATTTCTTATGGTTAATTTTTTACAGCGCTATAAAGGCCGTTGGAAAAATTATGAAATTGTTATTGCCTTTGCGTAGTTTTTCGTTCTTTGGCATGAAATTATTAAATTAATCATACCAATTCGGAAACTATAATATTTTTTAAACGCGTTTTTATGGAATTATACCCAACCCTATGTAGAATAGTAGTGTCCAGAGAGAGAAACCCACTTTTTATAGACCTATTATACATTTTACTATATTTATTGCATCGCTAACTTATAACTGATTTTGTGCTGATGTTTGTAACATCAAAAATAGTGGACCTAGATATATTTTTTGTTTTTATTAAATACATCTAACATTAAGTGTATTTAAGAGAATAGAAAAGCTGTAAAAAATTTGTTTTTTGATAATAAAAAAATTCCAAAAAAACTGAAAAAAATCGGAATCTGAAGAAATTGTGGAATCCCGTAATATTTTGGAATCAGAATCGAATATCTGTTTCTCAATTTTAAGAAATCTTGAGATTTGAAATATCGAATTCTCTAGTGTGATTGCAAATTTTTAATTAATTAATACTACTCAACAGAAGTCAATCTTTTTTTTTTTTGATCAGCCTTCTAATAAAACTTGGCTTTTAAGAATTTTGACCTCCTAAAGCTAAAGTTAAAAAAGTTCTATCGACTCACTTTTCCGACTCGTGGGCCTTACTTTACAGGTCAACATTGTTGAACGGTACTTCAAAATATTTTATATTTTTTATGGATTTGATTTCCACAGAAAATTAATTACCTTTCATTTGGGTATAATATTGTCGGAAAAAGCTCAATATTGATTTAAGGACCAGTAAGGATCTCGAAAATTGCATTTTTTGGAGTTCTCCTTACAGTACTTGATTGTAAAAGAAAAAAATACTGAAAAATTGTTACCCAGAGTTGCAGTGGCAGTGACTTTATCGCTTAAGAGTAGTTTACATTATAGGATTGAGTGTTAGGATCTGTCAACAAAAACACGTGCTTAAGATTTTTTTGGCTGTCATACGATTTTTTTGGCAGCCATAAGATTTCTGATCTGATTTCCCATTTTTAGACTTTTTTCAAAAAATCGTTCTCTCTCATAAGATTTGCACACACAAAGTCATCTCTGTTGAGTTAGCTCTCTCACATTTAAAGTCTTTAAGATTTTAATTAGGATTATATTGCCAGTGTTATGATTTCTTCTACTTAAAATCATATGACTCAATCTTATAATGTAAACGGCTCTTTAGCTCTCATTATAAAGAACGATTGGGTAGTGTACTTTTTATGGAATTTCATAAAATCTTGTAAAATGCGACTATTTATTTTATTTACATCAAACTTAATTATAAATAAATAAACTATTTTATTTAAACTCCCTCTCACTGTTGTTTGTAGGTAGTTAAGTAGAACTTTTCCTTAAAGAAAATACTATGAAATTGTTAGAAAAAACGAGTAAAATTAAATGTAGAAAATAATGTCCATTTTAATTTAAAAACCAAAATTAGACTAAAAACTAATTTCCTAAGAGAATAAGCACAATACAAACGGAAATGGAATCTTAAATTGGCACGGGAAAAAATCAAAAAAAAAACGGAATTGTCATTAAAGGTAAACTTTTTTTTTTTTAATTTGTATTTGGTCAAGCTAAAGACTTTAAATATGTAAAAAAAACATTTATATTTGTATAATCTCTTCAATATTAATTTTTGCTCACATCTATTTTATTTTAGTTTTAATTCTCATTTCCATCAATAACTTTAATTTTTTAACAATTTACATTAAAATTTCAAAAACATATGTATGTTTTTGTTTACAAAATTGTAATGCTTTTGGAAAAATATGGCAAGATTAGTAAATAATCCGAAAGTGAAAATGAGAGAATAAAAAAGCCTTTGAAAAAATTAAATTGTATCTCTCACGGAAATCAATTTTGAATGTCAAAATTTATATAAAAAACGGATACCTTTGCTTTGTGTTTATACTCTAAATTAGTAATTATATAATGCCGCTAAATAAAACATTAAGTAACTCAAATGAAAGCTAAAGAAATTTAAAATAGTTTATTTGAAAATGGCACTTATCACCAGTTTTAAAATCACCAAACGAATCGCAATAACCCACGAAATGATAGAGTATCGTAAAAGATATCATACGAGTATTTTATAAAAATTTTCCTATTTTTCTGATCGTTTAAAGAAAATATCCAAATACAATTTATTATTAAAATACTTTAAATATTTTTCATAGAAATAAAAATGTTGCTATTTTTATATATTATGGTATCATAATTAATATGATCATATATTCGCGGAAAAGCGATAAAATCCCAGCAAAATATTTCATTACCAAATAAGTAGTTATATAATGAAACTAAAATCTTTTACTACTTATATGTAATTCGGCGTCATTAGGTACTAGTTATTTTTGGTAGACGAAGTCATTTTTATGAGCAGTCTAGCTTACGCGCAACTACTTATTCAATAACAAAAATAATGTGATATTGATTACAACTTATTTTTTATCTACTAATAAGTAGATTGATTTAATAACTTGCAACCACTTATTTTATAACTGCTTATCAGCATACGAATAATAACTTATTTTGGGAGCTACCTATTTTTTATACTTTTTTAATTAAGAGAGTAAGCAGGTGCAAAAATTGGACAACTACATACAAAAACAATTTTGTCGTATAAAATATTTAGTTTTGACACGGAATTATATGCAAAACCCTAATTCTAATGCTTATTATTCAGAAATTATTAATGAGCACTGATATTTTACTGGGATAGCGACAAAACGATATCTCCATTGCGCTGCCTGATATTTTTGACATTTTCATAAAAAAACGGTAATATTAACGAATGGGCATTTTTCTCGACAGCCCATATTACGTATCGTTTATATTATTGTAGGGCAAACTTATCACCGAAATAATATTGTTATCGAAACAATAGCTGTGTTTTCGACATAACTACACGTTAACTTTCAACGCAGATAATTATCAACGTTGAAAAGTCAACCTTTATACATTTTCCCACCTGAGTTAACTTCTTGGCGCTACTTCCAAAAAATTGTTACTGGCGTAGCTTTGATTATACCGGAAATATTATAAGCACTAACTGTTAAATTTTTTTTATACTCTAATCGGTTTAACTTAGAATTGCGTAAAAACGTAGGGTGATAGGTATGAGTGAAAATACAGCTAATATCGTTTGGCCTAAATAATAAATTTACAAAATCTTCATACCGACAACCAAATTTGAAATTTTCGTTTGGATGCGACTGTCTGTGATTAAGGAATTTTTGATAGGGCAATAGAGTTGTCAAACCCGGTTTCCGAATTATTCGATAAATCGAGTTTCTTCCGTATTTCCGGGTTTTCTAAACCGGTTTTTGAAATAGGACAGTTTTCGAATTATTCAAGAAACCGGTTTTTTCCTGTCGAATAATTCGACATTTTCAAATATTTTTAAGGTGAAAATTTCAAATAAATTTTCTTTATTAATTTAATAATAATTTAGTATTTGTTCCCTTCTTTAGTTAGGGTATATTCCGTTTGTCGTTCCTATGACGTACATTAGTAGACCATTGGCAAAAGAACTTATTTTTTCGGAAGAAATGCTAACATTTTTCAAAATTCAACATTTTCTCTCTATCTGGAAAAATTCTATTTTTATGATAATAAATTCAGTAGGAAAGATCTAAAAACGTTGTCCTAAGTTTCATAAGTTTCATTTTCCTCAATAAATAAAAGGAGTATTGTTTTATTTTTTAACTTTTCTCTCCCTGTGCTAAAATATTTTAGGATTTAAAAGCCTGAAATTGTAATAAAATTTTAAAAGTTACAAATTTTACAAATTCAATTTGCGACATTAAATGGTCCTGTCTATTAAACTGATGGGAAAAAAAATTTCTCCGCTATTTCGCAACAATTCCACGTAAGTGAAAAATCATTTTTGTTTTTTATGGAGGTTAATAGCTTTTTTGTCGCAAAAAGTACGAACAAAATACTTTGCTTTTAGATCTTTTTGAAACTGTTTTCTTATTTAGAAAAAACAAAAAGCGCCTTTAGAAAGAATGAATAACTTTTGGTTTTAAAAGTGGATTCGCGCTGGTAGAATAATTTATGCTGCGGATTGCTTTCAAGAAAGCAATAAAACTCACTCTGCAGAGTGGAGTACTCCAGCATTGTGAATCGATCTTTATTGTAAAAATCGTAGGTTTCAAAATTACTAGTAATTTTTTGTAAGTTTCATAAATAAAATTTTCTTATATCAGCAATACAAAATGATTATTTACAAAAACCGAAAAACCGGTTATTCAAACCGGTTTTTCAAAAAGGCGGTTTGTAGAAGTATTCGAAATAGGTCGAATACTTGACAATTCTATAGGGCAACCAAAATTCTGTTACCCCAGTCATATTTCAGCTGTCGCAATGGAATTTCTGGATTGACAACAAATTCGTTTGTCAACACGAATCTGTTTTCTTTGTGTTATTATGAAATTTTTATTTTTTAAAATAAAATTCAAAGCAGTCATTCTCAATGAAGTTCATAAGTGATTTGGTGGAAACTGGTAGTTAAATCTGATACAGATTTTGACAAATATTCGTATAATAAAGCAAGTAAAATTAAAAATCTTTATTCAGGATTTAAAGTGTAATTTCAAATTTAAAAATAAAATAATTTCAAAAAATAATTATAAATTTTTTTGTTCACTTTGTGCCTGAAAAACACATTAATACACAAATTAAAAAAAAACAAATTTTTTATTAAAAATAAATAAATTTATATAAAAAATCACACAAAAATACAGCGAGCTTGCATAAAGATAAGAAAAATGCTTATTTAAAATAATACCAACTAACTAAAAAAAATAATAGGGCACTTATGGTATATGTTTTATTTTTTAAATAATTTTTTTTATTTAATTCAAGCAATATTATTTGACAGTGCCTCTTAGAGAACTAATTTGTTTAAAAAAAAAACTGAAAAAAACTTTAAATGGAACCATTGTATAGCATATCAAATGTTATTAAAAAAAAACCTAAGGAATTTTTAATAATAAATTGATTTATTTATTTTTTTGATTTATTTCTTTAAATCTTAAAAAGTTAAAAAAAAAAATACCAAAATTATATGAAAATAAAAAATGTTACTTTACACCAGCTTAATGTTAAACAAAGTTATTGAAACTAAATAAAACTATAAAATAATATATTGTTAAAAATTTAAAGAATACAAGTAAAAGTTTAAAACTGCAACAAAAAAAAAACTTAAAAATTAGTAATAAAATATCAAATATTTTGCTTTTGTAATCTCAATAAAATATAAGAAAAATTGTGCATTCAAAATAAGCCTATGGACAAAAACTAAACCAAAAAACTAAACTTTATATAGTTTCTAATCAATAAAAATTATTTGAAAAGGCTTAAATCCTAATTTAAATGGTTGACTTAACGATGGGTAAGTATTCACAATAAAAACTCCTATACAAATTCACAAAACGCCACAAATCCAAATTTAACGGTAAAATAACATCCCAATAAAAAACCCCTGTCTTAAGCGAACGTGAGTAATTTCAAAAATGTCCGAGTTATTTCTAAAGTTTTTTGAACTGTTAGAAATGATTGATATAATGTCTTTTTGTTTACATGCTAGTTTTTACTATTTTTACCAGTTTTTTTTCCTCATAAATTCGTTTTTGACATGAAATGTGCAAATTTTTTAATTCAGTGGTTTCTATTTACTACTTCTGATACCATTTTCTTTCATTTAACTTGAAAAGAAAACCAGTTTTGGTAATTCTATGGCACTTTCTAAGTTTACTATTATTTTACTAGAAATGTAAACAAACAGACCTATAGTTAGATAGACTGTACTTTAAAACTAGGGCATGTATAGTTTTAGATTTTAATATCTTCATCTGTGGAAATGATGGCCATTTAAAAGTAGGAAAATTACAAAATTACTTGAAAATTACAAGAGTTGTTTCACTCGTTTAATTTTTTTACTCACACTTAGCTTGTAACTTTCAGATCAAAATCAATACAAAATGTTTGTGTAGTGGAATACAAAGGAATCCAAAATTTTCCGATTTATAAATTTTCGCAGTTCTTTCTATAGAGTACGTGCTCCATTTAATAAAATTTTGTTTTGAGAACATTATTTCACAGATGCTCTAATTTGCTACAGTTTGATTTCTCACAAAATTTTCAATAATTAGCGTAAATTTTCTGAAAATAGTTTTTTTTTTCTCATCTGACATTCGCAATTATTTTTTAAATTGGCTTACTTTTCGCATAAATTCAGTTTTTAAGAAAAAATAACGCTTAGTTTTAAAGCATAGTAAATTGGTTTTCATGTGGAACAATTTCATTCGAACTTTAAAGGCATATATGCTGCCATAAAAAATTTTTGAAAAGTCGCGATTTTAACATATAGCAGGCACTATCCACGGCTCTCATCTGAAAAACTGAACTGGTTTTAAGAGAGTTTCAGTGCAAAATAACAAAAAACGTAAAAAAGGTGGTATTTTTAATTAATTATTTTTATAGTTTTTAAGCAATTTTAATTAAATTGTAAAGTGCACTTGTGTTGTTTGATATGTTCTCTGGATTAGTTTTGTATAATTAGCACAAAATTTTGCTTATTACTATTAAAAAATACGCGTTAAAAAAACACTAAAAACTATTTCTCTTAAAACCAGTTTGCATATAAAATTAAACAGACTTTTTAACAGCAGTTGAGGCGGGTGGTTTGTCTTTAGTCTATATGGTCGTTGCATATAGGCCAGGGATGATAAAATTAGTACTATAGTACTTTTTGTGGTACAATTGGAACCTCAAAAGTACTATGGTACTCCTCTGACTCACTTAGTACTATTTACACATTTTGCGATTTTAAATTTTTTGTGCTTTTTTAATTTTCAGAGATATTATTGAGTTTATAGCGAACACATCAAATATCGGAGTTTTAAATAAAAAATACTTATGTTGCAAATATTTAAAATATTAGATGTTACTATTTATTAAAAACCCAAGTTGAAGACATAAAAAATGTTCTTTCGCATTTTTTTTTTTATTAAAATACGTATGTATACAAAAAAAATATTAAAAATTAGGAGAATTAAGAAATCTAGAAATTTTTGTATTTTTTTAAGGGGGTAATTTTCTAAAGCATTGCGTTATTTCCATAGAAATTGTTTTTGTTACAAAAACAATTTACATTGAAAGTTCCCTTCACTTCACCCAAGTGTTTTACGAAATTAGGTAGTAAATGATCAAAATGTTTTTCCCCATCAGAGCTCCTAAAGAATTTACTCATTCGATTTTCATTTCTGAATGATTAAATACCTAAAACCTATTTCGAAGAATCGAATGAATTCTTAATGCACCTAATGCAATCATCAATTTTTTTTGATTCGATTGTCAATCAATCTGTTAATTCGAAAATATTCTTATGATATTACAAGGTGGAATAGACCTGTAAATAACTTTAAAATAATATTCGCTTTAAAACGAAGTCAAATACGATATTCAGGGACCAGCTACTAAAAATTAAGCAAAAATGGCCTTACAAAAGAAACTGCTGAGATTGGCAGATTTTTTTTTTTATATATTTTTTATATTTAACTTTAAGTTCATTGAAAATAACAAATTACTTATACTCTAAAATCTGCAGAAAATATTAATATTAGTAGAGTAAAAATAGCAAAAATAAAATGTTATATCTACAAAATTTTTGTTAGTTTTTAGTTGAATGAAAATAGCAGTCTATCCCTCTAAAATCAACGGAAATAGTTGCTAAAAATAGTAAACTGCTGATTTCAGAAGACTATATTTTTATTTGTATTAAAAAAATAGAAAAAAAACTTTCTATATTTAAAATTTTTGGTAATTTTTAGTCCACTAATTATTATTTATTACTAATTTTAGCAGGGTAAGTTGTTATTTTATTGTTATTTATTTAATCAAATATAACTAAAATTTTGTATATGTATTTAACAGTTTCGTTTTTGCTGTTCTTATCTTGCTAATATTTTACAAAAGTAATCTGTTAGAATTTTTTTATGCAACGTAATTTTTAACTAATTTTTATTAGTTTCAACTAAAACTCTTAATTTTTTATGAGTTTTTATTTGTTAATTTATAATGATATAAAAATTAAATGAAAAAAATTTTTGATACTATAGAGATCAAAAAAGAACTATTTTTTAAGCTGGTTAGTACTATTTTAAAAATACCATTTATCATCCCTGATATAGGCAGCTATAGATGAATACATTTTTTTGTATTGAAATATTTTCCTTTGAATTGCTTCCTTACTAAGGAATTACATTTATTGAGGTCGATTGTACATTCGGCGACTAAAGTCGCTGAACTATCAAAAAACCATAAAAACCTATATAAAACGCTAAGTAGTGGTTTAAATATCAAGATTAGCACATCGCATTTATATCGCAAATATGGCCACAGGTCCTGTACTTACATTTTAACACAAAAAAATTCATATTAATTGAATTTGAAGAATTTTTTATATAAAAAACTGAATGGACAACCGCCAAACTTTAAAGACATTTAGCGAAAAATCTGTACCATTGATCGAAAAATAAAGTACGCCATTGTAATCAGCATGTCCGAAATATATAGAACTGATGGTCAGATCTCCATTAATTTTTTGAGTGTCATGCAGTGTTATTTAGCAAAATTTTTGATGATTTTAGAAGGTTAATTTCTAATTTCTATTACATAGGGGTTACACGATCAATTTTTGCCTTTCAAGTTTTGGGAAAACTTGACGGTCAATTTTTAAATTTATTCTTGTAAATTTATGTTTCTTTTTACAAATATTGTGCCGCAATAAAACACGATTGATAAGTGAATATTTCGGTATATCGACGAAATGATTTAAAAATAAAAATAAATAAAAAATCAATTTCTGCTGTCATGAAAATGTCTGTGGATAATGTGCAGAAAAAAATAAAGTCTTTTCTAACAGCCTACAGTGCGGAAACAGCCCGACCATTTTTAGTTCTTTCCTTGACGACGGCATCTTGAAAGCAAAATTGACTATCAAGTTGCATGCAGCCTACGTCACAGCTTCAAGTTTAACTGAATTTGACAAGCAGTATGTGTTATCAACTTGAAAGCAAAATCTTGATCGTGTAACCTCACTGTTAACTAAAATTTAACTCAAATATAAATAAAATTCTATAAATTGCTGTTCCTATTTTATATATTTAGCAAAAGTGCTCTGCTAATTTTAGCAGTTTTTTCTGCATGGTAATTTTTAACTCATTTTTACAGACTGTTTTCTATTAGTGTAGCAGCAATATTAATTATTGTCTGTTAATATACGCGTAAGGTAGAAATAACTGTTTCTTCAGATATACATATGTCCCCTTTTCCCTATATGTATTAATTTTTGCATAATTCTGGCAACACTGCTATCAAATGCAAATCCAGTTGTTTGGTTATAGCAAATTTACACTATGATCGAAATCGATTTAAAAGTATATTTCAATAGATTTCAACGGAAATCCAATAAAAATTTGGGATTTCAAACAGATTTCCCATAGGGAATGAAATCCCAATTTAATTTGGATTTTAGCGAAATCTCATCGAAATCCAAATTGAAATTCAATTTTCTCCCATATTTGCAGAAAAGTAGGGAAGTTTGCAGAAAAAGTGGCAACATTTAGCATTCATAAAATATTAATAGATAATAAATTTTAATAACTTAAAAAAATTAAGGAATAACATAATAAAGTCTGTTATTTTTAATTGAAATATTTAAAGTTGAAAACGGCTATTTTATTGTATTCGACGAAGAGAAGCTATGAAAATACATTTGATGGCGCCGGCAAGACCACTGACAAAATATTGAATATTTTAGCTTTCTACTAATCATCCCTATACTTAAACACATTTCTTTTCAAATATAACATCGTATCTTTCATAATATAATGTAGATTTCGAATTGGATTTCAAAACGAAATCTAGTGAACATTTTAACAATGTAAATTCGCTATTAGCTACAAGTATTTTTAATGACTGCCATACAATTTATATTTGTTTTTCCATAGTACTTAAAACAACTGCAATAAAAGTAAAATAACTACTGAGTTTACTTTCCTGACTACTACATTAATAAAATAAATAAGTTTATATTTTCTTTCTAATATGTATATACAAATTTTATTTACATATTTCCGTTAAATCTATAAAAATGTCCGTCCTTGTCACTTAATTACGGCAAACACAAACAGCTTTACTATTACAATAGCCACCACGGTTACCTCTCAACAAACAATGAGCAGCACAGGCGGAATGATTAACTCCTTTGCCACTCAATAAATCACAAGTAGCTCTTTTGTAGCGTCCGTGCAACTCTGGTTGAATTTCTTTCAAAGCTTCCAAACCATCACCAAGTTGGGCTTCTTCGGCAGCTTCAGCGGGTAAAGCCAAGGATAGCGATGCAAAGCAAACAGCCAAGCAGGCAGCAACAGCGAATACCATAAAGAATTTCATTTTGTAGTTATTGTAAATTGTATGAGAGTCCTGATATAATTTATTAAGTATTTTTGTATATTTCAGTTGATGTACTGATATTGTGTTTCCAATGTCTTTCACTATTTATATGCGTTAAATGTTACGTTTTGAGATCATTCATACATGCATATTTAAAATGGGTACTTTTTCTTCTTACTACGAATTTTTATAGCAGGGGACTTACATTTAATATTTAAAGTTTCTTCAAAATTATATTTATGTTCACCTTGAGGTGGTTGATTTGTGATAAGCTTAAGTTGAGATTAAGTAAAAGGTACTAATACTAATTTTTATCACTAGTTTTCGAGATTCACTTATATCAGCTAAAGTAAGCAACGAAACAATATTTTGTAGAACTTATCGTTTATTTTTTGTGATGAACATACATATTTATGATATAAATTTCATTAAAAAAGTGGGTTAACTTTAAGTAAAGTTTTGTAGGTACAACAGTTTTGTTTTGTTGTTTTTGGTTTACAAATATTCAGCTACATTTTTTGCTTATTTTAGCAGGATAAATTGTCATCTTCAATTAACTAAAATTTAACTCGAATACAACTACAATTTTTCATATTGATCCCAGATTAAGCTTATCGCAAATCCAACCATCTCAAGGTGAAAATAAATATAATTCTGAATTTATTTCAAATATTAAATGTAAGTCCCCTGCTATACATATTCGTAGTCAAAAGAAAAAGTACCCATCTTGAATATGAACACATATACGTATGAATGATTTCAAAACGTAACATTTAACGCATATAAATAGTGAAAGACATCGGAAACACAATATCAGTACATCAACTGAAATATACAAAAATACTTAATAAATTATATCAGGACTCGCATACAATTTACAATAACTACAAAATGAAATTCTTTATGGTATTCGCTGTTGCTTTCTGCTTGGCTGTTTGCTTTGCTTCGCTATCCTTGGCTTTACCCGCTGAAGCTGCTGAGGAAGCCCAACTTGTTGATGGTTTGGAAGCTTTGAAAGAAATTGAACCGGAGTTGCATGGACGCTACAAAAGAGCTACTTGTGATTTATTGAGTGGCAAAGGAGTTAATCATTCCGCCTGTGCTGCTCATTGTTTGTTGAGAGGTAACCGCGGTGGCTATTGTAATAGTAAAGCTGTTTGTGTTTGCCGCAATTAAGTGACACGAACGGAAATTTTTTTAGATTTAACGAAAATATGTAAATAAAATTTGTATGTATTAAAAAGAATATAAACTTATTTATTTTATCATTGATATAGTGGCAACGAGGATATAGGCTAAAGAGTTACCATACGAAAAAAGTGTACTCTTTGGTTGCCTTAAAATTTATATGGATTGGGATTCTGTTAATTCCCGTGAAGAATAAGAGAAACAAAAGGAAAACCGAAAAAGTTAACAGGGCACTGTTTTTATCGTTTCTTATGATTATTGATTAAAGCGGTAACAAAAACAACTTTAAGAATGAAATAAATAATCAATTTGAATTATTTTTTTTTATTGTTTTTAATGATGTTTTTTGCTTGTAAACCCGTTTTTATTAAATTTATTCTCTACATAAATTCCTATATGTAGGGAAAAAGGGAAAGACATTTTTAATTAGTTGAAAAATTTAGGTACCTTTTGTAATAAATGAAATCCACTTAAAAAATATTAAAAAGTTAAAACAATTTTTTTTGGAATTCTAATTTTTATAAATTAGGACCTACCGGCTCCTAGTTTCTATTTTTAACTTTTCCTTAAAATAAGCATATTTTAATAGACAATATTTAATAACGTTTTAAAGTCAATGTAAAAAAAAATTTTTTTTTTTTTATGAAAACATAAAAAAGCACTTTTTCATCAGTGGCATAAAAAAATACTTTTTTCTAAATGATTTTTTTCACAGTTACTGCCAGTTTTAGTCTTATTTTAACAAATATTTCCGAAAAAGTTAACAAATTTTCTTATGCCTGTGTTAAATTTTTAGTAAGTAAATTAATTTATATTTAAAAATAATCTTCGAACAATTCATCGACATTTCCATTCACACAGAATATTTGCAATTACACAATTACATGTAATTGTAATTGAAAAAAACTCAATTACAAAAATTTTACAAATTACAAGTAATTGTAATTGAAATGTTTTTGAAATCCCTCAGGTCTGGTGAAAAGACAAAAGTAGAATTTACTTCTGGCTCTCATAACAGTTATCTTGACAGAAACTCATAGCTAGTGCAGACACAGATTTATGTAGAGGAATGGTAATGAAAATATTGATTTTCATTACAAAATTTTCATTTTCATTTTAATTTTTTGTTTTTGTTTTCTGGGGGGTTACCGCGTAACTCGATTCGAAAAAAAATTTTCGAATTTGTAAATTTTGTACCTTTCGTAAAAAGGAAAGTTTTAGTAAAAATCTTACTTTTTGAATTTTTATGTGTAGTGTACAAGTTTTAGGATAAAAATAAATTAAAAAGTAGAATTTTTATACAGAATTATATTTTTAACAATATTTGCAAGATTTATAAATTCGAAAATTTTAACCCCCTGTTTTGTTTTTTATTTTTGGAACCCACAATAACGATTTATTGAAAAATAATGTTTTACATAAAAAAGTAAATAAATGATAATGAAATTTTGATTACATGTAAAAAATTATAAAGATTTTTTGTTTAATTTCATTTGTGTAGAAAATGGTATATATGTACCCAGGTAGAAATTGCCGACGTTACAACAAAAGTTGTACTGGAAGAGCACTGTTTTTTACGAAATGCCGGTACTACTTAAAACGTGCTTTGCCAGTACTGTTTTCTGAAAATTAACGAGCTTTTTTTAATCTATTAAAATTAACAATTTTATAAATTTTACGTATTTTTACATCTATTACACAATTATTTATGTAAGAGAGACATCACCATTCTTTTCTTGTGAAGTTTCGAAAGAATACATTAAAAATTTGTGATGTACACTAAGAGGATAGTAAAGTTCTAGCAAACTACTAAATTTGTTATTAAATGTACTGGGATAATACCAAAAAAATAAAATCCCAAGCCTGCGCCAACGTTGGGAAATAACTACGGCCAAGCGTTTATTGGGGTTATCATTTCGACAACATGCCAGTACAGTGAAAGTTAAAAATCCGACGATTTGCCAGTACATGTACTACCTTCTCCGATACCGGGCCGACATTGTGCCGTTTGTATTTTTCTACCCTACAGGCAATAAAAAAGTGTGCCGCACACCCTCCAATATGAAGTATTTTTGTAAGGTTTCAAAAAAAAATTTTTTTTGCCGAACGTAGGGGTTTTTAGTTACAGTCTAATGTCCACATTAATGTCCTAATCAATCATCGGTATTGTAAAATTAACAATTTGAAATAATCACTTCTAAGAAAATTTTCTTTAGTTTGTAAAATTTCCCCAAGAAAAATTACTTAGAACTCACAATGTCTTATCACCATATAGAGCCCAAGTTTCAAATGTAAATCCCCCACAAAATCTTTGCAAAAAGTAACTGTTTGAAGATAAAATTTCAGCTCAGAGATAGTTTGTAGCAAATATACATATATAAAACCCAAAGAAAATAATATAGCATCATCAGTATCATTAAGACAAATATAAATATCATATCAAGTAATTATTACAACAAAAATACAAACAAAATGAAATTCTTTATGGTATTCGCTGTTTTATTCTGTTTGGCTATCTCCTTTGCCTCGCAATCCTTCGCATCACTAGCTGAGGAATCTCAATTTGTTGATGGTTTGGAGGCTTTAACACAAGATGAGCCTGAGTTACATGGTCGTTACAAAAGAGCCATTTGTGATCTAGTAAGTGGTACTGGAATTAATCATTCTGGCTGTCCAGCCCATTGTTTGTTGAGAGGAAATCGTGCTGGTTATTGTAATGGCAGAGCTGTTTGTGTGTGTCGTAATTAAATTAAGAAAGTTTGTCTATTTATTCTTAAGTTAGTTAATAAAATATAAATATGTTTTTAATTAATTGATCTGTATATATATGTTTTTACTCAGATCGTGTACTTTTTTCCATAAAAATTTAACATTTATAACTGTTTTAAGCAACAGTAACATTTGGTGTTGTTTTAGCTTTTAAGCTGGATTCACAATGCTGGATACAGAACGGAGTGTACTAAAATAGAGACGACATGATAGAAAGACAGTTATTTGCGAAAAATAAAGAAACAACATCCACTGTAGAGACTGAATGGGGGGGGGGGGTGGTTAAAGTATCCCCCATTTTGTTTATTGTGAATCGGCATAGGAAAACATGTGAATCTTCCATTTGGTATAGGATGTGTTCAGAAAACTTATGTAAAACACTACGAGAAACATTTTTAAGCAACAATTTAACCCTCTAACCTTTTTGACCCTTTTTTGCTATGTTTAAGCTAAATTTAAAATTAGCAGAAATATTTGGTAAAAAAATTGTAAACTGATGTTTTCGAAAGGCTCGATTTTTATTTGCATTTCAAAAAAATCGGAAAAAATTTCGAAAATATTAAATTTTTTGTGATTTTTTAGGCTACAATTTATTTAACAATTTTTTGCTGATTTTAGCAGGTTAATTCGCTATTTTCCATTAACAGAAATTTAATTTTTTGCTGTTCCTGTATTACTAATATAAAGCAAAAATAATCTGCTAATTTTGGCAGTTTTTTCTGCAGCATCATTTTTAACTAATTTTTAGTAATTTTAACTAATTTTTTTTAGACTTTTCTATTAGTGTATGATCGAGTGCTTGAGCTGGTATCAAGCAATTAAGCAGCATGTATCAAGCAAAATGGGTACATTTTAGAGATGAGCGATCCGGTGATTTTTGAATAACGCTGCTACCAGTGATCGTGATTTTCAAATCAGCGTTCTTTTAAACAGTGACCGTGATCACGGGTTTGTAATAGAGATGGGCGATCCGGCGATTTTTCAGTAACATTGTTCTCAGTGAAATCGTGAAATGTTCAAATCGTTGTTCTTTTAAACTGTGATTGTGATCACGGTTTTTCTATGGAAAAGACTGCGATTTTCTGATAAATAAACGAAATAATATTTATGGCGAGTTTTTAAGATGTCAGTTAAACTTGGCTTAGTTAAACCGAAAACGAATCTTGTCAGCCATTTCAAAGTTTATTAACAAAAATTTGCCGGAAAAACTTTTTCTCGAGTATAATTTCTTTCTTTATTGAAATAAAACAAAATAAACCACATTTTGAAAGCAGTATTCGAGTTACAAACTGCGTTAAACTAAGTTTAAAGATAATCCACTTCCTAAAAACTGGGCCTTAAAAGAAGAATAGTTGCGACCGGTAACAAAGACATGATAGAAGGAGACATTTTATTCAGAAGAGTGCAGAAAGAAAGAGAAAGCAAGTCACTGTTATTGAAAAAAAACATGCATTACTGTGCACAATGAAATTTGCAAGAAAGAATAGTACAAAAATATTAAAAGAACGACATTCCGAGTAACTGCGACTTGAAATATTTGATCACTGCCGCTACCAGTGATTTATCAATAACTGTGATTAAATCACCGGTATGAAAATATCGCTCATCTCTAACGGTAACGGTTTAATAGAACGGTGATTTGAAAATCACGATCACTGGTAGCAGCGTTATTCAAAAATCACCGGATCGCTCATCTCTAATTTTAAGATTCATTATTTCAGAGCGCTCTAAAATTTGTTGGCGCTGTAATTTATTTTTTCTTTAAAAATCGTTTTGGACCAATTTCGAAATTCAAGAAGTTTTTGTGCACTGCTGGAGGTTTCAACTTACACAAGTGGGAATTGAACTAAAACTTTTCTGGCAACACTGCAACAACTGTAAATAAGATTTATACAAATTCGAACAAATATTTAGCAAATAACAACACCTATTTAAAAATGATAAAAAAAATTGCGAAATTTTGACTAGACAAACCCCTAATTTGCTCTTAGTCAAATTAAAGATATCTTTCTTCTTCTCTCATTCTCTTTTAAATATTCTCTTACAGTTATCACCAAATGTTACAATTCCATTTTGGTTTTTTTGTTTACAGTGATGCATTTTTCTTCTTGCTTTGAATTTTTCTCACTAAACAACAATCATTCGTTAACGAACTTTTTAAGCGAGCGGACGTGTTAACAATTGAAAGCACGGGATTTTGCTTTTAATTTAACAAAATTGTTAATTTTTTTAATATTTGATTAACAGATACTTTTCTTGTTTCAAGGAAAAACAAGTGATATAAAAAATATTTTGTTTATTATTTCAGAAAATAATAAAATTTTTTCAAAACGACTTTGTGATTACAAAAAATTATCACTCATTCAATATTTAAGCTGCTGAAAGAGTTGGCTGTTAACGCAATCGATCGGTCGATTGAAATCGGACAATATTTTGAAAATACATAAAATATTGTATACTAACTACTGCTATAATGACAGTTAAGGTTTCTAATTACTTTGCGCGTTTCTTTTATTATTATTTTCGGTTTTAATATTCGTTTTTTTGTGAGTTGACGTTTGTTATTGAGTGCAAATACAGCAGTAATAACAAAAAAAGGTTTTTTGTTAAATGAATTAAATTATTGCAAAAGAAGTTTGTTTCTTTAAATTAAAAAAAAGTAAATTTTAAACATTAAGAAAAAAATTCAAGCTAATTAAAGTAAAAATACTAAAAAAGTGTTTTTAAAAGGGGAGAGAAAAAAGAGTATACAAAGTGTGCAAAAAGATAAAAAAAAAAACAAAAACAAAGGGGTTTCTTGATAAATGCAAACCAACAATAATAAATTAACAAATATATTAAAAATTAAATAAACAGGTGTAAATAAATAAGTGATTCCCTGGAAAATTAACACAATACTAAGAAATTTACTGAAATAAAAAAGATTAAAATACGATCGTTTCAAAGAATATCATAAATTATAAAAAATCTTTACAACATTGATAAAATCGACACATGCAACAGTTTAATCAATATGAACAATATTTCAATTAAATGTTAACTGCAGTAGCAACAATAACAGCAACATCACTACAAATATGTTGATCTTACGTGGATTATTGTCATCACCATCATTGTTGTTGCATAGTTTTAGTTGTTGCAAAGATTGTTGTCATGATTATTGTCATTATATGACATCTACTACAGAATTACCATTTACTGAGTAAACATTAACTACGACGACAAACTAAATGCGTTTTTAGTTTTTTTTTTATAATATCTGTTATAATAATATCGGTTACGCTACATTGATTTTTTCTACAAGAAAAAATCTAAAATATAAAAAAAAACAGCAAAAAAAAAATTCAAACTTGTTCCGCTTCAGTGATCGACATCAAGAAATTTAGACAATCATATCAAATCAAAAACTTCCAACCAACAATTATTATAATAATAAAATAATTATTATACACAAAAATAATAACAAAAACAAAACGTTTTTAGTTTTTTTTTTCGCAAAAAAAACTTTATTAAATTAATTATAATCCGTGTTTACTTACTTGTTTGCGACAAAAATGGCCATATTATTAAAATTAGGATTAATTTTGGGTGTTCTGCTCATGCTACTGGATTTATCAATGGCTGGCACTTCTGGTTATGTGGATCATGGTGATACAAAAGGTAAGTTTTGTTTTTTTTTTTTTTTTTTTTAATAAGAGTCAGTTATCACTAATGCCTTTCAAAATATTTGATAAGTTTTATACAAAAGCTGAAATTAATAAGAACAAAAAAAAAATTCATTTAATAGTGCAAATAAGATACTGACGATCAGGGATGGCAGAACTCAAGCACGCGAGCTAGTTTTCTTGTCACGCAAAATACTGTTAAAGAACAATTTATTTTATACACCAATGTTGGGCAAATGAGGCCCATTGGGCCGCATGCGGCCCTTTGCTGATTTTTGTGCGGCCCTTGTTGAAATTTAAATTTGGATTTTTTTTATTTCAAAAATTTTTTTTAATATCTTATTTCACAATGTTCTAAAATTTTGTAATTTTCTAACCGAAATTCTAATACAGCAAAACAAAAACTTCATAATTATTTGACCTCTCAAAAAGCACTTTATTGACTGCGCCTTTGAAATAGTGCTGGTAAATTCGGGTACTTTTCAATACTCCATATAAATGTTTATGAATCTGCGGATAATATTTTTTCTTAACAACTTCTTCAGGCACATCTACACGGGATAGAAAACTCGCTGGAGTTTATGAAAATGTAGCTCTGTATAAGTCTACGAAATGTAATCTCTAGCCCATTGAAAATTGCTGTCAATAATAATTTCTTTAATTAGTAATTTCTTTAGTTTATTAAATGCACCTTTTGGTATTTGGAGAAAAAAATATTCTTTAAAATACAACAATTTTAATAAAAACAAATACTTGACAACTAGAGATTACACTTTTACGATGAAAATTAGTGCCAACTATATTAGAGATGACAAATTTAGCTCAAACTCTACGAGATTTCTAACCCGTGTATTTAGATGTGCCTTTTGAAAGATGTTTAGGTATATATTTTTCGTTATTGTAAAGCTTTTGAACTCCAAATACCTTTGTTTTAATTGACATTTTCTAGAGATTATACCGACAAATTTTTTTTAAGTGTACACTAATAGAAAAAAAGTCCGTAAAAAATTTAGTTAAAACTACTAAAAATTAGTTAAAAATGATGCTGCAGAAAAAAACTGCTAAATTAGCAGATTATTTTTGCTATATATTAGTAATATAGGAACAGCAAAAATAAAACTGTTAAATATACAGAATTTTAGTTATATTTGAGCTAAATTTTTGTAAATGGAGAATAGCAAATTAACCTGCTTAAATCAGCAAAAATTTTTGCTAAATAATTAGTAGCCTAAAAAATCACCAAAAAATTTAAAATTTTCGAAGTTTTTTTTCGATTTTTTTAAATGCAAATAAAAATCGAGCCTTTTGAAAACAGCAGTTTACAATTTTTTAGCAAATATATCTGCTGATTTTAGCAGAATAGACTGCTATTTGCATTCAACTAATTTTAGCTTAAAAATAGCAACAATTTTGTAGATTTAACAGTTTATTTTAGCTATTTTTAGTCTACAAATATTTAGCAAAATTTTCTGCAAATTTTACAGTACAATTTGCTATTTTCAATTAACTAAAAGTTAGCTTAAATATTACTAAAATTCTGTAAATTTAACAGTTTTAATTTTACTGTTCTCATTTTACTAGTATTTAGTAAAAAAATCTGCTAATTTCTGCAGCATCATTTTTAATTAATTTTTAGTAACTTTTTCTGCTATTTTTACAGATTTATTTCTATGAGTGATTAAATCAGTCTTTCAGTCGATTTTTAGATCTTCGTCTTTACGCCCGTTTATCCTTTAAAATTTTTAAAACAACCCTACGGGAAATTTTAACAAACTGTCACCGAACTGGCCCCTTTATATGAAATAGACTGGTCACTTTTACATGGCGTTGTCATAGGAGGTGGAAATTGACCCCTTGCGACATGTCACAAGACAAATCCCAGGACAGGTCCCTGAAATTGAGAGTTCAGTAACCTGTCCTAGGATTTGTCTTGTGACATGTCACAAGGGGTCAATTTCCACCTCCTATGACAACGCCATGTAAAAGTGACCAGTCTATTTCATATAAAGGGGCCAGTTCGGTGACAGTTTGTTAAAATTTCCCGTAGGGAAGCTATAGGTCGCAAATGTGAAGATATTTGGATTAAATTGGTATTTGGACTTCTTTCGATTTGTCCAACCCTTTCTAAATTTCATTAAAATCGGTTCGTATTTAGAACTAGCCCACTTACAAGAGTTCTTGTGAAAAAGTCGAAACGATGAAAAACGTTGCTTTTAGAAGGCCTCTTATTGCTTAAACTACCCATCAAAAACAAAAATGTAATTTTTCTTTGCCCTCTTACGGTATTCACCACGGTGAAAAACCAATGAAGATGTTAAATTTGAAGAGAATATATTTATTAAAACTGACTAATTTAAATTTTTCATTATTGCAAATAGTCGAAAGCTTTTGGTCGACTTTTTCCGATGCTGCTTTTCTGCATTCACGAGCTGGCAACATTAGTTAAATAATTTTTTAAGATACATCTTCGAATAAATTATATTTGTTACCTGACCCAGATTTCATAATATATTGCAAATATATCCCAGGCCCGATTACTGAATGTCTAATTAGCTACTAATTGGGACTTGAACTGACACACACATATGTATGTTATTATGTCCCACATAAAATTTGAATTTAACTGTCGGCTAACTTTTAACTGGACATTTAGTAATCGGGCCTTAATATTTTCTTAACTAAAAACTTTAATTTAGTCTTTCTTTTTAGACTTTTATTTTTAAAATAACGTCATTTTGTTTATTTTTTTCTTCTTCGTTCATTTCATATTGTATATTTGTGCTTATCATAACGTAATTTTAAACCAAGCAAAAATTTAAATAAAATTGAAAAACAACACTTCTTAACTCATAAAAAACAGTTAGTACAAAAGTTTGCTAGACATTTTCTAATTCAATTCAATTAATTTTTATATTGTATTGTCTTTAAATTTAGAATTTAACTAATTTTTTTGTAATTTCAATTTTTCATAACAATTTATTACATCCATATTTTAATTAATTTTGCATGCTAACATTTCGTAATTTGTATTTATCAATTTTAGAAATTTGCTAGTTAATTTGAGTCATAATTGTTTTCAAATCATCATATTTTTGCGGGACTTTTATGAGTGTATGATAAGCAATATTATTTTTCTATAAAAATAAAAACAAATCGTAATATTAGTCATTTTACTTGATTTTTGATAATATTTTTTACCTTTAAAATTTGAAATGAATTTTTAAAATATGGGCTACATGTGTCTTATTATAACATTTTCCTTTATTGTTGAATGCATTTTACATATTTTGCAACATAACATCTGCATTTTTTCCTTCATGCAGTGATCATGATCATCAGTATTTTATGTACGTCATAGTATAAACTTCACCTGCACTTTTGAAAAGATCTTAATGCACTTTTAAACTCTAAACAATTGTTGTGATAAAGACAGGCCTATAAAACTAAACAAAAAAAGAAAAAAAACAAATACAGGTCTAAAGAGTTTCAACTTTGCTTTGTTGTTTGTTATTATTGCTTACAGTGCTGCCAGACGGGTTTGAAGTAAAATCGGCAAACTAAAAGCAGGAAATATACACAGAGAATACAGATTCATTGGGACAACCGAATTTCTTGCCAACCGAATAATTTGGTTGCAGCAACCAAATGTTAGTGTGGCAACATTTGCGAAAAAGGAGACACGGAGAAGACTGGAAGATAAACAAAAATCTAAAAGTATAATGTTTGTATGTGTCTGTTTGATCACTTCTAAAGTAAAAACAATAACAGAAAGCTAAATAAGAAAGAAAATTATGAGTTAACTACATTTCATTCTAGGCCTTACTTGGGTGAGATGGCTAAGCTATCGCACTTTAGTTGCGTTTGTAATGTTGGAATAGGCACAGGTTCGATTCCTACAGCCGACGGGTTGTTGAAAAATTATCATATAGAGACATCTGCCAATAAAATATAAACAATAATACAATTTAATGGAAAATCACTGATGAAGCCTGTCCACAGAAAAAGGCAAAAACTAGATCTAGTCTGATTTGCAAATTAATGTGTTTATAATTTTTAGATTTGATTTGCAAATTAATGTGTTTATATTTTTTAGAGAAAAAATACTCATAAATAGAATATTCTAGGAATGTAAGGCCTGATTACTAAATGTCTCGTTAAAACTTAACGGCAAAGCAATAACAAATGTGTCACTTAAAATCCCAGGTGTTAGCTAAATGTACATTGAGAAAATAAGACTAAAAATAATTATAGACTTTAAATTCTAAAGGATTTCTAATTAACCCATTAGCGTAAAAATAGAATCTAGGGAGAGAATAGAATAAAATTAGATTTATCTGAAAGTCAAGGTATCAAAAGGTATCATATGAATTTTTTTGATTAAATTTGTAAGTTATCCTTGTAAATTGCCGTGGAGAAAAAATGGCAAAACGGCTCTCCTGTACGTACTGTGTTTAGATTAGGTAGTTTTAAGATTTAATTTGACAAGCTTGTTTATAATTATAGTTTAAGTTTATAAAAAAATTAACATTAATATTACGGTGCATGGGTAAATTTCAACAAAAGAACCTTTTAAAACTGGGAAAACTGGGCCAATCTGGTAACTCTGGACGAGGAGTATATAGAAAGAAGCTCTCTCAAGCATAATATTTGATATCTTATATTTATTCATGCTTCTTCTTTTAGTTGTTGTTGATTTTTTTGCTGTTGTTATTTTGATATGATATTGCTGTTGGATTGTTAAGAAAAAGTATGTGTGTGAGAAAAATATACAATAATAAAAACAAATGTTATTTGCAGAGTCTTAATTAATTAATTCTTTTCTTCTGTTTTAATAATATTTTACTCTGAACTGAAAATTATAAAATTTTTATAAATAATGCTTCATAAAATTGCACTCAATGATATTTTCATCGAAGTAATGAAATTCTTACAAAATATCATGCACTGGCATAGCACTGGGTAGAATATTTATTTGGGATGCTTTGCCAACGTTTCTAAAGAGCATTTTCCAGTACAATATAGTCGGAAGTTGCCACCGAAAAAAAAAACGAAAAACAACAAATGTTATGGTACGTAGCGCCAACAATTCGTCAGCCACCGATATCATTATAAGGGTGGGCCGTTTTATAAGGATAAAACTTTGTGCCATCGATTTTTCGATAGATTTTGGCATGAGGAAAAAAAGTTCCACTACGACATATCAAAAAAATCATTTTCGAGTCGCCCAAATTTTGACCCAAACTCGTCTAAAAACCCAAAAAAAAAACATTTTTTTTCGAAAAAATGATATCGCCATCGTTTTAAGCGTGCAATTTTACCTTTGATAGAATATATTTAAAAAATTTGAAATCGAAATTTTGAATTTTTTTAACAAACCAAGTTTAAAACCCTTAAAAATTAACGCGTAAAGGAGATCGATTTTTCGACAAAAACTCGTCCAAAACCTTAAGAAAAGCATTTTTTTGGAAAAACTGTTATCGCCATCGTTTTTAGCGTACAATTTCACCTTGAAAAGGTAATATTTAAAAAAAAAATTAAATCAGCTGATTTTTTTTTTATTATAAACGGATCAAATTATCGTTTTTTAGTTTTGTTTAGTAAAATCTACTTTTTCTTGGTGTTGCGAATATTAGTTCCCCGATGCTTTTCCGACACTTTTTGAACAACTGATCCGAGCGCATAATGACTTTAGCATTTTAAGATTGGGAAATGACATTTTGCCAGCGCTTGTACCACCTATTTAAGTGGGTGTTTTTTTATAACATTTTAATAAAAAAATATTTCATTTAATGCAAAATGCAAATATTTTTATCACAGGAAATTTTATATTTTTTATTATATCCCTGATTTTTGTGTTCAAAGTGTATACAACAAAAATTCTGAGTGAAACTTGTTTTAAACACAAATCAGTCTGTATCTATTTTTGGTCTACTTCTAAGAAATTCAAAATAAAATGAAGGCGAAAGAAAATCGACAAGTTTTGGTCCTTTTTTGTTTAGGAGCATGTTTAAAAAAGGGAGCTGGAGCAGTGCTGTTCGACCCTTGCTTGTCCATTTTATATCCTTTTTATAACATGCAGGAGTCTCCCCATCATATTGTATTCTGCCAATGTTTGGCTAATTTCCAAAAAGGGAGCAGCTAATAACCCATATAATTACCGGCCAATCATAACTTACTTTTACGTGATCGACACCATGACTTTTGTAAAATTTGTCCTACCTCTTAGTTTTACTTTGGGAACGTGGAGTAGATTTTTTCACCGATTTGCTGAGAAATATTTTTAAGGTGTTTGATCGTGTGAGTCATGGCGCACTTTTATTAATGCTTGTTACTTTTGGTTTTGGTAATGACTTATCTTGGCTTATATTGTACTTCCTCAGAGTTCACTCTATACGTGTTGTCATAGATGGAATCTTATTCGAAGAGTTGCAACTGAATTCAGGCACACCGCAAGTTTTCCTTCTTTCTCCTTTTCTTTTTCTCATCTTTCTTAATAGCTTTCGAGTTCAAACTTTTAACCCTATCTTCTCTTTTTCCGTTGACAGCAATATTTTTCACTATCTTTCGATTGTATGCCTAGCATTTTAGAGTTTGAGGGCAAAAGGCAGATTGTAAATTCATTAATTAAGATCTTTTGACAATCTAGGAGAGGGGTCTTGCAAATGAAATAATTTAATACACGTAAGACCCACTGTTGTCTGCTGAGGCATAGGGCTGTGGGATATCCAACGCCATCTGTACATTTAAAAAAATTGATATTCTTGATGTTCTGGGCATAAGAATGCCGTTAGAATAACTACACTTGTAAAGTGTCGAATGAAGCGTTCAAATGTGTAGATTTTTGAAACGATTCAAGAAGTACTTAAACCCATCCGAACTCCTTACTCTATACCACCCATATCCGGCCCAAAAAAGAAATACAACTCTTATATATCAGCAAAAGCTTAAAAGTTTATTTTGTTTCATTGTTTATTTTACAAAGGAGGTGGCCGGCATCGCTTATCAATGACAGTAGGAATACCGCTCTATTGACTCCTTAGATCATCTGAATGTAAAGTAAATACATAGAAAGGAAAAAAGGAATTCAATTTAACGATCCATAAAACCCCATTTTCTTTGAATAAAACCAAAAATATATTCGTTTCGGGCCCATTTATGCATTCTGATTATCCGACATGAACCAAAAGACAAATTCACCTAATCAGAGAATTTGTAAGTAAGTACGCCAATAAAAAATCACTTGTAATTCTATAGTGCTTTTTTTGCAGGGGGTTTGTTGTCCGTACAACTTTTCCTCAGGAATAAATTCTTTTACAACTCAGATTATTTATACAGTACATATCGTATACAAATGTTTTATGCACGATGTTGCTGCAACTCTACTTGTTTTATACTTTTATACACACGTATTGTATATGGCTATTAAGACCTATAAAACCGGTTTTTATACTGATATTGCCAATACTGGTAAGTTTGTTTTATATATGCTTTAGAAGTTGTACAAGAGGAAGGTAAAAAAACAAACCATGGCATGGCAAAAAAAATAACGAAATTTTACAACAATAATGACAACAACTTGTAACATACGAGTCTCATATAGTCACTTACTATCCACACCATATCAGTTAATATTGTCTCAAGTATAAGGAAAGTATCCTCGATGGGAATGTTTCATACATAATAGTCGCAAGTACGTATATAGATTTAACTTTGTTAAAGTTACTCTCAAATTTTGAATTATGGTTCAAAAGTAATTTTTGCATTTTCGCTCATAAATTTTGCACCCGTCGACAGATTTAACACATTCTCAATGTCGAATTACTTAGGATAATGAACAACTTTTTTGTACAAAACTCAAACTCAAACAAAACTCTACACTTTATACTTATTTGGAGTATGATTTTAAAGGAATTACTAGCTGGTGTGGACCCAGTAGAAAATATAAAAAAATGCTTGTAAAAATATGGATTAGTTATAATCCTTAGCAACGATTTACAAACACCAGTATTTTTCAAATATCGTCTAATGTTGACAGTGATCATATAACAAATGAAAAATATTTCTATATTAAACTCACGCCTATAAAAATCAACAAGATTGTCTATAACAAACAGCTAATCTAAGATTACTCCTCTTCTTACGAAATGTTGCGTAAAATTCTTAAAAACTAAAATTATCCGAATATCTATAATCAAGGATTACAAAAAAGGAAACAATCTCATAGATAGGTACAGCAACGACAAAAGAATTTTAAAAATCTTAAAATCTTTCACATAGTTAACATACCATAGAATGTAAGAATAAGAAGTCTTAAAAATCCAAAGCATTACATATCTAGATACTTAAGGATAAGAATGAGCAAGAACAAGGCTCATCTGTATAAAATACTAACAAGCCGACAAGATTTTGTAAAAGAAAAAAAGTAAAAAGGAGTCGACGAGGTAGACCTTTAAATAATATAGCATCCATAAAACCGGGCTAGACAGTAAAATGCACAATCAATGTCATTCATGAAACTCTGCTTCTCAACGAAATTCTGAACAAACAATAAGTTTGCTTGATATTCTTTATACTTCTGTTACAAAGACAGGTAAAATACAGGAATGAAATAAAAAAAAAATCCAAACAAATTAATGAAGAAAACAGTTTTGAAAATTTTAAATGTTTTTTGTTTGATTTTCGGTTGTAGTGTTACTAACTAATGTTGTTGTTGTTATTGCTGATAGTGGAGGTTTGGTTGCTTCGTTGGTTTATTTTGGTGGTGTTGGCTGATTCCAATAGCACAGCACAACAACCGCTCAGGTAGTTTAAAATATGATTTCGGTACAATACACTTTGCTTTTCAACTCAACTACACCATGGGAATTTACGTAGAAAACCTGTTCGTTTATAATAAAGGAAAAATATATTTTTTGTAGTTTTTTCTGCAGTTTTTGTTTTGTTATGAAGGAAGAAAGGAATGAAACTAAAGGAGGAACAGATGTTAAAACAAAACAAAAAAAAAAAACAACTGATTTTATATTCATTTATAGTAGAGGGAGGATATTTTGATTTATTATAGAAAAAAAAAATCAAAAAGGAAAGGAAACCATTGAAAGGGAAACAAAAATTAAATTCAAAGAATTATTTTCATAATATTTTAATAGAAAAATAATGTAATTTATACTACATAAATATAATATATATGGGTGATATCAAAAAATGTGATAAAAACCATGTAACCATGTAGATTTGAGTTATATATTTGGATATATATCAACGCACTGTTTTATAAAATTTATAACAATCTGACAAATTTTTGGTTAATACATAAAATTTGTGACTCATTTTATAGGCCAAATGTAAACTCCGTAACCAGTAACCCATAAGGTTTTTTAACTTTAATAGCTTATATTTTAATAACCAATGAAGCTAAACACTAACTGTAAGAATTTTTATGAAGAGGAAAAGTAACGCTTTTAACAAAAATTAATACATTTTACAAACTTCTTCGTATATCTATACACACGACTTCAACTCTGTAACGATTTTTCGTCATAATTTTTGATAAAAATGCATACACCAGAATTTTGGAGTTATCTATTAATTATAGTGCGAAAAGTATAATGTTATTTACACTCAAATGATCGTTGGACTGTAAATAATCATCTAGTATAACAGACTTGAAGTTTTTCGGCAGCATATAACATCCTCGAGATGAAAAAGGATGTCTTTAATAAGATTTGAAAAAATTTTGTAAACTCCGTTCCTAATTTTTACACCAAACTATTTAACGAGTAAGAAAAACAATGGCATATTTGGATTCACCTTGTAGGCATCATACGATTTTGTTTTGGAAATAAAATTCTGACAAAGCGTTTCTGAACGAAAACGAAAAAAGTAACCAAATGTAAATAAACTCCGTTACTGTAAACTCCGTTACCAAAATTGTTTGCATCAGATTGCACTCAAAAAAATGTAGGTAAATGTTTAAAATATTTTAAAATAACCATAAACAGAGGTGATTCAACTAATATTTATGCGTCAAAAGATGATTCAACTAATAATTTTGCGTCAAATCAAAAAAAGTTATCAGTTTTTTACCCGAAACTGCTGGAGCGAAAAACTATTGATTTTGCATTTCATTGGTTTGGAATCGATATTTCGAGCCATTACTGACATTAGTTTGAAAAATTAAATTTGTTTCAGACAATTTAAGAATTTTTTGATCGCAAAATGTTGTTTTTAATATATTATTTTGTAACTTCGCAACCCCGGAATGGATTTTAAAAAATTTTATATTTTTGAAAAGCATTTAAAAGTACCAAAAATACAAAATTAACTAAAAAAAATAAAAAAAATTTTAGCGGAATGAATTGTATTTTTATTCGCGAAACCGCCAATTTGATAAACACAAATTGTATATTATTGGAAAGCATGTTGAAAACCCAAATACGAAAAACTAATAAATTGAAGAAAATTCGTACGCAATTTATTTTGTTATATCTTTTGCTTGTGGAAATGTAAACTCCGTTACCATAATAAAAATTTAAATTGTGCAAAAAAAGTCATTGCGACAACTTGTTGAAGAGATTTTTTGCAATTAGGTTTATAATGACCAGGGCAAGGACTTTCATGCACTAAAAAATCGAAAATATGCGCTTAAAATATGCACTATAAAATGGAAAATATGCACTTAAATATGCATTTATAACGAAATATGCACTAAAAACCAAAAAATATGCAATTAAAAATAATGTTTTTTTTAATTATATTTATTAAAAACTAACATAAACGTAAAAATTCAGGTATCGGTTACAATAAGCTTGTTCGTTTACGAGTTACTATATTTACTACAGCTGGAAAAATTCAATACAAAAAGTAAACAAAACTTTGCAATTGTAGTAAAAGTAGTAAGAAATTGGAGTAAACGAACACACTGAATATGTCTTCAAATACACATAGTTAAATATATTTTTGTGTGTGGTATTTTACCTGAAAAAAACTTTATTATAAAATTTAACTTAAATATGTGTACTATAAAATCGTACTCACTTTCGTAACTCAGAGAAAAAAGTGGCAGAAATTAATGCTCGGGGACAAGTTTCCTTAAAATAATTTTTATAAAATTTTTCAACTTTCTGTTTGTGAGCAATAACACCCGAAAACGTTAATTTAAAATTACATCTATAAAAAATGTGTTAGTGGATGACAACATATTGTATACTATGTGTTTCTCTTTCTAATGTAGTGTTATATTACCAACAGAGCTTCCAAATAATTAATTCTTTAGAATTTTTTTTTAGTTTTAAAGTATGAATTCTTAAATCGAATTTCACATTTAAAAATATTAAAAAATATGCAATAATGTGCAAAATATGCAAAAATATGCAATAAAAATCATAAAATATGCACTTAAAAGCAAAATATGCATTTGTAACAAAATATGCAAAAATATGCAACAACAAATCGATGCCATTTTTTTGCAAATTCTTTGATTCGGAAAAGTATTTGGTCAAAATCATTTTTGGGCCACTGACTACAAACATGCATTTGCATGAAAGTCCTTGCCCTGATAATGACTAAACTTACTGATTCAATTAAGAAAAAGCCGAAATATTAACACTTTTTGCTTCTCACAAATTTGGCCCAAAAACTTATCACATTTTGTGATTTCACCCATATACTAAAAAAAATATAAATTTAAAAATTGTCGTTTTCACCAAAATTGAAAAAAAAAATTGCAAGAAATAAGTTTAGGGCCCGATTGTTAAATTCAATTCAAATTTTCCCAACTAACCAAACGATATCGTTTCGAATTCGTAACAATATCATTTCGATGATAAGTTTGTCCGAGAATGATATCATTAACGATTCAGTGAAGAAAACTGCTCATTCGTTAATGATATCGTTTTTTCTTGAAATAACGATATCGTTATGATATCCAATATATCAGACAGCGCGATAATATTTTCGTCATATTCAACAATTTTTGTCGTTATTTTATCACTATTCCATGAAAATATGATATCATTAACGATATCGAAATTAGGGATGCCAATCGGGATTGGTTTTTTAAAATTCCGGGATTCGGGATTTTTAAATTAAAAAAGCGGAATCCCGGGACGGATCGGTATTTTTCGGGATCCCGAATTTTTTTAGAGATTTCGTGATTTTTTCCATTTTGGGAATTTTTTATTTGAAAAAATGTGTAAAAACTTCAAATTTATGAAAAAGAAATATAGGGTCATATGCATAAACACTTTTAAAATTTATAGGTTGCTTATAGAACAATTTTTTCATACAAATTTCATTTTATAAACATCCCAGCAAAATCTCAGTAATAGGTGCTCATGACTAACATTACTGCATATATTAGATTTATAAGGGGTTTCCTCACGGGCTATTATAATGCATATAATTCGATGTCAAAACTCAATATTTTTGTTCGACAAGGTCGTTTTTGTAAGTAGTTGTCCATATTCGCTGCATGAAAAAATGTACAAAATTTGTGCACCCGCTTACCCCCTGTATTACAAAAGTATATAAAATAAGTAATTACCAAAATAAGTAGTTATTCGTGTGCTTATACGCAGTTAAAAAATAGGTGGTTACAAGTTATTAAATAATACGACTTACTTATATACTTACTAGTGGTTAAAAAATAAGTAGTTACCAAATTCACATTATCTTTATAAATAAATAAGTAGTCGCGCGTAAGCTAGACTGCTTATAAAAACGGCTTCGCCTAACAAAAATAACTAGTACTGACGCCGAATTATAAGTAGTAAAAAATTTTAATTTCATTATATAACCACTTATTTGGAAATGAAAGATTTTGCTGGGAAACTCTTTAATTATTTTTATTTCTTTTATGGATTGTTTAAACAATTTTTGAAAATAAACAGCAAAATGGTTTGAATATAATGAAAAATCAGTAGTCCTTTTTTTAATTGTGTTTTCAATTAATTTAATATGTATTCTAGGTTGTTTTTAACGATAATATATTGTGAGTGTATGAACAGATTATGTTCTATCTATATAAACAAAAACTAGTGTATTCAATCAATTAATCGTTATTCGATTAATCGAACAATTTTGCTCAAAAAATTTTTCAAATAATTTAAAATGTGCAAATTTTGAATAACGATTAATTCGAATAATTTAATACGATTAATAGAAATTGCTAAAAAATTACAAAAATATTTAAAAATGTATTTTTAGAATTTCTAGAAATTCTCTAATTTACTAATTTCTTTTAAAAATTTTTATTTAAAAAAAGTCATGAGTCCACTCAATATGAAAAACACGAGATATTTAAATTTCTTTTACTCAACTTTTTATAAATATTATACAGTTCACATTTTAAAATAACTTTTGATAAAGGTCCATGTGGGGACGTATTTCCAATTTTATTATTTTCGTTTTTATTTTATCAATATGAAAATTATAATGAAAGAACAAACATTTAAACTTCAACAAAAAACCAATAAATATTCTTGATTAAAAACATAAGTATTTGTAAAAGTATTTTAGGAACAAGTTCTTACAGTCCAGATAAAGGAGCAATTTTTTTTTCAAATAAATATTTTGCAAACTCCGGACAACAATTTTCTATTTGTTTCTATTTATGATAGTAGCCAAGATTTTAGATTAGTTTATGGTTTTTAAACCAGTGAAATTTCCTTATACAGTAAAAAAATATAGCACTTAACAAATAATGGGCTGAAATGGAGCAGTGTTACCAATATTATTTAATACCTTTACTCATAAATACTTAGTAAAGATATGACTTAGTAAAGATATAGATTTACTTATAAAAATTTTTGTGAGACTTTATTTAGCGTTTATGACTAAAGTCATAATTGTAAATACTTAAAAAATGATTGTTTCCCATAATTGCTTTTATTTTTTTAACTTCCTTAGAATATCCTGAAAATATTCTTCATTATTACAATTCATTGAAAAAATGGGATTTCAAATAAAAAATTAATGGACTTTTTCATAAGTACATACTTAAATAAAAAAAAAAAAAAAAATACTAACAAGGGAATCCCCCCAATGCTTATACACAGATTTAAATGAAACTCGAATATGTGATAGAGAAAAAAATATAAGGTTTGCCTATTTTTTATAGCCCTTCTCAGATGTACAGGGCCTAAAAAATGCTGCCAAGAAATGGTGGTTTTTTCAGTCTTGTAATTAATTATTTTAACATTTCTTCTTAAGGAACTGTATAAAAAGTGGTATTAATGGAAAGACCATTACTGGTACCTTAATTTTATACTAATTTTGTTGTTGTTTAGTAGTTGTTGTAATTGTTGGTAATTTATAGTGTCCGATCTAACAGTTCGGTATTTTGAAGCATTGTGGACAAAGTTTGCTTATGGAAAAATGTTTGTTGTGCCGATTGGAATCCATTTTTAACGTCAAAATTAAGGAAACGTCTGAAGTTATGCAACGAAGCAACTACGGGATTTTCCTTAAATTTTACATTAAAATCGCATTAAATCGGCTCAACAAACATTTTTCCAGTATCAGAATTTTTCCATAATTCCTCCAAATGATGACGATGTTTAATCAAAGGACTATCAAATTATTAAATTTTATCATACAAGTATTTTTTTTTTTCATTTTGCAATAACTTGGCAAGCCTGTGCATGTCAAACTAGTATATTAATTTTATGCCGATTTTGTTTCGAATTAAGCAAATTTTTGGCATTATGCCTAACAACAAAAAATATTCTTTTTCTATCCCTGCTTTTACCCACTAAATATCAGAGATGGCACTAAAAAATATGAGGTACTTTTGCGAGTCTCATTTAAATCAGCGTATACGCATTGGGCGGCTTCCCTTGTAAGTACATATTGCTCTTTTTTCAAGAAAAATTATAAAAACACTTGAGTCATTTTACTATAAGATCCACTTGACTATTATTACCAAACCTTTTTGTAATTTTTTGTTGCACTTTAAAAAAAAATCAGGTAGGTACAACATATTTTTTGTTTCATATGTTTTGCCCAAAAATATTCATGTAAGTGGATACTTTAGAAATGAGATTCTTTTAAAACTTGTTTCAAGGGACTTTATTAAGTGTTTGTCCTGTTTTGAGTATTTATTAAAGACCAGCTGCTTTCTTAAAACTTCTACTTGCGTATTAAGTAGAAAATATCAAATTTCATAATTTTTGATGTTAAAACGTGAGACTGAAACAAAACTGAACATAAAATTGAACAAGACAACAACATGTCCTTTTAAATAAAAATCCCTAACCCACATGTTTAAAAAAAAATGTTGAATGATTTTATTTTTCAAGAAATCCTTGTATTTCAAACTGTAGATACATAGACAGTACTTCAGAAATTTTGAAGTGTTACGGTATTTTTTTTTTTTTGTCTCGTACGTTTCTATACTGCACTCGTTTTATACCGTTAATTATCGGAAAACACTTAAGTGAAATTGTTTCCGGTTACTTTAAAAATATATTTGCATCATAAATATTAGTAGTTGGGAGGAAGACAAAAAAAGAAACTTCAAGACAATTTGGAGTAACAATATTATATTGTTGTAATATTTTGTTTGTAATAATATCATAAAAGCACAACACACATGCAAACATTTGTTGTTTTAACTTTATTTCATAAACAAAATGTTGGTTTCTTTGCTCTTTAGAAAAACAAACAATAGGTTTAAATAAAAGTCTGGTGGTTTGACGATATTCAACTCCCAATAATTACTCTGCCCTCCCCCTCAACCATTTGCAACCATTTGTTTTAAATAATATTTATTTATCATCAAAACATCATTGATTTGTAATCAAATAAATAAGAATTCTGCACAAATAAACCATATTTTTTTTTAATTTGTGCTCTTTTTGTTGTTGTTATCTTCTATTTCTGATGATGCTGCGCCATTGTGTTTTGCTTTCCAAGATATATTGCAGCTGTTAATGATTATGATGATGATGACTATAATGATCATCATCATTATTATCATGAGATGTGGATGTTGTTGATGGGGAGCATACTTGTGTTGTGCTCGTTCGTACATAGTTTGCGAGTATTGTATACTTTACATTTTATTGTGTTTACCCGATGGTTTAGTTGTAGCCAATCGTGTGTTGATGTGTCTCCCGTTATATATTAGTTTAATTGACCAAACGATCTTTAAAACGAGCATCATTTAACCACGAACAAAGTGCTTGGAAAATATTAAAGATGCCAGATAATAGGTATAAAGAAAAAAAAACTATAAAATGTCGGATTATAAAATTTCTTATATTCTATATTTCGTGGATTCTCGAAGATGTGCTAGAAATGTTTTTGAGTATTTGAGATTTTAATATACAATAAAAGCTCGATAATCCGAGTTTTTGTTAATCCGAATATCGCTTTTTATCCTCATTAGCTCTTCCACGATACGTATTGGTTTCAGATCTATTTTTTGTTAAGAGAAGCAACACACAGGAAAGTGAATAGAAAATAGGTGAAGTTTGATGCAGGGCTTCACATATGGCAACACTGTAATGGTGGGAGATATTTAATTTTATAACAGTTTTTGCGGGGCATCTGATGAAGACTTGGTGAACTTGTTGAAGTTTTGAGTTCATAAATAAAATAAAATTATTTTAATTCAGTGGGAACACCGAAGGAGGTCGTAGTGATACCTATATGAGATAGAAAACTCATACATATTATTTTTATATATTATTGTTGTCGCTGGGGGTCGTACCCACAACCTTCTGTGTAACACTCCAACGAACTTACAATTACAATACCACGGCCACAGAATTAATCACCATTTGGTATATTTTTTTGTGTTTAAGTCAGCTGCAAGATAAATAATAAACCAGTAAAAAATCATATATACTACGAGATGTTCTACACCACAGTACAATTTGGGTAATTTTCCTGAAAGCAGACTTAATTTCGGGAAGGGACTAATGTAGTCCGATTTCATTTAAATTTAGACAAAATAACATAAAGATATCTAAGATTTTATGTGTGTAAATACCATTTAAGCCCAATCCATATAGGGCATTTCTCTCGGAGTTAGGTTGAAATGTGGGCAGGTACTAACCTATTTCAATGGATCAGGAGAAGCTTATGTGCCAAATTGCACCAATATATGTATCTTTATAATTGGATGTGCAATTTGCTCACAAGGTTTACATGGATATACGGATGAAGATCTGATATCGCTCAGTACATTGAGAAAGTTTTCTGAGTCACTTAAAAGTATATTCCAAATATTTTTAATAGTTTGGAGTATAATTCTACAAAAACTTGATCTCTCCAAAATCAGGCGGGTTATTCGTAAGCGGATTCGAAAAATATTCTTTGAATTCGGAAATTTTAAAACGCTTGTAAAAAGATATCCGTTCTTGAAAGTCCAATTTTTTTACACGTTTTCAATATTTTCCTTCACTAAAAACAATTTTCTGTTACTAAATTTTTAATGTGAAAATTTAATGTGAAAAAGCGATTTCTTTTCCAATCGTATTACATAATAACCTCCCTGAACGGATCGGGCTTCGGAGTATATATTTTCTGTTGGCTCAGATATTCTTGTTTCCGAATTGATATGTTGCGTAAATATCGGCTCCACTATTTCCGCGATAAATCCAAAACGGCAATCGTGGATTTTTCGGGTGGGGGCAACAACATTTTAGTAACTTTTCGACTTTTAAAATGCCGTAGAAAATAAACCGTAGGAATTGGTCCCGTTGTTTCGGAATGAGTACAATCTGATTAATGAATAAAACTGTATAATTTCCGTAAAAAAAATCGCTTAGGGTTCATAATATTATTTAAGTTCAATATATTCAAGCTAAGATAGGACCTTTCAATAGCAAATAAGGAGTGAGATCATAAAAATGTTAACACACATAAAGTTAAATAAAAACAAACCACTGAATTTTAAGACTTCAAACCAAAGTTTTATTAAATGAAATTGAATACAAAATCAAACAAAAAAAAACCGCATGGAATTCTAACCACTACGAACAAAGTTATCAACTTTTTCCGGAAACCCTACCATTAAGGCTTTTATGGTAGTTTCTGTCACCTTTTTAGAGCAGGTGGTCCATCTACGTTTGAAATCTTGCATGTCCTGGGAGACCTTTTTTGTGCCCTTTAATTCTCTTTTAACAAGAGCCCAATATCTCTCCACTGGCCTGAGCTCCGGGCAGTTTGGTGATTTTCCCTCTCTTGGTAAAAAAACCACATTATTATCATTATACCACTCCAGCGCTTTCTTGCTGTAGTGACAAGATGCTAAATCGGGCCAAAAGTAAGTGGATACATTGTGCTGACTCAAAAATGAAAGAAGTCTGTTCTGCAAACACTCCTTGATATAAATTTCGCTGTTTATAGAGCCAGATGTCAGAAATGGGTGGCTTCTTTGGCCGCAGCTACATATGGCTTGCCATACTATGAATTTTTTAGGGAATTTCGTTTGCTTTTTCGACCTAAATTTTTACGCAACATTTCCTCGAACATCGGAAACATAAAATTCTTGACCAGGCAGCTGCGAAAAATCAGCCAGTGTATAAGTTTCGTCGTCCATTACACAACAGTTGTATTTTTGTATAAAATTTGATTTCAATTTTCGAGCTCTGGTTTTGGCCTCCAAATTTTTAAAACCGTTGCTATCGGGAACTTTTTGAACTTTGTAGGACTTTAGTCTAGCCTTACGTTTCACTTTACGTACAAAAAAGTCCGAGCATTGGGCTAACCGAGCTGTTTTTCTGCCAGATGTGTTAGGAGCTCTCTTAAGCATGCTTTTAACTTTATATGCCTTACCAATGTTACGATAACCAGTCGTTGTTCCTGTTCCCGGCTTCCTTTCAATTGTTAGGTGTTCCAGATACATTTTTACCACTTTTGAAACTGTTTGGCGGCGTACATTAGTCTCTTTGGCAATTTTTTTGTATATCCATGTTTGGTTTTTTTTTTAAATATTTAATTATTTTTGAACGCACTTTTCTTTCATCGTCCATTGTGTAAAAAATTGCAAATTAAAACTCATGATGTAAATTAATTTATTAACTGACATATTTTTAAAATGTAAATTACGGAAGAAAAAAATATGAGAAGCTTTAAACCAAAGTTATAGGCAAAAATGTGTGTTAACATTTTTATGATCTCACTCCTTAGGTTAAAATATAGACCGATTTTAACCAACTTCAAAAGGATTCGTCCTTAAGGTAATACAAACTTATGTACCAAATTTCGTTTATCTTTATAATACTGACTGTAATTTGATAAAAAAAATTCGTTTATTTTACATCTGCATAGTTTTTTCTAACACAATCTATATATATATATATATTTGTTCCTTTTACTCCTGCAAGGAGCATAGGGCCGCAACAAGATTATCCCAATACGTTCGATCTGATGCACGGTGTTTGATTTCATTCCAACGAAGGTGTAAGTTGGATATTTCGGTTTCAATTTGCCGTTTCCAGGTGTGTGCTGGTCTTCCTATACGTCGACTGCCTTGCGGGTTCCAGTCTATAGCCTGTTTAGCAATATCATTGGGTTGTTTACGTAATGTATGTCCAATCCAATTCCATTTGCGTTTGCGGATCTCAATTTGGATAGGTTGTTGACCAGTTTCTGACCAGAGTCGGCAATTTGAAATTGTTCTAGGCCAGAATATGTGTAGAATCTTCCTTAAGCATTTATTCACAAAAACTTGTATGGAATGTAAGTCGCGAGGTGCTGCATTCCACGTCTCGCATCCATACAACAGTGTGGATTTTATATTGGAGTTGAATATCCTTAGCTTCGTCCTTCTTGATATATGTGAAGAGTTCCACACTGACTTGAGTTGGCCGAAAGCTTGCCGGGCTTTGTTTATACGGTTAGATATATCGGCTTTGGATCCGCCACTTTTGTCCAATATGCTTCCCAGGTAACAGAATGATTCTACTTCATCAAGCGATTGATTCTGAACGGTTAATGTTTGCTCGTTATTTACATTTACTCGCATTATTTTTGTTTTGCCGATATTTATTCTTAAGCCAACATGTGATGCAGTTTCCTGGACTAGTGATAACTTAGATTGCATGTCTGAAAAGGTGTGGGTAAGTAGACAAATGTCATCAGCATAGTCAAGGTCCTCCAGTCTGCCTTGGAGACCCCAAGTAATTCCTCTTCTATGGGATGTTGCCTTATTCTTTACTACGTCAAGCACACAGTTAAAAAGCAATGGTGATAATACACACCCTTGACGTACACCGGAGTTAATGTTTATTTTGTTGCTTAGTTGTCCTTCGTGAAGAATTCGACAGGTAGCGTTTTCATATAGACCTTTAATAAGTCTTATTAGCTTGGTAGGTATACCTTTACATTCCAACGCGTCCCATATGGCTGCGTGATTTAGGGTGTCAAAAGCCTTCTCGAAGTCTATAAACGTTAGGTACAAAGGTGATCTCCATTCTACAGATTGCTCTATGATCACTCTTAAGCTGTTAATATGATCGACACAGGATTTATGAGCACGGAAACTGGCTTGTTCCTTTCTAAGCTCAGGAAGAAGAGAGCTTGACAGTCTTTTATTCAATATATGTGCGATAACCTTGTTGATCATACTCAAAAGAGTAATGCCTCTCCAATTTTTACGAGCTGTTAGGTCCCCTTATTTTGGTAAATTTACAATAACACCTTCAGAAAGCTCCTCTGGGAGGAGCTCCGTACACCAGAACTGGTTAATAATAGGCGTGAGTAAATGGGCACTCGTTGTTGCGTCAATTTTCAACAACTCTGGGGATATATTGTCTACACCAGGCGATTTGTTGTTCTTTAACGCTCTTATTGCTGCGCAAATTTCAATAATATTGGGGCAATCGGTGGAGATATTTGTGTTTATAGTGTGTGATTCACAGTTGCACAATCTATATAGACAATATTTTTTTTTTAAACTTAAAGATATAATGAAAAAAATTACACAATAAAATAACTTTATTTTCAGTAATTTTATCGACTTTCAGTCTTTTACCAAACAGCCTTAAATTAAATATATTTGAAAAAAATTACACAATAAAATAACTTTATTTTCAGTAATTTTATCGACTTTCAGTCTTTTACCAAACAGCCTTAAATTAAATATATTTGAAAAAAGTATTTTATCGGTCTCACAGACCAACGCGCGGGTATAGGAAGGTTAAGTCAAAAGTTTGATGTAAAAAGTTTCAATACAAAAAACGAAAAATTCCTTATCGTTAATTTGGCTTTATCTTGAAAACTGTTGAGACGATGTTTATGTAAAGTACCAATTAGAAAACTAGAAGATCAGACCTAACATACAGCTTGTAGTTTGGAACCTAAATCCGTTACAATATCGAAGAAATCGGAATTTGAACTTATTAAACGTGTTTTAATATAATTATACCCTATAACATGCTGGTGTTTGTTTCCACTAAAAATACTAGACCGAGTCCCACATTTTATTACACATTGTACGAGTAGGTATGTATGTGGGATAATATATGTTTCACTATATTTATTGCACTGTTAATTGAAATTCCTTACCCGGAATTCGATTCGCTTCCTGGAAATCGTGTTGTTGTGTATGCTTAGGTAGAAGTTATGTGTGCTAACAACAAAAATCTGAAAGCATGCATTTGTATATTCCCAACAATCTGGCAACCATTCAATTAAGTTCATGGACATGCGCTCTTCTTAAATAAATGCTGATTTGTGCGTCACTAAATGTTCCGAGTGTTCGCTATACAATTCTTCCCATACAAATTGCAATGACCCAACCAATCGTAAAATATTTTAAAATCTTTATATCTTTTTCTTAAAGTAATGTTTCCAACTTGCTGCCGATCAATTGAACACACCACAAAAACAGAAATTAAATGAATAAAACCAAAAGAGAGATAAATGAATTTCTGCTGAAATCAATTTTAATAAAATTGAAGAATTTTTTCAATTATAAAGTAATAATTTTCAAGATTGAATGTATTGATCTCGTGATAAAATGATGAAACGAAAATGCTAGAATTGCCTGCCTTTTGTTTTTAAATATCTGTTTTTGCTATTTTTTCCTTTAACTCGTAAAAGTGTTTTAATAGCAGGCCTTTTTGTTTCTATTTCATTTAAACTTAACTATGACGGGTTAGTACTACTACTGGAATTACAAACACCACTGAAAAAGAAAAATAAATTAAACTTTCGCTATATTTCTCAGGAAATTGCCACTATTAGAAACATAAAAAAACAATATATCGTATAGAGGAGTTTTTGCTGACTTGAGATAAGTTTTTGATGGGAAATTGTTTTCAGTTCATATTTTTTCGCTTTTCTCTATAAAGTAGTTCAAATTGAAATTGTAGTTTAACAACTGACAATTTTATTATTATTTTACTAGTTTTTGTTGTTGTCTTATTGCATTGTATTTTGTTTTGAGAAAATTCATTGTTTTTTTTTTTTTTAAATTGTTTAATAAAATTCTGAAATTTTTATTTCGTATTGTTTGGCAAAGATGAATGTATTCGATAAAGAAACAAATAATTGAGCCATAAAGTAATCATGACCTTATTTCTAAACATTCATACAATATTTTCATTGTAATAAATCTTACAGCTAATTCATTTTTCGAGTGTAAAATCAAGGTTGTATTTTTATAAACTAAAATTTAACAATTTTGCAATAACTAAATCTGAACTAAATTTAGTTCTAAATTTCTATGAAATTTTAAATATTTTTCAAAGATAAGGGCCAAAATTATGCCAACCCTCCCACTCAAAACTAAAAATCCTTCAAACTTACCATAACTATTGTCCTACAACTTTTTCGTAGAACATTTCTGATTTTTGTAAAAGATGAGCGGCATCAAATATAGCAAAGTTGACTAATTAATATTACGCTATGCTACACTCAGAATAATATGTCTGTTGGCTCAGCAGAAAAATTAATTAAATTGGACAAGATTTATCCTGTCTTTTTACTTATGTTAGAACCGGTTTGTTCATTCTAACAAAATTTTTGTTAAATTTAACAGATCTAAATTTAAGAACGAAATAAGTCAAACAGTTTTATTTGTACTTTTTCAGACTTATAAAATTTGTTCAGATAATTAAGATTTAAGAGTCTCTGTATAAATAATTTTTAAAATTATTACTCAAAATTAGTTATAGTATTGAGGATTTCTAGTATTGTGTCAAATGAGGATAGCTAAAAACTTTGTTTAGTTCAGTTTTTCAACTAAAAATAGGTCAAATCGATTTCAAACCTATTGGACAGATCTTCTGAACTTAAATGTTATTACCAGGGCAGCGACTTTCATACACTTAAAAATCGAAAATATGCGCTTAAAATATGCAGTTAAAAATGCAAAATATGCACTTAAATGGAAATATGCACTAAAAACCCAAAAATATGCACTAATAGTCCAAAAACAAATGCTTCAAACCAAAAAATGCACTTTAAATTTATCGATTTTTAGAAATCATATTTATTACTCGGGAGCGTTTGCTTAAAAATTAGATCCAATATAAATGTCTAAGTAGACGACAACCTGATGTTTCCCTTCTAGTTAAGTGCTGCGTTATGGTTTGCAAATCCTCCTTTTCTTTATTTTTCATTAAATCTAACTTTTAATTTTTTTTTAAATATTAAGAAAATATGAAGTTTAATGAAAAATATGCACTAAAAATAATAAAATATGCAAAAAATATACACTTAAAAGCAAAATATTCATTTATTTATAATAAAATATGCAAAAATATACAACAACATATCGATGGTATTTTGTTGCAAATTCTTTGATTCGAAATATTATTTGGTCAAAATCATTTTCGGATTAATGACCACAAACATGCATTTGCACGAAAATCGCTGCCCTGGTTATTACAAAACTAGAGTGTCCAAAACCGTAACCGAAAATCGGTTAACCGGTTTTTTTAATTTCAAAAAACCGACCGGTTTTGAATAATTTTTAAATTCGAATAAACCGAAAACCGGTTATTATTTGTCGGATAACCGGTTTTTTTTAAATATGTTTTTATTAAAACTATTTCTATTTTTCGACTTAATTTTTTTTAATTATTACCCGAGTAAAAATATTTTTTATATAACCATTTATGATTTTATAGAATTATATATCGCTGAGTATTATCATATGTAACACCAAGTATAATTGTATATGATTGTACCAAAATATATTTAGTTATATAAAATCATATTAACCAGATCCACCATTTTTCGGATCTAATATAACATATTTATATATAATTATATTAACCCATATATGATTTGATCCGGGAAATGGTGGATCTGGTTAATATGATTTTATATAATTAAATATCTTTTGGTATAATTATATAAAAATATACATTTAACAATACTCGACGAGATATAATTTTATAAAATCATAAATGATTATATAAAAATCATTTTTACTAGGGTTATTTTAATAAACGAAACTGCAGTTTAGTTCTCCTTTATATAAAAAATATCTTTTCACAAGTATTCAAAAAATTACGAAGAAAATCGTTTGTAATGATTTGAAATAATATTTAAAAACAGGGTGACAGATGAATGTTGCTACAAAAAACGTAATTACTTTTTTTCTGTGTGTTTGCCGATCCCTGCTTTAAATCCTCTAAGTGTATACACAACAATATAAAATAATGTTTTCTAAAGTGTCACTAACATTTAAATTTGCACAAGCACTTACATGTTCGTTTGTTTTTTACGTTTAGGTCACATCTTTTTTTGAACATAATTTTTCATAAATTCGAAATTTACCCACAGATTTTCCTGAACTAAACAATTTCATTTTGCCGAAAATCTACACAAGCTGTATTTTCGGCTTAACTATAACCGTTGCCAAGAATTGAATGAAATTTTAATCAATTCAAATGAATTTTTCAAAAATTAATTGCAATGCATTTCCAATTCAAATGAATTTGGCAAAATGAATTGCAAATCATTTTCAATTCAAATGAATTGAATTGATTTTTAATTAATTCCAATGAATTAAAAATTAATTGAAATTCATATTAATGAAATCAAAAATGGATTGCAATCAATTAAAGTAAACATGGTGTTTGGTATGAAAACGCTGAACGACAAAAACACATTTAATATTCAAGAAGCAATTAATAATTTCATTGCAATTCATTTTTAATTTTTCTAATTAATTTGAATTAATTCAAAATCAATTGAATTGAAATGAATTGGAAATGAATTGCAATTCATCGTGCCAAATTCATGTGAATTGATTCAAATTTCATTCAATTCGTGATTTTTGTGAAAAGAATTAATTCAAAATTTTGCTAATTCAAAAAAGAATGATTCATTTACAGCTCTGACGTTGATAGGCATGAGCGAAAATACAGCTAATGTTTTGATCACAATTCGATTCATTTTTTCACGACTTTTCTGCACTACCACGTTTAAAGAATTGTCAATTTTTGATAGTAATTTAAGGCATTTTTTAAGGAAAAAATATTTTTTCCATTAAGAAATTTTTAATATTTATTTAAAAATTGTTTCTGAAGTAAACTTTTTTGTTTTTGCAGTAAAATTTTGTTATAAATCATCAACAGGAAATCGAACCGGCTGGTAAGAGTTTCTTTCAAAATAAAAGAGAAACCAGTAGAAACAACTTAACTTGAATAAAAAATAACAAAAACAAATGTTAAAAATAATAATTTTTCGCAATTTGTGGTACTTGTATAAGAAAACTTCACATAAAAAAGAATGGTTGAAAAAATTGTTAAAACAACCAACAAAAAGAAATAAAAAGTATAGATAATAATCTAAAGATGATTTAACAGAAAAATAAAAAGAAGAATAATAAACATTGACCGCTAAACAGACAAAGAAGGGCTTTAAAAACTAGAGCACATGTTAAAACAAAACAAAAAGATGAGTTTATTTTTTGCACTTTACAAAATAAAATAAAAAAAAACACAGATCCTTTACCAAGAAAATATTTTAAGTTAAAATTTTATTATACGACTAGAGTGCATATGCAATATCTCGTATATTGCATGTTAATCCCAATTAACCGCAATTAATATTATGGAGTCTACAGTTATGTACTCGATCATCATCATCATTATCAACATGGTGTTGTTTTTATGTTGCAAACAGCATTATTTATGTCAATATACGCTGTATTTTATATGTTTGTATGTCTCTACCCCCGTTTTTGAAATTTTTATGATCAGTTAACAAAACAGTACAAATAAATAATTTTTATTAATTTTCTTCAATTCTTTAAAATTTATACAATATATAAGTGTTAAACGGTTTCTTTAGAAATCTTACACATAAACTACTTCAACCACTTTATAAAATACGGGTTTAAAACAAAACAAAAAAAAAACAAACCTTTTTGATACTTTAATATGGAAAAAGATCCCTTTTTGGATAACAAAATATATAGCAACAAATTTTCAGCGACTGACTTTTGTAGTCAAGTAAATTTTTCGATCTGCCATGACACCCAGTTGCCCTGAAGCTTAATTGTTTTTAATTAACAAAATGTTCTATGAGCAAGAATATAAAATTCCAACACAATTTTTAACGCTATCGACAAACATATGCCAAACTTATAAAGTTTCGTCATACAATTACTAAACGATGAATAAATAGATTTTTACACAACAAAAATTGTACATAGAAATAGAGTAGAATTTGGGAGGGATTTATATAAAAGGGACATTTCATGGAAAACCTTAATGGACCTTAATGGAAATCTTCCTAAGTTTAATTTTTTAGGGTCACTTTTTAAATTTATAAATGGCTTATAAAACTATTTTTTCATAAAAAATTTATTTTATAGGGTTTTTAAATTATTATGCATAAGCACTTTAATATGTAACATTTTTTCATTAAGCCCCGATTACTGAATATGTATTCAGTTAGCTACTAACTGGGACTTTAACTGACACATTTGTTGTTGTTTCCCATATAAAATTTAAAATTAACTGTCAGCTAAATTTTAACTGGACATTCAGTAATCGGGCCTAAATGTATTGTACGAACATTTTCATTTGTATAGCGAATTTTTTCATAAATATTATGAAAAAATATTCATCAGCTGAATTCAAACGATTCGTTAATATTTATTATTGTGAAAATTATCTCACAAGAAGGTATCCCAATGGGTTCTTCCCAATTTTAATGAGATTTGGATATATGATAGAGGTGAAAGAAATAATGTAAATGTATTTTTTTACTGGCCCAATCTCATGATTAGGGGTTGGAAAGTTAGTTCAAAAATTACCCAAGTTAAAGCAGCACATGACGAATATATGATAACCTACATCAGTCTGGTTGAAAGTCAATCAATATTTGGATCCGAAATACGAATGGGTTAAAATGGATTTGCATCAAAATTTGTTTATAAAATGGTAAAAATTTGAAAATCGGTTAGAAGTTTAGGTGATGTTAGGTGAAAAATAAAATAAAAGCAAATGTTTATCAGAATTGAAACTCCTTTCTTTCAAAAATTATTCGACGTCTAGAACTGGACGTCGGAGTCATAAATGTAGAATGATATAGAATAATATGTAGCTGTTGTTAAACCAAGAAGGGTGAGATGCAATAATTTATGAAATATGTATGTATGTGAAATTCTAAATTTGTAAGAATGAAATTTAAACATTAATTTTTGCTTATTTTTTATTTTAGATATTTTCATATTTTTTTATTATCTTTCTTCTTAATTCTAATATTTTTTTAGATTTTTATTGTCAGTTCTTCTTTCTGACAATTTACTGCTTATTTTTCGATCGACTCTCTACCAACGGCATAATGTTCTGTCCGATGTACGGTCTGATGGGGATTGGGACTCCTAGTCTTTTACCCTTCTTGGTCAAATAACGATATAATACGTAATGTTCGGACTTTAAATGGCGTTTTACGTTCCTGGAATCGTCTTTAGCTAATTTTTAGTCCTATGGGTGACTGGATCAACTTTGTTTTTGACCCACCCTATTATGCAGTGTAAAGTTCTGCAAACTGTTGTTTGGATTTATCTTTTTACTGTGTATCAGAAAAACAGAAAAATTATAAATTTCTCTCTTTCCTTTTATTAGAATACTTTTCTTGTCAGGACTTTTGACCCCAAAGCCCGATATAAATCAACCAAACTTACAGAATTTGTATTACCAAATTTCTTATTCGAGCGTAATCAGTAATACACTGATAGAATTTTGTACATAGTATTAATGAATTTGTTCATTAGTACAATGAGTTTTTCATTGTCAAGTCCCCAAAGAACGGTTTCATTGGAATAATGAAACATGTTTCATTAAATCAATTTTAATGAATGGATTGATCTTATGAAAGTTTCATAGAATATATGAATTTTTTTTCATTAATTTTATTATAAACATTATGAAAGTTTCATGTTTTTAATGAATTAAATTCATTACTTTTATGAAATAATTTCAATAATATTTTTCATTTTAGCATAAACTTAATGAAATTATTTCAATAAGACATGAAGTTCTTATTAGTATAATGATTTGTTCATATTTGCAATGAAGCGTTTTATAGATTTCGCAACAATTCCACGTAAGTAAAAAATTATTTTTTTTATATTCAGTTTGACAGCTTTTTTCGCAAAAGTATGAACAAAATACCGGGCTTAAGGGTAAAGCAAAAGTTGATCTAAGATGCAATTATGTGTAAACAAATCATACCATTATATAAGCACTCTTTTGATATTCAAAGACTTTTCCCAAAAAACTCGCTTAAAATAAAAAAAAACTGGAATCGGCTCGTAATGGGTTAGTAAATACCTATGTTATATTAAAGCCATTTCAATTACCTTGCCAATGATGATCATATTGTCATATTGATCCGATAATAAATAGTGGAGATACGAAATAGGGGTCGCCGACAAAAAAAATTTTTTTTCGATTCAGCCCAAAAAGTATTATCTGGGGAAAAAAATCGTGGCTGTGCCCCTAAAATCAACTTGTTCCCTTAAAGCCGATATAACTCCCGAGATGAGGGTCTCTTTGTTTAGCCCAAAAATAACACATACATACACCCAGGAAAAAGATTGGTTGGCTTTCGATCAAAACCATTAAAATGAATTTGCCAGGACTTTATTTTATTTGGAATTACCTATAATTGAATACTACATCAAAAATATTTTACTAGCTATTAAAAATAGGGAAAATGAACTAAAAAACAATCCTTTTAATAAATTATTGGTATCTCCAATCAATTTTAAAATTAGTATCAGTTTAATAATTCTATGCAGTAGAAGCAGCCATTTATTTAGTGAATATACAAGAAAATTGGTGTTATCTATAACCTTTTTTAAAAAAATTTCAATATTCGAAAGTGGTAACTACAAATATGGGTATCCTAATCAAATATGATGTTAAATTCAAGTTTCTGTAGAACCAACCGAATTGTGGATTGTATTGATAGCACACATAACTATTAATTGGTATTGATAAACGAATTTTATACTGTATTAATAAAACACATAAATTCAAAATTAGTCATTAAAATTATTAAGTGTTTGTGGTGTAGTGGGTGAGGAGTTGGCCTAGTACGCCCGATTTCCGGGTTCGAATCCCGGAAAAGACAAAAATTTAGATGTTTTTTTTTAATTAAAATAAAATATTCATATGTATAAACAGTAAATATGGCTAAGAAATTTAAAAGTAGTTGTGGTGCAGTGGGTAAAAGTGTGAACTATTAACCTGAAGGCCCGGGTTCAATACCAGAAAATTCAAAAAAAGTTTTTTAATTTCAATAAAATTTTGTAGAACATAATAATATTTATGTGGAACATAATATTGAATTAGACAATCGAATATTGGCTTTCACGACGAAAAATATAATTTAATATAAAGATAGTTGTCGTAACCGCACGAATTCGATTGGCAACAAATTCGGTGGCCACAACTGAGACTGTTTTCTGTGTGTATATAGGGAAAACCAAAAAGAGGTAAAATTGTACCTGAAACCATTTTTAAGTTAAATTTTTTCTTTATGAAATTTTCATTAATTTAATGAATTTTTTTTATGAAATTATGAAAAAATAAAAAAAAATAATGAAAAAATCCATAACAACAATGAATTTTCATCCAGTTAATGAATTTTTTCATTAAATCAATGAATCCATTTTAATGAAATCGATTCATTAATGCTATGAACGAAAATTCTATCAGTGTACAACAAATAATTTTATAATACAACTAAGTGTCACCCCAATATATATAAAGATACATTGTATATAGACGAATAGATGGATATATTTGTATATGAAATAGATTGATGGATGTAATATATGTACATAGAATTTTTAAGTTTAGAATTCAATAGCTTTAACAGCAAACAACAACATCCCATTACAATAATAACAAATTTGTTATTTGTAAAAATCATAACTATAATTTTTGAAATTTATTCTCGATGACTGATGACAGTGATGTTGATGATGATGGCGATAGTAACACAACATATGTAGAAAGAAAAGGTTAAAATATTTTACGATTATGACGATTTGAAATCAATGTTCATTGCACCAATTGTTCACTCATGATGATTCATTTAATGTATGATCAATAAATGAAAACTGACCCTTTTCACTATGAGGGGTCATTTAGTTTTAGTTTTTCATATTTTATGTTTAAAAAATTAGTTTTTCTTTTTAATTTGTTTGATAAAAGCCGCTATAAATGGTGTTTTCAATTTTAAGACATTTAAACAAGATCACTGTCACGATCGTCATTTAATTACTTGTAGTCCAAAGTTATTCGTTTTAGATTATTTTCTCTTTCAAATGCAAATCTTTTTGTTAAGTTTAAGTCTCTTGTTCTGACCTTAGTCCATTATCACCTTTTGTTATGAATTTTATATTGCTCTTCTCATTAATACCTTTTCAAAATACTTAAAAACTGATTTGAACTTCTTTTTATGTTTAATTTTTACGTCCGGCTCTTTGGATGTTAGTATGTGATGTATGGTGTAAAAAGGGGATCAGTTGAGATTTAACAAAAAAAAAAAAAAAAAAAAATGAATATTTTTTATGTTGTTATACAGAAAAAATGCCAATGAACTTTAATTTTACTTAATTCAACTTTATGGTAAAAGGTAAAATATTTGAAGTTGTTTAAAAAAACTGTATGTGTGAGAAAATTGATTTATGAAATTAAGTATACTTTTTAATAAAAAAAAAAATTTGCTAAAAACTTGGAAACTTAAGGCCAATTTTATAGTCAGAACTTAGAATGAATTTTATTTACAAATTTGTTAAATTAGAAATCTTCAAAAAAAATGTCTAACTTAAGTAATATTTAAGACAAAAATTGTTCTTAGTTCTGACTACAAAACGGGCTCCTAGAGTTAAAACATATCTTTGCATATAAAAACGTTGGTTTATTTCCTTTAAATAAATCGGGTTCTTTTCTATTGTAATCAATATAACCAATTCCACCGCTGACACCAAAACATACGTTTATCTCCTTTAGATAAAACGGGTTGGTGCCTTTGCAATTAAAATAACACACACTTTTTAGTTTGATTTTAAGTTTATACACTTATTTATTTAACATTTTATTACTTTACAGCTGTATAACACACACACAAACTATAAACGCTAGTTTGCAACTCAATATACAATGCTAATACGCAATTAACAAACTCTAGTATGCAACTAACTTAATTTCGAGCTTTTATAGTTTAACTGCCAGGTTGTAGATCATGCTAGAAGCTTCCAGTGTCTATGATTATAACACTTATGTCATAACAGAGTGCCCAACTACTTAACATTATACTGATTACACTTAAATGCAGTGCTGCCAGTTTGAACGGTTTAGTAAATCCCGCCTATCGGCATACCTTTCTTCCAAAATTTCAGATTTTTCTATACTGTTTATGAAAATAAATAGTTACTGTATATGCATTTTTTATTAACTTTTTTATGAAAATACATATTTATTATAGATTTTATGCAGTTTTATAAAAATTCGAATTTTTTATTAAAAATTACAAATTTAAAAAAATGCAAATTTATTTCTTTTTAGCAAAATGTTTAAAATATTGCAGATTTTATATATTTTACATATTTTATGAATTGTTTGTTTTGTAAAATATTTCGTATATAAAAAAACAAATTGAAGTGAAGTGAAATGATTACAAATGAATATCGTAGCTTTAACTCAAAAATCTAAATCAAAGTAGTTTTATGATCCAATCAATGTTTTCCATTTTCTGACTGAATTTTTGTTCTATATAAATAGAATCTTTATAATATTTATAAGTTAACTGTAACTGACAAACGAAAAATAGTTATTTATTCATTTAAAGTATAACTTCTTTAACTTGGCCATAATAATGTCATGGAGTTTTTTTTGTTAATATTTTTAAATGCAAAACACTGCATCAATTTCTACATTGTTGTATTAAAAAAGTTCTTCAAACAAATTACAATATTTATGATTATTTTCTTTAACAGCGCATTGTAAAAAAAAAACCTTAAAAGACGGTTTTGTTTTACAGAAAAAAATTCGATCAACCATTAAGTTTAAGTTTTCAGTGTGATAGTTATTTTAAACATTTAACATGTCGATCACGTATTTAAGCTGTTGGAATACAAATGTAAAAAGTGTTTAACCTAACATGCATACGTTCAGATATTGATGTTGTAGACACTCAAAGCAAATTGTCGGTAGAGTTAAAGAAAAACTTCTTTGCTGTTGTTATTTTCCCTTAAATAAAATATATTTTAGAGAAATGTTAAAAACAACTGCAAAAGAACTTAAAACAACTGAGAAATCAGTACAATTTCGGTTGTGATAACGAAAAAGAAAATTATTTTGTAGAAATCATACACGAATTATTTGTAGTTTACTGAAATTTCGAAGAACCACTAATCATTAATACTAATTTAGGTTTGTAACTGATTGATATATTTTAATTATTAGATTGTATCTAAATATATGTATGATAACTTTTTACAATCACCAGCCGTGGAAAACGAACTTCACATAAATTTCGGCTTTAACTAAAATTCTGTTATTTTATTTATTTTTCTTTTAAACAACTTCCATAAATTTTATTTCATGTATTTAGCCACGATAAAACTTTTATGAGTGTATTGTTTGAGCTTGTTATTTGTTTGGTCTGGTCTCTCCGAAAGTAAGCAAAGTTATGCATTAATAACAAAACAAAAACTGTGAAAACCAACTTCTTAAAACTAAAGATTTGTACGCTATTCATTAAGAAATGTTTAAAAACTTAAATACATTTTGAATACCCTTCGTTACATATGATAAGTTGAACATTCGGTTTGAAAAACTATCACCAGGAAATGAAATCAAATTTGCTGCCAAAGCGAAACCAACCGACTTTTCCGATTGTGACTAACAAGTTGTTTTAGGAAATCGACATTTTGTAATCCTAAAGTAATTTCTGCTCTTTCAACTAATTTTCTGTTGTTACAAATGAAAACTTTGGTTATCACAACCGAACCATTGCATTGGCAATAAATTCAGTTGTTAGCACGAATCTGTTTTCACTGTGTTTAGTAGTGGTTCAAAACTTTCTTTCAAAACTAACTGATTGAAGAAACATCCCACCAAAAAAAAAAAAAAAAAAAAAGAGATGCCAAAGCTGTGGAAAAGGCACTACAATCGATGATCTAGATATAAATACTTCTTTTTTAACATAAACACAAATGATTTTGACATTAAGTTGCCATAGGATAGGAGTACTCCCACTTTAACATTTTTTCAGTACTTTTTGAAAGAGTGCAAATGAAGCTCTTTTTCACCAATTAAAAGTTAAAAAAAAATTTATTTTTTTTATTTTACAAAAGTATTTTATTGTCGCCACCGGATATCGAACTTGCGACTTCATGGCAGACTAGCACCACTTTGTCATTGCCAGATATTGTGCTTCATTCTCTTCAATAAAAGTACTTTTTAAACAAGTGCAAAAGGTGCTCTGCAATTTAGTATTGTTTTCAATACTATTTTCATAAGCGCATAAAAAACAATTTTTCATCATTTTTATTTTATAGATTTTTAAAACTTTTAAAGTTGAAAAATATCGAATTCAAACAAATTAACAGATAGGCTTAAAAGTCCGTAGGATGACACATATGTAGGTGGCATCACTAATGAAAAATCCATATGATTTTTTGAACTACCAACCTTCAGATGATATCTGTCAAAATGACAATTAATGACAATTCGTTCATTAGTAAACAAGTTACAGCTGTTTTAGTGACGCTAGATAACCCAATTTATCTAAAAATTGGTCAAACTTATTAATTTACGTGTTACTCGGCATCGTTTTAGAGAAAATATTTGTTGAATATTGTACATCTCAAATATTTGATAAAAGTTCAAATATTTGTTTCATAATTAGTTAAAATCAAAGTGCGTATGATCAACATTATATTTATCATACGCACAGTGGTTCTAACTGGTTTTAGAAAAATATTAATTTTGACTGAATACTTAAATGCATGGTGTAGCCATATGGCAACATACCAGTTTTTTAATAAAAAAAAAACCAACTTGATGCACACTAATAAAAAAAGTCCGTAAAAAATTTAGTTAAAACTACTAAAAAATAGTTAAAAATGATGCTGCAGAAAAAAACTGCTAAATTAGCAGATTATATTTGCTATACGTATATTAGTAATATAGGAACAGCAAAAATAAAACTGTTAAAAGTACAGAAGTTTAGTTATATTTGAGTTAAATTTTTGTAAATGGAAAATAGCAAATTAACCTGCTAAAATCAGAAAAAAATGTTGCTAAATAATTAGTAGCTAAAAAAAAATCACCAAAAAATTTAAAATTTTCGAAGTTTTTAAATGCAAATAAAAAGCGAGCCTTTTCAAAACAGCAGTTTACAATATTTTAGCAAATATTTCTGCTGATTTTAACAGAATAGACGGCTATTTGCATTCAACTAAATTTAGCTTAAAAATAGCAAAAATTTTGTAGATATAACAGTTTATTTTTGCTATTTTTAGACAACTAATATTTAACAAAATTTTGTGCGGATTTTACAGTACAATTTGCTATTTTTAATTAACTAAAAGTTATTTTAAAAACATATAACTAAAATTCTGTAAATTTAACTGTTTTAATTTTACTGTTCTTATTTTACAAGTATTTAGTAAAAAAAATCTGCTAATTTTAGCAGTTTTTTCTGCAGCATCTTTTTTTTTTACTAATTTTTAGTAAATTTTTCTGATATTTTTACAGAATTATTTCTATGATTATATAAGTCTTTGAAGACATCAAAGTTTAAAATTTAGGTTCAATGCCAGAAATAAGTCAAAACTTAAAAGGTGTTAAGAGTTAAGTTCATGCTTATTCAGAATTGGCTCTCAATAGAGCACCCATAAAAAATAATACAGCAGTGAAAATTTTACATTTTTCGTTATTTCTTTGGCATTACAGTCGGATCATAAAGTATGACACATCGATGTTTTTCTCTCGAGGAGACCAGTATTTTGCTCTAAGGACCATTGACCTCAAGTATCCCGTTCTAGTAGTTACCCACCAGATCTCAATTGCTACCACCCTAATGTCAGAAAATTAAAGCTCGGAAAAAATCATTAAACTTTTGCTAAGGAAAGTTTTCGATAAACCCAGTATAAATTTTTTTTATACATATATTGGTTGCCGAACGTAGGGGTAGCCTTTTTAAATTTTTTTCCATTGGATTTTTCCTTTATAGCAAAACGCTGGTCTCCTTTAGAAAAAAAATCGATATATCACACTTTAAAATCCGTTTTTAAATGCCGAAGCTATAACGAAAAATTGATAAAGTCGACCCCTACGTTCGGAAATTTTTTTTTTTTTTAATTGCCTTGCAAAAATACTTCATATGGGAGGGTGTACGGCGAACTTTTTTTTTGCGGTACGGTCTAATGTACATACAATATCATGTCAATACATTGCATCGTATGATTTATTTAAATTAAATATCAATCATACGTACCAGTGAATTTCTATTAATGCAATTATGCTTCTGTTGTATAGAGATTTTCTCCTTGACGACCACTTAATATGAAATTTAGTGCCGAAAATTTGAGTGGACAACAGAGAATTGCAACTACTGATTGCAAAAGCATCATATGTAATCAGCACCCGAATAAACATTTGTTTGCGTTCAAGCGCCGAATATACTCAAATACACATATTCGTTGATGATTTTAAATCAATCAAACCAAGTGATTTTTGTTGCATCTTTGATTTAATCGTTCATACCATTAATTTCATTCATATTCGTTCGGATCAACGACAATTATTTTGAAGTAGAATAAATCAGAAAAAACAAAAATGAACGCGTAAGAGTTTATTCATAATTGAAATAAAAGAAAAATAATTTCATAACAATAAAGAGGGGGTTTACAGTATCAGCTTTTGTAGAAACACATTTAATAAATGGTATAGTGTACATTCCCATTATAAAACAATAAGATTTTACTTATTTTTTATTTATTTTATAAAACAACTAATACTTTGATTTATTCATGTGAGTTCAAATGTTCGATCAGCCGACTATGCGTTCAGCAGCATGATGGCGATTTTATTCAACAGTAAGTTTTTTTGAGTGATAAATGTGAATAAAACATGCTCGATAGAAGACTCAAACTAATCCGAACTACGCGTTCAGCGGCATGATATTGATTTTATTCATCATTGAGTATTGTTGAGCGATTAAATGTGAATAAGAATTTTAGTGTATGATTAAATCAAGAAAAAAGTTGATTGTGCAGTTCTCTGGTGGACAAGTTTAACTCTCGATACTCTCATTTATGCCGTAATTCATTCAAACAAGGGAGGTTTCCTGGAGCGGACCCTCAGATCGCAATGAAACTTGTGCATTGTTGTAGTGGAGAAAAAGAAAGTACCACCTAAGCATATATTTTTGCTACTAAATATTAGTAGCGTCAAAAGTGATCCCAATTTTGAGTTTTTACGTTTCCCTAATGTTGGTTTCAAAAACCAAATGCAAATTGGGTATCAGATGTTTGAAACAAACCTCAAACCCATTTTTCCAATCCTAAAAATTAGATAGGGCAGCTTTGTTTCTTACTTTTGTCTCCTCTTTCACATACACAAGTTCAATAAAGGGGTTTGTGGTCCCCTCTAGGAGACTTCCCTTGTAAGCTTATATTTATTTATAAAAGAAGGCTTGTCTGTTCATTATTGTCTTACTCAAGGCTTTCGTAGTTTAAATTGTAGGGTATTAAACGATTCGACAACTTCGATTAAATTAATCTTACTTATTTTTCTTAATTTTTTTTATGTCTTTCAAGTTCTTAAGATGGGCTTGGTATATTGAATGTATTGCCTTTATTTTATTGGTATTTATTATGTACGAGTTATGTATAGTATTTTCGATTTCTTTATTTGTTGTATTGTGAATTTGTATTTGTTTTTCTTTTTCTGGATTGTCATGTCATTTTGAATACTATTATGTGTATTTGATTTAAAGGTTTTAATGATTTTATGGCTTTTAATATGAGTACTCGTAATTGTTTGATCTTCACGTTTGTGTTTTTTCTCTATAATGCGAATAGCTTTTGGCCTTTTTCGGGTTAAACATTTATAACGCATACGACGAGTATTGCATATATTTATGTGTATAAATAAGTTCGTATGTGGTATAAGCATTTTTCTTGTTTTTTTGTTTGTTTTTTGCTTAATTGAAGGGAATGTAAAAAGAATTTAATTGTGTTTAAAAAAGAAAAAGAAAATTACTTATTTTGGTAGTGAGTTATTGTGTTAACATGAAACTGTATTTAATTTAAATTTGGTTTAAGAAATTTACAGAATTAATTCTTGGGTTTAAAATCAATTTGAACCACTAGAGAATAAAATTTCAACAGAATTCTTTTAGAGAAGAATTTAAACCATTTAGTTTTTGTTTTTACATTTTATATAACAGGAAATGTATATCATTAACTCTTTTTTAAACGCGATAAAATGTACGTTTTCAAATGCATTGTTATTTTATGTATTTTATCGAATTTGTGAATGTGAATTGTAGCTTGTATCCTCTGTTGCATTTTTAGAAAATTTTTATGTATGAACTATTGGTGAAAACCCTTTTTGTATCTTTAGTTATTATAATTTCTAAATTGATATTAAAACAAACAAAAATGTATAACATATTTACAGAGAACACGTGCGACATTATATTAGTAGAACACCCTGGCTTACTCCCCCTCTTCATTCTATTCAACCATCCATCCATAATTGTATTTTGTTGAAAAAAAAAAAAACTTTTCAAATGGTTTCACATGGTTGACTGCTAACACGGGGGAAAAGCTATTATTTGTTGATCATAAAAATGTAACCATGGTGATCATGATATGATAAATTGCAAAATGCCTTTTGTCGCATAGACTTTCTCATTTTTCTAAACACTGATCGAACCGATCTTGTATTATCTGAAAATATTTTGAAAAACTAATACTCTTTTTTCGCTATTTCTTCTGGTAAACATTTGTAATAGGGACATTAAATACGTGATGTTACAACGATTGGTTTTTGTTTTCTATTTGTAAATATTATTTTACAATGTATTTTTTCTTCATCTTTGATGAAAGTACAAATAAATTTTATTTGGTAAAGAAAAAAACAGAAAAATGACAACATACTACATTAAAACAAAATAAGGTGAGAACATGACATTTTCTGTTGATGTTGTCGTTTTTAAAATTCATGGTGCATTGCCAAAGTGTGTGTGTGTGTATGTGTGGATACAACATGTAACAAAAGAAAAGTTTTACAGTAACAATACGAGTAGTAAGTAGTAGGTACAATACATAACATTTCTCAGTACTAATGCAATAGCATTTGTTGACGGATACTTTATTTTACTCTATCTGTATCATATATGGGACTATTAAATAAAATTATGATTTCATTATCAATGAATTAATAACAATTCCAATGAAATAATTCTCATTACCATTTGTTTAATTACCCTACGGGAAATTTGAACAAACTGTCACCGAACTGGCCCCTTTATATGAAATGGACTAGACACTTTTACATGGCGTTGTCATTGGAGGATGAAATTGACCCCTTGTGACATGTCACAAGACAAATCCTAGGACAGGTTACTGAACTCTCATTAAAAACAAAGTTCAGGGACCTGTCCTGGGATTTGTCTTGTGACATGTCACAAGTGGTCAATTTCCCCCTCCTATGACAACGCCATGTAAAAGTGACCAGTCTACTTCATATAAAGGGGCCAGTTCGGTGACAGTTTGTTAAAATTTCCCGTAGGGTAGTGATAATAGCTGCATTTTCTAATCACTTGGATTTAATAAATCCAAAAAGTAGTTCAAAAAGTGCTCAGATGGGGTTATTTTCTCCCTATTTTAAAAAGAATTTTCTGTCCGACACTTCTTTTACCCTAATTTTTAATACCGAATTCGATGATGAAGGATTTTACTTTTAATTATATTTTATATAAAACAGCGATAAACAGTCTGCCTTTTCAATTTATATTTTTACACAATTGAAATATTCCACTGCAATATTTAATATTCACTAATTGGATTTAATTAAATTACTTACAGTAGAGTGAAGAATTGCCATTTGATTGTTTCCAACGTATCCGTTAGTACTTCTAAACAACACCCAAAAAATCACTTAAGTATTGCTTCTAAAGCATAATTGCTCTAAAAGTGATCCTAAAAAGTGATTTTGGTATCATTTGGCATTTCCAAACAGAGGGTCGCGGGTTCGATTCCCGGCGGGACCAATTTTTTGTTTTATTTTTTAAAATTTTTTTTTTTATTTTATTAATTTTTTTTTAATATTTGTAATTAATTTGTTTAAAATCAATATTTTTTAATTTTTAAAAATAAGTATAAAAAAATTGATAAGAAATTGCTTTTTATGCACCTGTAAAAATAGTACTGAAAACAATATTAAATTGGAGTGCACCTTTTACACTTGTTTAATAAGTACTTTTATTGAAGAGAATAAGGAACAGTATCTCGTGGTAACAAAGTGGTGTTTTTATGCCAGTCAACTTTCATATCAAAGAATAGCACAGCGGTAGAGAGCTAGCCTAGCAATCGTGAGGTCCCAAGTGGGACGAAGAATTTTTTTAAACTTTTGATTGGTGAAAAAGAGCTTCCTTTACACTCGTTCAAAAAGTACTGAAAAAATGTTGAAGTGGCAGTACTCCTCTTGTATTACAACTCAATGTTAAAATCATTAGTGTTTATGTTTAAAAAGAACTACATCTAGATCATCAATTGTAGGGCTTTTTCCGCTGCATCTCTTTTTTTTTTGCTGGGAAGGTACATTGTTTTATTGCATTTATATGCACTGACCTTATTATTTTAAGCAACAAGTTTTTTAGGTAACGGTACTATTGAATACTCTTTGTATTTTTGCAGAAACAGAACAAAATATAAGTGACCTTATTTTTTTGACGAGCACCTTACGTGATTATAAATGTTTTCTCCGCTAAAAAGATGCTAATTTCTTTCTTTCTAGTTAGTCGCATTTTGCAAAAATTTTGTCCATTTTACGCTATCTCGAAAACTTCGCACAAGATCCTTATTGGAATATTAACACACACCGACAATACAAATAGACCTGTCCCGGAAGAGATCCTGAGGGATCCACTTTCATACAGTTTAAAGTCAAATATGCAAAATATACATTTATAATAAAATATGCAAAAGCAACCTAATGCCATATTGCTGCAAATTCTTTGATTCGGTAATGAAATTTCCAATAGTAATGCAAAAATCCCAAGTATGATCTACACTGAGCTGCATTTAGTAAATATCTTCTTTTTGAGTGTGTGTAAGTATTTGGGGTGGATGGGGAAATGCAAATTGTTTTCATATAAAAATCTGAAATTTTCCAACAAAGCCAGATTCGAAAAAAGCGTATAATTTACAAAAAAAAAACGTGTGTAATCGATGTCCTTCGCCTTAGAAATCTTCTAAATACTGCAGTGTAATAAAATCAAAACCATTTTCAACATCTTTATGATTTAGTTGTGTATATCCACCCTTATATGTAACCATTTATAAATTAAAGAAAAACCAAGCTTTTTTACAATTATGGTGTTTGGTGTTAATTGTTGTCTTTTTTTTTTACAAACGAGACTAAAAACACCAACAACCACTTCTCTCTACATTTGGTTGTACAAAATCTATCTACAGCTGTTGTAGCTTATATATTCGAAGAATAGTTTACCATTTTGCTTTTGAAATGGAACCACTGACCATAACGGTGCAACAAGTTTTTTTTTGTGAAACATGTATGTACTAATATGTGAAGATGATATTTAGTTGCACCGCAAAGTTGCGGGTGATCTTGTGTTGTATTTGTTTGTGTGTGTATGTTGCAAAAACCATAAACCAAGTTTGAAGAAACTATAAAATTGTCAATACATTTTAAAGATCTCAAATAACCCAATTAAAGACAGCTGGCTAGAATATGTTAAAAAAGCTTCTGTTTTAAAAAGTGATTGAAAAAGAAACATGATCCTAACAGGGCACTTAACATTCTTCTTTTTTTTTTTGTTTTTTTTTTTTTGGGAACAAATAACGGTTCTAATTAATAGGTGTGGGTTGGTAGAAATACACTGATGTTCATGGGCGGCTCCAGCAATTATAATAAGGGGAAAAATCATACGCCGCCGTAGACAAACACATTGAGTTGGACACTGAGGCGTATGATTTTTCCCCTTATATTAATTGCTGGATCCGCACATGCTGATGTTCCTTCCATATACACAAAGAAGTTGAGTAAATTTGACAGAACCTCAATTATTTAATAATACATAAGCAGATAAAATGCACGGTATTTATCTAGTGGACTCAGATTTTACGGTCTACTTGTCCAAAAGAAGAAAAAAATGTAATTTTTCATTGTTCACTCATCGCTACTAACCCATCAAAAACCTGCAAAATCGTAAATCATCGGATCAATCGAAATTAAATATCGCGCGTAACACACAAATTTTAAATAATTCTCTCTTGCTTGAGTAAGATAAATTTTACTCCCACTTATTAATCAACCGTATTTTTATAAAACCCACATATCAATTTTTTCATAGGGGATAACATTATGTACCTGGCAGGCTTCTTTTAAACATTCTGTTTACATTTTTCTGAATTTCAATTTATGTTTTCTGAATTTCAATTGATATTTTCTGAATTTCAAGTGACGATTTCTGATTTTCAATTGATATTTTCTGAATTTCAAACCGAAAATCTGAATTTCAATTGATGTTTTCTGAATTTTAATTGATATTTTCTAAACATTTTACTCATAGAGATAAAAAAAAAATGGAAGTCATGCTTTTTTAAAAGTACTTTTGAACAACTTAAAAAATATCACTTCTTTCATTGATTCCCAAGCTGTAAAAATATGCTAACGAATAGCATATTTTTATATAGAAGTGATTCAAAACAACATCAAAAAAAAATTTCTTAATTATTGTTTCTAAATCATTAGAGCTCTAAAAGTGATCCTAAGCAGTGATTTGGATACAATTTATTTCCAAACAGATGATTGCGGCTTCGAATCCTGGCGGGACCAATATTTTTAAAATTTTTGTTAATGTTTTTTTTTTAATTTATAATTAATTTTTGTTTGTTGTTTTTTTTTTTCTTTGGTATTTTATTCTGGGCGACAACAAGAAATTCTCATTGAGTTTGTAATTTAACCCAACAAATATTTCTAGGAATTCTAAAAACATCGCCCTTTGACGATTTGCTCAGGTAAGAATGAAATCCAAATTTTTTACAATTTGGTAAATAAGTTTTGGGGTTTTAGCACATTTAATTCCTTTAATGCAATTAATGTTTATCCCGATAAAAATAAATTTGAATTAAACTCAATATTGTTTAATTTTGCACTTTTTAAAAAGAAATAAAACTATAATGATAAAAATTACTTTTGAAAAAACTACTGAAAATTATATTTAATATCTTGCAATGACAAAGAGTCGTTTTATTCATATCAAAGGATAGCTCAGGTTAGACTAGTAACCTTGAGGTCGCAAGTTCAATACCCGGTGGCAACAATAATTTTTTATTTTTTAAATAAAAGAAATAATATTTTTTGCTAATTCTTTTTATTTTTATTTGATGAAATAGATTGCAGTAGGAGAACTTGGGGTAATTTGGGAATAGTTTTATTCAGGCTCAAAAAAAGTACCTATGAATATTTTTGTAAACTCTTTCAAAGAGTGTTTTCCATAGAGTAGTTCGTGGTCTAACTTTCTGTCTTATTAGCAAAAAAAAATGTTTTTGTCTTTTCGTTGGATTTTTGGTGGATTTTTCAAAAAGGAAATTTTGGGGTAAATTGGAAAAAATTGGGGGAAAGTCGGAAACGCTTAAAATTTTTACTTAAATTAAATATATTACCTATTGGGCTAAATTTAGTGTTTAATTACGATATATTAAAGATAAATGAATCAGAAAATATTGAAAAACCCAAGACTGATAAATTTAAAGAAAAGTAAAGAAAAAAATAAAATCAATTAAATTTTTTATAAAATTTTTTATAAGCTTTTACTAAACAAACAAAATTACTGAAGTTGAAATTAGCTTAGTTTTCTCCAAAAAATTTTGCGTTTCTCATTGTTGCTATTTTCTTATGTATTTTGTAAACGTCAAAAGTTAATTCGTTTGCTTTCACTAATACATGTGCATGATAAATGCAACCATGTTATCTGACTATGTCATTTACAGTGGTGCATTTGTTCTATTGTGAATGATTAACAATAGTTTAAAAGACTACAAGAAATATGTACATTTTTTAGGTCATTTTAAACATAATATTAACAAAAAAAAAAACAAAAAAGTTTAGAATTTTTTGAATTCTTAATGCATTTTATATGTTTATACACTCCCAGTCTTTTGTAATGCTTATCTTTTCGATGACTTGAAAGGTCATTTTGTTTTAGTTATTACATTATTCAGATGTGTATTAAAAATGCATTGATCACGCGCTCTCAGCTCAACGGCCAAAACATTTTTAAAGTTAATTTTACAAATGCATATACTAAATCCAATAACAAAATACATTTCAAAAGTAATTCCAAAAAAAAAAATGCAAGTAAAAACAACAATAAATTTAAAATACTGCGAAAAAATTACGACAACAAAACAATAAATATGTTTGTACAATATAAAAACAAATGATCAAAGAAAAATTTTTTGCAAACAACACTGAATAACATAAATTTCTTCAAGTAAAAAAAAAATGCCACAGAAATTCGATATCACTTTGAAATTTTTCCATTTTTTCCAAAAAGTTAAACTCTGGAGTGGAAAAAAATAGCAAAATACAAAAATGTATTAGTATGAAAGAGAAAAAAAAATAAATTTGCTAAAAGCTTGGAGTATGCACTCATTGTAAACGCTCCTTTATATAAAAAAATTAACCCAGACAGCAAACAAGCCCAAAATGAATCAAAAAAAAAAAAACTCAAAAAAATATTGTTAAAAATTAAAATTTTTTTATAAAAGTGGTTCACCCAAAAGAGCCTTCAAAAATGTCTCAAAAAAAAGATTTAAAAATTCGAAAGGCTCAAGAATTAATCATTTTTTTGAGCCTTTTTTGAATTGTTCACAAAATATTAAAATTTTTTTACAGTTCTGAGTTATTTCTGAACCATCTTTTGGATTTAATAATTTGGCTCACATGTTTGTGTCTTTTATGATTCATTTTAGAAGGCTCATATTTTCGTCCAAAATATGAGCAATTTTTGACAAAAAATTTAAAAATTTCAAAAAAGTGTGAATAAGTTTTGAATCATAAAATAATAAGACTCAAAAAAGTATCCAAATTTTGCTGACTGGGTAATTTGGTAAGATTAATTTATTTTTTTGTCTATTAGAATAATATAGAGTGAATTGGCAAACTTATCTGGTTTCAAAAAAGTATATACATACATGCAACATATATCGTTGGCTTGCCTGCAAGTAGTGCTATGTGTTTTTTAATAGATTTTCAGGAGAGCGAAAAAAACTGTTAAAAAATGGTATTTTAAGATATTTTATTGACATCATATGCCTTAATGATGATTTTAGTAAATGAGGTCGTGAATCATTAAGGCACAAGATGCCAATAAAACATCTTAAAAGGCTATTTTTTTAACAGTTTTTTCACTGTCCTCAAAACTTGTTAAAAAACACATATCACTACTTGCAGGCAAGCCGACGAAATATGTATATAACTGAATAAAAAGAGTTTCGAGATGAATGGGGGAAATGTAAAGAGTTTTAGTAAATTTATTTTTTTTTAATTTTTTTATTGAATTGTCTTTATATTGATATCAGTTGTGATTTGGTTTTATGTTTTTGATTCAAGATATTGTCCAACTGTCGATTTCGATTCGAGTTTTGCAGTCCATAGGTTATATTTTTTAAATTTACTGTTATTTTATGTATCACTTCTATCAAGTATTGCCTGTTACAAGTTTTAGTCATATAAATTTGTTCATTCTTAACTTTTATATGTCCAGTGTAAACTTGAAAAGATCAATTACCATTGGCTAGTTGCTGGTTATTTCCACCATACAATACAACTGTCACTCGGTGACTGTTGACTATTATTTTGTTTGCAATTTTCAGTTTTATTTTTTAATTTTAAATTCTGTCATGTTAGCAGTCTACAATTAAATAAAAAATTTTGTAAATTTTTCTGATAAATTACATTACAAAACTTCAAGTGGCCTAAATCCATGAAATTTCCATTTATTACTTTGCTTCCCTTCTTTATACTTTGCTTGACCTAAAGTTAAAGCGGTTTAGCAAAAATACGCTGACAAGTAACGATATACATAGTAAAAACATGAAGTTAACAAAAAAATACAATCTAGTATTTTTTTTTTTTTTTCAAATCAATAAAATTGCAAAGCTCGATAAAAATCAACAAAAAAATTATATGATAACTACATTTCTGGCACCACAAATTACTTCCGTTGTAAACGTGTTTTTTTTTTTTTTTTTTTTTTTTTGAAGAAAAATAAATGAAAATTCTTAACACATTCTACTCTTCATCTTCTTCTCTTTTTTACATTTTCTTAAAGGTCTTACCAATCAGTGATGTGATGGTTAAATGACCAAGAATGCACGTAATGTTGTTTGGTACATAAAGAGTCTATAACATGATTATCATAGACCATAGGATAATTACGCAACATCATACTTTTGTAGTTACAATTTATGTATATATAAATGTTATTATTAATGCCTGTACTTATGTAAGTGAAACTAGGAATCTGTAGGATTTCCAGTTTCATTTACTCAAAAAAAAAAATATATAAAATATAAAAGCTTAACATCTAATAAATAAAAAAGAAGAAGAAGTTTGATTGTGGTTTTCTCCGTTTGCCTTTCTTTAACCGGATGCTTAAAGGCTTTAAAGAAAATTAGCCTTATAGTTTTCACAGATAAATACTGTGGTAGACATTATCTTTCGACAACTTCCGGGTAAAAAATCTATGATTTTTTTATACATCTAATAATTATCTGGTAGTGTAGACTGGTTTTTATGAAATTTCTTGGGCAGAAGAAGTAAAATTAATTGCCAGATAATTTATGGTAGCATTTTCTATAGTTTTCCTAAGAATATTAAATATTTCTTAGGAAATAAATATATAAATTAAGAAAAATTATTGAGCATTACAAATTTAGTGTTAAAATAAATACAAAACAAAAATTAATTAACTTATTGCTATATTCATATTATTGATATTGCTTAATTTAACAACTGACGCTTCATTACCAAGCATATAGTAAAATCTGAAAGATTCTTGTTTTTAGAATTGAAAAGATTTCAGCAAATACAAATAAAGGGTGAACACACCAAAATTGCGACGCTTTGGAAAGCTTATAACTTAAGCCCCCCATACATTTGCAATATTATGTCCAATATAATGGCACAGTATTTTTCTCATTTTGCCACACACCATACAATAAATTGCAACATATAAACAAAAGATCGCCACAATATTTTATGCAATATATGAATTCAACATAACCTCAAAATGCACACAAACATAAACAGCGCCAAATTAAAATTGATTCACTACATAATATTGCTCAACATTCAATTTAATACATACACGGTCAATATGCTTGCACCACTTGGAAAGTTGTACCATAATATTGCAAATGTATGGCCCGCTTTACTCAAAAAAATTTTTATATTTTGAAATTCAAATACCCTGAGTAGGCCATGTCCTAAATTTCATGTATGAGAAATTTCATTCGAATTTGACTTTTAGTTTCGTCAAAAATGACCACCGAGTTAGAAACGAGGCAAATTATTTTGCACGAATATATAAAAATCCGGTTCTCAGTGCGCGTAAAATTGCGAAAAATGTAAAAGTTCACCACTCGACAGTTTCCAGGGTTTTACATCGCTACAGAGAAGGTCTGACAATTGCTAGAAAGCCTGGTAGCGGAGGTGAGCATGACGAAAGTGCTACAAACAGTACTCAAAAGGTCCTCAGGGCATTTTCTCAGGATCCGAAGAATTCGCCACGTTCTGTTGCAAAATCTGTACGTAAATCGCAGTCTTTCGTAACATTCGCAAAGCAGAATGTTACGGCGAAATCCCGCAGCCGCAAGTTGTACGAATCCCAAATCACGAAATATGAATGCATTGTCATGGGCGACGAAACCTACTGCTTTTAAAATTTCAAATATATTGCTGGCCAAGATTTTTATACTGCTGCAAGTCGTAAAGATGCTCCTGAAAGCTGTAAATTGAAAATAAATTCCAAGTTTCCAAAAAATACATGGTTTGGCAAGCCATTTACTCCTATGGTCGTAAAAGCAGCCTTTCATCGAATTTGGAACAATGAACGCTCAAATTTATCGAAGTGAGTGCCTCACAAAGCGTCTTCTGCCGGCCGGACCTGGCAAGCTGCCACTATGCCAAGGACACATTGCAGTGGTACATTGCAAATAAAATCGATTTTGTACCTCGCGATTGCAATCCACCCAATAGCCCAGAGCTACGCCCTAACGAAGAATATTGGTCAATAGTGAAGGGAATATTGAAGAAGACAGGTGAACTGGTAAAATATATTGCAGAATTCTAAACCAAGTGGTTGTCGGCGTCGCGAAAAGTCGATGATGCACTCGTGCAAAAGATGATGGCGCGTGTGCGACGAAAAGTCCGATCAGTTGCACATGGAACAAATAATAACTAATATTTTAATACTTTTATTACCTCTAAACTTCAAAGTATTCGAATAAAAAAAAATTTATTTCAAAGCCATCTAGTTTTTTTCTGGTATTAGTTTCTAAGTGTCGCAATTTTGGTGTGTTCACCCTTTAATATATTGAAATTATAAACCTTTACTTTTCAAGCTAATGTATACAAAAAAATTTTAAACGTGAATCCCTCTATTATATTTTCCAAATGCAAGGTTGGACAGCTGAAAAAGTGATCATGCAGACAAAAAAAAATCAAGCAGAAACAGTTTTATAAGCAAAAACTACCTAGTTTTCATACAAAACTAGTTTTTGTTTGTTTTTTATATATGCGTTTTGACAAGTAAAAACTAGCAAGAGCCAAAGTTTCAAGTTTTAAATACATTTACATTATGAACGTTTTAACTTTATCTGGAGTACCACCAATTAGGGCTTTAACTGTAATTTCAGTGATCTTCTTGCTTGACAAATTTTCATGTTATCGGCGACATGCTTTGTACTCTTCATCTTTTTTTACCAATGCCCAATACCTCTCCACTTGCCTGAGTTTTGGAAAATTTGGCGTATTTGCCTCTCTAGGATTTTCGGATTTTCATTAAAAATTCGTATTATATTTTCACGCACCATTTTAAAGCAAAATAAATTATGCAGTGTTGTTAATATATGGACAAAATTTTTCATTATATTTTTCAATGTTGTTTACTTAAGTAATAATTTACAAGCAAAAATGTATGCACTGGTCATTTTGTGCGCAAGCCTTAAACATATAGTAGTTTCTAAACATATATAATTCCCTGTAAACATATTCAACAATGCCTCTTTCTGCGTGCAGACTTTAGTACATGGAATAAGCTTCGAAACGCGTTCCATGGAACTACAACAAAAGGTATAACTGACATAGAACCAATTTTAGAACTAAACAAATTGCACTTGGGACATTATCAAACAAAACTTATTGACGATAGAGCAAATAATAGAACAGGTTCAGATGAAAAATAATTCACTCTACAACCTGTTGAGCTTAGCCGGAAACTACATAGTACATACAAACTTTGAACTAAGAAAGTTTTCTGTAATAAAACTTTTAGAATCGAAGGACTTTTTCTACAAGGGAAGCTTCAGATTTCTTTCATGACTTTCTTTCTCGGATTAAATATTTTTTATTTAAAAAGTCCATCTGATTCTGACTGCTTTCTGGTTAAAAGAACTTTAAAATTTGGGAAACTTTTTTCAAATAAAATATTAAGTTTTTAGTAAATTTTTCATCCTACACAAAAACAATGAGAGTTTTTCCCTATAATCACCAACTTAGTCGCCATGCCCGAATTTTTTACTTGTTTTTTGAAATGCTTTAGTTTTTTAAATTGGTCTCGATTCGAGTATTGATTGAAAATTAACCCATTTTTCGCCGGTACCAATACCCGTTGACAGATTTTAATAAAAATTTATATCCAAGCCATTCTAAGCCTAATTAAGAAAATTCTAAAGTTTTAAATTACAATTTTCCGGAAAATTAGTGGAGATAGTAATCACTAGGGCAAGGAATTTCATGCACTTAAAAATAGAAAATATGCGCCTGAAAAATGCCGCTAAAAAAGACAAATATGCATTAAAAATATAAGAAATATGCACTAAAAGCTATTATTTTTGCAAAAATAATGCACTTTAAAACTTAAAAATATTTTTAAGTATTTCAAAGCTTTTGCGTAGGTCAATAAGATTTTTAAGAATGTTTATTTTGATTGAATTAAAATATGAAAACGTATCAATTTTATATATTTTTAACAAAATAACAAATGCGCCTAAAAATTAAACATATGCACAAATATACATTAAAAAGGCACCAAATATGCATTTGAAGTCAAAATATGCAAAATCATGCATTTTTGATAAAATATGCAAAAATATGCAACTTCAAATCGAAGCCGCTTTGTTCTAAATTTGGTGATTCGCATAAATATTTAGTCCATAATTGTTTTGGACTGCTATTGGTTATAATCACCATGGGTTAAGCAAATTAATAGAAATGGGATTTTTCAAAAGCTGAATTAAGCTTAATATGGACACTACTTTGTGTGGTATTGCTCTTTAGAGTGCGAAATAGAGGGAAGAAAAGCAAATTTTTTGTATTTTTTTCTTTGAGTGCATGTCGGAAACTTTCGAAATACAATACAAAAACTGCATAAAAAGAATGTACTCGTCAAAAAAGAAAGTTCGATATGCATAATGTCTATTTTCCTTCACAGATTTTCCAAGTTGTTCGATAAAATACCAAACCAGGGGCTTCGGCAAAAATCTATAAGAGCTGAGCTAGCACGAATATCGCAAAAAGAAAAGTAAAACCGATTACTGTGAATTCACCGTTATTGCCATATACATCTCCATTAGGGGTTTAGGTGAAACAATTACCGGATACCACTGTTAATATATGAAATACAGTGTTGATAATAAAAATCGTTTCTTGGGCTATTTTGGAGAAAAAAAAACGTTCCGCACCCGATTTTTTAAATATTCTCAAAATATTCTTGGATAATTACAGATATGATTTTACTAGGGTATTCAATTAATTGGCTTTTTATTTTAATCGATTAATCGTGAAAATAATTATTCGGGTTTTTTGCTTAACCGGTTAATCGAACAAAGTTTTAAAATTAATCGATTAATCGAAAAAAATTTCTGTAAAATAATATACATACACTTGTTGTGTTTTTAATAATTTTATTTAAAAAAAGGAACAAAAATAAATTCAGTAACCCTTCTGAAATTCATAAAAATAAAAAAAGTGTAATAATTGAGATCAGATTTTGTTAATATTTTTATTTTTTCTGTCCCATCTTTCACGTATTAAAATTTAATCCAAATCGGGCAGAACCACGCCCGAAAGAAGAATATAAGACCCCGTTCATTAATTTGTGTCTCTTTCGTATTTATTAAATACATAAAAAACGTAAATGTAGAGAGAAATTTCATTGAGAATTTGTTTTCCATCTACTTTTCCGTACCACCCACCATCCTTTTATTTTATTTTGTTAATTCTGAGTGCTCACTAAACAAGCTTTATTACATTGAGCATTAATTATAATTAATAACTTTAATAATCATTAATTACAATAATTATTAATGCTTTCATTTAAAATCAACGTTTAAAAAGTAAAAAATAATTAAAAATTTATTATACGTAAATAGATACCACTACTTTACTAGATGAGTCACAACAACAGGGTAGTAATTTGGAAGATGACAGAGCAAACTGTGATAATTTTATATTGTATTTTGAAATTTTCATTGAGTTGAAGCTAACAAATATTGCTAGAAATTCTAAAAAGTCGTCCCTTAATTATTTTCTTAGGCCAGAATGAAATCCGTATAGGTACAAGCAAACAGCAAATTATTTGTCACATTTTTTTAAAAAAATTTTGAGTTTTAGCACATTTTCTTTAATAAAAAATTTATATTTTTTAAAAATTTTTGTAATTTTCTACCAATTTCGATTAATCGATTAATCGTATGAAATTATTCGAATTATTCGTTGTTCGAAATTTGGGCATTTTAAATTATTCCAATTTTTGATAAAAATTGTTCGATTAATCGATTTAATACCCTAGATTTTACTATAAAACTGTCCCATAATTTTCTAAAACATCAAAATAGCCAACGTAAACGATTAAGATTTTAGGGAAGATTACAATCATAATCTGGTAGATTATGAACGTAATATAAATCTGCTATGAGATCATAAATCACAATTCCTAAATTTTTTGTTTAGAACTTATGGCATCATAGATATTTCTTTAAATTCAACAATTATCTTGTAAACTGTTTTACGTTTTTATCTAGATTTCTAATGAATAATTGTTCTATTTAAAACCACAGGATATAATTTTAATAGTTTTGTCATTTCTTTTACTTTATTATAAAAAAAATTCAAACCTTTTTTGTATTTGAATTTGTAGTAAAAAACACAAAAGATGTTGAAAATATAATGTTAAAGAACTAATAACTTTTTCTTTGCTTTAATATTTTAACTCAGCTTGATAATTTTTTTACAAGTCTGTCTGTTTTATTTTGTTTTTAAGTTTTTGTTAATACTCGTACAAAATTATGCTTAGGTTTCGAAATAATAGCTTTTTCCGTTTTATATTCAAGTTTTTTTTTGTATTTCTCACTGTATAATGAACAAAAAAACTAGAGCTCTTTTTGTTCATAATTTCTTATGATTATCAGCAGAGCAAAGTTCAGGCTAAAAGGCAAATACCAATTGATCTTGCTGATCGCGGTTTGAAACTCCAATTTTGAATAATAATCATTGCGTGTTAAAGAAAGCTCCCATTTTGTGTAAAAGAAAAAAAAACTAACTTCAGGGTATTAACAACAATAACAAAAAATACCCCAAATAATATTATTAATATATTTTTTTTGTATGAAGTAAATGTGAATACAAAAAATAATGATCAAATAATACGATCACTGTCTTTCTGTTTGGAACGGAAGTAAAGGTATACTTTAGTTTAATTTTTGCTTAGAAATCAAACTTTATTTCCAAAGAAATTTCAATATACGGCAATTTCTGTTTAAAAAACTTGTTGGCGGTTTATTGGGTGGTTTACTTACAAAAAAAAAAAAACAAGCAATTACGGATTTTCATAAGTAACTGTCATTTGTTTCTAAATAGGAAATGTTTCTTTTCTTTCATTCTACTACATTTTTTAAAATATGGCCAAATGTCCTAAGAGAGTCCGTTTTTTTTTTCTTGATTTCTTCTTTATGATTGTCAGACAAATTAGGAAAGTTGTAGATTGCTGTTGAAATCTTTAACATGATCACAACATATGATTCTAAATATGGTCATATTGTAACATTTTGTTGTTTGTTATTTTGTGCCTATAATGGTTACAATGAAATTTCTTATAAAAGTTTTTTAATTAAAAACTTAAGAAACAACCATGGAGATGATACTTTAAATTTACTGTTTAAAGAAAGACGGAGAAAAAAATGCAAGTCAAAGATTTATAGTTTTATACATATATGGTTTACCACAAAACTCGATGAAAGTCTTGTCTTGTCTATCATTTGTATTGTAAGTTGGTTGTAGATCAATGCTTGATCTTTCATAAAATTGTATTGTATGTTGTCATATCAGTTTTAAAAAAAAATTTAATATAAAATGCAGACCCTTTACTGTTTTTTTTATTCAGGAATTTCAACAATAACAAGTTAGTCTTCTTCTTTGTTTTTTAATATTTATGATTGTATCAAGCTGTCAAGTCATCTTTATGTTTGAGGTGACCAGTTTTTGTGCTCTTGGAAAGTGATTTTTTTTTAAGTTTTGGTTTAAATTTAATATCTTAAATCAGCCACACAGAAAACAGAATCCGAATATCTTGCCAACTGAAAGATTTGGTTGCAGTGTCCATATTTAATTCAAATATATTGTTGTAACCTGAATTTCTGTTGCCATAAACAAATATATATATCGATGGCTCCATCTAAACTATACACAGACTGAATAGTTTAATTATAGCAATCGAATTTTTTGATTGTCTCAACCAAATGTGTTCCTGACTTAATTCTGTTTTATTGTTTCAACCGAAATTCTGTTATATTAATCGAAGTTTTGTTGTCACAAACAAATATATCGGTGGCTCCATCCAAACCATTCGGTTGGCAAAAAATTCGGATGTCACAATGAATCTGTTTTCTCTGTGTATGCTTGGCATAAATTTGGTTGTCGCAATGAATTTTGGTTTTGTGTGGGAATTTAAGGACTAGGAGTATAGAAATCAACTTTCTTCATGTGCTGCAAGCTGTTGAAAAATTTTGAAATTGTTCGTTTTTAGAATTTTACAAGGCTTGACGCGCAGAATAAGTTATTGATAGCCGCAATTCGACTTCTGAGAAGTTGTTTGTAGGGTGTTGTGTACAAGCATGTCTTTATATTAGACCAAGAGGCACAACGCATCGCGGCGAGCAGAGGTCTTTTGTGATAAACAAAGAATTCAAAGAAGCGGAAAACCATTTCCTCCAAAATTGGTGTAGGTTTAAATTATCGGTTATAGATTTAGACATCTTGTAAAAATATTTACTTTTCAATACCGAGTGGCGTTTTTAAAATTCAAAACGTTTTTGGTTGGCGGATTCAAATGGGGAATGTTTTTATTGACGAATCCAATATGGCAAACATATGTTTTAAAAGTGATCGGCACTTTTGAGGTTGGTTAATTGAAACCTGGAGTTAGATTTTCAAAATTCAAAATGGCGAATCTAATAAACTAAAAAACTCTGTTTTGGATTCGTTATTTTAAATTTCGAAAATCTAATTTTAGATTCTTATTTACCAATCCCAAAAGCCCGTGTGTAAAAGATTTCAAAAGAACTTAAAAATCAAAAATATGCAATTAGAATATGCAGTAAAAACGCAAAATATGAACTATAGTGCATAAAAATCCAAAAATAAACTCTTAAAACAAAAAAAAAATTACTTTAAATTTTTCGATTTTTAAAAATCATATTTAGTACTCCAGAGCGTTGGCTAAATAATTAAATAAAATATAAATGTCTAAATAGATGTCAACATGATATTTCTCCTTTTAGTTAAGTGCTGGGTTAAGGTTCAAAAATTCTTCTTTTTGTTAATTTTAATTAAATCATGCTTTTAATTTTTAACAAATATGCAAAAATTTGCATAAAATGCAATGAACATCATAAAATATACAAAAATATGCATTTAAAAACAATATATGACAAAATTTGCATTTATAACAAAATATGCAGAAATATGCAGCAAATTCTTTGATTCGGAAAAGAATTTGGTCTACATTGTTTTTGGACTACTGACTTCAAACATGCATTTTCATAAAAGTCGCTGCCCCGATGATCACTTTTAAAAATTTGTCCGCAATATTGGATCCGTCATACTGACTTTTAAAAATGCCAATCGGCATTGAAAAGAAGATATGTTTATATGATTTTTAAGATTAAAAAAATTGAAGAGGAGTGTGACCCGTTGACAAAGAATACCTCATATATAAATAACCCATTACCTGAAACTGATAAATAATGGCTTTTCTTATTACATTTCTTATTACCTGTCTATTGGGATGTCGTGCTATGCTTTCGCACTAGTATACGAAAAATTACAAAACTACGAGTCCAGATATATATTTACAAAAAAACAAATTTATATTAAAAAATATTTTTTGTTGTTTAATATTTTTCTACTAAAATATGATTGTGTTAAAACAACGAACCTGGGGCACCAGATTGCCAGTCAATAGCTCTAGCATTTGAGCTATGTATGTATATCGACATGATATACAAAAATTTAAAATACATCTTCAACACAGAGGTGAAAAAATATTGAATTTAAAAATAGATTTTGAGCAAAATGAACAGAACGAATCGAGTATATTACTTTGTATTGTGCTATACTTATAAGTTATTCAGAACAAATCTTAAAAGTTTACACGAATGATCAAGAGAAAATCCTCTATTAGGGCATTATTATAAAAAAAAAAGTCCGATACCGACAGAATCTGTTATTAAAATATATTTCGGTTAAAGAAACAATATGTTCATATAGTTTTCTTCTGATATCTTACTCTTAGTATTTTAAATAAATATGGTCACTCTAATTTTCTGAACTGCTTGATCTTAAGCAAAAAAAGCAAAATGTAATAAATTCTTGATTGATTTGCTTGGCTTATTTAAAATTTATTTAATCTTAAAATTTACAGAATTCAGAATTCTTATGCATCTAACATTCCTTTCCCCTATCTAATTCTTTGAAAAAAGGGGTCAGTTCTTTTTATAAACTCTAATAAAATCCACTTCAGTAAACTGTTTTTACTATTAAAATATTTTGAAATAAAAACGACTGTTTATGTTAAGTAGAAAATATTTAATGGAATTGATAACATTTGACTTTAAACTATTTTTCTGCTAAAGACAACTTAAATCAATTGAGACAAACAATACATATAAGCTAATCTTGGATTTTTAAAATTTGTTTATTTATACATTACAAAATGCACTTGTTTTTCAATAACATTTTTAATTTCGTATTTCTGTTTTCAAGTCAAGTGGGGTTTTTTTAAATTTAAAAAAAAATCTTTCGAAAACAAGAAATTTGTTATTAAAGTTTTAACAATTTTTTAGAGTCCATCATAAATGTCAGTTTATCCAAAAAAAAACCATATGATTTTTAAACTGTCAGTTTTTTTTTTGTTCTTAAAATTGAAAAGTGTATTACCATGGTGCACAGCATTAAATTGCAATATGTTAACATATTGTTGTTTGTTGTATGTAATATTTAAATCGAATTAAGTGTGAGAGTATGAAAATAAAAAAAATGTGTTGTATTGTTTTGAAAAACTTAACGCCAGCTTCAAAAATTGTTCTACTTTATGGATACATTGAGAAAAATATTGTAGATACTTGGTAAAGCTTGCAGAGCTTAGAAAGAATTAATTCCATTTAAGCTTAATATTTATACCCAAAAGTTATTTAGTTTTAAAAATATTTGCATGGCATTCCATAGTGATGGATTTTGGTCAAAAATAATAATAATAATAAAAAAAAAAAATAATTTTTTTAAAACCCTATATCCAATTAAAACTTACACTTTTATTATCATTTTAAACCAAAACTACTGTTATTTCACAGTGAATTATTTTTGGCACTTTAAAAATATATATTGATAAGAGAATCGTCTTTTATTTCGATTACAAAAAAAAAAAATTTAATGAATTACTTCACTTCAAATTTCAAACTGTTCTTATTATGTTTTTATGTATTGGTACGAGAGCAATAAAATAACTATCATGTAGTAACTGTCAAATTCTTTTGAGTGTGGCTGTTCATATATTTGAAACTAAGAATATTTACTGTTGATGATTTCGATTAATTTCGTAAAATTTAATTAAAATTGTACACTCACAATATATTTTCCATAACCGATTGAGGTTTATTTGAAAAGTAATAGGTAAAGTTTGTTTTGAATTGAAGAATCAATTAAAATACATGGAAACATATTGTTTAACTTTTTGTATCAGTCAATAAAAGCAAACTACAAAAAAATACTTATCGTTTGTAGGGGTTGATATTTTCAGTTAAATGTTCTATTTTTAGTTTTCTATTTTTAGAAAACATAATTTAAATAATTTCGTTGTTTACTGTTTTAAAACAAAAAATTCAAATATTTTCGGTTTTCTTTTTCAATTGAAATTACAAGAAATTCTTTACTCATACACACAAGCATAGCCAATAAAAATATGAACGTGTGTGAACACACACAGTAGTGTTTTAAAAATTCAAAAAAAAAAACTTTCAAATATGAAAAAACAACCATCCTTTTTTCTAACGTTTTGTCAGTTAAAAATTGAAGATTGTTTTAACAGACTTTTCAATTATTTTTATTTATTTTATGGATTGTTTAAATAATGTTATAAAATAGATAGCAAAATGGTTTGAATATAATGCAAAACACATTGCATTAATTTAATATGTATTTTAGGTTGTTTTTAACGATAAAATATTGTGAGTGTATATGTACACTTGGCGGAAAGTAAAATTTTTTTCGGTGTTTTTGGGTTTAGATCTGTATACCGTATCATTAGCAAGTTCTATATAATTTCAGCTTGCACTACTTTCTAGTCTAAAACTGTAGCAACCTTTAGTGATTTAAATCACTTTTTTATAAATGCATCACAACATGTTTCAAAGCCATACATGGAATGTGACGCTATATATTATATATTCAAATTTTTTTAATAGATTATTTATAGTTACTATAAAATGGTCGACATCAAAAATTGTTCAAATCGGTTCGTGATTTATATGCAAACTAGAGTTGGGCTTAATCGTTCTTTTTGGTGACTTGGTCATATCGTTCAATAAAATTCATTGAACTAGTTCGTTCAATTGTTCTTTTTTTCATGTGTTCGTGAATGGTGTCGTTCGTTCGACAATTTATTGGCGCACTACATGTTACATGTTTATATTAATTTTATTGTGCATAGACTAACAGTGTCAGAAAATTATAATTTTATTAAAAACTTGAAATTATTAAGAAAAACATTTAATTCTGTAATAAAATTAATAAGAAAATTTTCTATGACTAAAAAAAGAACGAAATGAACGCTTGGACGAAATGAACGAAAAGAACGAATATGGTGAACGATGTCATATCGTTCAATGACCTGAACCGTTCAAATTAACTAGTTCGTTCATGAACGACACAACTCTAATGCAAACGCATGAAAAATTCATGGATTTTTATTAGTATTTTGAAATTTTTTAATTTGCTCCCCATTGTTTGTTAAAATTTATTAATGTCCGCCATAAAAACTGCAAAATTTAAAAGCGTGAAAATATCCTTAAAGATTGGTACACATCTTTTCAGTCTATTTATTTTAAAATTTTGGTCAAATATTAATTTTATTGTAGTTCGATTAAATAAGAAAAACCATCATATTACCCTTTCACTTAAATCAGAATAATACAAAGAGTTTTTTTTATAAAGTTTCTTATATTCAATTTTTAAAATTCGCATCTTTTAATTTTATTTGAATCTTCCTTTATTCAAATTCAAATTATATAAATATTATTTGCACGTTCCTTTTAAATTTAATTTTTTTTTAATTCAAATTAATAACTAGGACAAGAAATCCATGCACTTGAATGTTTTGATTGAATAAAAATATGAAAATGAATCAATTTTTTTTTTTCTTTTTACAAAATAAAAATGCGACTAAAATGAAAAATATGCCCAAATATACAATCAATCAGAAAATATGCATTACAAAGGCAACAAATATGCATTTTAAGTCAAAATATGTAAAAACATGCATTTTTGTAAAAATATGCAAAAACATGCAACTACAAATCGATTCCACATTGTTCTAAATTTGATGATTCTGATATAAATTTAGTCCATATTAGTTTTAGACCATGGAGAAAAAACATGTATTTGCATGGAATTCCTTTACCTATTTATTACATTCAATTTTAAATCGATTGTGCTGCATGCATCTAGACGCTCAGACATCGATTATATTTTTCGAGGTTCGCGGTTCAAATCGCCGTCGCGGTACAAAATTTTTTTTTTATTATAGATTTATTAAGATGTGATGGTGATAAATATGCAGTTATTCAGCAGAAATTACACAAAAACTCTTGAGACGATGACAAATAGTCAGTTTATCTGCCTGACTTGTACCTTGAATGTCACAGCTGACATTGTCTTTAAGACACAATTTCCAGCTGCGATATTGCTAGAATTTAGTTCAAATTTCACAAGGCCATAACAGAATTCATTCATTCATTCGAAGCTCTGACTACATGCGTGTGAACTTTTCATATGTTAAATACAAACAGCCTGCCCCAGTCCCAGCCACAGCTACAAATTAAATTGCATTTGAACAGACAATATTTTTTTTAAAGGTTTTATTTTTTATTTCTTTTTAATTTCCATATCATTAAAAAAGTATGGGGATTATGCATGTTTTGTTTTTGTTTTTTTAAGTATTGTTCAATTTTTACATATGTTTAAGATAATAACAGCATTATTATGTACTTTAAAATTGTGAGATACTTGTAAATAATATACAAATTACTTTTTTTGTATAACACATCAGTTTTTTTTTCTTTTTTTGTTGTTTAATAAATCCTTAAGAAAAAATTTTAATTTTTCAGTGTTTTTATTATCACAATTTTTCATTTAATTTTTCATATTTCTGCTACTGCTTAAGTTTGAATTTTCAACTTCAATTTCAGTGTCGTGAGAATTTGTATGGTTTTTCTTTTTCTTTCGCATATGAACGAACAGCGTGTGAATACTAAATAACTACAAACAAATCTCTGTTTGGCATCATTGCATCAGCGAAAGTACTACCAAACACACAAAAAAGAAAAAAACAGCTGTTGGAAGAAAAACAATAGTGCAAACTTCAATTAATGTTGCAAATTTCTATTTTTGTTTATATACACTCAAAATAATAAGACAGTAATTCAATCATTGGTTCCTTATACTCATAGTTGGGAGTAATTAATTACTTTGTAATGTAATGAATTATTTTGTATTTTTATAATCATTATATAGTCATGAAATGAAATATGTTTTCATTTCAGCTACCATTAACTTATTTATGATAATGGAATTTTATTTTCATTAACATTACATAATCAGACATAAAATTTCATTATCATTACATTTACTCAATTGTAAAATGTTAAATGACGCTCCTAGACAAGAACAAGAAATTCTCATTGAGTTTGTTATTAAACCTAATAAATATTTCTAGAAATTCTAAAACGTCGTCTCCTTACGATTTCCTTAGGCAAGAATGAAATCCGGATAGGGACATGCCTGCAACAGATTATTTTTCACAATTTGCCAAATAATTTTTGGGATTTTAGTACATTTAATCCATTTAATGTAAATATTTTTATTTTCTCGTGACTTTTGTTTTGAATTTACAGTTTCCTCGCTTAAAGCCCAAATAACAATACAAATATTGAGGTTTAATGCTGTGGAATGCCCTGTGATTGAAAATCACTAATTTCAACCACATTTCTTCAATATGAAAATTAAAAATTTTGTCCATAAACATTAGCATTCGCCAAAAATATATATTTTTTTTTGGATTTTTGCAATGAATACTTATGGCCTCAAAGATCTTTTTCAATTTTTTTTCAGATTTTTTGAAGGGGGTACGGGATCGCTGAAATGAATTTTATTGAAAAAAATTGGTTATGAGGTCATATTTTAATCCTCTTCAATTAAAGGGACTTTTTTGGCCCCGTAAGTTGAAGAGTTAGAGAGCTAAAATGTAGCACAAGAATGTTCCTTATAGTGTTTTACATAAGTTCGATAAACACATCCTATTCCTAAAATGGAAGATTCACATGGTTTTCCCTAAAATCCAGGTTTGTTGGACATTTGAGCGCCAATTTTGAATAAGTACGACATTAACCCTTAAACACATTTTAAGTTTTGAATTATTTCTAAATTTCTAAAATCGCTAAATTGGCCACACTATAAATACAATAATAGATCGCAAAACTTTTCCTTAATGACAAACTGTGTGAATGAATAGTTATATGTATCTTTTAATTTAAGATTCATTTCTTTTTTTTTTTTTTGTTTACTTTTTGTACTTTTTATTATTATTATATTGTTTTAATTACATTTTGTTAGTTTATCATATCAACATATCTTATTTCTCTTCTGTTTTTTATCTTTCTCGTTACAGGTAAGAAATCTTAAACGAAATACTAAAAACCACAAAAGTGACGACGTCAAAGAAGAAAAAAGTAGAAGTAGAAGATGCAATTGCTAAATATTAAATAAAAATAAATAAATGAGAATAAACCTTAAGGTAAATGTTAACAATAATGATAAAAAAAATCGAGAGTAATGACCCCATTTCTTGAACCAAAATTACAATTACAAATACATATATTATTTTTCTATGGTTAAGAAGGAGAAAATGGCTCGTGTTGAAAACATTTTAACAAAAAATTTTTTTTTCTAACTTACTGAACAATTACAATTTACTTGGTTTGAAGAGTGTCTGCTTAATCAAAAAATAATAAAAATTAAAAATTATATAAAAATTTTTAATTATTTTAAAAACTCAGTCTAATGTACATTGAAGGTACATTAGGGTGGCTTTTAATTTAGACTTTTTCGATTTTCGGAGGGTCCCAAGCCCTAAATTTTTTGTGCGGCCAATAAAAAACAAATTTTAAAAATTTACCCCAAATCGGTCAGCTGTAAGAACTTTCAAGTTTTTTTTTTAAGTTTCGAGTCCAGATTACAAAAGGTACAAAATAATTCATGCAGCAAAATGAGCGTCATGTCCTTGGGCGTCAGTGATTCCTATGTATATCAGATAAATGTATTGGGCTATTGGAGTAAAATCCCCTAAGAGTTTGGCATTGTGTTGGTACAGTCAGGTTATATAGCCGTTTACTGTATGAAATAAGACGCTAAAATAGTATAAAAGTTCTTCTGAGCTATTTTTTTAGAACATTTTACTCTACGCCTTTTTAATGGGTCAGTCAAGTCCTTTTTTCTTCCGATTAGTCATCTTTCTTTGGAATGGAGAGAGGTAAGAGATGAAGGGTTTTAAATATGGGAGCACTGTAATTGCGGGAGGTATTGAATTTTAGAACAGTTATTGCGCGCCATATGATAGAGAGGGTTAAGTGCTATGGGAACACCGAAGGTGGATAGAAAACTCACACATATTATTTTTCTCAATTGATCTTGCCGTCGCTGGGGATCATCGCTGCACCCAAATAAAAAAGTTTATATAATATTATATATGAATAGATATATTCGCAATATGTAACTGGATACAATTTCATCCGAAAAAGGTTATATTAAATTGTATCAAATCGGATATAATTGTATTTATAAGGATTTAAAGTTATATTAAATGATCCTCTTATATCCGAGTTTTGTCCCAAAGGAAATTGGATATAAGTTAATACAATACAATATGATATGATTAAATGTAAATGATAAAAAAACCTTGTGTTCGAGGGTAGCAGGGATTGAACATACAACATTAGCATTTCACTTCATATACACTAGCATTGAGCTTTATAGACGTTAATGTATAAAACAGTTATTGTTAAATTCTTTAAAGACTTCGAATTATTTTTTCAAATATGGAAATTTTTTTTGGACTTAGAAATTTTTTTCAAATAATTTCTCTTTTATTGTTAGCTCATTGTTCCCGATTTATGGAAAATAATGTTATATATAGCAATTATTCCATGGCTTATTTCTCCACTAAAAACTTATCGGAACAGAACAAAGTATACGTCGTTGGAAAGGTACTTGAAATACCTTACTAATGGTATACAACATGCCTGAAAATATTAACCCATTACCAGTCGGATTATGATTTTAAATGTTGATTTTTTCAAAACGGATTTTTTAATTTTTTAATAAATAACTTTTAAAAGAAAAAATAGATAAGAAAATATTAATTTAATGAAAAAAAATAGTTTTTGCCTTAATTGGATTAACTGAGTTTCGAATATATAAAATTAAATCAAAAATATTTTTCGTATCTATTTATTTATAAAATTGTGAACGGTATTATCAATTATATATTTATATAAACAATTTGCGAGAAAGCAAATATTGGTATATGATTTAATATAATTACATATGTACATATGATGATATTTCTAAACATTTTTCTAATATATCATCATATAAAAACATACTATGGTCGCATACAATATTTTATATTATCATATATTTTAATATTTAAAAATATATGTTATATATATCCATTATTTTCTGGTATTCACAAAATTTAGAACTTTGTATTTATAGTTTGAACATTTTGGCCCTGGATATGAAACTTTGACAAAAAACTCGGGAGTTCTGAGAGTTGTAGAGTTTACATTTTAGAGGTCGCATACAAATTAAGGGTTAGGACCAGAGAAAATCGAAAACTGAAGAATAAGAACAACTCTAATGTACATATAACAAGCTGTTGAAAAAAGCCCTTAATTATAAATTGAACTAAAAATAGTTCTACAATATTTAGCTGTGTGTAGCGGTGGGTACGCTTTTTTTTTTTTTTTTTTTTTTTGAACACAAGATCTTTGATGTGGAAAGCTTAGACCAGCAACAGTTGAATCTAAACCAACACAGAATAACAATAACAAAAAAAAAAAAAAAAAAACAAATGATACAAAAGTTGGTTTTTTTTTGTTTTAATGTTTTTAAATAACACTATTCTACTCTACCAAAGTCTACTCATAGCTCTACACTATATTACAACCACTTCCATTTTATTGTAAACCATCACTATGATCATGAATAATTGTTATAAAATATATAAAAATAACTAAATTCATCTATAGTTCTTTCAACAACAGCACAACTCGGGTCTTTTAGTTGTGTTACAAAATGCACGAAACTTCACGCCTGGCCAACGCCACCAAACAAAAGAATATCCAACAAAAACACACCAAAAAAAAGTAACAAATAAAATGCGACATATACAACATTTTAACTGGATCAAAACATAAATAAATAAATACAAACATATTCCAAAAACAATACAAATTCTATCATATTTAGGTATACATATATAAAATCTAAAAGTTTGGGAACCACTGCAAAATGAAAAATCAGAAATATCCCAGCATAATAAATAAATGGAACAACTATTGCACTAAATGAATCACTTCTTTCAATACATCAATCACCAAAAAGTCCTCATTTAAGAAGATTTGTTTTAACAAACTGGTTAAACTAATTTTAACAAACTGCTTAAATCTTAACTATTCTATTCTTAATAATTAAAAAATTAGCAAGAAATTGATAACAAACAAATTGTGGCAATATTTTGTTGTAGTTTTAACTTTTTTGTGATATTCGAAATATTGAATAACGCTCATATACGAGAACAATAAACTCTCAATTAGTTTGTAGTGTAATCTAAGAAAAATTTCTAAAAAAAAACGTAGTCCTCTGACAATTTCCTTAGACAAGAATGAAATTCTTAAATAAGTTTTGGCATTTTAGCACATTCAAATATTTCATCAAAATTAGGAAATATGTATTTATTATTTATGTAATTGTGATAAACCATCACTAATAACTTTGTAACTATTAAAGAAATCTTAAAAGATTGAGAATCGCTGTATATTTGAACACGATCAGCAAATATTTTAAATATGTAGCTACTCATATTTCTTTGGAGCACATAATTAAAAAAAAAAAACAAAATTCCTATCATTGCATTTTAAAAATGATTCTATCTTTTCAATACACGAGTAGTGTCAATAGTTGATCTCTGAAGATCATTTTGGTAGACTCATTTAAAAATGGAATGTTTAAATTTTATATATGTTTTGCTGTTGTTTTAAACGAATATTATATTAAATATATATTTTTTTAATGTCTGCTCATTATTTAATAACATGATAACCTTTAAAATATGATCGTGATAACTAGTCATATATAGAATTTTTTCCTAGTATTAAAAAAAGACTCAAAATATTTTCAATAAAATTCTGACAGTATATATTTTTAGGTTTAAAAAGAATTATCGCTAATGTAGTGCAATTTAAAGCTGATCTTAGCATATTTAATTTTTTTTAACGATTTTGTTTTTCATAAACTGATAAACAACTTTAACAAAAAAAAAAAACAGTCTACTAAAGAAACAACTCACTCTCTTTATTATCAAAATCTCTTTTAATTGTTGGTAACTTTTTATAAGAGAAATCACGTTAGAAGAGTAATTAGAGCAAAGAGTTTATGATTTTTTAAGAGAATATTTTTACATTTGTTTACTTTTGAGCGTTTTCGTAAATTGAGAGAATTTCTTAAAAAACATTCGAAAATTGATATTGATTCGGAACTTTGATAAAAACTTTCGCTTTTCGAAATAGAATAATTTTTAGTAAGGACACTAACCCAGACGCTTTCAATCTAATGAACTGATGATATATTTTACCAAGTTGTTGAATTGATATCAAAGAATAATCATATGGCAACCTTAGGTATTGAACAGTGTTGTCAGATAAGGGGATTTCACCCCAAATAGGGGATTTCAAATACAGTTTAGGGAGAGATTCTTGAAGGCAGAGATTTGGGGATTTAACCGCTATTTTAAGGTATTTATGGGGATTTAAAATTTTTCTCATTTTTATAATTACTAATTTTAACTGAAAACTTGTAAATTTTAAAAGATTTAGTTTTAGGCAGAAAATCGGAGAAGAATTTTGAATGTAAAGTCAATCAAATTGTATTTGTTAAAAAGCGTGTTCGTTTACTTACTTCAAGTTACTTCTTTTACTTTCAATACAAAAAGTAAACAAAACTTTCCAATTGTAGTAAAAGCAGTAAGAATTTCGAGTAATCGAACACTGAAAGTATCCGAAAATTTCAAAATTTAAATATTTATAAATTTTGAAATAACTAGAAGTAAACGAGCTTAACAATAATTAATTTAAACGGCTCAAAAAATATTACAAAAAGTTAAAAATCTTCTCTCCTCAAAATACTGAAATTGCTTCATCCACGATACTCAGAAAAAAGTTTTATAGAATGGAAAAGTATTAGGGGGTTTCATTTAACCTCGTATGTACCTTGTGAATCGTGTAAACCCGATTTATGACCTTGTGAGACATCGACATAATGTTCTCTGACAACACCATAATTTTATGTCCGATATCCGGTCCAATGTGCAATCCTATAATGATTGTATCTCCTAGTTATAAATGCTTCTTGCTACCTATTTTAATGCTATATTTATACTGAGCAAAATTTGCTGACTAGACGATCTCGCAGCTTCGGCCAAAGCGAGTATTTCTTTCTTTTCATGATGTTTAACTTGACATTTAAACGCTTTGGCACAAAAATTGGCTGCATAGACCAACTCTCTTGACATCATTTCGATAATCAAAACAGTTATTTTTGCCTCTTGAATAAAAAATACTTTCTGACCAACTTCGAAGACTCTTAAGAGACTAAAGACCACTATGTTTTTATTGCAAATTATTTCTGGATATATTTACTCTATATTTACCAAGGAAATTTATAGGTGCCAAAACCCTTGGGCAAGTATACTTGCCTGTGGTCGTCAAATAGTTAAACAATTATTATTAGTTGAAAGAATTTTATTGACCAGAAGTGCACTAAATTGCAAATTAATTGATCCCGCAAAACAAACCGACTTGTCTGCAAATTGAGATCATTATTTTAGAGTACCATACAAATTTTGATCCATAACTTTTGTAACTCTTGACCGATTTTAAAATTTCCAATACCAACTTGGGACAATGACAAATACACAGTAAAAGCGCTCATGACACCGACTTCGTTAGATCGTTAAATTTGTATAGGAAACAGATTCGTGGTTCTGTTGTGGAAACCGAATTTTTTGGTTTTGCCACCACAAATCAGCTGAGACAATAGAAATTTGATGATGACAACAGAATTACGGTTGCATCAACAATGACGACTAAAAATTTCGGTCACCACAGCCAAACCATTTGTATTCAGATAAATTCGGTTGTCAGCACGAATCTGTTTTCACGGTGTACAAATACTATACAAACAACGGTATTCAATGCTTAACATAACTATAAACTGGTGTAAGTTTACTGAAACACAAAGAAAATTTGGCATATTTTAGGGGATTTACTTCAAGATGTACTTCCTTAATAGAACGAAGTAAGGAACTAGTCTGAAACTAGTTTAGTAAAGGGATATTATTTTTCTGGAATATATGAAAAATAAAATTGTTTAATCAATTTTTTCACAATCCTTTGCGCAAATGTTTCGACAAAATTTTGTAAAAATCTTAAAACGATACACAAAGCTAAAAATAGAAATTTCTTATAGAAATTTGTAATACTTCATAATCCCAAATGTAAGAAACAAACAGCAAAGAGTAAGGGGTTTACAAAATAAAATATCTTCTACCCCTTTCTTCCTCCAACTCATCATATATGTACATACTTACAATGTAATTTGAACTAAAAAATCTAATTAAATCCTAACCAACCATGAAAATACAAGTAACTACTTACAAGAAAGTAAAAGAAAAAAAAACGAAAATGAATGTTTTTGCAGCTAAAAAGAAAATTAAACAAACAAACAAATGAACTCACTAAGCATGCAACACGTAAGCAAATTTTATACAATTTTTTTTTTCTAAACTATTTCTATAGTTATTTCTAAAATCTAGCTTTCAAAGCACACCTGGATGAACTCTAGTTAGGAAAAGAAGGGGATACACAACTACTTACACCCAGTAATACACAATACAAAGAAAAAACTGCTTGGATGCTGAGAGGTGACAGTGATTAATTAAATTGGGAGAGGTAGAGAGAATGTAAGAGAGTAGGGAAAACAGAAGGGGAAATTTCTAGCACTAATACACAGATACAAAATGAGAACCTCAAATACTCTTCAATATGTGTTAACAATTTTTAAAAATGTAGATAAAAATAGAGAATTATAGATTAATAAGTTTGGATTAAAGTAAAATTTTAAAATATAACTAAGCAAATAAGATACTTCCCAGCAAAAAAAGAGATGCCGAAGGAGTAGAAAAAGATTGATGATCTAGATGTACTTCTTTTTTAACATAAACACTAATGATTTTAACATTGCGTTGTCATAGGAGAGGAGTACTCCCACTTCAACATTTTTTCCGTACTTTTTGCTAAGTCTAGCGCTCTACCGCTAAGCTATTCTTTAATATGAAAGTTGACTGGCATAAAAACACCACTTTGTTAATGCGAGATATTGTTCCTTATCCTCTTCAATAAAAGTACTTATTAAACAAGTGTAAAAGGTGCACTCCCATTCAATATTGTTTTCAGTACTATTTTTACAGGTGCATAAAAAGCAATTTCTCACAATTTTTTTATAAATACATATTTTTAAAAATTTTAAAATTATAGAAATATTGAATTTAAACAAATTAATTATAAATATTAAAAAAAAATGTAATAGAATAAAAATAAAATTAAAAAATAAAAATCGAACCCGGGACCCAAATTCACTTTTTACGATCACTTTTAGAGCAATTACTCTTTAGAAGCAATAATTAAGTAGTTTTTTAGATGTGGTTCAGAAGTAATTCTAAAAAAGCTGTAAAAATGTATCAACGGATACTTTGGAAGCAATGAAAGAAGTATTTTTTGAAGTTGTTCAGAATAACTTCAAAAAAAGCAGTAAAAATACACTAACGGATACTTGTGAAGCATTGAAAGAAGTAGTTTGTAAAGCATTACTTGCATTTTTTTTTGCTGGGTTATTAATGTTTTAAAATTTTGTATCTATCAGATACTTGCTAAATGTTAGTGTTTTCAACACTCTCTTGCTATGTTCGTCCATAACTTTTTATAAGCTTTGGTTTTTTTCTTATTTGCCTTAAAACTTCCTTAAAAAAAACTATCTTAAAGATACTTTCATTGTATATTTTTATACTCTCTCACCAGGTGAATAAGAGTATTTAAGATCTCTCACCTATACATTAGGTTTGCTAAAAAATCTGATTTGTTTTTATTTTGTAAACCGGTTTAAATACAAATCTTTCAATTTCTAAGTAAAGTATAAACACAATAAACAATCTTTTTTATTTAAAGATTTTTGTTTTTACCATAAACGAATACAATCTTCAAACCGTACCAATACTATGATACAAATTATGGTACTCGAATATTTCTACTAGCATCTATCTATTCAATCCATCCAACCGTACTCTGACATGGCGCATACTAACTAACGGTGTTGTCAGATTAGAAGATTTAAGATTGAAAAAAGGATTTTGATTTTGGCATCAAATATCAAGGGAAGAAATTTGAGGATTTAATAACAATTTTTAATTTTTAGTCAAATTTTGTCCAGAAAATGTTTCATAAAATTCCAGGTAAATAACCTAAGAGTTTAAAATATTGCAGTTTCATAATTTTCATAAAACATATTTTAGTGATTTTTTTTTTTAATTTATGAATTTTTTAATAAATATAAGGTTTGTTTTTTTCGAATTTTATATAGATATTCTATACAAATTTAAGCATTTATAAAACTTTTAAGTACACTGAGAGAATTATCTTTCATGATATTAATGATATAATTTCATAGAGTTTTTTTCGTAGAACCAATGAAGAATTTCATTATGTATATAATATTTAATCAATATTATGAAATTTTTCATAACTCTTCTTTCATAAAATTTCATAATTTCATTAAAAAAATTCATTGAATTTCATAAATTAGATCTTCATAAATGTAATGAAAATGTTCTTTATATATATGAAATTGTTCAATAGTATTTACTTTTTTTTATAAAATATCCTCATTTCCTGGGAGAATAATATTTTATAATTTTTATTTTTTTTTATTATTAATTTTGGACTATGAACTTTTTTTATAAATCATATTAATTTTTTCGAAACTTTTTTTTATGAAACTTTTTAATTTATTGAATTCTTTCTTTAGATATATTTTGTACATCCGTAAAATATGCTACGATTTTATTACGCCTTTTGCATTTGCTAAGTACTTTTTATTTATCCACTCCAGCTTAGCAACGCCAACAACCAACTATAATAAATAATAGTAAATGAAATTTCTTCATAGATTTTATGAAGCTCTTCGTTGACTGAATGATTTATTCATTGGACTAGTGGCCTATTAATTTTATGAAGAGTTTCATTAATTTTATGAAGAGTTTCATTTATTTTATACTCTTTTCATAAACATTGACTTTAATGAAACCTGTTTCATAGATTCTATGAAAAGTTTCAATGGACGAGTTTCAGTGACAATTTTCATTGAAACTATGAAGAAATTTATTACTGAAGTGATGATAATTCTCTCAGTGTAGGTATAAATTTAGCTTCTTAAAAATTAAGTAGTTATAAAAATGCTACCAAGTGTTGAAAATTCTTGGCTTTTCTCTTTCAAATGCAAACAGAAATATTTGCCATAAAATATTTGAAATTTTAGTATTTTTAATTTCATAAAATATGAAAAACAACAAAAGCTAATAAATGAATTATTCGCTTGTTAGTAAATTTAGAGCAGGGCACACAAAATAATTGCTTTATTTCGCGTTCCGGCGAAATCCTTGTACGAGAGCAGCTTTCGCTATTGCCATCCCATCCCATTTTAATTTTACAACCATTTTTAATTTTGGTTATTTTTTAATTGTTGTTGGCCCATCGAAATCCCATTTAGCTTTCAGTTTTTTGAAAGAATTAGATTTCAAATTTAAATCCAGTAAACATTTGAGCAATGTAAATTCCATAAAAGATTCTTGAGATTTTTGTTTTTTATTGAATTCGGAGTTTTACTTAAAATTAATCTGGCAACTCTACATATTCATATAAACTTTTCTCATATACATAGCACACTTATTTTTTTTTTTAGATATTTGTATGCTTTAAATGTAATTGTTGTAAATTGTTAAACAATTATCGGCAAAGGGCAATCCAAGACACTTTTTCTCAGTTTTTACATACATACACTGCTGGTCATTAGAATAAAGTCAAACAATGTACACAGAGATAATTTTACTAGATGAGTTTTAATGAAATTTTTCAGTAAACTAATGACGTTTTCTTCACAAAGTAAACGAAAAACTTCTTAAAATGGATGAAAAAGTTTCATATGTTTTATGAATCTAATTTTAATAAAACTTTTTCATTGAGTGTATGAAATATTAATAATTAAAATGAAGTTTTTCACATTTTATGAAAAATACCATTAATTCAATGAAAAGTTTCAATGGACAGTAAAGTAAAATAGTGAAATTTCATTAATATCATGCAGATAATTTCTCAGTGTATATGTGTATATCATGAATTTGTCCGTAACTTTCGCTTGGTTTTTTTTTATTAAAAATATTTGAACAAATGTTGGTGCCAAATAATGTTCTGACACTGTTAATTAAAATTGCTTAAATATGTTATTGTAGAATTTTGTTGTTGTACGATTAATAGAAGTCGCGTAAGGGCATTTTCAAATTGTTGGTTGTATAAGAAGTTCCACGTCCTCTCGTCTAATTCCGCCCATTATTCACATCTGCTTAAAAATGCATTTATAAAATTTCTTACCAAATTGTTTGTGAATACAGGAGCCAAATAAAAGCATTTTCAAAAGAAAAAATTTTGCGTCATCTATCGGAGAAAATCTAAACTATAGGTACATTAACACTTTTCGAGACCCATAAAACATGTATACAAATTTTTGTTGAAATCGGTGAAGCAGTTCTTAAGATTATCGCATACAAATAAATACGACTCTTAGAGATAAGATTTTTAATCATCTAGGATTGTGATTCTTTCAGATTTTGAATTTATAAACGATGTAGAAACTTCCTATGAACACCGAATTTGGATCCGTTTTAGTCAAACTTCTTATACCTTCAGGAACAGTAGGTGTGAATTAGTACTCTCATGTAAAAATATCGTCAAAATCGCCAATATCGTAAATAAAAATTAACAAATTTCCAAGAAAAAAATCAACATTTGGGAAAATTACAATGTTTTTATTCAAATAAAGAAATTATGCAATTAAAAGCTGTATAAATTCATGTTTTTAATCCTCAATTTCTTCTTTTTTGAAATTTTCGATCAAAGCAACACATTTGGAATTCCTTGCAGCAACAAACTCGGTATCTTAAAGGAATTTTGTGTCTTCTGACGGACTTGGAACCTCTTTCTGACTGAAATAAAAATATTTTTTTCGAATCTTTTGTGGACAAAATATACATTTTGTGGATATTTTTTTTTATTAAAATTTACAATTTAAATTTACACATAAAAAAAACATTTTGCATTATTGGCTCATTTTCAATTAACATTTTTATAATAACAAGTAAATTCTATTAACAAATTAAATTTAATAAAAACAATTTGTTAGTATGGTAAAATTTTATTAAAAATGAGCGAATAATACAAACATTTCTCTATTAGCAAGAAAATTTTTTTTACAATGGGTTGCCAACCACGCCAATTCTGCAACTGATTTCATTAAAATCGATTCCATGTAACTAGCTCCGAATGGTATAACTGCCAGAGAACCAGTTCAAGAACTAGTAACAGGGGAACCAGTTCTACTTTGGTGGGACCGATTCTACTTTAGAGCCGGATCTACTTCGGATTTATAGAAGCGGTTGCTTTTGGAACAATTTAAAACAAAAATTATCTGTATTACAACCTACAGTCAAAGTTACAAAGGAAAATTAGTTATTCCACAACCCGGCTGAAAACCGATTGGAAGACAAAATTTTGCATGTTTGTTTATATTTAATGTTTGTATTATTTTTTTATTGTTTGTCAGATTTTACCAAAATAATATTTCAATTTGTGTAATCAGATTCTTTTTATCTTGTAGAGAATGAAAATTTCAAGCAAATTTAGTAAACACATTGTTTGGCCTTATTCTAATGATCAGCAGTGTAAATATACCTAGCCGTCTATCTACACATTATACGAATTATAAAAACGTTATAAAAAAACATTTCTATACCAAAAAGGAGTAAAAACTTAAAGTCGGGCATGCCGACTATTTGATGTCCTGCATCAGTCTGGTTGAAAGTCAACTAATGTTTGAATCGGAAATTTTAATGGTTGAGATGGACTTGTTTCGAAGTTTCCATATAAATAGGTAAAAAAAAATAAAAAATCAGTAAAGAAGTTTCGCTTTTGCTTAATATTTAAGACAAAGTCGGAAATATAGTCCATATGGGCGTCAGGTCCAAAACTGAATCTATTAAATCCAAAGACAATAGTCGCTGTCCTTAGGAGTCAGTGTATAAAATTTCATTAAACTACTTTTATATATACGACCTGCAGCAATCAAAAAGCATAAAAGGCAATTTTGGGGGGATCTTTATACGGACACTAGGTCTAAAAATAGCCGACACTAAATAAAATCAATACCAAAATTTCATTAACATACTAACAAGCATAAGAGCAACATTTTAGGGGGCCTTTATAAGTTGTTCGTATTTAAAAATTCCCTTGTTGGTACCTAGCTTTTTGTCTGTGTAGGTTTAATCATGGACCGATTTTAACCAAAAGACGCCGTCTTTGAGCCGATACAAGTCGGTGTACCAAAATTTCTTTAAGATATCATATTTGCGACCTGTTGTTTGGGTACAAGAATATATGCAGAGAGAGAGAGAGAGAGAAATAGAGAGAGCAAAAGATAGAGAGAGGGAGAGAAAAAAGATAGAGACCGAAATTGTGATGCTGAGTCCATCGGTATATATAAAGGTGGATCTAGATCCAATAGTTTTCGATGTTACAAACATCAGCACAAACTCAATTATGTCCTATCCACTTAGTGGTGTAGGGTTAACAGTATGAAAAAATCGTTGTTTGTTTAGAAATTAAATTAGACATTTAAGCAAGAAATAAAAAGAAGAAGATTTTGAGAAAAATATATTTAAATGAAGACGATGAATGTTGATGAATACGATGATTTTGAGACATAATAACAAAAAAAAGAGTATATTAGAAAAAATTAACGTTCAGAAGCAGATGATGATTAACAAATTGTTAATTATGTTGTTTTCCTTGAGCTATTTAGAAACTTATGCAAAATCAAATGAAAAAATTAATAATAATTATTAATTTTTTTCTACCATTGTATTTAAACTTTATATAAAAATAAATAAGAATGAAAAAATCAGAAATTTTAGAATACTAAATACAATATATCACCGAAATATTTATACCTACTATTTTTTCGCTTTAAAAAGCTTTCTTTCACACTAGGGTTATGACTCATTTTTAACAAAAATTTTACTTCGGAGAAATATTTTAATTAAACTAAAACCATATAGACCAAATTTCAAACCTTTTGGTGAGGGAACTTTTTTGACAGCAGCGAGAAAGTAAGATAGCGTTTCTTAATATTTTTTATGGCCTTTTTGGCTACGGCATATGTCAAATTTGATATTTGCAAAAAAAAAAAATCAAAAAATCATAACCTCACACATTTGCTTTTATAAAAAAATTATAGATAATTTAAAAAAATGAATGTTCTTCAGTTTGACTCTAGATCATAAATTAATATCACTTTCTGTTTAAATTATTTTCAAATCAAAGAAAGATGATACAATTTTTACAAGTAAATTACAAAGATTAAAAATTTTTGAAAGAATTATAAAATTTTAAATGTCATTTTGTATTTCTCGTCATAAGTTTTGAGTCAGTGGACAGATTTCGCTCAGTTTTAATACCTAAGTGCTCAAAGAAGTTATAAATAGTTTTCTTACAAATTCAACATCAAAACAGCAACAGCAATTTCAATTGATATAATTAATGATAGTTTAGCAAGAACTTCCCATTTTTAAATAATAATCAATATATTAATTTTATATGGTCGATAAGTTACAAATGTAATGACAAACTTATATACATATATCTGTCATCTTGAAGAGTGGATTGCAGAGTTTTAAAAAATTATGAGAATATTGTTTTTCATAATTTTTTTTTTGGATTTTTATTCAGCTATTGTTTAATTTCAAGAAATAAAATAAATAATTTCAAGAGCCTAAAAGTCTCTATCTATTTATTTGACTGACGGACTGACATTTTTTATCTTCAAACTCTCGAACACAGACAATAAACCAAAAATAAATACATATAAAAATCATCAAAATCATGTATCCATTATGTTTAACACTTGTTAAACAAAAAGAACAATACAACAAAAACAATCTTTTGTTTGAGTTTTGGTTTAAAGAAAATCCATACTACAGACTTGGGTTAATATAAAATCGACATCAGCCATATTTGATTTCTACATCTTAGCCAGCCAAAGCGAAACAGTATCCATCTAGATCTTGAAATTGTTATAAAAAAAAATATTAAAAGGTTGACCTGCCCCTTTTTTATATAATTTCATTTTCTTCTGGTAAAGAAAAGGAAAGATTTCTTGATTACATTTAACTTGGTCATAAATTGCTTTTAGCCCTTTTCACTTCAAGTGTTAAAAATTTCCTTTTTTGTTTTGTTTGAAAAATGATTTTTCATAAAATATGTTCAATTTTGATTTTTATCAATATTATAAATGATTCTTTGTAATTTCAAATTTTGTTTAATTATAATTTTTTTTGTTTCTTAATTTGATAAACAGGTTTAATTTTAAATTTTTGATGGTCTCCGTATATATTCAAATCATTTGTAAGAAACAAAAAACCAACCTTTAAGGGGTTTCATCATCATTATTTTTTCTATATTTTTCTTTAGAAATAATATGTTGAACTTCTGTAGAAGAAGAATGTTTATAAATGACCGCCAACAAGACAATAATTCGTTGTTTTTACATGTATTTTAGTATTTTAGCATTTTTTGTCGAAGCGACAACAATTATCGTTTAACAAACATGAAGCTATTTCGCACAAAAGCAAAAGATTTTTATTTCTTTACATTCATTTTCGTAACGAAAAAAAAAATAAGCATAAGCTATGTACGGCTCCCAATAACAATGTTAAACATGAATTTCATGTATGTCACTCAGAAATAATACACAGTAAAAAATTGCTTAACAAAGATTAGTTTGAGGCTTAAGTACAAATTCGAACAAAGTTTGTGCTATTGATTTGTTTTTTGTACAGAATTTCTTGCCTGCTAGGAATTTATGTTCCGAATAAAACTGAATTAATTAAAAAATATCCATTTATATCCAAAACATGGTGGATCCAAATTTATTCAATATGATCTAATTGATATAATATGACTTAATTGTTTAGATCTGATCAGACAAAAACAGAAATTATCCGACTTTTGACCAGATTTAACAATTTGATCCCACCCAGCAAAAAAAATTCCAAGTAGTGCTTTACGAACTTCTTCTTTTAATGCTTCACAAGTATCCGTTAGTGTATTTTTACTGCTTTTTTAGAAGTTATTCTGAACAACTTCAAAAAATCACTTCTTTCATTGCTTCCCAAGTATCCGTTATTACATTTTTACAGCTTTTTTAGAATTACTTCTGAACAACTTTAAAAAATCACTTCTTTCATTGCTTCCCAAGTATCCGTTATTACATTTTTACAGCTTTCTTAGAATTACTTCTGAACCACATCCAAAAAATCACTTAAGTATTGCTTCTAAAGAGTAATTGCTCTAAAAGTGATCGTAAAAAGTGATTTTTGGTATCATTTGGCATTTCCAAACAGAGGGTCCCGGGTTCGATTCCCGGCGGAACCAATATTTTTTTTATTTTTTTTTTAATTTTTTTTTATTCTGTTAATTTTTTTTTTAATATTTATAATTAATTTGTTTAAATTCAATATTTTTTTAATTTTTAAAAACATGTATATATAAAAAAAATGGTTAGAAATTGATTTTTATGTACCTGTAAAAATAGTACTGAAACCAATATTGAATTGGAGTGCACCTTTTACACTTGTTTAATAAGTACTTTTATTGAAGAGAATAAGGAAGAATATCTCGCATTAACAAAGTGGTGTTTTATGCCAGTCAACTTTCATATCAAAGAATAGCTCAGTGGTAGAGCTCAGCGACTAGCAATCGTGAGGTCGGAAGTTCGATACCCGGTGACGGCAATAAAAAAAACTTTTGTAAAATAAAAAAAATATAATTTTTTTTTTGTGAAGAATTTTTTTTAACTTTTAATTGGTGAAAAAGAGCCTCCTTTGCACTCGTTCAAAAAGTTCTGAAAAAATGTTAAAGTCGGAGTACTCCTCTCCTATGACACCTCAATGTTAAATTCATTAGTGTTTATGTTAAAAAATAAGTACATCTAGATCATCAATTGTAGTGCTTTTTCTACTGCTTCGGCATCTCTTTTTTCGCTGGGCAATTAATGCTGTCAAATACAATTTTATATAGTAAGATATTGCCTTATATAACAACACATAAACCAGACACAATTTTATGTTAAAACATTTAATACCAACCTTTTTAATAATTCAGATATGTCAGATAGAATAATATCTAGTTTTTATGATCTTATATGGACCGATATCTTACTATGTATATTTATATCAAACTGTATTTTACTGCATTAATTGGTGTCCAATTTTTATAATTATATCTGGTCAAAAATCGAATTACACAATTTGATCCAACTGGATATTTTTGGATAAATTCCAGTTTACTCGGGGTAAATTGCTGGAAATCTGGTCTCTTTATATAAAGGAGCCCGGTTATTTTACCATGGCGTTTTCATACACAGAGAAAAACAGCAAACTTACAATGAACTTTCAAAATTAACTTCTGCTTTGAACAGCGCTTCAATTTCGTCATTCGAATTCGGCATTTGGATAAAAAAATACAACTTATTAGATATTAGATGAGATGCGTTTTCCGAAATTTTATGAGATACGTCGTAAAATTAACGAAAGTCTTCTTCGGTCTGAAAAAGAAAAAAAAGGAAAATCTTCGAATAGCGAAATGGAGCTTGACATTTTCTCGATCATTTAAATGTCACTTTAAAAAATCCTACATGATATTTTAATTTTTCTACAATAAATACTAGTTTAGGAACCCGTTCCACGGATCTTATACGTAAGGTATACATAACTGACGGGTAATCAAGTCCAGAAGTAGTTCGAGAACTGATTCTTGGAAAGGCGATTCCACTTTGAAGCTATAGAAGCACTTGCTTTTGGGACAATTTCAAACAATAATCATCGGTGTTAGAATTGGCAGTCGAAAGGGTTGTAAAGAAAAAGTAGCTATTGCACAACCGATCCTTTGGAACAGAAAATTTTCCTGAATAGTGCTAAGTGGAGACTTCCTGATTGCCCTACAAAATTATCTGTTACAAAGAAGCAGTCGCTAAACAAATTGTATTGCTTTGGAGCCTATTTTAGAGTTGGTTCTATCACCAGTGACTTTTTTGAAACCGTCCCGAAAGCAACTGATTCTTTTACTCTAAGTCAAAATCTGGAATAAGTCCTCGATCAGTGAAACCTTATCTTTTAGTTAAGTGAAACGGACTCCGATTCTGGTGGAACCAGTTCTAGAATAGATAAGGGTAAGGAGCCCATTAGAAAATGTGTTTCTGGCGAATCAACAATTTTTTTAATACTAATTCTTACCAAGTTTATATTCTAACAATATTTCTTTGAGTGCATTTAAAATATGCTACAGATAAAACTTGAAGAAACTTATGTTTTTTTGTTGTTGTTTAAGTCTGTCTTTTTATTTTTTGTTAAAAGACGAAGAAGGAGTAGACCTTCTACTTAATCTTAGTGTAAACAGAAACCGAAGATGACAACCACAGCATGAGGCCTTAAATGCATAAAATGCTAAGACTGGCAATAGCAAACAATAAACAGCATTCCAGCGGTAAATCAAGAAGCTTACTAAGGATTCCAACAACCACAAACATCAGCCAGTTAGCCAACAGCACAGCACAGTCAGAGAAACTTTTTTCAACTGCTATTGCTGCTGCTGATAATGATGATGGTGCTGCTTCATTTTCGTTTTTATTATTGTTGTAGCTGATGTTGGAAATTTCAAAGTGATGCCAAGTTTTAGATAACAACTGAACAAAAAGCAACTTCTTTTATGGTATGATTCCTAAAGGACCTAAAATGTCTTGTTAAATGATGACCACATCCAAAAACAACAACTCTACAAAACAAAGTCGTGCCTTTTCCAGCCAAAGATTTTAAACAATTGTTAAGAAAAAACAAAAACATGAGTTCAAGTAAGAAAAAATTTCAAGTAAATCGTGCTAATTTGTTAGTGTGACTGACTGACTTAACTTTTTTTTTTTTGGTCTTGATACTTTAAGCCAAAATGTAATTAATGATGATGATCGAAACTAAGAGCCACAAAAAAAAGAGAGGACAAAAATCCTTAAAACAGCATTAAAATAAAAAATTCAAATATTTATCAAAACATCAAGAGTTTTGTTTGGGAATGAACAAAAATAAAATGAACCATAAACCGCGGGATATTTTTATAAGAAATAAATTCCATATTAACAACAACCTTGAAGCCTTTGTTATTTGTGGAATATTCATATTAAAAAACAGCATTAACTTATTATAAATAGCTGATCTTTACCTCAAAAAAAGAAAAGAAAAAAAAGAAAACATAAAGAAAAACATGTTTAAATGCCACTTCAGAAAAATGCCAAGAGAAAGATAATAAAGAGAAAAGAAAAAAAAACCTCAAACGACCTCAAGTCTTTAGTTAAATTTATATAGTGGTTGATAGGAGGATAAAACTTAAGTTTAGCCATACCAAAACAACCCATCTTAAGCATCTCAGTCATGCAGTCAACCCATTCGTATAGTTTGACAAACAAACATCAATATTTATCCCTACATTCAACACAACTTATTGTTAGCACAACTATACAGATTAAACACATGTACAACGACTGCGAGTACAAACTCCAGAACTCGACCACGTTTATCGTGCTGCAATCTTTATGTAAACCAACTTTTTAAAGTCAAGAAGATGATGATGAAAGAAAACAACAAAAACAACTACAAATCAAAGCCCAAGCATCGTTATGCCACGAGCACTATGTAAGCACTTAAAAAAAGCGAAAGAAAAATACTTAAGACGACAACAGTCACATGCATATAACCAACATATACAACCCTGGAATGATAAAGTATTTAGAATTTTTTTTATTTGTCAGCCAGATGAGCAAAGCCTTAAAACCAGAAATTTATTATGTAACAGGATGATATTTAGTTCCACAAAAATGTTGCTCGTAGTGTTTTACATAAGTTCGCTGAACACATCCTATACCCAAAATGGAAGACTCACATGGTCAGAGTATCGGTGCATTTGGCCAAATGATTTGTCATAATTCTTTAAGATATTCAATCTTATTGTATCGGATTCTGAGCGTCCCAAAGCACCAATACTGTGAAAAAAGGTACTAATGAATGTACCCTGCAAAAATTTGGAAGATAAATTTATTGTCAAAAATATATTGCGACAATATCTTCGTTTTTTTCTCTTTATAATAAATGTTCTATAATGTTGCAAATTTATCTGTATTTATCCTCCAGGGTTTCATATTGCCTGGAGGTATTGCTTTTGGGCAACAGTTCCTTCCTATTGAAGAAACTTCCGCAATACGAAAATATTATTGCCGGTAGTAAATATTTCCTTCTAGGCAATATAATCGAGGAATTTTTGTCGTATTGCCATGTTTGCTGTGAAGGTTCCTATATCTCTGAAAGGACTTTATTCATTCCGAAGCCTCATAGAGAACAGTTTGTTCAGTTCCCCTGAAAAGACTACGACCCTGTCTAATTTCCGTCTCTTACCACTCACAAGGAAATTACTATGGCGTGTATATCTTAATGAAATCTGAATATGTGACGCGCAAAATAGAAAGGGACCTAAGAATAGAAAGGGGCCTAAGGTCAGGAGAGCATGGGATCGGTCTCATTCGATGCTCAGATGTTGTCCACAAAAAAAAATTGATTTTTTTACCCTTAGGTCCCTTTCTCTATGCGCTGTCACATATATTGATATTCATATAGCATATGTCTTGGACGCAGGGCTGCCATTTATTTCATATACGGGAAAGTTCACCTAAAAACAAAGGATTAAGAATATCGAAAAACCCTGGCATCCCCTCGTTCAAATTAAATAGGAATTATTATATATAAATTTTAACTCAAAGCGACAACAATTTCCTATAGAAATGTGCTTTTCGAAAAGCATTTTTTGTTCTGTTCGAAAAACTTTTTTTTTTATACACGAGTAGGTCTTCAAAAAAACTTTCACGTGATACTCCATTTGACTAAAGTTTCCCTGTATTTGGTTTGAATTCTTCTTTATAGTCGGCAAGTGCTGCTACCATGAAGTTTAAAGAAATATTTTCTTGATTAAAGACACAAGTTTATCAGCTACCAACTTTTAGAACCAGTTTTATAGTCAGAACTAAGAACAATTTTTTTTTTCTAAATTTTTTCTACAGTCAGAAATTTTCAATCAAAAATATTTAAGACAAAAATCGTTCTTAGTACTAACTATAAAATTGGCCTTATGTCGCTCTTTTTAGTGAGTGAAAGTAAAGCAAGAAAAACTTATGTTAATGTTCGATTGGGTTAGCAAGATCAGGAATAATTGTCAAACCTTTCCTGTTATTTGTAGAATTCAGGTTTTCTCATACAGCTCATCAATTTCGCATAAACACTCCAAACACGCCACAACACCCCACTGCCAAATTTTGCTATAATCCTTCGAAAGCTGGGCATAAGCAAAGGAAATAATCCAAAGTTTATTCACCGCCCTAAGATGGCTTACAAATATTAGAGTTACTCCTTTCTAGTTTTGATAGATGTGCCTTTAGTGTTGAGCAAGGATTGGCATGCCTCTTCTTTGCTTTGTCTCAAGACTATTTTCGTCTTGCTTCTATCCGTTTCATATCTTCCTGTGCAGATCCTTGAAAAAAGGAAACCTAATTCAGTTCTTTCATCCGCATAGGAATAAATTCCTCTAGTTTTGACCAATATCTCTTCTTCTCTAGGTTGTAATTTTGTTGGATTTGAATGTTAGAATCTTCCTTTTTCAAACTACTTTTAAAGTCTAGTGTAAACATTGAACAGACAGACGACAATGATGTTGCTGATGATGATGATGATCACCACCTCTCTATAAATATCGTAAGTGCTTATTTGCTGCTGCTAATGTTGTTTGTATGGTACATGGTAATGCATTAATGACGAAACACTCGATAAAAACTTCACTACAAATACATACATACAACAAGACGTATGTTCCCAGCAAAAACAGATATTACCGAGTAATTAAGCGAGTAAGTAGCACACAAAGGGTTTCACTACTTACCAGGCTATTTACTCGCAACATTACTTTTGTTGGCGATGTCCAAAAATTAATGGGTGGTCTTTACCCTCTCGCTTACAAAAAAAGTGCGAATAACGAGTTACCCATAGTGAAAGAATAAATAGTTACTCACAAAGATAAAAGAAGTGGTTAGTCAGAAGTTAGGAAATAAGTGGTTACCCTACATTGTGAAATAGTTGGTCATATTGGAAATATAACTTTTTACCTCAGAAAATTTTCTATTCAGTTGGAAAAATGTTCGAAACAATTCAATAAAAAAAATAATATAAAAAAGACTAAATCAGTACCTATTTACGCAATTACCAGTAAGTGATTACCTTGAAAGAATATATAAGTACTTCTATAACTAATCACCAGTAAGTCATTATTCTTTATTTTAAAGTAATGCAAAAAGTAATGACCTATAATTACTTGGTAATCCGTATGGTAGTGACTTGTCATTACCATGTTTTTGCTGGGTTTGTGTACCATGCAATACGTATACGTTACTTAAGCGAAGGATCATCATTATGATCTTGATAATAATCACGAGAATTTAACAAAATATTCAAGACGACCATGTAGATGATGATGACGACGTCGTGCAATTACTCTTTTTCTTTTTTTTTTACTTATTTTCTTATTTAAACAACTACAACAAATACAAAAACCAAAGTCAAAAAGAGTTTTACAATTTACAACAAACACTTAACTGAACTTTATGTATACGAATGTTAAAAAGTGAAGAATACAACTACAACAACTCAAACAACAAACACTGAAAAAGTAAGCGGCATTTTTAAGCAATATGGTTTCTTGGTATTTTACAAGCAACTTAATCTTCCATATAAATCAACATAATGATCATTGTAAAGAAGTCCAAATTAAACAACATACATAATAATAATGATCATCATGTTAATAATGTAGGGAAGAGGAATATTGATTCTAGGATTTAACAAATTTGTTTAAAAAAAAGTAAAAAAACACTTTTTTCGAAGGGATTGTTTCAGATTTGTTAGATCAAAGACCGATTTCTATAACAAATCCAATTTTATTTTATAATTCTTCAGTCCCAGCTATATTTTCTGTTTTACTTTGAATTACTTTGAAACCTTAAGGCTTCATTAGTCTAATCGTAAAGTAAAAAAACGTATCTATAATCAATTCAATGTGTTAAAATAATATAGAAATATATTTTTATCTTTTTTCTATGCATTGAAACTGTTATCAAGTAACAAAGTTCTGTTGAAAATAGAAATTTTCTATTTTATTACTTGACATTTAATTCTATGCACAAGAAAAAGATAAAAAATACAATATTTTTATTTTTTATACTTTTTTTATTCATTATGAGAATGATACGTTACTTTTTTTACGATACTTCCAAACTAATTTGGGCTTTAACCTCACATTACTTTTAATACCAAATTCATACGTTCCGATGTTTTATTGGTATAAATAATTCGTTTTTCTATAAAATTTTAGAAATAAAATTTTTTGTTAAAAATCTGTGAATTTTAAATTAATATTTGGTTTAAAAAATTAAAATTCAAACAAAATGATTTTGAATACTCACTACCTGTAAGTTCAGAGTAACATGATACTAGGTAAGGAGTTATATCAAGGGATATGCCCTTGCTAAAACAATAGAAATAGAAAAATAGAGGTTACCTACCCTTATTTCTTTTTACCAAAGTCATTACGGGGTAATAAAAGGTTTTGTTGGTGCAGTCTTTATAACATATTGATGTAGAAAGCGCCCAAGTGGATTTTTGAAAAAGTTCCTACGCTCACCAAGAGATGGCACTGCTACCTCCAAACTTTCTTTTCTCAAGTTGCTATAACTGTCCTGAGAACACATGCAAAGTTGCAAGTCATTCTGTCAATTCATTCTTTGTTTACAAGCCATTTGAAGTTGACGTGTCATTGATTTTTTCTAATATGGAAAAAATTGAATATCGTGCAGTCATTAGATTCTTTGTTTTGAAGGGTTCAAAAGCAAAGGAAATTTATGAACCATTGTTAGAAGTGTATAAGGAGTCCTCACCATGAAAACGCACCGTTGAATTTTGGGCTGGTGGATTTAAACGTGGTCGTACTAGCCTTGAAGACGATCCACGCCAAGGACGACCAAAAACTGCAACCACAGCAGAAATCATTGAGCAAGTACATAATATGGTTAGTGAAGATTCAAGTTTGACTAAGCGTGAAATTTCTAATGCCATAGGCATCTCAGACGAACGAGTACTCCATATTTTACATGAAGAATTACGTATAAAAAAACTGTTTGGAAAGTTAGTGCCGCACACATTAACAATTCAACAAAAACTGGATCGAAAACAAATTTCTCAGCGTAATTTGGAGCGTTTTAAGCAGAATAAAACCGACTTATTGCGTCGTTTTATAACTATGGATGAGACTTGGATCTACCACCATGATACTAAATTGAAACAAGAACGTTTACACTGGACTGAAGGTGGTTGTTCAGCTTCAAAGCAGGTGAAGTCACAACGATCAGCAAAGAAGGTTATGGCATCAGTTTTTTGGGATGCAAAAGGAATTTTGTTGATTGATTATCTTCAGAAAGGTAAAACAATCAACTCTGAATATTATTGCAGCCTTTTGGATCAGCTGGATGAAAAAATTCGTGAGAAAAGACCTGGTTTAAAGAAGAAAAAAATAATTTTTCATCAAGACAATGCACCTGTTCACAAAAGTGTTTTGACGATGGCTAAATTCAAAGAATTAAAGTACGAATTGCTTGAACATCCACCATATTCACCAGATTTGGCTCCCAGTGACTATTATCTCTTCAGAAATCTCAAACAATTCCTTCGTGGAAAGCATTTTTCGTCGAATGAAGAGGCCATAGCAGACGTAGACGGTTATTTTGCAGAGCTTTCGGAAAACCATTATAAGGATGGGATAAAATTATTGGAAGATAATTAGAACAAGTGTATTGAGCTTCTAGGATATTATATTGAATAAAAAAATATATTTCGTAACAAAAACATTATTCTTTCATTTCGAGCGCAGAAACTTTTCAACCAACCTGTACATAACGGAATAAAGACAAAACTTAATAGAAACTTTTAATATAGAATCCTTTAATTGCAATTTTCATTTTAAAATGGCAATAATAAAACAAAAAATGCATTTAAAGAAATTTTGTATCCAAATTTTTACTTTGGAAACAAATGTTCCAATGTTGTTAACTTTATTTTAAAATTGCTAAAAACAAAGAAAATTTTGTTCGTGTCCAAGGCACTGTTATGGTAAGTCTGGAGATAAACAATATACATTTTGTACAGATCCGATCAGTAGGTACTCGCTAAATTTTACTATGTAATTTTTTGCTGTTGTTTTTTTTTTGTGTATTTTTAAATATTTTGTCTATTTTTTCACCAGATGCCTAGAGGTGAACAATTTTATATTCGCCGCAAACATTTTTTTACATTACCAAAATAATTATTTTTCAACTCAAAAATATTATTTTACCACAAAAACTGTTTGCACATCAAAATTCTTTTTTTTTTTTTTACTCTACAAATGTTTTCTCATTTAATTTTTATATTTTATCTGCAAGAAACTCGTTGTGTAGGGTATAAAAAAAGCGGTAATACCGAGTTTAATGCTTTTACTTGTCTTTTGTTTAAAAATTGTTCAACATTTAATTCCAAAGTTTCTCGTAAAAATTCCTTCCATTTTCTTTAGACTCTTACTTAAAAATTAATTATTAAACCATTAAATACAAAAGCCACATATTGATCATCTAAAACAAAAAAAAAAAAAAATGTCAAGTACTACATCATATTGTAAATCTATACATGCTCTCTATTATTTGAACAATTTTTATCCTTTTTGAAAATCTTTGTTGAAAAATCTCAAATTTCTATAGTCAACTACATGTCCTCTCTCACCTGTCTACGAAATGAAACATGGGTTCGTCCCATATCATTTAACCAGCATGCATACAGGTTGACATATAAAACTCTCCGAAAAACAAAAAAAAAAAAAAAAAATAAGCAGGTAACGAGAAAAACAAAAACAAATTATTTAAAACCAGATAGTTTTTGGAATGGAAAATAAAAATGTAAATAATACAGATTCTAATGTTTTATGTAGGTATGTGTTTTACACGAACAACAACTACATCATAAAATCCTCTTGCGCATCTGCTTAAGCATTAAGCGTAGTAAAATGAACAATCGGCGTAACTAAACTGCACAGCGCTTCTCAAAAAGACACACAAACTAACCAAAATTCGAATGTTCAAAGCGTTAGCATTTAGCGCTTGTCGTTTAAAGACAAAAGTCAATGCTAAAAAAATTAATATTTTTATTCTTACTCTACAAAAGATTTCTTAAAGAATTGTTTTCTATTTCGTTAGCTGTTGCACTGCTGCTGATTCTGCTGTTGTCTTCTTGTATCCCGCTGTGTATGGCGTGAAACTCAAGTGGTTGGTTTATTCTAGTACTACACCGAGAAGTATTTAGTTTCTTACAAGTTGTACTTCATCTTTTGTTAACATTCATCCATCCCAACTACTTGAACTTCACAAAGAATTTTTAGATTTTTTTTTTAGAAAACTATTGTTACGCCTTCAAAATAATACCATCTAAAGTACTAGCACGGGAATTTAAAGAAAACACCATGATCATCATAGCGAATTGTATTTGAACAAAAAAAAAACAAAATTCAAAAAACAAATGGCTAACAAAACTGTAATCGATAGCTATTGTATTGTCAGACAGAAATATGGCCAAAATGTATTTTAAATTATTTATTGCAACAGCCTATTGAAATGATAAAAGGTGTTTATTGAAAACATGAACATACAGCGCCACTTCTGAATTGAAGAATTGAACACATATGGTGAAGGGAACAACAATTTGGGAGAACGATATGACCACTAATATTAAGAACAAATTTACAGTTTTCATTGTATTCTAATAGCTAAAATTTTCAGATAAATTATATTACAATATGACTCAAATTTAAAATGTAAATTTCCAAATTTAAAACATAAAGAAATCTGGATCTGCAATAATTTTATATGATATGAAATGTTAAAACCATTGCAGAGAAACGTCAAAATGATATTAATTCAAAGTGGTGGAGAACACTTGACCATTTCATGGCTAAGAAATATCATAGATTTTTTTTTTTTTTTGAAAAACACCAAATTATATCAAACATTAATTTTTATCTACAAATAATAAATAATTAGGGTCATATGCATAATCAGTTTTAGAATCTATAAGTGACTTTTAAAACAAATTTTCCATACAAAATTCATTTTATAAATGTGTCATAAGGTTTTCAAATTATTATGCATAGGCACTTTAAACTTTTTCCAATTTTTTTCTAAATATTCTGTTATTTTTTTATTACAAAATTAAAACGAAAAGTGAAATTTCATGGCAGGCATCATTGCAAGAGCCGCCTGCGTGTCAGCAATATCATCCCGGTCAGAAATCGCCAGTGGTACAAAAAATCAAGCACTGGCATACCACTGGGTAACCACGGTATTAAAAATAAATGACTGGCAGAACACTCATTTGGGACGCTTTGCCAGCATTTGCGAAAAGCGTTTTACCAGTATTTTTTTTACAAAAATTTCGGTGGTTTATAAAAAAAAACACTGGCAAAGAATTGGCTTAGAGTGATATGCCAAGGTTTGCAACCAGTGGTTATCCAGTGTTACCTAGCCAATGCTACCAGGCGTACAAAAATCAATTCACTGGAAAACCATTGATTTTATAAAAATGCTGACGCTTCGTTAAAAAATGTTTGTAGTCGGAAGGTTCCGAGTTCAAATCCGGTTGCAAGCAAAAAATTTTTTTGGATTTTTTTAATTTAAAATTTTTTTTTATTTTATAAAATCAATTTTTTTGATTGTGCGAAAGCTCCTTCAAGACCAACTTTTTTTTTTCCCACTCAACACTGGCATACTAGTTACAAAAAATTGTTTGCCAGTACTAGCATTTTGGCACAGCCAGTAGTTGTCCAGCTATTATCACTCATTTATGTGTTTACCCAGTCAGAAATCGCCAGTGGTACAAAAAATCAAGCACTGGCATACCACTGGGTAACCACGGTATTAAAAATAAATGACTGGCAGAACACTCATTTGGGACGCTTTGCCAGCGTTTGCAAAAAGTGTTTTACCAGTATTTGTTTTACAAAAATTTCGGTGGTTTATAAAAAAAAACCACTGGTAAAGAATTGGCTTAGAGTGATATGCCAAGGTTTGCAACCAGTGGTTATCCAGTGCTACCTAGCAAATGCTACCAGGCGTACAAAACTCAATTCACTGGTAGACCAATGATTTTATAAAAATGCTGACGCTTCGTTAAAAAATGTTTGTAGTCGGAAGGTTCCGAGTTCAAATCCGGTTGCAAGCAAAAAAATTTTTTTTGGATTTTTTTTAATTTAAATTTTTTTTTTGTTTTATAAAATCAATTTTTTTGTTTGGGGGAAAGCTCCTTCAATACCAACTTTTTTTTGCCCTCCCAACACTGGCATACTAGTTACAAAAAATTGTTTGCCAGTATTAGCATTTTGGCACAGCCAGTAGTTGTCCAGCTATTATCACTCATTTATGTGTTTAGCCATTAAATATTATATGTCTCGTTAGCTTAATGGGTAGAGCAATCTGACGGGCTGGGTGCAAATCACGACAGGACCAAAAAAAAAATACATATGAAATTTTTTTAAATTTTATTTTGGAAAATATATTTCTAGACCACCTATTTATTGGTTTTGCCAGCGTTTTGCCAACGTTTAAAAATTTTGTTCCTCCAGTGCTTTTCCGGCGCTTTTTGAACAGCCGGTCCTTTTGTCTAATTTTGTTATCATTTTGGGAATGGAAAAGCACTTTTTGCCAGTACTTGTACCACCTGTTAAAGTGCTTTGCCACCGCTTTCCCGTTTGTATTTTTCTGACTGGGATGATATTGCAATAAAATTGATATTGAGTGTCGTCACTTGAGATGAAATCAATTTGACAATTGCTTGCTATAATTTTATTGCATGTGAAGACACTAGGTTATGTAAGTATTTGAAGAAAACTTTCCGTTTTTTTTAAATAGCTCCTGAGCAGCAATTGAGTAAAATCGGTCAAACGGCTTAAAACATATACATAAGTAAAAAGATAAAAAGATATCCAAAATGTTCATAGATTTTTTTTAACATACACTCATAGAAATAAATCTGTGAAAATAGCAGAAAAGGTAAATAAAAATTAGTCAAAAATGATGCTGCAGAAAAAACTGTTAAATTAGCGGATTTTTTTGCTAAATACTAGTAAAATAAGAACTGTAAAATCTGCAGAAAATTTTGCTAAATATTAGTAGACTAAAAATAGCAAAAACAAACTGTTATATCTACAAAATTATTGTTAATTTTAAGCTAAATTTAGTTGAATGCAAATAGCTGTCTATCCTGTTAAATTAACAGAAATATTGGCTAAAAAATTGTGAACTGCAGTTTCTAAAAGGCTCGATTTTTATTTTTATTTACAAAAAAAAAATCGAAAAAAAACTTTGAAATTTTAATTTTTTTTTAGGCAACTAATTATCTAGCAAAATTTTTTGCTGATTTTAGCAGATTAATTTGTTATTTTCTATTAATAAAAATTTAACTCAAATGTAACTAAAATTCTGTATATGTGACAGCGCATAGAGAAAGGGACCTAAGGGTAAAAAAATCAATTTTTTTTTTTGTGGACAACATTGAATGAGACCGATCCCATGCTCTCCTGACCTTAGGTCCCTTTCTATCCTTAGGTCCCTTTCTATTTTGCGCGTCACATATTTAACAGTTTTATTTTTGTGGTTCCTATCTTACTAATATATACCATAAATAATCTGCCAATTCAGCAGTTTTTTTCTGCAGCATCATTTTTAACTAATTTTTAGTAGTTTTAACTAAATTTTTTACACTTTTTTCTATTAGTGTAGCCTCAAATATTATAAATATTTATGAAGTTTTGTATACGAGTAACATTTTTGATTTTTCTTTCTATTAGATTTGAATAATATTTTTGTTAAAATAAAAAAAGTTTTAACCTCAAATTTTTCCCACTTAAAAGATACGATATCAAGAAATTTGAAATAAAAAATTGTTATCGCTACAAAAATATTTTTTACTTCAACTTTGTTTCTTTTGAAATGTTGTTCTCTTAAATATTTTTTTTTAATTCAAAATTATTTTTACAATTGAAATTGTGAAGACTCGCCATAACCGAATTAAATGCTCTTCACTCCTCGGTAGAACAAACTTTAACGCAAAAGTGAAAAAACCATAAATGTTTACCGATTATGTATTTGGGAAGTCTCAGAAAATGTTGCGTTAAAAATTAACAATTTTGATCAAGCAATTTTTTTTTTGCAAAAATCATATTATTTTCAATGAATTAAAAACTATCGAGTTTTATTAGAAACTAAACTGTATCTAAATTATTTTGAAACACTTAGTCCGTAAATGCTGTATTACATCAGGTTATCAAAGTAACCTGGACCTTAAATTTTAAACATTCTGTATTTGGGACTCCATTATTAGGCATAAAAAATTTTTCTTTAAATTTGCAACGTCATTTGAAATGATTTCCTTTAGTTCAAACTAAAGCGTTCACTAGTTTTATAAATCTTAACCTTTTGTTACATTATTTTTAATCTATATCTTTCGCTCACTTTCTCAATATCATTAAAAAAATATCTCTCTTGCTGTGACATCATAAATAGCTCTCTAGCTATTTTACTCTCTCTTTGAAATTATCTATTAATTGTCATTTTAACTCTTTACTTGGAACTTAATTTAACTTTTGCCATACACGTGCTATTTGTCCATCTAAAGGGCTTAAAACTAAGTAAGTCATCTAATTGGCTTAGTTAGAGCTTAAGAGATTGCTATTCTTGTTTTTAGAAATACACAAACCCTTTAAAGACTTGAGAAAACACATGCCTTTACCAAACAACTACGAAACCAGTTAAAAAACTAACTTCCAAATATTTCGTTTAGCTTTTAAACAAAACAACAACAAAAATGAATTGAAGTAAAAAACCTCATAAATCCGCTTAACAATTAAAACTAATTGTGACAAATTTTTAAACAGAATTTTAAAAAATTATTTCTTTTCTACCATAAACTTTATGTTTTGACAAATTTTCTGAACAAATGGTTTTTAAGTTGGGTTTTAGATTCTGTTTGTTTCTTTCGTTGCTGTTGCCTTTCATTTCTTAACGATTCGTTTTTTTTTTCTTCAATATTGTTTTATTTGTTTAGAGTGGTGTTAAAATAAAAGCTCAAATTAAATACGCATGCGTACAAATATATTTCAGCAAGCCGGTTTTTATGTGTTAACAACTATTTGTTGATTTTGGCATACGTTGTTGTTTTCTGGAGAAAAAAAAATAAAGCAACAAAATAACAACGTCATACAAATATCCAATGACATTCATATGAGGTTGGCGCTTATATATTTCGATTACCGGCATTTTATAACAAGAGTGCTCAAAACTGATAGCACAAAACATGACGACAGATTTTATTAATTTTTGGTAGCAAGCTGCTTGGGAAAATCACAAATATCTTTCCTAAATGTTATGCGTACCCGCCACATTTGAATACGACATTTTGAATACGCCTTTTATAGGAATCTCTGATCGAGGACAACAATAACTACCTCACAGTTGAGTAGTTCTTATAAAAATCCTCAAAAATATGTGTGACCATAATAAATAGTACTTTAAAATGTTAATAAACTTCACATATGTACTTATTTTGTGTAAGAGTTGGTTTTGGTTTTCGTATGCAGTAATTTCAAACTTAAGTGTGACTTTATGATGGTTTTGTAAACAAATAATAAATATAATAATAATAAATAAAGAAAAAAAATGGAGACTCTTCAATAACAGAAAGTATGACTTTCATTTCTTAAAATATTTTTTACATACTTATTATTTCTTATAATAAACAGCATCATATGAAAATATTTCGAAAAACAATAAAATTTATGTTTAACATTTTTTGCCGCAATTATGTGTCAAAAAAGCAACAATCCTTTTTTTGCTGGTTAATAAATTTTCAAAGTTTTATTATTTCAAGTCATTGACCCGTTTTTGGGATAATTTGCCTCTTTTTTTTTTGCTGCTTACGGTAATCATGCATGTAATAATGAACATACAAAAAATTGCAAATAGCAACCAACTTAATCAGTGTTCTGTTAAATTTTTATTTGTACGAGTATCCAATATGGTTCTGGTTTTTTACACACAGTTTTCTTTTCGGTTCTTCATGTTGTTGTTCTTGTTATATTGGATTTACTTGTTGTAACCAGGCGTATAGTCCAGTGCAGAGTATAAGCTTTCATAAAATGCTTGAGTGGTGAAGTGTTCAAACCCAGCTGTGTCCATTTAGCAATAAAAACAATTCCTGTTAAAAATACATGTTTCTTTAATTTTTTGCTAATTTTTGTTTTTTCTTAATGTTACGGTGTTAATTTGTTCTTAACACTAATTTAAGTTTTAAGAAGATATTGATTTTCTATAATAATCAACCGAAAACTTTGACCGAATCAAATTGTAGAAAATTGCTATATTTTTTAATTAAACCGTTTCTTGTTGTCTGTATGAGTGGGATTCTGAAGAAATTTGCTGTCCATTTTTTCTAAAACAGCGGAAGATAATTAAAAACTTAATTTCCGAAATGTTGTGTTGATGATTTCAATATTGGTAATTAAAATCGTTAACAAAAAATTAAAAAACATCAAGTAATTTTAAAAACAGGTTAAATTCTATGCAATGGAACTCAAACTGATTAAAACTGCGTTTAAACTATGTTAGTTATTTTTATAAAATTGCGCTACGTACCCCAATAGCGCCCAACTAATTCGTCACTACCGACCATGAAAACTCTACACTCAGAAAAGTTTTGCAGTTACAAATCTCATGTAGTTAACAGTAGTATTTTAAACTGTAAAACTCGATTACTGAATATCGAGTTAAAATTTAGCCGACAGTTAAATTCATATTTTATATGGGAAATATCAACAAATGTGTCAGTTAAACTCATAGTTAGTAGCTAACTGAATATTCAGTAATCGGTTGTTTACTTGGGAGACAAAAAAAAATTTTTTTATGGCAGTTATTTATAAAATATTTCAAAAATAAGTAGCGAAAACTTTTGCTCTTTTGTTATAAACTCTGAGAATTATATCGGTAAAATTAACTTAAATTGCAGTTAAAAAAGTGTGCACTGAAATTTCATTTGAATTAACTAATAGTTAGATTAAATTAGCCATAAATGCACCCAATGAGCGTTTTATAATAAGAAATTATGCTATTTCGATAAAAAAAAAAAAATTAACTAAATTTTTTGTGAAGAATTTTTTCATGTACAGTGCATATTTAGGAACTGTCTAAATGAAAATTTTGTAAAATGAAAAAAAAAAAATTAAAAATTCCCACGTAAATAATTTCAAACAAATCCGAGCTCTTTAAAAAATCGTCCACCATATTGAAGCCGCCATTTTTTATTTTATAACCCAGATTCAGATTAGCGTTCCCCTAACTATTCTTTTATATAATTTACAACAAAACCGATCACTTTTCAAAAATTATCCTCCATATTTGATCTGTCAGTTTTAATTTTGAAAATCTGATATAAGATTCGTATTCAGCGATGCCCAAAACTCTTCGATAAAATATTTGAAACGAATCCGATAAATTTTTAATCAAAATATTCGCCATATTTTATTTGTCATTTTGAATTTTAAATATCTAATATTTGCTTCTTATGTAGAGATCACAGAAGCCATAAAGTATAAATTCTAAATCAAATTGCTAAGCTTTTAAAAATCACCCGGCATGTTGTACCCGCTTTTTTGAGTTTTAATAATCTGATGCCAGATTCAAGTTCAGCGACCCCAAAACTCGGAGTAGGAATCTTCAAATAGATTCGTGTATCCATATTGGCTGCACCTTCATTACCCAGTCGGAAAAATACAAATGGGAAAGCGCTGGCAAGTAATTTTAACAAGTGGTACAAGTGCTGACAAAAAGTGCTTTCCCATTCCCAAATTGAAAAACATCATTAAACAAAAGGACTGCCTGTCCTAAATCGCCGAAAAAGCATTGGGGAAAATAAAATTCCCAATGTTGTATAAAAGCGGGCAAAAACCAAAAAAAATTGTTGGAAAACGAAAAAAATGCTGGGAAAACGAAAAAGTGGATCCACAAAATAACTTTCCCATAAGCAAAAAATCCAGTTTAGAAAACAAAACATGTTTTCCAATAAAAAAAGAAATAAAAAATTAATGTTTGCATGTAACCGGGTTCGAACTCGGAACCTTCTCACTACAATTCTTTTTTAACAAGGCCTCAACGTTTTTATAAAATCAATGCTCTAACAGCTGGATGTCATTTTTTTTATGACCTTTTAAATTTTTTCCTTATCTTGATGTTTTTTCGCTTAGTTGTAACTCGAGAACCACTTGTCCGATTTTGATGAAACAAATTTAGAAAAATTTAGAATTACAATTTCTTTAATCCGTTCATATAACATTTTTCTTTATAATCAACAGTTTTGCCGGTAAAAATAAATTTGTGGAGAAAAAAAAATATTTTTTTGCCTAAAAATTAAAATTTTTTATGAATTAAAAAAAAAAAATTTTAATTTTTAGGCAAAAAAATATTTTTTTTTCTCCACAAATTTATTTTTACCGGCAAAACTGTTGATTATAAAGAAAAATGTTATATGAACGGATTAAAGAAATTGTAATTCTAAATTTTTCTAAATTTGTTTCATCAAAATCGGACAAGTGGTTCTCGAGTTACAACTCAGCGAAAAAACATCAAGATAAGGAAAAAATTTAAAAGGTCATAAAAAAAATGACACATACGAACGCCAAACCCTTTGAGGGTTTTACTATACTGACCTAGTACCATCACCCTGACTTGGAATTTCTCACCCCCCAGATTGACTGTTGTACTGTGTAATTTATGGTAAATTTAATGTGTTTTTTTTTTAAGAAATTGCACACTAAATTGCTTACTTAATTTTTTTTAGACTGGTGATTGGCTGATGAACATCAGATTCAAAATAAAAATTATGGGCATTTTACCTGAAGGTTTTTCAAATGAAATATAATATGACGATATGTTGTATGTATTTATTTAAATATTAAAGCTTTTTTATTCATGTTAACATTTTTTAATACCCAAATTATTAAAATTAAAAAAATAAAAAATATATGATTGTATTTAATTCGGTAGGAATTCATAAAAAAATTCGGTTGTATCTACCGAAAATGTAAATTCGGTTGGGTTTCTAATTCAGTAGGTATAACTGAAAATTTGGCATACGCAATAAAATAAAATAGGAACTGCAACCGAATAATGTGATAGTACATGTAACTACCAAAATTCGGTTGGCAACAAATTCGGTTACCACAACGAATCTATTCTCTGTGTGTATAGGGTAATCTTATAGTCGCCATGCCATACTTGAATTTTTTACTTGATTTATCTGTATAAGATATACAGCCGAACTCCCAGAAATGTTCGTTGGATCAATAAAATAAATTTTTGTACTGAAGAAAAATTTGATGTGAAAAGAAAATTTGTGGTGAAAAAAATTTTTGAGGCGAAAAAAATTAGTGGAGTGAAAACTATGAGAAATTATTTTGTTCACCAGGCGCTGCTATGAGTTTGTACTAAAATGCACCAATTTGTACGAAAATTTTAAAGATTCCTTCACATTTTCACTGACAACTTTTTAACCGCTTTCCCGATTTTGCTCATTTTCAACATCAAACTGCTCGGGATGATATCCATAATCTAGGTAAACATGAGTAACCCGTTTGCGTTTTCGTGTCTTGATTACCATATGCAGAGACAGAGAGACGATATCGCTAGATCGGCATAAAATTACCGAAGGATCAAGAATATATATACTCTTATACAGGGTGGCCCAAAATTACCGAAGGAATTTGAGTTAAAAGAGCCATTGTGTCCCTCGTAGTGTGCGCGGTGGCTCCATCCTGTTGCAACCATACTTGCGGATGGTTTTCCATGGCTGGCCTTAAAAAATTTTCCAACATTGGCCGACATCGAACACCGTGTTCATTTTCAAAAAAATTTGGGCCAATTACGAAACACCGTACCAAACAGTACACTTAAGTGGGTGTAATTGTCGCTGTCGAACTACTCTTGGATTTTCCGTAGCCCATATCCTGCAGTTTTGCCTATTAACGAACCCATTTAATTGGAAATGGGCTTCGTCGCTCATAATTAAATTATGAATAAAATCATGATTTTCTTCTGCTTTTTGCCGAAAACGATTTGAGCACGTTGTTTAATTGTGTACTGTTCCATTTTAAATTACCCAATTCTTCTTTACAAAATACTGACAAAAAAAATTTTTTAATAAAGAAGTTATAAGGAATTCAAGCACTTTAGGTAGCTTTGGGCCACCCTGTATATGTAGAGGGTATAAAAAGATTCACTTGTCTCTAATTTTGTTCCACTCAGTACCATTTTTAGTTATTTTTTCCGCATTTTGTCCAAAGAATCTAAATAAGTGTGGTATTGTTGACAAAGAATTTTGATGGGCTATTCACTGATACCTTGATGGGTCGATCTACAGACAACAAGTGATTCTGAGTTGATATCTATACTATAAGTTTGGTCTGCGCCCATTATAACATATTTGGTAGTTGCAAATATCAGCACAAACTCAATATAATTTGTACCACAGAATGGAATTAATTTGTTTGGATTTCTTTGAGTGTAGTAGATATAAAAAATATCACTCTGTTTTTCATGACAGAGAGTGTCATGACAAACTTTTGTAATACTATACGATTTCACTCTGCTAACTTTTGCAAAATTCTATTGGGGTTTATTATTTTTATTATTTATTTATCACAGATCGAGCTCTCGAATTAATGTTTATTGCAGCAAGAAGAAGTTAATTTTGAATTTCTTATCTTACAATATTTGTCTGTACATTTAATCAATATTTTTTTATCAATTTAAAAGTATTTTCTTAGTAAAAATTTAAATTGCCATAATAATAAAAAAAATAAAAACAAACAAAACCCACGTTTATTACAAAATTTAAGACAAATTTATCTGAGTGAATTTAGATAAAAAAACAATAAAATACAGGTGAGAGTGACAAATGAATGTTGCAAGAAATTCCCTCTCCCAGACCAGGGCTGCCAGATGATTTTGATGAAAAATCGGCACTTTTTCCCAAAAAATCGGCATTTTCGGCACTTTGATTTTAAAAAATCGGAAAAAAATCGGCACTTTCAAAAGTACTCATTTATGTAATATTTAGGTTATCTTACATAAAAAAATATGCGAAAAAGACATTTCGTGTAAAATAATATGTTTTAAGTTTAACAATTAAATAAAAGTAAAGCCTTAAGAGATAAGGGCGGTGCGGTGCGCCCCTCTCCAGAGAAAAGGTTGTCATGTCTGTCTACATTCCTTAATTTGTAGAGCCCAAAAGAAAAAAAAATCCGAAAATAAAAAAAAAAAAATAAAAAAATTAAATCATAATAAAAAAATGTTAGTTATAATTATATGAATATATTAAATTTTGAAAATTAAAAAACAAAATGTAAATGTTTTAACGAAATAAAATAAATCCAGTGATTAAAAAAGGGCCCATATTTGGAGAAGAACTATTTTTAAAAGCTGTAAAATTAATTTATGTACATATTATTGGTCAGATAATATTTGAATATATATCATAAAAATATTCATATCATTACAACTAAAATTTTTTTTATTATCATTTCATTTTTTATTTCTTTTTTATTTTTGGATATTTTTTTTTGGGCTCTACAATTAAAATCTGTCTACAAATTAAGGAATGTAGACAGACATGACAACCTTTTCTCTGGAGAAGGGCGCACCGCCCTTATCTCTTAAGCCTTTAGTTTTATTTAATTGAATTAAGCTAAATCCAAAATAAATTTATAAATCAAATAAATCCGTTTTGGATTTAGCTTAATTTAATTCCAGAAATTTCGTTTTCGAAAAATTTAAATTTTTTCTTTCACATTATCTTAGCGAATAAGTGTAGAATTTGGAAAAAAATATTAAATTTTGAAAATTAAAAAACAAAATGTGGATTTTCTAACAAAATAAAATAAATCTAAAAATAAATCCAGTGATTAAAAAAAAGGCCTATTATTACTAGGACTCGTGTATTCTTGCATTTATATTAATTAATCAGAAATTCATTTATGTTTGATATTTTTGTATTCGGGATTAAAAAAAATTTGAAAAATATTTAGAAATCAGAATAGAATATCGTTCTACCTAAAGTGTAAATCACCAAAAATTAAAATTTCGTGTTTTTGAGTTTTAACAAAAAATCGGCATTTTTTCGACCAAAAATCGGCAAATCGGCATTTTGCATATTTTTTAATAAAAAATCGGCAAAATGCCGAAAAATCGGCAATTCTGGCAGCCCTGTCCCAGACCTGTTTTTAAAAACAGAGATTTTTTATTGCTTACCTGAAACTCACCTGGGGCGCAAACTCACAACACTACTGCAACATATTAAATGAAAAGGTGGTTAAAATCAAAGAGAGTTAACACTAACAATAACCAAAAGAGTGTAATATACTTTTTTTTAGATTCTTTTATATATTTTTTTTTCGAGTATTTGTATATGTTCATTTTGAAAATAGCGTTGGTAGTTACTTTTTGTATTTTTAAGATAAACTTTAGTTTCGTACTCAACGTTTTAAAGCGCACTTCGTATATTAAACACAGAAATTTATATACGGATTGTTTACGGTTCTGTGGATTTGTTTTAATATTTTATAAAAAAAGAGATTTTGAAACTCAATTAGAAGAAAAATATGCAAAATTTTTAAAGATTTTTTAACTTAAAGAAAATAAAAGAAATCTTATAGATTTTCAGCTTAAGAAAATGGAAAATTTTATTAAAAAATTTTAAATAAAATTTATAACGAAACACAATAAACTTGTTTGGCTGGTAATCTCTAAACAAAAAGTCAATCTTTTTTTTGCAAAAGCAAAATATAAAATTTACGATCATTTACGTAAAAGTATAAGCAAATGTAGTGATTTATACACGAAAAAGAGTGCAATTGTTAAAGAAAAGGTTACAAAATATATATAAATATATTTTTTTACAAAAAATTTAAATATAAACGTCTACAAATGACGTAAGATTTTACAAAATTGTCACAATAAAAATCTTTACAAACGTATTTACAAAAAAAAAAATAAGAAACCCTACCGAAAAACACCAATTGGAAAAAATATAATGACGTTGGCGTTGTTAAGTTGTTAGCCTTAGTTTTTTGTTTTGACAATGAAAGGATACAATTGGTTTGGAGCTTCACTACTCCTACTGGTTATACTCACGCAAAATGTTAGTCCTCTTCAAGCCCAACGCACACGCAATGGACGTAATAGCAATAACAATAATAGCAATAATAATGGGGGTAATCAGGAGGATCACAGAATACAACGTAAACGTAATAACAATAACAACAACAACAACAGCAATCAAAGATCGTCTTTGCCACATCGCCAACGTACCTCATCACAACATTTACTATCCACATTAGCCGTACAACCCAATACCCACCATCATTTAGAGGATCAACATACAGAATTTGTTAAGGGCAAAAGTAAGTTTTCTAGTTTTTTTATTTTTTTTTCATATTTAGACTGTCTATCCATGAGTATAGTTGTTGCCAATTAAATACAGGTTAATGATCACTGTGACTTGTTATGTTTATTTAACCAATTAAACTATTCACATAAGATTGTATTAAGTTTTGTTTGATTATAGCCAGACAAATTCTATGTGTGTTGTGTTGTGTTTGTTTGAGCCATGTAAACTTTTTGCATTTGATTTGTATTTGTATGCGCCATTACACGTCTCATAGTTCACTCTTGTTAGTACGTGATATTAATAGTTAATGGCATTTAAATATAAAATAAAATCATTCACATTATGAGTTTTTCTATACAGATTATTAGAATATTTTAGCATAGAAAGAGTTCGGAATATTTATTGATTGAAAAATTAAACAGAATTTTAAACAACTGCAAAAATGTAAAATACGTGGAAAATCAATTTCATTAAGTTATTAAGTAGCAACATTTAATATATGGAAACATTTTCGAAAAGTGGGATTTTCCACTCACTCATAGAAATAAACCTGTTAAATACTAGAAAAAGCTACTAGTTAAATATTACCTTCTAGAAAAAAACTGCTGAAAATGGCAGATTGTTTTGCTAAATTCTACTAAGATAAGAGCAGCAGAAATAAATCTGTTAAACTTACAGAATTTTAGTTATATTTGAGTTAACTTTTTGTTAATTAAAAATGACAAGTTATACTATAAAATATGCAGAAAATTTTGCAAAATATTATTAGACTAAAAATAATAAAAAACAAAATGTTTTATCTACAAAAGTTTTATATTTTTAATTTAAATTTAGTTGAATGCAAATGGAAATCTGCTGAAATCAACAGAAATATTTGCTAAAAAAATAGTAAACTGCTGATTTCAGAAGGCTAAATTGTTATTTGCATTTAAAAAATGAAAAAATTTTAAAATTTTACATATTTTGCGATTTTTAGTCTACTAATTAGTTATTTTCTATTAACTAAAATGTAACTCAAGTATGACTAAAATTTTCTATATTTAACAATTCTATTTTTGCTGGTCTTGTCTTACTAAAATTTTGCAAAAATAATTTGCTAATTTAAGCAGTTTTTTCTGCAAGGTAGTTTTAACTAATTTTTAGTAGTTTTAACTAAAATGTTTATAGATATTTTTATACCCTACACCACTATGTGGTCAGGGTATTATAAGTTTGTGCTGATGTTTGTAACACCAAAAAATATTGGTCCTAGACCCACCTTATAGTATACCGATCGGCTCAGAATTTTTTTTATTTCGATTTAACGATGTCCGTCTGTCCGCCGGTCTGTCTGTCTGTCCATGCATTTTTGTGCGTACTCTACAGGTCGCAAATATTAAGATATTTTGATGAAACTTGGTACACCGACTTATGTCGGCCCAAGGACGACGCCTATTGATTTTGGTTAAAATCGGTCCATGTTTAGACCTAGTGCCCATATAAGGGTCCCCTCAAAATTATATTGTTTATACGCTGCAGGTCGCAAATATTAAGATATTTTGATGAAATTTGGTACACCGTCCTATGTCAGCCCAAGGACAAAGCCTATTGATTTTGGTGAACATCGGTCCATGTTTAGACCTAGTGCCCATATAAGGGTCCCCCCAAAATTATATTTTTATACGCTGCAGGTCGCAAATATTAAGATATTTTTATGAAATTTGGTACTCAGACCTATGTTGGCCCAAGGACGAAGCCATATAAGGGTCCCCCCAAAATTGGCTTGGTTACAAACTGCAAGTCGCAAATATTAAGATATTTTAATGGAATTTGGTGCGCTGGCTCACATTATAGAAAATTTTGACACAAGCCGCATTTTAACCCATTCGAATTTCGGATCCGTATAGTCGGCATGCCCGACTTTAACCTTTTTACTCGTTTCATTTTCGGTTTATTTCTAAATTAGCCAAAAGTACAATATTTTCTACTCGCCATTTAAATTTTTTTAAGCCAATCCTTTTTTAAATTTAAGATTTACATCTATTTTCGTTTTTACACTTAAAATAATACGTCAGTAAAAAATCTGTCAAACGGGTTTCAAATCGATTTGACAAATTTTTAAAAAATTTTTAGTTTTAGATTTAAACAAAGATTTTAGTTATCTTCATTTAACATATTATTAAAAATCCTCAGTACTTTAACTAATTTTGAGTGTTAATTTTCAAAACTATTTTTTACTAATTTTTGAGAACCCATTAGTTGAATTTTACACAATTTTTTGTTAAAATATAATATTCATGTTGTTAAAATGACGCCACCAGTGTATTCAAAGTTTTAAAGATGGCGCTATTTCTTTCTCACCCGATTTTTTAAAATGGCCCATATCTCGAAAACTAAGAGAGATAGAGCAAAATGGAGGAAAATTTTACTCCTTCGATTTATCAACATACCAGTGAAAAGGCTATCTCTCTAAAAATGGACCTTGGTGGGGAGGGGATCCTCTGAAATGTTTAACAAAAAATTACATTTCATAAAATGCCTATATCTCAAAATATAAGCCAGACAGAGCAAAACGGTCAAAACATTTGCTTCTTCGGTGTACAAATATATGTCCCACGGACCAGAGGAAGGTCCAGAGACTCTTAAGTTTTAATAATTTGATTAAATGTTATAAGTTTGTAAAAGTAGAAATTAAATTAAAATTTGTTAAATTTAAAAAAATGTTATTAAAATCATGTGTTATTGACAAAAATGTTGCTTTTCAAAAAGTGTTGATTTGTGACTGGTTTTACTAAATCAGACAGTTCATATACAATGGTACAAAATTCTTGTCCCGTTGAACTTTTGTATATAATGTAATGTCTTGGTTTGTGTGTTCCAATCATCACTTTCTTATTGCGGACAACTGAATATTGGGGTGATGCCCATGAAACAATTGTATTGTCAATCATAAAAATGGTATTGAAACAACAAATAAAATCTAATATGATAATATCATATTAGAATTTGAACTTGATGTAGAACAATATTCTAACTAAATGTATGAGAAAATATAGAAAATCCGATAAAATAATTTTTGTATTTTTTAATGCAAAAATTAAATTAATTATAATGAGATGACGTTACCCATAAAAAGTCGTTACTGAAAAATTATTAATTTGTCTAAATGTTATCAAATTTTGCACTTGAAAATCTCGCTCGAATAAGAAATTAAATCCAAATTTCAAAACTTAAATTAACAATATACCCGTGTTAAAAAGCTTAGATCTGATCAGATCTTTTTGGATCTAAATAGATATGATTGAATCTAATTAGATCCTGTACCAGGTCTTATCAAATATGATCAGATATGGCATATGCGATAATACCTTATGGCAAGATCTGATCAGATCTAGTGCCAAATCTGTACTAATCTAAAGTGATCTGGACAATTGCGCCAGATATGCCTAGAACTAATTAGATCTCAAATTTGTCCCCAATTTTGAGATCTAATTAGATCTGGTAAGATCTACTGAGATCTGGCCAGATCTGATCTTTTTTACACGGGTATTTTATATAAACGAAATATTTTTTTTAAATTATTCTTGATCTTATTAAGACGCACATCAAAAGTTTTAACTAGTTCCAGAACTTATTCTAGGGTAATCGGTTACACTTAAGAGCTATAGAAGCGGTTGCTTATGGATCATTGAGTTAGAATTGACAGTAAAAGGGGATCAAAAAGGAAAATAAGCTAGTATACAACCGATTCTTTAGAATACCTGGGTACCCAGGAACATTTTTACAGTCGGTTTCCAACCACACTAATTTTACAACTGGCTCCACTGCAATCGATCCAATGGAACTGGTTCCGGAACCCGTTCACGAATTTTATATGTAAAATCAATTCCAAAACTAGTTCCAGAAGTTCTATAACTAGTTCCAGGACTGATTCTAGGGTAATAGGTTCCATTTTGGGGACCATAGAAGCGGTTACTTTCGGGAAATTTCAAATAAAAATCATCGGTGTTAGAATTGACAGTAGAAGTGGTTACAAAGGAAAAGTAAATACATATTCTGCAGCCGATTCTTCGAAACAGAAAATTTTTAAATTTTTTTAAACTTGTTCAATAAAATTCATCAATAAGATCGGCATATACGACTTATATCTTCAACACACAAATCGGCTTTTCAAGGTTGCCAGTTCCAATCGTTTTTTTGTTTTTCAAATTGATTTAATTTTGATATTTTTCCAATACTACGAAAGAATATTCAAAAAATTTTAATAATTTCCAAGTAAAAATTATGTGGTGTGAACTTAAATCGTAAATGCTGAACAAAATTCCCTTATTTCTTTTGAATATTCGTAAATTCTTTTGGCATGAAATTTTGTAAAAAAATGTGTCATGGCGGGGTCAGTACATTGATTAAAACTACCCGTTACCCTGTTTATAACTTTTCAAAAACTATATAAAGTGTTTTCTTCTAATGCCAAACTCATCATTCATTTTTTTCGGTAAATGCTTAACTTTAAATATTTATAAATCATTATTAATGTTTATTTAAAATGGTTATACATTTTACCAATTTAGATTTTATGAAAAATGACGATATGTCTTCGTTAAATTTTTATTTTTTTGATATTTTCGTAATTTTTCTACCTGCTGTTTGTACAGCTAATCGGCAGCATATCTTTGTTTTTTTGTCATTGTATTTTCTTTATTTTCAATATTTTTTTAACATTGCATCACTTTTTGATCCCCTTTTACTATCAATAATTTTGTAGTGTTTCTGTTGATTTTTTAGTACTTAAAACCTGAAGAAACAAACAAATATTTTATTTATTGACTGTTCTCAATTTTTTGGTTTCGATTTAGTTTGTTTTCAGTGTTTCATTTCTGTGTTTTTCGAACAACAAAATAATACGTTTTATCTTATCTTTTGGGTATAAAATAAGTAATATTGTATGCCAAGAAGCATTACAGTTTATTTTTTTTTTTAACTATACAAGTTCAGTTTGAAAATTTCAATTACAAACAGTTTTTTTTTATTTATAATTTATTTTACCTTAACACATTTAGAAAAGCAAAACAAATTCTAATATAAACACCACTTAAGACTTTTAGGAGATTAAAGAACTAGAACTATAGAAAAATATTGATAGACGTATAGGATAGACCCTCGTCATTACGTCAGTTGCAAATGCCTTTTTGTCTTAAAATTTTTTCCAGAGCGTATGCCTGATAGTTTTTACGAAAAGCGTTCGCGAATGCCCGTGAACCTGTTTGAAATAATTTGTGCCAGCGAATATGCCGCAGAAAGGTCAGTTTGTACGTCCTGGTTTCTGTACACTTAAAACAAACTACAATTGCTGTTTAAAATAACTGCAAATACAGTTGATGTTACCAACATAATTATATAAGTAAAGTACCTCCAATGATACCCCATATTAATAGTGTTTTATGGGACCCAAGTGTGAGTGTTGTCTTATGAAACTAAGTATTACCACTTTCGTCAACTAACATTTTACCATGGGGTGTCGTTGGGGGGTAATGGAGTATCATTAACAGTAATACGTAATGTAAGGCGAAGGGTATAGGGTATCCATTACAGGTTATACATGGAACAGGTCCAAACTGTCACAAAGATTTTGCTGGGTCATTTAATAACATTTTGTCTAAAAATAAAATTTTCTTCGGCTGTAAACTAAATCAATTTGCATTTTTTTTAATTCTTGTCTCTTTTTTCAATCCTCGTCTCTTTTTTCAATCCTTGTCTCGTTTCTATTCAAAAATTATATATTCCACTATTTTCAACAGAGAATTATTTTAAATATAGATTTCAACTCTACTGTATGCTTAAATTTTATAATTATTATGAATTTTGAAATCAATATTATCTTAAACGAAATCTTAAGATTCTAAAAAAAAGAAGTAGTAAATGCATTATAAAAGAAACAAAAATCTATAAAATGAAACTCTAGCTTTTACATAGTGTATATCTGTGTGTTTTTGTTTTTTTCTACAACATACTCTATCGTCTTATGTATCTAGAAAAGAAGTAGAAAAAACATTTGTTTATTTATTGAAAGTCTATGTTGAAATAGAGTTTCTCAAATGGGTTTTATAACCGATTCCTTGGGACCATGTGAGTAAGCGAACCAAATTTCATCTTTGTATTTGCGACCTGCAGCGTGTAAACAAGCCAATTTTTGAGGGGACCCTTATATGGGCAATAGGCCTAAACATGGACCGATTTTAACCAAAATCAATTGGCTAGTCCTAGAGCCGACATAGGTCGGTGTACCAAATTTCATCAAAATATCTTAATGTTTGTACTGTAGAGTGCGCACAAAAATGCATAGCAAGACAGACAGACGGACGGACGGACGGACATCGATAAATCGCAAAAAAAAAGTGATTCTGAGTCGATCGGTATACTAAAAAGTGGGTCTAGGTCCAATACAAACATCAGCACAAACTTATTATACCCTGTCCACTAGACCGTACCTCAAAAAAAAGTTAGCCGTACACCCTCCAATAGGAAGTATTTTTGCAAGGAAATTTCAAAACAATTTTTTTACCGAACGTAGGGTTCGCCTTTTTCAATTTTTCGTTATTATAACTTCGGCATTTAAAGTCGGATTTTAAAGTGTGATATATTGATTTTTTTGCCTAGAGGAGACCAGTGTTTTGCTATAAAGGAAAAATCCAATGAAAAAAAATTTAAAAAGGCGACCCCTACGTTCGGCAACCAATATATAAAAAAAAATCTACTGGGTTTATCGAAAAACTTCCTTAGCAAAAGTTTAATGATTTTTTGCGAACTTTAATTTTCTGACATTAGGGTGGTAGCAACTGAGATCTGGTGGGTAACTAATAGAACGGGTTACTTGAGGTCCATGGCTCTTAGAGCAAAATACTGGTCTCCTCGAGAGAAAAACATTGATGTATCATACTTTAAGATCCGACTGTAAATGCCAAAGATATAACGAAAAATATAAAATCGCGACCCCTACGTTCGGCAAAAAAAATTTTTATTTAAACCTCCTTGCAAAAATACTTTATATTGGAGGGTGTACGGCACTCTTTTTTTTGCCTGTAAGGTGGTACGCTCTACTGTCCACGTAGTGGTGTAGACCCTGCACAAAAAATCAGCAGATTATTTTTGCTAAATATTAGTGAAATAAGAGCAGCAAAAATAAAACTGCCAAACATATGATTAATATCTTAAACTATCCTAAAGTATAAACTTCCTGAGAAGCTCTGTTACAAAGAGATGCTTAAAAACGTATGAGCGAAAAAAAACGAATGGATGCTGGTTGAATTTTGTTGTTGTTGTTGATACTGTAAGCTTAAGTTAAGATACATTCAAATATAGTTATATGTAAAAATAACATTGGAATGTTGTTATACCACTACACAACAACAAACAACATACAAATACATTAACAACTATACAACAACAACAATATTGCATTTTAAAATTAAAAAAAAAAAGTAGAAAAATAAAATTGAAAAATAAAAATACTGGCGCGTGCCTGTGTAGTGGTATAGGAAAAAAATCGTATAACTCATGTAAATGTATAAAGTATCTAATGGATGTGTGTTGAGAATAAATACAAATTTTAAGATTTCTTTTTTCTAGTATTGGTGTGAATCTAATAATTAGTGTAGGTTTCCTAATGAAATAAAAGTTTAACTCTAAAGAGATTTTAAAATTTCAAGAGTTTATTTTGGGATTAACAAAAAAGAAAGAGGAGTTTATAATTTGTTTTGTTTTAACAAATTTTTGATATTTGGTTCAATTTCTTTGAATTTTGTATGTATACACCTAGAAAAAAAATTGTTGTGCCAACCGAATTTGGTTGCAACCGAATCGTTCGGTTGCTGCATCCGAAATAGGGGTGAACCAAATTCGGTTGGGACAACAAATATTTTTTCTAGGTGTATGATGACGATTTGTGATAAATGAACGATAGTTTGTTGGCAATGAATATGAATTAAGGCCTTAAGCTAAATAATCATTATAAAATAAAATAAAAAATCAAACAATCTAACAGAAAAAGCAATTTGAAAGCATTTAAACTAATTAAGAGTTTAATCAAAATAAAAAGATAGATATCTAAACAAAACCAGTTAGTTATCTTCTTTACGTTTCTCCGAAAAGAAGTAAAAAAACAGAACTAAACAAAACCGTTAATTATAGATTTCATATTTCTAATTTATGAATATTTGTTATTGTTATTTGATAAACAAAAACCCTTTCAATATTTCAATTTCCTGAGGGGCTAAATTTATTTGGTTACACGTGTTTTCTACGGTTTAATTTGATATGCTTTATGGTTTATTTTGCATATCTATGTCTGTCTCTATACATTTTATAGATACATTGTTATCCAGGTACACATCCGTTGAAGATAAACAAATTTCCATATAAAACTTTAAATTTATTTAATAATCTGTAAACAATCATCGAACATAATATTATATTTATACATACATACCCAGTGTAGAAAATCATTACCAGATATGTGGTTATGTAACTACATACTTGGTAATGGTAACTACTTACTTTTGTTATTACATTTCTTATTACCTTTATATGGGGATGTCGCGAAAAATAATGAGTTGTCGTTACACACCAGCATACGAAAAATCAAAACATATATCGTTACCTATGTGCTTACCAGTACTGACAAAAATAATGAGTCTAAAAATAGATTTTCAAAAAAATAAATTATATAAAAAAAAAATATTTTTTATTGTATTTTTTTTTTAATAAAATTTGCTGGTGCAGGAATCGAACCTGGGTCTACAGATTGCCAGTCAACAGCTCTACCATCTGAGCTATATCGACATGTAATATTAATATTTAATAGATAAAAATATAATTGACCTGCTGCACACAAGTAAGCTTACTCGCCAACATACAAAAAATCAAAAAATATGTGGTTACATATATCCTTAACAGTGTTTAAAAAATATTGAGTCTAAAAATAGACTTCAAAAAATTTTCAAAAAAATCTAAAAAATTATTTTGTATTTGAAATAATGATAAAAATAAGTCATTATCCGTAACTCATTATTATATGTTTTAAAATAATGCAGAAGGTAAGTGGGTGTCATTACTGGTACTCCAAAAAATAATGATATGTCATTACCGTTTCTACACTGGGTATGTATGCAGATAATATAGAGCAATGAGTAAGTTTATTAAAAATTTAAATTATTGCTTATCTTTGCTTATATTTTTCTCATATGTATTTAAAATAAAAAAATAGGGTAATAATTTAATATTTGCATAAATTATTTGCTAATTTTCATAATATCGTGCTTACTGTACTTAAGTTACCATGTATTTGTAACGTACATGTTAAATAAATGTATTGTCAGTTTAATATTATGTCCCAGCAAACATTTGTAGGAACTATTAGATAAACAAAAAGTCATTATATAAAGACAAGGAATACTATCCTACAAAATAAGTCACTGCTTACTGGTAATTAGCGAGGGAAAACCCCCTACAACGTTCACATGGATTTGGTCAGACCATTTTCGATTCTAATTTTAAAAATAGTTCAGTGAAAACTGCTTTTTATGAGGTGGTTTACCACGTTGAGAGATCATTTGATCTACATATGTATACTCTGGCTATATTTATTGATATAAAGGGAACACTTAATAATGCTGCTCCGGTCTCTAGACCAGTTTGACATTGACCGGTTCCCCTAGCACCCCCTTAGCTAGGTGCCTGCATTCACATATATAGTGGGTCTGGCCAGACTTCATGTGATTACTGAAGCACGTGTTTGACGGAGGTTTAACCATATTTCGATAAGCGGTTTAATAATGACTTATTTTAAAACAAAACTTATGCACTTTCCTCCAAATAATATGGCTTTATTAAAACTATACGACTTTTTCACTTATCAATAATTATTTATTTAAAATTTTTTTACTGGGTTACTCTAGCAAAACTACTAAATGTATGTTTGAAATACTTTACTATCAACTTTGTATTTGCACAATTGTACCATCGTACAATAATTTTGTAGCTCGTTTTTTGCTTAACAAATTATAGATAAGGTAAAGCTTTGCCAGAGGTTTTTCAATTTAATTTCGATTTTTTTTTGTAGTTAAATGTGTTCAACAAACAATGTTATTGATTAAGGTAAACAAATATTTGTTTAAAACAAGTATGCAATAATCAATTTGTATTTCCACTTATTAAGAAGAAATGAGATAAAAAATATAAAAAATGTTTTATACTAAAAAAAAAACAAAACTATATATCCAAGCAGATTTATTAAAATATTATCAACATTTTACAGCTCTTCAAAATCGTCTTTATTTAACCCTAAAAAAAATGTTATATTTCTTATCATATCTTTTTTGATATTTCGGGTAACCAAATATTAAAACAAGTAAATTGAAGTATGATGATGATAAGTTTTAATAAAACGAAACTAAATAATATTTGAGTAAATAACTCAGGTGTCATGCTTCTCTGAAAAACAACATTATTTTTTGTTTATTATTTGATTTTAAGTTAAATAAACAAAAATGTAGTCAAAAACTCACCACTAACAAAACGTAAAGGTGTTGAAATTTTAGAGTTATTATTTGGAAAACAATTTTGTAACGACATTTTTAAAGCAACATGTAAGGAATTTGAAGACTTCACTGGTTAAAAATGCAATTCAGCTGAATTAATTAATATTAAATTAAACTTATTTAAAATATCGTTTTACAGGAAGAATAATTAATTAAATAAGAACTAGTTACTGCAATATATTATTGTGGATATTGAGACAGATATTCAGATAAAAGTTTTACTTCAGATAAAAATTTTACTTCAATTTAAAAAAGTTTCCCCTCAAAGAAAAAAACACCTCATTTCTGTGAGAATAAGAGCTAGTTTGTTTAACAAAGTGGTGAAATCTTTAAATAAAAGTAGGTATAAAGTTATTTTAGAGTATTATAAACTCAATTCGGCTAGAAAATAATGAACTTTAAGCTGAAAATGTGTTTCTACAAGTTTTAGTTTTTATATAACACTGTTTAAAGAATATTAGTTCTAAAAAATTAAATTCAGCTAACAAAAATCAAGTTCAGCGAAACATAAACTTATGCATTTATGAAAAAGATATACAATTTATAGCATTTAAAAACTTCAAAAACTTTTATTCAGCTGGAATTATTTAAAAATGATTACATACGAATATAATAAAATCTGTTTTTGTTATAAAGAAATGACGCACATTTTCCCAATATATATTAAAAATTTAACTTAGCTTGAGGAAGAAATGTAATTCAGCTTTGGAAAGTTATGAATAGTTTAGCCGTAGAAAGTTAAAATAAACAAACACCTTATTCAGCTTAGGCTTAAGTTGATTCAGCTAGTCATAAATCTAACTCAACTTCGAATTGTTATTAGAACAAAGTTTTTTTTAAGAAAAAAAGTTAAAGTGCTACACTCATAGAAACAAATCTGTAAAAATAGAAGAAAAAGCAACTAAAATTAGTTAAAAACCTGTTTGTTTTGCTAAATTCTAGTGAAATAAGAACTGCAAAAATATAACTGTTAAATTTACAGAATTTTAATTATATAAGTTAAATTTTAGTTAATTGAAAATGACAAATTGTACTGTAATATCTGCAAAAAATTTTGCTAAATATTAGTAGACCAAAAATGGCAAAAACAAACTGTTATATCTACAAAATTTTTGTTATTTTTAAGCTAAATTTTGTTGAATGCAAATCAGTCTATCCTGCAAAATTAGCAGAAATATTTGCTAAAAAAAATTTTAAAGTGCTGTTTTCAAAACGCTCAATTTTTATTTGCAGTTAAAAAAAGAAAAAGTTAGAAAATTTAAAATTTTTTTTGTGATTTTTTCCTCATTTTAGCAGGTTAAGTTGTTATATTCTATTAACAAAAATTTAACTCAAATTTAACTAAACTTCCGTATATTTAACAGTTTTATTTTTTCTCTTCCTATCTTACTAACAAATAGCAAAAAATAATCTGCTAATTTAAGCAGTTGTTTTTCTGCATCACCAGTTTTAACAAATTTTTGATAGTTTTAACTAAATTTTTTACAGACTTTTTTCTATTAGTGAATAGTCCAAAAATTAAATTTTTTGTGCTGTTTTGCGATTTTCGAAAAATGCGAAATTGAGCGAAAATACAGTTTAACTTCAACATATATTGTTCAACACATATACTGTCAAACTTCATAAAAATCCGTTACCCGTGTAAAAAAGCTTATATCTGATCAGATCTGTTTAGATCTTAATAGATATGATTAAACCTAATTAGATCCGTTGTCAGGTCTGATCACTTATGATCAGATATAGCATATGTGATACAATTTATGGCCAGATCTGATCAGATCTATTGTCAGATCTGTTCATATCTACAGTGATCTGGAAAATCGGATGATTTTCATGGCCAGATATGAGCATATCTGGCCAGATATCGTACCAGATCTGGTTCCAGATCTTATCCATTTGAGCTGGTATCAAAATAAAAATTTACAAACAAGTTTTGTTTCATGAATTACTCGGTAAGAAGATCGAATTATAGGTATAACATTTTGAATTTTAGTTTAAAGTCAAAATAAAACTGGATTTGATTATATTTGGTGCTTAAATCTGATCAGATCTACTGCGATCTGGCCAGATCTGATCTTTTTTACACGGGTAATTTGTTTTTCTTTAAAGTTTTCTGATAGAATCCTTTGTGACCTTGGATCAAAGTAAGGACTTGATGTAAATGATTTAATCTTGAGTTGAGTTCATTATCAAAACTTTTTTTACAAAAAGTCTTGATATATGACTGGTTGTACCAATTTAGACAGTTGATATACAAAAGAACAAAATTCTCGTCCCGTTGAATTTTTATATATTATGTAATGTCTCGGTTTGTGTGTTCCAATCAACATTTTCTTATTGCGGACCATATATGACCATATATTGTTTAAATGCCAACATATATGATAATATCTAGTATAACTGGCACCATATATAGTTATATATTGTTTAAATGATACCATATATAATTAGTTATTGCCAAAATGCCACCATATATATTAAAATATAGCTCTATATACAACTATATATGCAATAAGATCAGCCATGCTATGTAATATATAATCATATATACCATATATAATATTATAAAGGCCGATATCTAATTAGATGAAATTATATATTGCATAATATAAGGAAAAATTTTGGAAAAAGACGTCATATATAATTATATATGGATATACATAACGACATGTCTAATTATATATTGTAATATAAGACACATATGATTATATATAATTTTTTTACTCGGGTGATCTGATACCAGATCTCACATCTGGTCATGAAATTCATCCAGTTTTCCAGATCACTTTAAATATGAATAGATCTGGCACCAAATCTGATCAGATCTGGCCATAAAGTCGATCACATGTGCCATATCTGAACATATATGATCAGATCTAGCGCCAGATCTAATCTTTTTGATTTATTTATTAATTCCGTTTAAAATTAAAATTCAGCGGAAATTTTATAATTCAGCTAAACAAGATTATCATTTTTTCTATCAATATTGTTATGTAGCCAAGAGAAAAAATTTAATTAACTTAATATATTAATAATTTCAATAAATATATTTAATTCAGCTAAAATTTTTACAATTCAGCTAGACAAAATTTATGTTTTTTTTTTGAGAAAATACTCAAAATTTCTACATAAAATTGTAAATTTTACCAGCATTCGTAATAAACATTTCCTTAAGCACGAGCTCTTTTTACAGCTTACGATAATTACACACAAAAATTCGTTTTAATTTGCAATGCATTTATAAATTATTCATAACTTTGCGCAAAAGTTTATAACAACAACTGACTAATAACAAAAAAAAAAAGGATTTTTTGAATTTTTATTAAAAACAAATGCAACATTAAATAAAAAATACAAACAACTTTAACACAAATAAAAATAATAAACACGAATTCAAACATTCATTTGGCTCTTGGTTCAGGCGTTTGTAAGAGCACGAGCCACTTGGCGACATAAGCCGCTTGCAATAAATTAGTGATAGAGGAAAAAAATATAGACAAAACAAACAAACCAATGGAAAAAATAATGAAATTCAAAACACAGCATGTTTTCTTGCATTTCTAAGCCATAAACATAGATTGTTTATAGTGGTCATTTAAGCTTTGATTTTTACCTCCAAGATGTGAATTGATATGATGCTATACCAAGCCAAACCAAACCAAAAATCCAAACAACCATATAGTCAACCAGCCAGCCAGCATCTTTGGTTTCAATAAATATGAGAGTAGACTTTCTTGTCTTGCTTAAAGGTTCTTTAAACTTTTCGTAGTAATTGTTCGTTGTGATGGTGATGGTGGTGGTGCAAAATCACAAACAAAATCGTGTCTCACGTTTGGCAATTGCTTACGTTGAGTACTTCGCCAACCATCAAAATATATAAAAGAATAACAACATTTCAAATATCTTAAGGGTAAAGCACGATTATGATATCAATTTTTGTTTTTTTTTCAACATACAAGCAACACCAAACTATGTATGTACCATCTTACTAACATGCCTTCAGTATCTGAAATTTATTAAATTTACTGAGAAAATGGAAAAAAAAAGATTCACAGAAGATGAGAATCTATAAAAACTAAATAAGTATGTATGGTAAAGTATTTCAAATGAAAAGAGAGAGAGCCTTTAAGGGATTTTCTTAATTATAATTATAGAGTTTAAGCTTAAAACCAAAAATACAAGATTTTTAAAATATTATTTTTAAAATGTCTATAATTTGTATTTCCATGAATTAAAAAATAACCGACTTTAAACCAATCTTAAAACTTATTTCAAAAAAAGTTAATATAATCTGAATTTCGTAAACAATAATATATTAATAATCAACATAAGAAAACATTGTCATTACCACATCATATTTAAGTGGGCTTTTATTTCTGGGTTTAATGTTAAATTTACCAACAACAAAAAAATTATATATATTTATGTATGTTCGAGTATATAAGAGTATAAATAAAAAACAAACGCCTACATTAAACTTTAGAATAAACAACAATAAAGATTTTCGCTTTCACAACCAATGCAGCTTAACTGAGAAAAAGAAACAAAACTAATTTTAAACAAAGCTAAATATTATTTTTTTTTTTTTTATAATAAAATAAACAAAACTGTTCTTAGAGATAACTGCACTTAAATTTGTATTAGATAAAGATACAAATACAGAGAATCTATCTTAAAACTTGCGCTCACTTATATACTTTATAATAAACTAAAAGAAACACCAGATTAAAGTGCAATTCTATTCTCTTTACAGTAATGTTTTTCTAGTACTTAGTTTGAGTGAATTATTCTTTTTTGTTTTTTTAGATGTTATATCTTAGAAATGATCATAAAATGTGGTAATTACATGTTAAACAGTTATGATTATCATAAATTTTTAAATTTGCCAGAAACTTTTGAAGATTTTTTATGGGCCATTAAATTTGTATCATAAATTTTTAGGAATTGCTCATAAACTTTTAAATTACATTTATTTATAGCTGAATTGTTATCAAATATATTTAAATTATGTTGTTTGCTAAACCATTTAGAATTAAATAGATTTAAGTTAGCTGAATTCCAATGAAATATTGCTAAATTTCCAAAAAGTTAGCTGAATAAGTTAAATTTAATTTATATTCCTATAATTTGCTTTAATTTTGGCATTATGGAATTTAAATTAGCTGAATTGTAAAAAAAAAACATTGGATTTTAAGCTGAATTACAGAAATCCAGTTAAATTATTGATGATTCGTCTTATATGTAGATTTAGTCAGTTGAATTGTAAAACAATACAGCTATATTATAAAATAATTAATTAAGTATATATATTAAGCACGGAATGAGGTTATTTGAAACATCAAAATTACAAAAAACGTAGCTGAATTACAAAAATCCTAATAATTTTGTATATACTTTAAGTTAAATTACAATTTGAATAGATATAAGTTAGCTGAATTGCAGTAAACTTTTATTATAGCTAAATCCTCTAAAATACTTTATGATTTAAAGTTAGTTTCTAAAGCTGAATAACAAAATAATTGGCTAAATTACAAAAAAAAATGTATTTAAAATTGTTTACCTTAATCACTGAGTTTGGATTTAATTAGGGTTACTGAATTGTTAGGAAATATAGCTGAATTACAAAATTAAGTTTATCTAAAAGGATTTATAGCATAAAGTGATTTCATATGGCTGAATATCACTACAGTCAGCTGAATTAAAGATAGGCATATTTTGTTATTGAAGTATTGTTAAAAATTTAGATTTAAGCTGATTTAATATACATGCCATTTGGAAAATGGAAATAATTTACGATTTGTGTGTATTTCATGTAGCTGAATTGCAAAGAAAGTAAGCTGGATTAAGAAAATTATATTAAATATTTATGGTCTAATTCATAAACTTTTACAACAGTCTTATTGCAGGATTTTAAGCTAATTTGTGAAAAACAGTATTCATATTTGCTTAATAATGAAGAAAATAATAAAGGTTTATAGTTGGTACACTAATAGAAAAAAGTCCGTAAAAAATTTAGTAAAAACTACTAAAAATTAGTTAAAAATGATGCTGCAGAAAAAAACTGCTAAATTAGCAGATTATTTTTGCTATATATTAGTAATATAGGAACAGCAAAACTAAAACTGTTAAATATACAGAATTTTAGTTATATATGAGCTAAATTTTTGTAAATAGAGATTAGCAAATTAACCTGCTAAAATCAGCAAAAAATTTTGCTAAATAATTAGTAGCCTAAAAAATCACCAAAAAATTTAAAATTTTCGAAGTTTTTTTTTCGATTTTTTTTTTAAATGCAAATAAAAATCGAGCCTTTTGAAAACAGCAGTTTACAATTTTTTAGCAAATATTTCTGCTGATTTTAGCAGAATAGACTGCTATTTGCATTCAACTAAATTTAGCTTAAAAATAGCAAAAATTTTGTAGATTTAACAGTTTATTTTTGCTATTTTTAGTCTACAAATATTTAGGAAAATTTTCTGCAGATTTTACAGTACAATTTGCTATTTTCAATTAACTAAAAGTTAGCCTAAATATAACTAAAATTCTGTAAATTTAGCAGTTTTAATTTTGCTGTTCTCATTTTACTAGTATTTAGTAAAAAAATCTGCTAATTTTAGCAGTTTTTTCTGCAGCATCATTTTTAACTAATTTTTAGTAACTTTTTCTGCTATTTTTACGGATTTATTTCTATGAGTGTACTCACTAACTTTAAACCTTTTATAAAGTTTGGAGTGAGGAAGCCACCATTTAATTGTTAATTATTTCATTTTCAGTCATGAAATGATTTATTAAAGCCATCCCATCCCTAGAATGTATGGCTTCCAACAACTTGCATCCATCAAACTGAAAAAAACTACAACAATTGCGTAGCCAATGACCATTTTCGAAAAAATTTCAAAAAAATAAAAATAAAATTAAAAAGAAACACAAAACAATAGTGATGTACAGACTGTCAAAACATTATTCGAAATTCGATTACTTTTGTATGCTTTGAATAATATGTTATAAAAAATTACTTTTTTTACACACATTTTCATTGATTTGCTTTGTAGATAAAAAAAAATATTTTTATTGGCTTTTAAATTTATCTTAGCACATCATTAGTTCTCTAATTTAAGAAAATACATTTTCACTTCCGATTACCGAGTTAATCGTTTACTAAATTTGTACATCACTTACGACTTATTTGGGAGAAGAGAGAAAATAAACAATAGTGTTGCCAGTATAAAATCGAAAAATTAATTTATAGTTAAAATACGATTATGAATCAAGATTTCTAATAACTCTTTATTAAGCGATATATGTATTTTAACTATAGCAAGCTTCAAACAACAAATAAATTTTATTTATGAATTAGCACATTATTATTTATATTTTGGATTTATTTTGTTTAGCAGAGTAACGAAAAACTTAGCTGAATTTTTGAAATCTTTTTTAATTAGTTGTCATTTCCTTAAAAAAGTTATCTATTATTATTACTTACACTAAAGGAAAAAAGTGCGTAAAAATTTTAGTTAAAACTACTAAAAATTAATTAGAAATGACCTTGTAGTATAAACCCATGAAATTAGTAGATTAATTTTGCTAAATATTAGTAAGATAGGAAGAGCAAAAACAAAACTGCTAAATATACAGAATTTTAGTTAAATTTTAGTTAACAGAAAATAACAACTTAATCTGCTAAAATCAGCAAAAATGTTGCTAAATAATTAGTAAGGAAAAAAATTTTTTAAGGATTTTTTTTGGTTTTTTGAATTTTTTTAATACAAATGAAAATCTAGCCTTCTGAAAGCAGCAGTTTAAAATTTTTTTTGCAAATATGTTGATTTCGGCAGGATAGACTCCCATTAACATTCAACTAAATTTAACTTAAAAATATTGTGTAGATATAACAGTTTGTTTTTGATATTTTCAATCAACTAATATTTAGCAAAATTTTCTGCATATTTTATAGTATAAATTGTCATTCTCAATAGTGTAAATTTAACAATTTTATATTTGCTGTTATTATTTTACTAGTATGAAGCAAAAAAATCTGCTAATTTCAGCAGATTTTCTGCAATTTTTTACGGGTTTATTCCAAAAACCTGTGTAATCTAGCAGATGAATAACGTTAAATGTTTGCTAAAGTGTCCAATAAATTCTTTTTATTAGATTATCATGGCTAAATTATTATAGTTTTTGCTATAAAAATTATAAGTTAATTTAAAAGAAATTCTTAAATGAATGATAATAAATTTGAAGCAAATTTCAATCTATTAAAATATTTAGCAAATAGTAATTGCAATATATTTATCTTAGCTGAATTATCAGTTCTGTTTATTAAATCAATTCAGCTGAATTATTGCTTTTGTTATAAAACATTTTATAAGTTAATCGTAGCCGAAAAACTTACAAATTATTAAAAAATTTAACAAAAAAGATTCGTAGATTGTTTTAAATTAGTTCACAGCTGAATTCAGCTGAATTATAATTATTTGTAAGATAATGATAACAATTTCATTTTTTGGTCAAATTAATTGTTGTTCAAATCTTAACCTTAGCTGAATGATAACAAACAATAGCTGAATTACACATAAATGCTTATTATAAGTTAGCTGAGTTAGAAAAGCATATAAAAGAGTTATGTATTTTTAAATATAGATTATATAAGTTGCTCATCAGATTATTTTTTAATTTTAATTCTGCTGAATTATAATTATTCGCAAAATAATGGTTAAAGTTTTAATTTTTGTTCAGATTAATTGTTGTTGAAGTATTTATCTTAGCTGAATGACAACAAACAATAGCTGAAGCACATATAAATGGTTATTTTAAATTTGCTGAACTAGTGAAGCATATAAAAAGATTGATTTTATTTGCTGAATTGTAATAAATGATTAACATCTAAGTTATTATATAAGTTTTACATCAAATTATTTTCTTAAATAGTGTAATTCTTAGCTGAATTCTGCTGAATTATAATTATTTGTAAAATAATGTTTAAAGGTTTGGTTTTAGTTCAGATTAATTGCTATTCAAGTATTAATCTTAGCTGAATGGCATTTTACATAGCTGAATTAGACATAAGTTGTTATTTATAGTGAGCTGAATAGGTAAAGTGTATACAAATAGTTAGAATCATTAGCTGAATTGTAATAATGTTAATGTTATTATATGTTACATTAGATTATTTTTTCATTAGCTGAATTGTAATTGTAATAAATAGCTAAAATATGGGTGTTACATCACATTATTTGTTTAAAAGGGAATAATCTAAGCTAAATATTATTAAAAATTAGCTGAATTACAAATTTATGCCGATTTTATTATTTAGTTTTATAATATGAGTTAATTTTATAAGCTGAATTCTGCAAAATTAAGTTTACTTTTAATTGTAGATTGTAGTGATTTCTTTCTTAAATTTTTAAACCATCCTTGAAGTTTTAATTTTTATTATAACTTCGTTTAAAGTTCTCATAATTCATTTTTTTGTTTTTTTTTTTTAACAAACGAAAATATATCTAAAACAGCATGACATATTGCACGATTTTTTATATTAAACTTCGTTTTTGTTAAAATAAAAACGTGCATTGACAAAAAAACACTTAAACAAAAGCCGCCTTTTTTGAAAACTAAATATTAAAGCAAACAAACGTATCTTAGCTTATGATTTTATGTAGTTTTTTTTAAATATGTATGTTAAATAATAAACAAGACTTGTTCATGATGCCTTAAGCTTTGCCAAAAAGAAAAGAAAAATCTAAAATAAACAACTATCTATGAGCACAAAAATATAGCCCAAAAAAGAGAGTATGAAATATCATAAAAACAATAACAATACAAGCAATCCAGGTGTCTAAGCATTGAAAACAAAAAGAACTAGTAAAAGATACAAAAATACCCGTACATCACTACACTCTATATATTTCCACGAATCTTTAAACCAAAACATCACAAACACAAAAATATACAACAACAAAATCTCAAACTCAACTAAACAAAAACCGGTACGGCTAGGCTACTAGAGGGCATATAATGTTTTATTTTTTGTTTTTTTTTTGAGTGTAAGAAACATGTTTAAACGAAAAAAAAGAACATTTCATTGTTAGAGTTGCCAGCAGTAAAAGTAATACAAACCAATTATATGATTGCGAATATAAAAGCTTTAAAAATAGCCACAATTCGATTGAAACAACTTAAAAATTCAGTTGTCACAATCGAACCATGCAACTGGCAGTAAATTCGGTAGTCACCATGATTATGTTTTCTGAGTGAAGGTACACATCTCAGATAGGAAATGTTAATTATGAATAAAGCCAATTTTGAAGCCCAGCAAATAATTTTAAAGATGACTTATTTTGTATTTGGCATTTGAATTTCATGAATTCCTTATTATGTTAATCCCATTTTTCTGTATTTATTCCTAAAATGGCACCTCTAAAAATTGTGTTAAAAAAAATGAAGAAGAGTACAACATGATTGAAGATTTGTTAAGAGTTAAAGAACAGCTTTGTACATTTGTTATGATGTTGTTTTGTTGTTGTTGTTGTTGTTGCTGCTGCTGCTGCTTGGGATGCATTATATTTTACAGAGCAGAACCAACAAAAACAAAAAAATGTAAATAAAAAAGCCCAAGCATTAAACAATAAACCACACATATTCTTATAGACTTTAGCATTTTTTACTTATAATAAAAAATGATGTAAAAACCATAAGAAGAAAGTTTAAAACCAACACCCAAGTTTAAAAAAAACCTTTTGATTTCCCTATACCTACTTGTTAAGCAATCAATCATTTAAGTTAGAGTTGGTTTGAAAATAGTTTAAACAAATTATGGCGTTTTAAGATTTATTTTGTTGTTTTCTGTTGTGTTTTTTTTTTAATTTTATGTGATTAAAGTTTGTTGCTTAAGTCTTTTGTTTTAATGAGTCTCTGGTTTCTTTGTGATGATGACTTTGGTTTGAAACTTACAAGCTGCTGGCCTTAAGCAATTTTTAGAATAAAATTCTTCATCAACTTGGCTGATGTAACAAAAAAAAAAGAAAAAAAAAGATGCTTAGAGTTCAAAACCTAGAGATGTTTTTGTTACTAGATTAATCAAAAAGTCACGAGGAAAAAAATGGCGGTTTTTTATACAAGTATTGTACATTTAATGTTTAAGTCGTGTCCAAGTCGTTTTTTGTTTAGTTTTTTTTTGTATTCTTTTGTTGGCCTTTTCATGATTATTATAAAAATTGTTTGCCTTATATAGAGAATCCTGTAAAAAAGACAAACCTTTTATTTCGATTTTTTGTTTTCTTTCTTCTTGACTTGAAGTTACAAAAAATGTGTGTCTTTTGCTTGGTTAACGTATTGTCTAAATGCGGCTTCTTTTGTTTTAAGAAGTTTTCGTTTAGTTTTACACAAAAAAAAACAAAACGAAGACAAAAGTTACCAAACATTTTTGAAATTCTTTCAAAAGAAAAGAATGCTAAAATATTTGTTAAAACAAGAAATTCAATAATTTTTTTTTTTATTTTGTCAACAAAAATATTTTCACAGAATAATATTCTAAGAAATTTTAAAAAGGCAAAGCAATTAAATTGATTTGTGATGTTTTTTTTCGAAAACTTAAAAAAAATATTTATGTTCAGAAATCTATGGAATTTATATAACAGATATTTGACAAAAAAGTTGAAATTTGTATTTAAAAAAGCAAAGAGATAATTAGCTTAAGTGACTTAAAATTGACGTTGTTATGAAATGAAAGTTGATTTTCTGAGTTTCATTTTATAATAATACACTTAAGCTGAGTATGTTTTAGCCTTAAGCCGATTTTTGTGAATTCACTCTTGATACATTCAGAAAAAATGTTAGTAGAAAAATTTGTAAACGGTTTTCAATTCCAATTTTCTATTTTTATACTAAATATTAGTAAAAATATATATTTTAGTAAACATTTTGCAAATTGGTAAATTTTTAACTAATTTTCATTGATGATTTCCAAAACATTTCAAAAATTTTTAAAAACCGTGTTGGTAAATTTAGCAAAATATTCTACTAAATTAAAAAAAGATTTTTTAAAGGATTTTTTATTTCTGATAATAATTAAAACTTCTACTTACACATATAATCCCAGCAACATTTTTTTGAACTGGTTACCTCTGCATCTGCTCTAGAACAGGTGTTTTTACCGTCGGTTCCGTGGAACAGGTTCTAGAACTAATTCCTGGAAGCCAAAATGGAAGGTTTCACTGTCATAGAGCCAGTTCTATAACTGGTTCTAGAACCGGTTCCAAAGTAACCTGTTCTAGTTTGGAGGAAAAGAACCTGTTCCTTTTGAGACAAACTCAAACAAAAATCACCGATGATAGAACATAATACAGAACAGGTTGCTTGCAAGTACAAGTTGTTCTACAACAGGTTCTTTGCATCCGACAATTTCTGGAATGTTTAACAAATGCTCATCTTTTACGAAACAATCGACATGACAATAACTTTCGTCACAAATACATGGGAAACTACTGTTACGAAATTAGATTAGTCTAGTATAGGAAACTCTGGAATTTTCTGGAAGTAAATATCCCGGGAAACGGGATTTACTAAACACGTTAATCTGGTAACTTAACATTACATTTAAGTATACACCTCAGCATATGCTATAAGCTTAATGCCAAAAAAAGTGTTAAGTAGTTGGGCTCTGTTATGAATAACATATCCAGGAAAATTTTCTGTTCCAAAGAACCGGTTGTAGAATAGCTACTTTTCTTTCGCAACCCCTTCTACTGTCGATTCTAACACCGATTCTTTTTGTTTGAAATTGTCCCAAAAGCAACCCCTTCTATGGCTCTAGAATCAGTTCTGGAACTGATTCTACGTGACCCACACCTTTTTTTCCTGGGTAATTACCCTTAAGAGTTATAGTTTCAAAAATACTGGAATTTTCTAACATTTGTGCTATTAATATGCGTACTAGAGTTTGTTAATTGCATATTACCATTCTATAGTCAGTTAATCATTAGAGTTTGTGTGTGTGTTAATTTGTTGTATTTAAAGTAATACAGTGTTAAATAAATAACTGTAAATCTAAATCAAACTAAAGAGAGCGTGTTATTTTTATTTTCTAAGAGCACCAACCCGCTTTATCTTAAGGGTATAAACGTCCGTTTTAGAAGGTAAACGTAACAATTGTAAAGGCTAAAGAGTTCCCAAACCAAAAAAGTACACTCTTTGGTTCACTTAAAGTTTATTTGGATAGTGATCCTGTTAATTCCCGTGAAGAAAATAAAAGAAACAAAAGGAATACGAAAAAGTTAACAGTGCACTTTTTTGAATGTTTCTTAAGATTAAAGCGATAACAAAAACAATTTTAAGAATGAAATAAATAATAAATAATATTTTTTTTTTTTTGATATTTTAACATGCTTATTCATTGAGTTTGTAATTTAACTTAACAAATATTTCTAGAAATTCGAAAAACGTCGTCCCCTGACGATTTCCTTAGGCAAGAATGAAATCCAGATAGGGACATGCCTTCAACAGATTATTTTTCAGCATTTTTTAAAAACGTTTGGGATTTTAGCACATTTAATTTCTTTAATGCAATTAATGTATATCCCGATAAAAATATTAAAAAAAAATAATTAATTTTAATTATTTTTTTTATGGTTTTCACTTTTTTTTTTTGCTTGTAAAATCGTTTCTATCAAAATTTTTGTTTTCTCGACTTTCTTCATTTTATCTTGTTCCCTATTAAATTTCTTCAAATTCCCTGTGTTTTTCCTCTCATTCGTGTGTGAAGTTTTTTAGGAAACTGCGGGCTCTTAAAACACCTTAATGGATACTCCCTGGTACTACCAATCAGTAGACATTCGTTTGCTAAAATTAGCCTAAAATAATGCAGGGTTCCCAATAGTTAAATTTCCCGTAATAGCAGCAAACTTTTCAGTAGACATTACAGATTTTTTTTATTGAATGTAGGGAGATATTTTTCTAGGAAATCAAGCATTATCTCTTCAATTTTAAATATCTAAACACCGTTTTAAAAAACCTTTAAAACAAATTTTTCTTTTATCTTTAACTATTTAAAAACCTAAAAATTGCATTTAAAATTTTTAAGATCTTTTTATGTAGGTTGTATGTTAATGATTTCTTTTGGCAGATGGCACACTTTTTATAATTATTAATTTCCTAAATGACACCCACTTAACTGTATCTATTATCACTTTTTTTTTTATGTTATTTGTCAAGAAAATGTATTAGTCCATTTTATATACATTCATCATTGGCCCTTTGTATTTCCGTTTATTGGCATACCTTTGATTTTCAACGTCTCATTAAAAAATCATTTATATTTATCAATGCTGACTAATATTTAACAAAAAATATATATAAAAAATGCGTGGTGTTATTTTTGTTAAATTATATATTAAAAAAATCAACCAATATTTCTATATGTTTTTGTTTTTATACAGAAAATTTATAATAATATAAAATTCAAAGATTTTTTTTGTGTAGGATGCTAATTATTATTTACACCAACATTGTTTTTTATTTTATTTTTTTGTTTCTTCTTGTTTTTCTACATCTTCTGTTTTCTTATTATTTTCTTACCATCTTGAGGTAACCCACCTTTTTAGAATTCGTCAATTTATTATTCTTTAGAAATCTTTAGAAAATATTCTTAAAATTTCGAAGAGGAAAATAACAAAATTAATGGAAATAAACTTGGTAAAACAAAAGACTTAAAAAACGAACCTGTTTATTACTATATATTTTTATAACGAAAAAAAAAATTAATTAAATTTATTTAGGTTGCATTTACATGTGCATCGAAATTCCCAGATTTCTATATTCACCACTCTGAAAAAATCAATGAAGAAAAGTGTGTAGATGTTAAATTTAAAGAGAATATATTTACTAGAACCAACTATGTGTACATTGTTGTCTTTTTCACAGTGGTGAATATAAGAATCTCGGGACTGCGATGCAGAAGTAAATGTGACATTAGAATGTATGTAGTGATTTTGAAAAATGTTGGAATTATCTCATTAAGGACACGTCATAGGTTCGATGGACAATTTTAAATCAAACTATGCATATATGTATATAAGCCAATACTGTATTAACGAATTTTTGTAATCATTTTTGCCTTTAGCGCCATCTAGTGAAAAAATTGGCAACCAAATTTGAAATTTTGGTATGATATAAATCCCAGACGGCACAAGATATTTAAAAAATTGTAATTTTGTATATTTTATTGACAAATCCTTACACAAAAATATAAAATAAACAATTTTATTTTGAGTTAATAGTTCTTAAATTTTTGTGAAATTGACGAACAAAGTTTCAGCACACGACTAAAGCTTCGTTTTTTCTTATCAACCTATCAGTCAAAGATGCAGAAGTTTAATCTTTTTTACATTTTTAAGTAGCTTTAAAAAAATGTCCTATCAAAACATGTCAAAAATTATTTTTTCAAGTAAGTTCTCAGATTCTGAGAACTTTTTTCTATAGAAATATATTTAGATTATAGAAAAGCCCTCAGATTCTGGTAACTTTTTTCCATAGAAATTCCCCCAGGATCTGAGGAGTTTTTCTTGTAGAAAGCCTCTCAGATTCTAAGAAATTTTTCCTATAGAAAATCATCAGATTCTGAATGCTTTCCCTATAGAAAACCCTCAGATTCTAAGAAATTTTTTCTATAGAAAGCCCTTCAGATTCTAAAGAGTTTTTCCATAGAAAAAAAAATAATTTTTTGATTTTTTTTTTATAGAAAACTTGCAATTGTTTGAAATTTTTTTATATGAAAAAATAAAATTTTAAGATATAATTTATATTAATAAAATTCTGTTAGAATATTCTTCCACCTCAAGTCCAAATTCTAATATGATATTGTCATATTAGATTTTTATTTGTTGTTTCAAAAAGGGTTAAATACTGTAACAACAGCATTTTAAAGGGCATATTTGAACGGTTGTCAAAAATGAAATTAACAATATTTTTAATATTTTATTTTCTTATTTAAAAATCATGTTATTGTAGTATTTTTAAAAATATCAGTTTTATATTTCCCCAGCCAAAATCGCTGGCCTTTTTTAAAAAAGGCAAAATCGGCTGCCACTGTGCAGCCTTCATTAATTATCGGAAAATAAAAATGTAAAGTGATTCTTAATCCCAGATAAATGCTCTAGGCCTTATCGTGGCCCGATTTTTATTTTTAAATTTTTTTTTAACAAAGTTGCCGCACAAACCTAAAAATTCCAGAAAAGGCAAGAAAAAATACATTTGCTTCGGGATATAAAATTTATACCCCGAAGCAAATGGGATATAAATTTTATAGGGACTAGAGTTTTTTGTTGCCTATGAAAGAAAAAAACCCGGATCGAAATCGGTTAACCCGCCTTGGATGTACAGTGGCAGCCGATTTTGAACTCAGGGTTGTGGGAAAATGCGTTTAAAGTTTAAAATTAATTTAACGCTAAGAAAACTGAAAAATTTCAAAAAACCATGTATGAACAAAATTTATATCTCGCAGTTTTCTACATATGAACCAAATTTGAAAAGAATCGGACAAAGAGTATTTTATATATTAACCCAAATATTCTTAAAAACGATGATAGAGAATTTATTAAACATTTCATTTCGGTCAAAATCTTTTGTTTCGTACATTTTTTTATTTGTTTTTTATTTTTTATATAAATTGATTACTTTTATGGCTTATAAAAAGCCATCAGTATCTGCCTCATATAACGTGCCTTCGTCCTCCATCGAGGAATCGTCATCGGCTTTTCTTTAAAGACTGCGTGCAATTTTTGCATCTTTTGATGTAGTTTTTTCCTTTTTGTGACTAAAATATATTTTACAAAAAAACATGTTGAAATTTTATTTCTTCGAATTTAATTTTCTGATGGTATACTGAAGAGTATGCTCTATCCAAATTAAATATAAAAAACAAAATTTTTCCTAGAGTCGATACCCCCTTAAGCCCTAACAGCTGTATTCGCAAAGAAAATTTAGCAAAGCGTTCATTATTAATACGGTTTTTAAACTCATACCAGTATTGTTGGTAAATTCCTTCTAAATTTCTGTTATTAAACGTCAAAAGATAAAAAAAAGTCCATTTGCAATAAGAAAACAGACTTTGATTTTCAGACACAGGGTTGCTCTTAATCAGTACGCTAAGAAATCATTACGAGTAAATTCTATTCATTCTAAATATTCTACTTAAAACCTCGTTGTGTGCGATGTATAAGGAGCTACTAACTTATCATTATGAATACAGCTGGAATATTCCAATGGAAAATTTTAGGATTTTTATTTTACCAAAGTGTCTATGGTGTATGATGACCATGGAATATAACTTTAAGTTATTAGAGTATTTTCTAATATTTTTTTTATTCGCTTAAAAACCTCTTTAAAAAGTTAATTACCTTAGATTTCCTTAGGTTATACCTCTACCTATAGGATTTATTTTTTAACCTTAACGCCTACTTCATTTTTATACTGCTTTGTATCTTTTAATACTTGTTATGCATAATTAGTTTAACAAGCCATTGGCCACAGCTACAACCTACATTTCTTACAACCTATATCTGTTTTTTTACGATATTTCTTTTGTAATAAAATACAAAAACCGAACCAACCACAAAATGTTAAACTAGTGCATTATAGGAAGAGAGAAAAAAGAGTGCATTTTTAATTAATCGACCAACTTAAAAATAATAAATTATAATTTAAATTTTAGGAAATTTTAAATTTAAAACCACTAAAAATTAAAACAAAATGTCACCCACTTCTTAAAATTAATTAACCAAAAATTATAGTAGGTGTTAAAAAAATAAACATCAAAAAGCTTTTCGATGACAAAAGGTTTTAAATTTTAAATTAAATTGGTTTAGAAATATTTCTATATTAATTATTCTTTAACTAAACTGAAAATACATACATATAAATATTAAAGCAAATACTGGAAATTATTGTAGAAAAGCAAAAGACTTAAGAATCAAACTTTGCCCAAGAAAAAACCACACCAATTCTACATCTGATTCCACTAGAACCGATGCCAGAGAACTGGTTTGTAAATCCATTACACTAAATCTAATATATAACTGACGGAGAGTTTTATAACTATAATTGATTCTAAGGGAAACTGGACTATAGAAGCGGTTGCTTTTGCGACAATTTCGAATTAAAATCATTGATGCCTGAACCGATACTTTAATGAGTTATAAAGAAAAATAATTTGTTATACAATATCGATTCTTTGAAACAGAAAATATTGTTGGGTATTTTTTGATATTATAAAACATAAAGACATTTCTTTATAACAAAGAAATTGTATTAAAATACTTTACTAATCAATGTTCTCAACAAAAGACTTAAGACACATACTTGATTTTGCTTCGAGGGGTTTTAAAGCAATAAAATGCAAAACTTTATTGAATTTATCTATTCTACATTTACTTTTTTATTGTTTTTGTTTTAGGAATTTAAAAACTGTAGATTTTTTGTTCAGTTTTTCCTGGTTTCTATATTCAACAAATTACTTGCGTATATATTTTTCAATTTTTTTTTGTGTAATAAATACCATTGTTTAAATGACTCTCCTTTTTGAAAGTTTTCAATTAACAAATAACCACAATAAAAAAAAATGTCAATAAAACAAGCTGCACCTAAAAAGTTTATAATTTCAAAACTCTCTTACTTGATAATTGTGATTTGAAAAAGATATGGCTTTAATAAAAGCAATAAAACAAATACAAACAGATTTAAAAAGACAAGAAATCGTACTCGTTTATAAAAAAAGCAATAAACATAAATTCTAAGAAAACTTTAATAAACTGAACATTTTTACTCTCAAGATTTATAACTCAGAAATATGAAAATTACTCTCTCTATCTCTTCTTCTCTTTAACGTTTTTTCTTTTTTAATGTTTGTGTTTGAAGAGCAGAAGTTCTGACCAAATAAAGTACTAAGAAAAATAGTTTAAAAAATACCTATAGTACTACCTTTTAAGGTCATCTTTATTAAATAATAAAAAGTAGTAGTAAACAATCAAGAGGCGCCTATATTTAGTATTTGAATTTATAATTTTAGATAAATTTTTTTTTTTAAATTAATTACTAATTATTTTCAATTTATTACTTTGTCTAATTTTAGTTTGTATTGGCACCAAATCACGTCTATCAGCACCCTCAAATCGTGAACATCATTATCGTAATTTACGCGATCGTTATAATAATTGCACCTATGTGGATGGTAATTTGGAATTGACTTGGCTGCAAGATCCCAATTCAGATTTAAGTTTTTTGGAAAATATTAGAGAAGTTACCGGTTATATATTGATCAGTCATGTTGATATACGTAAAGTCATATTTCCAAGGTAAGTTGAAATGAAGAAGTTTCTTAAATCCAGTTTTTTTTTTTGTAAAATTTTGTGTCTTTTCTTTTAGACTTCAAATTATACGGGGCCGTACTTTGTTTAATCTTAATGTTCAGGATGAACAATTTGCCTTTTTTGTTACCTATTCGAAAATGTTTACTTTGGAAATGCCGGCCTTACGTGATATACTTCAGGGTTCGGTGGGTTTTTTCAATAATTTTAATCTGTGTCATATTAAAAGCATAGATTGGACTGAAATTATATCTGGAGCTCCAGATAAATACAGATATAATTATATTTATAATTTCACCCTGCCTGAACGTGAATGTCCAAAATGTCATGAGTCGTGTGAAGGTGGTTGTTGGGGTGAAGGTCCTAATAATTGCCAAAAATTTAGTAAAATCAATTGCTCTCCTCAATGTGCCCAGGGTAGATGTTTTGGGCCTCGTCCTCGTGAATGTTGTCATCTCTTTTGTGCTGGTGGCTGCACGGGACCCACGCAGAAAGAATGTATAGCCTGTAAAAATTTCTACGATGATGGCGTTTGTAAAGAAGAATGTCCACCTATGCAAAAATATAATCCTACCAATTATTTGTGGGAATCTAATCCGGAAGGAAAGTATGCCTATGGTGCCACTTGTGTTAAAGAATGTCCCGAACATTTGCTTAAAGATAATGGAGCCTGTGTTAGAAGTTGTCCTGCTTATAAAATGGCCAAAGATGGTGAATGTATACCGTGTAATGGTCCCTGTCCTAAATCATGTCCTGGTCGTGCTGTTTTACATGCTGGCAATATAGATTCATATAAAGGCTGTACTGTTGTAGAGGGCTCCATACGTATATTGGATCAAACTTTTTCGGGCTTTCAAGATATTTATAAAAATTACTCATTGGGACCTCGCTACAGTGCTATGCATCCTGATAGATTGGAAGTGTTCTCGACCGTCAAAGAAATTACTGGTTATTTGGATATAGAGGGAGTGCATCCAGATTTTAAAAATCTTTCCTATTTTCGTAATCTAGAGGTTATACATGGTCGTCAACTAATGGAAAGTTATTTTGCCTCATTGTCGATTGTCAAGTCTTCATTACAAAGTTTAGAATTGAAATCATTAAAACGTATTAATGCTGGCTCGGTGGTCATACAACACAATGATAGAATATGTTATGTTACGGATATAGATTGGGCGAAACTACAAAAGTCGGGCGAACATGGTTTTGTTGTGGAAAGGAATCGTAATAAAGATGAATGCAGTAAGTTTTTCTTCAAATAGAAAGTATTTTTTATGTATAAACTATTATTTGTTATTTTACTTTACAGAAAAAGAAGGTTTTATTTGCTCGGGTGAATGTAATAGTTCTGGTTGTTGGGGTTCCGGTAATGATCAATGTTTGGAATGTAAACATTTTGAATTTAATGGAACATGTATAGCTGATTGTCGTAATATTACCAAGTGAGTATACATTTTAAGCACAAGTCAAAGAATTAAAGTCTTATTGAAAACTGCATTAGCTGATGCAGAAAGTCACGGCACACTAATAGAAAAAAGTCCGTAAAAAATTTAGTTAAAACTACTAAAAATTAATTAAAAATGATGCTGCAGAAAAAAACTTAGCAGATTATTTTTGCTATATATTAGTAATATAGGAGCAGCAGAAATAAAACTGTTAAATATACAGAATTTTAGTTATGTATATTTGAGTTAATTTCTTTGTAAATAGAGAAAAGCAAATTAACCTGCTAAAATCACCAAAAAATTAAAAATTTTCGAAGTTTCTTTTGGATTTTTTTTATAAATGCAAATAAAAATCGAGCCTTTTGAAAACAGCAGTTTACAATTTTTTAGCAAATATTTCTGCTGATTTTAGCAGAATAGACTGCTATTTGTATTCAACTAAATTTAGCTTAAAAATAGCAAAATGTTTGTAGATTTAACAGTTTATTTTTGCTATTTTTAATTTACAAATATTTAGCAGAATTTTCTGCAGATTTTACAGTACAATTTGCTATTTTCAATTAACTAAAAGTTCATATAACTAAAATTCTGTAAATTTAACAGTTTTAATTTTTCTGTTTTCATTTTATTAGTATTTAGTAAAAAAGTCTGCTAATTTCAGCAGTCTTTTCTGCAGCATAATTTCAACTAATTTTTAGTAACTTTTTCTGCTATTTTTACCGATTTATTTCTATGAGTGCTTGTTTTATAACAACTAAAATATACATTTGGGAAAAACTCCATTTTTCATACTTTTTATATTGCTACATGTCTGAAATTTATGAAATTTAAAATTATTTTTACATAACAGGAATGTACTCTCAAAAAGAAAAAGTTTGATGCCAATATTGCCCACCAGACCATACCTCAAAAAAAAGTTCGCCGTACACCGTCCAATATAAATTATTTTTTTTATATTTTTTTGCCAAACGTAGGGTCGCCATTTTACATTTTTCGTTATATCTTTGGCACTTAAGTCGGATCTTAAAGTATGATACATCGATGTTTTTCTCTCGAGGCGACCAATATTCTGCTCTAAGGGCCGTTGACTTCAAGTATCCTGTTCTAGTATTTACCCACCAGATCTCAGTTGCTACCATCCCAAAGTACACCCTAATGTCATAAAATTAAAGCTCGCAAAAAATCATTAAACTTTTGCTAAGGAAGTTTTTCGATAAATCTTTTTCATTGCATTTTTCCTTTATAGCAAAACACTGGTCTCCTCGAGGCAAAAAAATCGATATATCAAAAGTTATAAGGAAAAATTAAAAAAGGCGATCCCTGCGTTCTGGAAATTTTTTATTTTTAATTGCCTTGCAAATAAACTTTATATTTGAAGGTGTACCGCGCATTTTTTTTTTTTTTTTTGCCTGTAAGGTGGTACGGTCTATTGCTCATGTTAGGTAGTGAGAGGTTCCCAAATCTTTAAAAATATAGACCTTCGGGGAAATTCGTCTCAAACCCGAATTAGGACGAATATCGAAAAAAGCCGAAACACTTTAACGAATGGGTTCTTAAAAATTAGTTATAAATAATTTTGAAAATTAACACCGAGAATTTTTAGTATTTTGTTAAATAAAGATAACCAAATTCTTTGCTTAAATCAGTGTTTCAACTAAAAATTTGTTCAAAATTAGTCAAATCGATTTTAACTCCGTTTGACAGATTTTTATACTGATGTATTATTTTAAGTGCACAAAATAAGACCACGAACCACTATATGGAATATATTATTTGAAAGAATTTTAAAAATATCCCAAGTCCCATTATTTGTTTAAATAAAAAATTTAATGAAATATTGTTTTATCTTTCTCTCTCTTCCTTGCAGTGCCTATCAATTTGATGCCAAAACGTGTAAACAGTGTCATTCCGAATGTCGTACCTGCTCCGGACCGGATGCTGAACATTGTGATGAATGCGTTCATGTGCGTGATGAAAATCGTTGTGTTACCGTTTGTCCAGAAAATAAATTTTCCGATTATGGCACCTGTCGTACATGTCATCCAACTTGTGAAGGTTGTACGGGACCCAATAACACTATTGGTCCGGGGGGCTGCAAAACCTGTCACTTGGCCATTATCAGTTCAGATGGTAATATTGAAAGATGTCTACAGAAAAATGACAAATGTCCCGATGGTTATTATTGGGAATATGTTAATCCCCGTGAGCAGGGTAAACTGAAGCCATTGGCTGGGAAAGCCATCTGTCGCAAATGTCATCCACGCTGTGAATTGTGCAGTGGCTATGGTTTTCATGAACAGGTGTGTCAAAAATGTGCCGGCTACAAGAGAGGAGAACAATGTGAAGATGAATGTCCTACAGATCATTATGCTGATGAAGAAAATCGTGAATGTTTATTGTGCCATCCCGAGTGTAAAGGGTGCATAGGTCCGGGATCAGATGATTGTTTGGCCTGTCGCAGTTTTAAAATATTCGGTGATGGAGATCCCTACGATAACTCGACCATCTTCAATTGTACTTCGAAATGTCCACCCGACTATGCTCATGTTATCTATCAAGCTCCCCATTTGGGTACTTATTGTTCTACTGTACCCATGAAGGGTTCCAAATTAGTGGCAGCTGTGGATAATTATATATTCTTGATTATAGCCATGGTTACTTTGGTTTTAGTTTTGGGCACCTTAAGTGTAATCACCTATGTATGTCGTCAAAAAACCAAGGCCAAAAAGGAAGCTGTTAAAATGACTATGGTTTTGTCAGGTTGTGAAGACTCTGAACCGTTGAGACCTTCAAATATAGGAGCCAATCTATCGAAACTGCGTATTGTGAAAGAAGCTGAACTGAGAAAAGGTGGTGTTCTAGGTATGGGTGCTTTTGGTCGTGTCTACAAAGGTGTTTGGGTACCCGAAGGTGAAAATGTTAAAATACCCGTAGCTATAAAGGAACTTTTAAAATCATCTGGAGCCGAATCTAGTGAAGAATTTTTACGCGAAGCTTATATCATGGCATCAGTAGAACATCCCAATCTGCTGAAGTTGCTGGCAGTTTGTATGACTTCACAAATGATGTTGATTACTCAGCTTATGCCTTTGGGCTGCCTTTTAGATTATGTACGCAATAATCGCGATAAAATTGGTTCAAAGGCTTTACTAAATTGGTCCACACAAATCGCCAAGGGCATGTCTTATCTGGAAGAAAAACGTTTGGTACATCGCGACTTGGCAGCTAGAAATGTTTTAGTACAAACTCCATCATGTATTAAAATTACAGATTTTGGTTTGGCCAAACTGCTGAATAATGATTCGAATGAATATAAGGCTGCTGGAGGTAAAATGCCTATTAAGTGGTTGGCTTTGGAATGCATACGTCATCGTGTCTTTACTAGTAAGTCCGATGTTTGGGCATTTGGTGTTACCATTTGGGAATTGTTGACATTTGGCCAGAGGCCACATGAAAATATACCAGCCAAAGATATACCAGATCTTATAGAAGTGGGTTTGAAATTAGAACAACCGGAAATATGTTCCTTAGATATTTATTGTACCCTATTGTCTTGCTGGCATTTGGATGCCGAAATGCGACCGTCCTTCAAACAACTAGTTAATGTATTTGCTGAATTTGCCCGTGATCCTGGTCGTTATTTGGCTATACCTGGTGATAAATTCACTAGATTACCTTCATATACGAGCCAAGATGAAAAAGATCTCATACGAAAATTGGCGCCCACCTTTGAAGTAGGGCCAGAAACCATAGTAGAAGCTGATGATTATTTACAACCAAAATCTGCTCCTGGGCCCCACAATCATGAGGGCACCGAAGAGATGCCCAAACTTAATCGCTATTGTAAAGATCCAATGAATAAGAATTCTTCAAATGAAAGTGATGAAACTGATTCAAATGCCCGAGAAGTGGGTGTAGGTGATTTGCGATTAGATCTACCCGTCGATGAAGATGATTATCTTATGCCCACCTGCCAGATAACCTCACAAAACACCTTAAATAATAACAATAACAATATAGCCACAAACAATGCCATGTCTTCCGGTCCTGGAGGTTATATGGATCTCATTGGAGTACCAGCTAGTGTAGATAATCCTGAATATTTGCTCAATACAACAGCTAATCTCAATGCACAAGAGGCTCCTATACCAACACAAACTTTAGGAATACCGGTAATGAATACTAGACCTCCCCCGGGAGGACCTACTATGCTGGATATACCAGTAACACCTTCAGAACCCACTAGCTCAGATCATGAGTACTATAATGATACACAAAGAGAGTTGCAACCTTTACATAGGAATGAAACAAGGGTATGATATAAGTTTTGGGCTTAAGAAACATCACTGCCCGATTTGTATAATAAAAGAAAACGAGAAAAGAAATTCTTGCCCTAAAAGTAAATTAAATAGTGCCTTAATGTGTCTTAATTGTAAATAGAAAAATTTTGTTCAAACAAATATCAAAGGTTTGCTCTGTATGAAAGAAGTTAGAATAAAAGAGCAATGAGAACTGCTTTGATAGAAAAAAATTATATAGAATTGGAAGAAAAAGCCTTAACAGTGCCTGCATATATAAAATATTAAGTTATTCGTAATTGAAAAAATATATTTATTAAATGTAAATTATATAAATGTAGTTTATTAAGTACTTATAACAAACATATGTAAACAAACAAAAAATTGTAAATTATTTGAAAACTTAACACCGTTAGTGCATTTTTCTTATAAAGTTGCCACATGTTCAAAAAAAAAAAAATACACACACAAAAAAAAAAAACAAATTCCAAGACTATAAATTAAAATAAGACTGTGGTAACTTTAATTAAATTTAAAAAACAAACAAAAATCGACATATCAAACGAAAAAAAGAGATAAAAAATCAAAAAAAAAAACTAAAACTACACCATTTCCAAATGAAATTGGATTTAAAAAGAATTAATTCATTTAATTTAATTCAGAATTTTTCAAATGATATTGAAAATTTCCAACTGAACTATTATTGGAAGAAAAATCTCCATGTTATTTGATATTTTCCTTATTTTTTTTTAAACTAAAGCCCTCAATAGCAATTAGGAATTTTTTTATAATGATATATATAATTCCGAATAAAAAAACTTTCAATAAAATAACAATTTTTTTCTCTGTGAGATTTTTCTCAATTTTAAGTCTGAAACTTAATTTTATAAAAATTGCTTCAACTTCAAGGGAATATCATCAAAATAAATTCCTTTGTTTTATCTGAAATTTTCAATGTTAACCGATACTCTTTAATTTCCATTGGAAATCGTGTAATTTTAGTAACATATCTACTACTTATATATCATTAGAAAATAAGAAATAGTTAATATCTTCGAACTGTGATAACATCTAATTATAAGTTTCATTATTTTCATAAAAAATACAAACAAAATAAAAAAAACAAATTGCAAAACAAACTAAACCATAATATTAAGTTAAAATAATTGTTTTATATAAAATTAAGTTTTAAATTTATAAAAAAGAAACAAACAATCATATACATAGAAACATTTTAGCATGAGTGCCATTTTTTCTAATTTTTTTATATCTCAAAAAAAATTATTTATATATTTTGTTAAAGAAAAATTGTCCATATTATTATAAATAAACTATTAGGCACCATGACAATACTATAGAAAACGAATAAATTAAATAATTAAATATTTAATTATATTTCGATCGATATTTCATAATATTTACTATAAATATTATGTACGAAATTGTGAACAATTTATCCATATTGTAGATACAAACAGATATCAACTACTTTTATTGAACAAATATATTTTTATATTTAACTTAATCGTTAAAAGTATATTTTTTACACAGACGAATATTCATTGTATGTTTATTTTGTAATAAAATGTATGTTTATTTAAACAAAAACTGTTTAATTAAGTTAAAAGATGTAATTTTATATGTATAAAATATGTTTACTGTATGTATACTATTTAAGGTTTTAAAATATTTACATAAAATAAAAATTATTAAATACAAATATGTATATGTACTTCATGTTTTATTGAAAAATAAAAAATAGTTTGACATATCTTTAGGCAATTTTCTATTACTTGTAAAGAACGCTTTAAGGCGGTCTTGCTGATTATAGGGTTAACCGCCTTTTTAGATATCCAACTTATATTTATCTTCCCAATTAAACGATTTTTTTATTGATATATTACTTTAATTTTATATTTTTCGCCGACGAAAATATTTGTGAAGGATAACATCAAATGTCCTACTCTTTTTGGCAACATATTTTTCTGTCTTCTAAGTACACTCAGATACAAAAAAAAGTTACTAAAAAAATGTTGTAAACAGTTTTCAATCTCACTTTACTATTTTTGTACTGATTTTTAGTACAATTTTTTTAGTAATAATTTTTGCTACTCCCTTATTACACATTTTACTAATTTTTCAAAACTTAGCAAAAATAAAATATACTAATTTAACAAAAAGTGGATACTTAAGGAAATATTATTTACAAGAATTCGTTGATTTTAGAATTCTTTTGTTTATATTTGTTATTATTGATATATTCTTAGTTTGGAAATAAAACTTTGAAAATTTTATTGTATCTTCAATGCATAAAAAGTTAATAACTCGAGAACAGTTTGCAATTTTTACTCCAAATTTTAAATACGATGAAGTAATTTATACACTTAGATAAAAAAAGTTAGTAAAAAAATTTTGTAAACAGTTTCCAATCGCAGTTTACTATTTTTATACTGATTTTTAGTAAAATTTTTTATATTCTAAGTTTGGAAATAACACTCTGGAGAACTGGAGAACCATTTGCAATTTTGACTACAAATTTCAAGTAAGATGAAGTAATTAATTATGCGCTTGTTACAATCGAAAGAAAAACAGTTTTTTTTATTATTTTTTTTTTAGATTTTACAGTTTGTTTATTTTTTAGTACACCTTTTTTGCTAATTTCTGCAGATTGATTTTAAAATGCAGTTTACTGAAATTTAGTAGCGTCTACTAATTATTTATACTAATTTCATTGTACTAAAATCATTGATATTTAGTATATTTTGTAACTGATTTTAGGAAAAGGATTTTGAATTACAGTTTACAATTTTGCTAAAATTTAGTAGCGGCTACTAATTTTTTCTACTAATTTTATTGTACTACAAATCAGCAGATATGTGTTGCTAAAATTAGCAAAAAAAAAAAAAAAACAACAGTGCTCAAAACAATTAAATTTCCTGTAATAAACAGAAAAATTAATAATAATAAGTAATTACAGACTTTTTTGGTTGAGTGTGTAAAATACAGAACAGCGCCGTATATATTCGTTTTACTTTCACCAATCTTCTTATATACAAAATAAAACGAAAAAAATAATTCGGATGTGGATAACAGAACAGCAAAAAAATTCGGAATGTTTCACATTATAATTTTTTTATGTGGATTCGGAACTTAGAACAACGCCAATTACCTGTTTATTAATAATTATGCAAGGAATTCCATGAAAATGCATGTTTTTTCTCCATATGGACTAAATATTTATCCAAATCATAAAATTTAGAACAAAATGGCATCAATTTGTACTTGCATATTTTTGCATATTTTAATATGTTTTTGCTTTTTTTGACTTAAATGCATCTTTTTAATGCATATTTCTGCATATTTTTAATTTTTAGTAGCAATTTTGAATTTATAAAAAAATATAAAAAATTGATACGTTTTCATACTTTGATAAATCAAAATATTTTTATTTGTTTTTCATTATTCTTAAAAAATTACATTCTTAGAAACCTAAATACCTTATGGAAAAGCTTCGAGTTCTTTGTTAAAAAGCTTATATATATTTTTATGTTTTAAAGTGCATTATTTTTACAAAAATAGTCGTTTTTAGTGCATATTTTATGTTTATGTTTTTAATGCATATTTGTTTTCTTAGCCGCATTTTTTAGGTGAACATTTTCGATTTTTAAGTGCATGAAATTCCTTGCCCTACTAATAATAATAAATAATAAACTTACCTCTCTTTATAAGCAGTATTTCTTTTTGATTTGATTTTCATGTTTTTATAGGAATTTAGATAATCCAATGCTTTTGTTTTGACTTCCAAATATACACTTTTATAAGACATACTTTTTGGCTGATGTTAAAAACAACAATGCTTTTTTTTATGTGCATATAAAAACAAGAAGGAACAGGCATACAACACGCATGGGCTAGTATATAACGTAATATAAATAAACATTATTTTGTAAAAATTATCAAATTTTTCACACAAGTTTACTTTTTCACAAAAATTAAGCGAAAATTTATAATTATTTTAATAGAATATTAAACATTTAACACTTGAATTTAACACTAATTCTTTGGCACATGCGTCGGCTGCGGCAATTTTGTTCTTTAAAGAATGAAAAACACTATAATTTCTTGATATTTTTATATAAAACAATTTTAGTATCATTCAATTTTGTATAAACACTATTTTTTATATTTTTTTTTAAATTTGTATATATTTTTTTAATAAATTAACGAAGACGCCACTTTTTTATTAACTTTCGCGTAACGGCCATTAAAGAAATAATAAACAAAAGCAAATGACAAAGGAACAGTGTTGCCAGGTAAGGTGATTTCGCCCCAAATTGGGGATTTCAATTTCTGCTTGTGGACAGATTTTCATGGGGATGGATTTGGGATTTCACCAAAGGGGATTTTGTTGTTTTTAACCTTCATACCATCCTAAAAAAACTTACAATTTCCTCCCTCGGGGTCGATATTGACCCCATTTGAAATTTATCTGTTTTTGGTAAAAAAAAACAACTTTTCGAGAAACAAAATTACACAAAAATTAATTCTGTTATTCAGATATTCACAAAAACATAAAAAAATTAGATAAATAGGATTTTGCATATCTTGTTACACCTGGTTTCCATGTTATAATACATTCTTTACGTGCTTTTCCGTAAATGATGGATCAATTTCATCGTCTTCAATATTCGACAATGGTGCTAGGTTATAGGATTAAGAATTATCAGAACCAGTATAACGTAGCTCAGGTAAAAACTCGTTGTTTACATTAGAAAAATCGCCACTAAAACTTTGATTGTGTCCATTTTTTGAAATGTATAATATAAGTAATACATCAAAACCACAATCTAAACATGTACGGTGGGGAGCATTATTGAGTACATGTCAGTACTTGAGGAAACTTACAAGTACAGGCATACAAAGATCAGACAAGGGGACTAGAGTATACTTTTCTGAAAGCAAAAGGTTCGCTTAATCTAAATCTGGCCTCAGAAATGACATTCCATATCAGACTTTCGAGCTATACAAACGGGCAAAACTTAACTTTTCTTCAAAATATTTTGAATCGTATGTTTGCCCGAAAAATATTTTTAATTAGATTCGTAACGACATTAGTTCACAAAACTTACCATCGTCGTCACTTTAATTATAATTTCGTCAATTTCTGTAACCACAAAATATTTTGTTAGAGAAATCATAAATTGCAATATATTTTCACTACTTACAAGAAAACACATCTTGTTATATCAAAATAGTAAGAAAATAATGGTGATTTTCTCATTAATGCCTTATTTACATTCTACTGATCTATTGCAATTCATTTTTAATATTTCCCTGTTATAGAACGACAAAATGCAACCATTCTTTGAACGGGGTCAGTATTGACCCCGAGGGGAGAATATGTAAGTTTTTTAATAGCAGTGTAAGAAAATTAAAGTATCGTTTTTTTCTCAAGAATAGATAAAGAAATATTTAGAAATGAAACCCCCTTTGGGTCAAATACCTTAATACCCCGGGATGGTATTAAGGTTAAGTATTTTTGGGGATTTCTTTTTTTGTATTCAAGTACTGTGTATTTTATCTTTAGCTGTGTTTGTGCGGCAAGCTATCAACGTTAACTCATGTTATTCCCATACAAATTTCACATTAGTAACGTTGAGAGTTAACATTAAACGTTGGTTAATGTCAAATTTATATGAGAATGATATAAGCTAACGTTGATAGCTTACCGCACAAACGCAGCTTTTATTAAAAAGGTGTATTTTTCTGATGTACATTCAGTGTGTTCGTTTACTTGAATTTCTTACTACTTTTACTACAATTGGAGAGTTTTGTTTACTTTTTGTATTGAATTTTTCCAGCTGTAGTAAATATAAGGTTTGTTTTTTCGAATTTTATATATATATTCCATACAAATTTAAGCATTTATAAAAATTTTAAGTATATATAAATTTAGCTTCTTAAAAATTAAGTAGTTATAAAAATGTTGCCAAGTCTTGAAAATTCTTGGCTTTTCTCTTTTAAATGTAAACAAAAATATTTGTCATAGAATTTTTTGAAATTTTAGTGTTTTAAAATTGACAAAATAGTAAAAACAACAAATGCTAACAAATGTATTATGTGGTTGTTAGTAAAGGGAGAGCATGCCACTCAAGGTAATTGCTCTATTTCGCGTTCGGGCAAGCCCATATACTAAAACAGATTTCGTCCAAAGGCGGCCCAAATGTTTAAATTTTATTTGTTTACAGAAAATAAAAACAAGTCAAGTAAGTACGGATGGTCGATTTTTTACAAGTAGTTATAGATATACATAGATATAAAATTCGAAAAAAACAAACCTATAGTAACTTGTAAGTAAACAAACAAACTTATAATTTCGTTAAACAACTTTTTAAGGTTGGCAATAAGAGAAATTTTAAAGAAATGGCAACCAGCAAAATATAATTGATATCAGAAATACCGAGGCCAGAATTTGGCTGATCTATCGTGGAATGGCCGATATTTTTTTCATAGTAAAAATAAATTTGACAAGTTTTTTCTAAATCAATTAAAATAATTTACACTTGATCTTACTGGAAGTGTTCATTTTAATGTTTTTAGATTAGTATAAGAATCTATTAATACTTTCTTATGATTTTTGTTGGTTTTTTTTGTGCAAGTAAATGAATTTAGTAATATTTTAGTGTTGTTTTTTTAAGGGATTGAGAATCTTTATTCATAATATTAAAGCCCAAACCACTTAGTGAAAGTGCCAGTGGCAGTGCTGTCAAATTTTGTTCTTGAATTTGGCGAAAACGATTTAATATTTTTAAAAATTTCTTTTTGCGTTTTGTTTAAAAACAGCTCTTGTTTATTTAGAAACTTTTCAAATTTCTCGGCAGTGACAAATAGAGAAGATACAAAAACTGCTTTATCGACAAAACGTCGCACTGCGGTCAACACTGCGCTTATGTGGTTTAGGCTTAACAAATAAAATTTCATTTTCATCAAATATAGTTATAACAATCCGCAATATGTGCAATCCGCGGCCCTATGCTCCTTGCAGGAGTAAAAGGAACAAATATATATAATCCGCAATATATGATGGCGGCAACAATTATTATATGTCGACTTGTATATCTGGTCGTTCCATGAAAAATATAGTATTGCCAGCTATTTTTTCAAAGTTTGACTCTGTTTTAAAAAACAGATGTTTTGTATGTAATTACCAACAAATGGAGGGAAAAAATAAACTGACAGCTTTTTTACGTTTTCATTTTTTTCAAGGTACTTATTATAAACGGTACTTTTTAATACATTTACCCGTTTTTTTGCTTGATTTGCATGATCGCCTGCTTGTACGTTAAAGGAGCTGGATTCAAGCAAAATAATCCGAAATTTTGGTACTTTTTATGCAATTCTGATACTAGGCCTACAACGCTTCTAAATATAGGTGGCATCACTTCATTGTTCTTTTCCCAACCCTGTGCTACTTCGTTCTGAGGCATAATTTCCTCTACAGCAGACAGTAGACAGCAGTGTTGCCAACAAATTTTCAAAATAAATGGCTAGATCAGAGCGAAAAATCGCTAGAAAATCACAGATTTATAAACGTTGAAAGCTTGCCGCACAAACACAGCTAAAGATAAAGTACACAGTAGAGATGAGCGATCCGGTGATTTTTGAATAACGCTGCTACCAGTGATCGTGATTTTCAAATCACCGTTCTTTTAAACAGTGACCGTGATCACGGGTTTGTAATAGATATGGGCGATCAGGCGATTTTTCAGTAACATTGTTCTCAGTGAATGTGATTTGCAAATCGTTGTTCTTTTAAACTGTGATCGTGATCACGGGTGGAAAAGACAACGATTTTCTGATAAATAAACGAAATAATATTTATGCCGAGTTTTTAAGATGTCAGTTAAACTAGGTTTAGTTAAACCGAACACGAATTTTGTCAGCCATTTCAAAGTTTATTAACAAAAATTTGCCGGAAAAACTTTTTCTTGAGTATAATTTATTTCTTTATTGAAATAAAAAAAATAAACCACATTTTAAAAGCAGTATTCCAGTTACAAACTGCGTTAAACTAAGTTTAAAAATAATCCAATTCCTAAAAACTGGATCTTAAAAGAAGAATAGTTGCGACCGGTAACAAAGACATGATAGAAGGAGACATTTTATTCAGAACAGTGTGAAAACAAGTCACTGTTATTGAAAAAAAAAACATGTATTACTGTGCACAATGAAGTTTGCAAGAAAGAATAGTACACAAATATTAAAAGGACGACATTAAGAGTAACTGCGACTTGAAATATTTGATCACTGCCGTTACCAGTGATTTATCAATAACTGTGATTAAATCACCGGTATGAAAATATCGTTCACCTCTAGTACACAGTACTTGAATACAAAGAAAAGAAATCCCCAAAAATACTTAACCTTAATACCATCCCGGGGTATTAACTTATTTGACCCAAAGGGGGTTTCATTTCTAAATATTTCTTTATCTATTTATGAGAAAAAAACAATACTTTAAGTATTTGAAAATTTTGTAATTCTGCATCAGAAAAACATAATTGAAATTTAATTTTAATTTTTTAAACTGCTTTAAAAAACTTACATATTCCTCAATCGGGGTCAATACTTACCCCGTTCAAAGAATGGTTGCATTTTGTCGTTCTATTACAGGGAAATTTTAAAAATTAATTGCAATAGATCAGTAGAATGTAAATAAGGCATTAATGAGAAAATCATCGTAATTTTCGTACTATTTTGATATAAATAAGATGTGTTTTCTTGTAAGTAGTGAAAATATATTGCAATTTATGATTTCTCTAACAAAATATTTTATGGTTAAAGAAATTGACGAAATTATAAATGAAAGTTACGACGATGGCAAGTATTGTGAACTAATGTTGTTACGAATCTAATTAAAAATATTTTTCGAGCAAACATACGATTCGAAATATTTTGAAGAAAAGTTAAGTTTTGCCCGTTTGTATAGCTCGAAAGTCTGATATGGAAGGTCATTTCTGTGGCCAGATTTAGATTAAGCGAACCTTTTGCTTTCAGAAAAGTATACTCTAGTCCCCTTGTCTGATATTTTTATGCCTGTACTTGTAAGTTTCCTCAAGTACTGACATGTACTCAATAATGCTCCAAACCGTACATGTTTAGAATGTGGTTTTGATGTATTACTTATATTATACATTTCAAAAAAAAGGACACAATCAAAGTTTTAGTGGCGATTTTTCTAATGTAAACTTCTGATAATTCTTAATCCTATAACCTAGCACCATTGTCGAATATTGAAGACGATGAAATTGATCCATCATTTACGGATAAAAATGGTGTGGAGTGGTAACCGCAACCATTTGAGAAACAGCATGGAAAAGCACATAAAGAATGTATTATAACATGGAAACCAGGTGTAACAAGATATGCAAAATCCTATTTATCTAATTTTTTTATTTTTTGTGAATATCTGAATAACAGAATTAAGTTTTGTGTAATTTTGTTTCTCGAAAAGTTGTTTTTTTTTTTACCAAAAACAGATAAATTTCAAATGGGGTAAATATCGACCCCGAGGGATGAAAGTGTAAGTTTTTTTTAGGATGGTGAAGGTTAAAAAGAACAAAATCCCCTTTGGTGAAATCCCAAATCCCTCCCCATGAAAATCTGTCCACAAGCAGAAATTGAAATTCCCAATTTGGGGCGAAATCACATTGTCTGGCAACACTGTTCCTTTGTCATTTGCTTTTGTTTATTATTTCTTTAATGGCCGTTACGCGAAAGTTCATAAAATAGTGGCGTCTTCGTTAATTTATTAAAAAAATATATACAAATTTAAGTTAATAAATATAAAAAATAGTGTTTACACAAAATTAAATGATACTAAAAGTGTTTTATATAAAAATATCAAGAAGTTCTAGTGTTTTTCATTCTTTAAAGAACAAAATTGCCGCAGCCGACGCATGTGCCAAAGAATTAGTGTTAAATTCAAGTGTTAAATGTTTAATATTCTATTAAAATAATTATAAATTTTCGCTTAATTTTTGTGGAAAAGTAAACTTGTGTGAAAAATTTGATAATTTTTACAAAATAATGTTTATTCATATTACGTTATATACTAGCCCATGCGTGTTGTTTGCCTGTTCCTTCTTGTTTTTATATGCACATAAAAAAAAATTCATTGTTGCTTTTAACATCAGCCAAAAAGTATGTGTTATAAAAGTGTATATTTGGAAGTCAAAGCAAAAGCATTGGATAATCTAAATTCCTATAAAAACATGAAAATCAAATCAAAAAGAAATACTGCTTATAAAGAGAGGTAAGTTTATTATTTATTATTATTAGTAGGGCAAGGAATTTCATGCACTTAAAAATCGTAAATATGCACCTAAAAAATGCGGCTAAGAAAACAAATATGCATTAAAATCATAAGCATAAAATATGAACTAAAAACGACTATTTTTGTAAAAATAACGCACTTTAAAACATAAAAATATATATTAGCTATTTAACAAAGAACTCGAAGCTTTTCCATAAGGTAATTTTAGATTTCTAAGAATGTTATTTTTAAAGAATAATGAAAAACAAATAAAAATATTTTGATTTAATCAAAGTATGAAAACGTATCAATTTTTTATATTTTTTATAAATTCAAAAATGCTACTAAAAATTAAAAATATGCAGAAATATGCATTAAAAAGGTGCATTTAAGTCAAAAAATGTAAAAACATATTAAAATATGCAAAAATATGCAACTACAAATTGATGCCATTTTGTTCTAAATTTGATGATTTGGATAAATATTTAGTCCATATGGAGAAAAAACATGCATTTTCATGGAATTGCTTGTCCTAATTATTAATAATCAGGTAATTGGCGCTGTTCTAAGTTTCGAATCCACATAAAAATATTCTAAAGTGAAACATTCCGAATTTTTTTGCTCTTTTGTTATCCACATCCGAATTATTTTTTTCGTTTTATTTCGTGTAGAAAAAGCTTGGTGAACGTAAAACGAATATATTCGGCGCTGTCCTGTATTTTATACACTCAACCAAAATAGTCTTTAATTACTGAAAATTTTCTGTTATTAATTGTTTTGAGCCCTGTGTTATTTTTTTTTTTTGTTGCTAATTTTAGCAACACATACAGCTATGAACATAGAAATAGGACACTTCATACAAAATTATCTTCATGCATTTCTCTTAATAATTATAAAGCAATAATTTTATTTCTTTTCTATTATAGTCAACTGTAATCAAGTAGTCTCAGATTATATATAAAACTTTGCAATATTTAAAACATGCAAATATTTACCACAAAATTACTTACTTTGTTCATATTTGACTTGGACATTAAAATAGGACACTTGCAATAATTGTCAAAATTTTAGTAATAATTTTCTTTTCATAATTTGCGTTTGAAATAAGTAAATTCTTTTCTAATTGTACCAATATGGGACGTGGAAAACATTGAAATTAGGGAATGCATCCCGATATTTTCCGTCCCGGGATTCCCGGGAAATTAAGCATTTTTCAGTTCCCGCATTCCCGGTAATCCCGGGATTTTACAAAATACAATTTAAACTAAAAAGTTGATTATTTCAAATTTTCATATGCATAAAAAATTTTTGAAATAGTAAAAATGTTACATTAATTTGTATATTTGATCGAACTTTTTAAGTATCTTTTAGTGCCTGTTTTAAGCAAACGGAATTTGAGAAGTCGCTTAATTTTTTAAAGAAAAACAATCAAATAATTCATGTATGAAAAATGTTGTGCTATAGAGAGAAATATTCATCTAGACCAGCGGTTCCTTCTTAGTTTTGCTTCACGGACCCCTTGAGACATTTCCACTAGCTCACGGACCCCCAAAGCAGTGTTGAGCGAGAAGTACTTTATAAATTATGGGGCAAAATTAAAAAAAGCACCTGCTTTTTTTTAAATGATGGCCAATTTTAAGCAGGAATAAGGAAAAAAAACATTTTTCAAATCAATATTTTGCTAAATAATTTAAAAATTATAAAAAAAAATTGTTTTTTTTATGTTTTTTGTCGGAACTCTTCGCGGACCCCCTGGAATTCTGCTACGGACCCCTGGGAACCATTTGCGAACCGTTGATCTAGAGAGTTTAAAAAAATTTTCGAATTTGATAAAATTAATTTATTTTTTACGGACAAATTTTTTTTGTCTAAAATCTGTTTTCTTTATACAATTTTTAAAAAATATATAATTGGACTTTTATAATTGCAATGATAAAAAAAAATTAATTTTTCCCATTGAAAAAACCATTTGCAATTTCAAGAAAAACTATCCACGGCCTGAGCTTTTCATTACAATGCAAATATTACATTTTCTTTTTGAAAGTTTTCAAAATTATTGCAAAAAAAATGTGTTATTTACTTCTCTAGCGGGATCCCGGGATCCCGGGAATTCAAAATAAATTTCCCGATTTCCCGGGAACTTAAAAAGTACGGCATTTTGCATTCCCTAATTGTAATCCAGAAAAACGAAGACTTATATCTCAATTCCACAACGAAATGAAATCTCCAACTGAAATTGCTAAAATACTAAAGTGTTCGGGAAATATAGTATACAATGCTATTCGTCTATGTGCTGCCAACAAGAAGTATCATACGCAAAATAAAGAACGTAAGCCAATCCGTCGTAAAACTACAACTTATATGGACAGGACTATAGTACGCAAAAGCAAACAACACTTTTATGTCCTTCCGTCAAATAAATAATGAAATCAGGGAAAAATTCAACGTTCAAGTGTCAGACAGGTTAGTAAGAAGAAGACTGAATGAAGCAAACTTATTTGGACCAATAAGTAGAAAGAAGCCTCTTCTTTCAAGAAAAATATTAAGAAACGTATTGATTTTGCCAAAACCCACAAAGGAAATGAGTTGTCCTTTTGGAAAAATGTGCTTTGGAGCGATGAAACGAAGGTAAATCGTGTCGGACCAGATGGTAGAATATTTGTACACCGCCCAAAAAACCAGGCTTTAAACATTAAGTACACTCAGAAGACCTTGAAACACGGTGGGGGTAATATTATGGTATGGGGGGCTTTTTCCTGGCGTGTTGTTGGGCCTATCGTAAAAGTAGAGGACAAAATGGACAGGTTTCAATATTTGAGCATTCTTAAGAATGTTATGGAGCCATTTGCCTATGAAAATATGCCAGTTAAGTGGATCTTTATGCAAGACAATGATCCGAAGCATTCGTCGAACATAGTGAAGGATTGGTTTTTACAAGAACAAATTAAGGTTTTGGACTGGCCAGCCCAAAGTCCGGACCTTAATCCAATAGAAACTCTATGGAATGCTGTAAAAACAAAATTTCACAAAACAATTACAAAAATTCCAACTTTGGGATGGAATTCAAGAAGCCTGGTGTTCTATACCAAAAGAAAGATGCCAGAGATTAGTTGAGAGTATTCAAAGAAGATGCGAAGCGGTTATTGATAATAATGGATACAGCACAAAATATTAGTGTAATATTAACGCTAAAAAAATAATAATTGTTTTAAAAACCCAAAAAATTTACGGTTTTTTGTAAAAATATAAAATGTGTCCTATTTATAAGTCCAGGTATTTTTTTAGTTTATACATATTTACCAATATATATAAAATAGTTGAAGGATTTTTATTTAAATAAAGAATGAATTACAATCATTGTTGCCGCCACTGGCCTATGTATCACAACTTCACTTTATTATACTCCTTCTTTTAAGTATCTGTTTCATATACTTAATTGTAACTTTTACATTCATACTTTACTGTTTTGTTCTTTATTTTTTATATTAGTAGCAAATGTATTGCTTAATAACAGTAAATTGCAATGTCGTTTAAAGGTAAAGGGCTACAGCAAATTGAAGAACGTTTGCAAAAATTTAATCTGAGTCAAACCGGTCACGCGACAATACAATATTTTTTAAAGCTAACTAACTAAATTTCTTCTTATACATTTTTTTGTAATTAAATGAATGAAGTTTGCTCTTAAAAAATTGTGTTTTATTTAATACGATTCGGATTCAGATTTGAAATAGTTTAATCGAAACAATCATCAATAATAACACTTCCCGTATATGAAATAAAAAAAATTATTATTGTTTTATTTTTCAAAATAAATAATTATGTTTCTTAACACATAAAAGTGTCATATTTACATAACAAGGCTGTATCTAAAACAACTTAAAAAAAATTTAATATTGAGCTATGTAAAACTTTATGTTTTCCGATAAAGCTCACAATAGCTCTTGTTTATTTAGAAACTTTTCTAATTTCTCGGCAGTGACCAATAGAGAAGATACAAAAACTGCTTTATCGACAAAACGCCGCACTGCGGTCGACACTGCGTTTATGTGGTTTAGGCTTATGACGTTATATAATTTTCTAATTTCTCGCCAGTGACAAATAAAAAGAGTAGAAAAACCTGCTTTATCGACAAAACGCCGCACTGCATTTATCTGGTTTAGGCTATATACATATCTGTTTTAGGGTTAAAACATTTTCGACAATCCATTTATCTGATTTATTCCACTCTGCAGAGTGGAGTACTTCAGCATTGTGAATTCGGTTTAAGAACACTCAAAAAGTTGAACATGAACTATATGACAGTTGTTGGTGTAGTAATCAATAGTTGTTGTTTTAAACTGCTATTATAGTTGTTTTTGTATGGAGAAACTATTTGTTTTTCTATGGAAAAACTATTTATAACTATTTTTACTACATTTATTAGTTTTTTTTTCATCAGTTAAAAATTACCCCATTTTTAGTTATTTTATAGGTAAATGCCTTTGCCGCCCTTTTAACTGCATATACCTTTGTTTTAACTATCATTTTCAGTAGATTCTGCCGGCATATTTTTTTGAGTGAATGTAAACATTTTACACCGGAGTTCTTAAAATTAAAGAATTATTCGTATTATCATAAATTGGTAGATAAAAATTTGTCCCGATTTTTAAAGATGCATTTCAACCCGCTTCAATGCAACACTGGTACAAAACCTTAAAAGGTCTGTAAATCGCTAAATGGTAACACCAGAAATATCTCTGTATTTATTTGCTGTTTCTTATATACACTTATATACAATTTGCGATTTAAAGCAGAAATCTTATAATGGAATGTATTAATTATTATTATTTTTTAATCAAAAGAAAAGTTTTTTTTACCAGTTATGTCAGTTGTTCTGAAAATTTTCTAGTAAACGCTTGTAGTTGTTTTAATTATTTTTAATGCATTTGTGTTATGTTTGAACAGTTAAAAATAGCAAAAATTTAACTTATTAAAAAACATAGGCGTACCTAGACCATTTTTCTGGGGTGGGCAAGGACCCCATTTATTCTCAGACCCTTAATTTTAAGGCAAAACATCCCATTCGCGGCAGAGAAAACAGACCTTTTTTAAAAATTCATAACTCAGTCAAAAACAAACATTTTTCCAAAATTTGTTTTATTATTGTAGAGAATTGAACAAATTACAAGACAAAAAATTCAAAAAAATATATTTTTCACTCCAACATGATTTTATAGAGCTCCAAACTGGCGGCAGAGAAAAAAACGGGGCCTCGTGATTGCAGCGCTGGGATTCGCAAAAATTGTCCGATCTGGAAAAAAAATGACTTTTTTAAATCTTAACAAAATTGGTTATCGTATGACACGAGCTTTTTTTTAAATTTTCTTGTCAATTTTTGGTGATGTTCCAAATTTGAAAGTGTGTTTTTTCTAAAAAAATATTGACTTTAAAAATTCATAAAAAATCGAAAAAAAATTAAAAAAAAACCTCGTGTCAAACGATAGCGAATCAAGTTTAAAAAAATAAAAAAAAAAATTTCGTCAAAAAATGAACCCGCTAGTGCCGCAACCAGTACGAAAAACATGGTTTCGAGATAAACGCGTTCAAAGTTTGTGAACAAAGAAAAAAAAGGTACGTAGGTAGCGCGAAAATTAAAAACGCGCTCTCACTAATCCGGCTGTAACTTTTGAGCCCGTAGAAATTTTTACATGAAAATTTTTTTTTTTTAGAATCTTATGAATATTTACTAAAATACAAAATTATAAAAAAAGTCGATTTCAAAAAACGGCCAATGTCATGTCCCCCCTTAAAAAACACTTTCGACATTATGCTTGCAAATTTTTCATACAAAAAAAGACTTCTAGAAATAACTCCCTCCCTTTTGATAAAATTTTCAAAATTTTCAAATGTTTTTTTTAGAAAACTCTGAAAAATGCGTCCTTTTTTCTGAAGAAAACTTCGTGCAGGGAATGCTCAGAATAGTATAAAATTTTGATATTTGATGGAGAAAAGAAATCGAAGATCAACCTGTCTCATATTTTCTACCACCTCTGACGAACCTATTCTTATACCATATTTTGACCACTTAAATTACCGAGGTGATAAAAAACTGACATTTTCTTCATAGAATTTTTGCTTCTACAACATATTAGGCGTGTTCGTTTACTTACTACAAGTTACTAATTTTACTACAGCTGGTAAAATTCAATACAGAAAGTAAATAAAACTTTCCAATTGTAGTAAAAGTAGTAAGAATTTCGAGTAAATGAACACACTGAATAGATCTGTTCGACCCGAAACAACAAAAATTTCCACACAAGTTTGACAATAGAAACCTTTTTTTGGTAAAATTGTGTACCGCGGTAAAGTATATCGAGCAAAGCTAATATTTGGATTACAGGAAATTATCATATCTAGAAACTTTTCACTATATATTACTTCACAAAATTTGAAACAACTAGATATATTTCTTGCTTTAAACCCAATCTCATTTTTTGAACAAACTTATAAATTATAGTGTTTATTCATAAACACATTGAAGGAATTCACTGTTTAAAGGCTAATGTAGTATGGTTGGATTGTAAAATAGCATGATTTTTAAAGTTTAACCCATAGAAAGTTGTCAAATTTAATATAAATGCCAATTTACCACTTAAAATAGCATAAACTGGGAATACCCTCATTATAAAGTTAAAAAAGGTTTACAAAATAAATTTTTCATATAAAATTTGTTCCATAATCCTTCTATAACTTTATAAAGTGTTTATGAATTAGGGAGTAAATTTATATCGGACACAAATATTTTGATCCACTTCTCATACACTTTGATATTAATTGATCAAATAAAACCTGCAATCATGAACGTATCGCATAAGTATGTTAAAAAATCATCATCCATTTATATTTTAATTCGTATTTTGAAAATTCAAATCGTTGTTAACTACATTTACAAGTGAGGGTGTAAAACGACTAAAGTACTTTAGTGTAGTTTGCTAGACAATTTAAAGTTCTTGTCTGTAATTTTAAATTTTATGTACATAAAACCACAAAAAAGCGTTGCTAATGAGCATTTATATGCTTTCCACGGAGTTCATCAAATAAGTACTTAATGTTTTCATTCATCATCAGCAACATTAGCAACAACAACATCTAAACGAAAACAGCATCATGTCTTTAGTAACATGTTTATCGTTAATGAGGAGACTCTATGATTTTCTCTTTAACAAGTGTAATTTTAATGCTTTTTTCATAATAAAATTTAATTTGAATTATAGCGATACATCCTTCCTAGCCATAAACCACAACCGAAAATGGAAAACATGAAGTTAATGTAATTTTTCCTTTATGGTTTAGGCCAAACAAAAAATCACCTGCCCTAAAAGGCCAACAATAAGTATGTTACGTTACACATGTTACCCGCATTATCCGGGTATGAAAAAACAAAGGAAAATCGCCCGCGCCAAAAAGAAATATAATAAATTTTTATATGGCAGTTTTTGGTTAATTTTCGACAAGTGCCAATCATTATATTTTGGTTATCAATCGAGAAAACCAAAACACCGGTCCTTTTTTCTTACAAAACGCCCATTCTATCCAACTCTTGGCAATTACTATTGAGTACTTCTTTGTATACCTTTGCTGATTTCATTATGTGTTTCTCAACAAAAAATACACAATGTCCTTTAGGAAGCCCGATTGCCTGTTGTTGTTTGTGGTATTTGACAGTAAATGCACCTTTTGCACATATTCAATGAATATTGTGTATGTGTGTGTTTTAAGTCCTTTTCCTCCTTGCTTTTATGCACATTCAACAGTCCTGAAAATTCGTAAATGTGTCCGCTTTCATAATGGAATTATAATTATAGGTGTTGCTCTTATTACTTCAAACTATCATCAGCTCCCATCATCAACATCAAAAGTGCAGCTAATTTACTGCCGTCCACTTGTGCAGACAGACATTAAATTGTCAAACGGTTTTATCTCCGTTATTTAGCAGTACCTAATATACATACCTACACAACTGGAAGAAATTGGCACGCGCTTTTTGTGCGGGTTTTTTTTTCATGTACATGTTTAACATGTAGTTTTTATGTCAAATTAATGTTATCAGGACATAAAGAAATTAGCAATGAATTTAAGGAATATTAAGGATGAAAACTACTTTGTCAATTTGTTTTTTTTTTTTTTATTTTGCTGAACATAAAATATAAAAGTTTTCTAGAAGGGGGGAATTTTTCCGTAAATTTAATAAAGACTTTAGCCATATTTCCACAATGTCCTGTTAGCTACTAACTGGGAATTTAACTCACACATTTGTTGTCGTTTCCTATATGTCACTTTCATTTACATAAGTGTTAGTTAAATTTTAACGGGACAATCACTAATCGAGCGTTAAAGTAACAAACAGAATAGAATAATTTTAAATAATTCAAAAGACTTAGGCAACAAACTTGAAAAATAATATTAGGGAGTGATCTTGAAAGACTTAAGAAACGAACTTGGAAATAGGGTATGAAGAAATTTGCAACGATTTTAAGCAAAAAACATCTAACATACAATCTAGGATCTGATTATATATACAAATATTTGGCAAGGAGTTTCTTTCGGGGGGCCCCCAGATCTCGACAAAATTTTGGATTTGTGAAAGAGGGGAAGTGCATTAAGCTAATAAATTACATGGCACCACGATATGGGCCATATTGTACTGAGAATAAAACGAGTAAAAAGGTTAAAGTCGGGCATGCCGACTATACAATACCCTACACCAGTCTGGTGTATTGTTTGGATCCGAAATTCGAATGGGTTAAAATGGGGCTTGTGTCAAAATTTTCTATAATGTGAGTCAGCGGACCAAATTTCATTAATATATCTTAATATTTGCGACCTGCAGTTTGTAACCAAGCCAATTTTGGGGGGACCCTTATATGGGCACTAGTTCTAAAAATGGACCGATGTTCACCAAAATCAATAGGCTTCGTCCTTGGGCCAACATAGGTCTATGTACCAAATTTCATCAAAATATCTTAATATTTGCGACCTGCAGCGTATAAACAATATAATTTTGGTGGGACCCTTATATGGGCACTAGGTCTAAACATGGACCGATGTTCACCAAAATCAATAGTCTGCGTTATTGGGCCAATATAGTTCTGTGTACCAAATTTCATCAAAATATCTTAATATTTGCGACCTGCAGCGTATAAACAATATAATTTTGGGGGGACCCTTATATGGGCACTAGTTCTAACCATGGACCGATGTTCACCAAAATCAATAGGCTTCGTCCTTTGGCCAACATAGGTCTATGTACCAAATTTCATCAAAATATCTTAATATTTGCGACCTGCAGCGTATAAACATTATAATTTTGGTAGGACCCTTATATGGGCACTAGGTCTAAACATGGACCGATGTTCACCAAAATCAATAGGCTGCGTTATTGGGCCAATATAGGTCTGTGTACCAAATTTCATCAAAATATCTTAATATTTACGACCTGCAGCGTATAAACAATATAATTTTGGTAGGACCCTTATATGGGCACTAGGTCTAAACATGGACCGATGTTCACCAAAATCAAACTTGTTCGTCCTTGGGCCAACATAGGTCTGCGTACTAAATTTGATCAAAATATCTTAATAGTTGCGACCTGTAGAGTGCGCACAAGATTGCATGGACAGACAGACAGACAGACAGACGGACGGACGGACATCGTTAAATCGAAATAAAAAAAATTCTGAACCGATCGGTATACTATAAGGTGGGTCTACGACCAATATTTTTTGGTGTTACAAACATCAGCACAAACTTATAATACCCTGACCACATAGTGGTGTAGGGTATAAATAGTCTTCCTAGTTAATTTTGGATTTCGTTGCGAAAAAGTATATTTTTAAAATATTCTCAAAACGCTCTTGAACAAATGCAGACATGATTATATTCAAATGAAAGTAAGCAAAATTGATAAAAATCGGTACATTCACCGATTTATAAAAAATCGCTAAAATTTAATTTAAAAAAATCTATAAAATTGAAAAATTGCCACATTCAAAAAAAAAAAAACGTAAACGTAAACCCAATCATTCTTTTATTGCTTTTTTTATTTTCTTATGTCTAAATTCATAAGTGACTATGCATAATAATTTGAAAACCTTATAACACATTTATAAAATGAATTTTGTATGGAAAATTTGTTTTACAAGTCACTTATTAATTTTAAAAAAGATTATGATATACCCTATAAAGTTTAAGTAGGTTTACAAAAGATATTTTTCATTCAAAATGCATTCCATAAACCTCCTCTATCTTTAAAAAGCATTTATGAATTTACACCTTAGAATTTTTATAAGTTGGACATAACACAATATAACAAAGTAATTATTTACTCATTGTTTATGTTTGATTTGACTTATTTCTGGCATTGAACTTATATTTTTAACTTTGATGTCTTCCGAGACTTATAGTAGAATTTCATGACAAATATTTATTTCGAATTTTTTCAAATCCCCTAATTCTTTAACTTAGTGATCTTTTTTATTTATTTCTTTTTGGAAAAGGAGCCAAAAAGTCCCTTTAATTAAAATATTCCTCGAAGTATTTTACATAAGTTCGCTGAACACATCCTATACCTAAAATGAGAGATCCACACGCTTTCCTATGCCGATTTACAATAAACATTTTCAAAAGGGGAAAACTTTAACCCCCCAAAAAATATAGAGCCAGACGTAAACTTTTAAAATGCCAACACACGTACATATACTTTTTTTTGTCCCCTCTGCCAGTTGTCATCAATTGTCAGAACATTGTTATTTTGGGAAAAAATTTGATTTTGTTGTACAGTGTAATATGTGACCTGCTCTCCACACACATAATACACGTACATTAGGGTGATGGATTATTTGACAATTTTGGAAAACCGGTTTTCGGTTATTCCGAATAACTAGGATTTAGAACATAACGGTTTCGATATTGAATGGGCGCATTCTGCTTTGTTCGGCTGCACTATTTAAGTTTTATCGATTATATGAAAAAAAAATATATTTTCCTAGTAATGTCATACTATAAGATTTTTATCGAATTTACACCTAATCAAAAATTGAATGTAAAATCGATTTGTATTTAATACTGTATTTGAATAATGTCTTTATTTTTATCATTAATCTAATAAAGTCGTTAAAGCCACAACAATTCTTTAATGTTTTTTTTTTAGAAAATTCTTTAAGTCTATGATTTTTTATGAAGCCATTAGATGAGAAGCCATAACAAAGAACAGCTATTAACGTAATAAAATAACGAACTAACGATACCCTTTATTCAACCAAAAACAAAACAAAAAAAGTTAAAAATTACAAAAGAACGTTTAACATAAAAATAGTAAAACAAAAAAAAAAAAAATATAAGAATTATCTATGTATTACTCATTAAAAAGTAGTAGGCAGTGATTTTAATGACCCAGTTGGCTCTGTCTTAAAGACATCCTCGACGCTGGGTGCACGACCATAGAAATTCGTAAACGACCTATTAGTGACAGTCCATACAAATCGTTGACGACGTTTTCAAACGATTGTCCGCAAAATCGTACACGACCATGTGAGCGACATTTTCGGTGAGATTGTCCTTAAATTATATTTGACCATTTGGGCGACAATTTGCCCCACTTTGTCCTTGACGACGAAATAGATGACATTGTTCACAATGCTAACGTAGACGACCCTGCTGGTGACAGGTTCGCCTAGATGGTCACTGACAACACTGATTTCTTTATTATTTTTTCAAACAAATTTAAACTAAATATTTCTCATCGAGTTAATATTTCTATTTACTTAAATGTGAAACAAACGGCCCAAAAAAAAAAAATGGTTTTTAATTTTTTTTGCATATGTAAAAATATTTTTTTTTTATAATTTAAATTATATTTATTATTTGCTGTTAATTTGACTTTTTATTTAAACAATTTAACTCATTTAAATAAACAAAAATTGCTTTATTAATTTAAAAACAAAGCGCTTGTATTAAGCAATGTTAATACTAAAAGTTAATATCAAAGTTTTATATTTAAGCAATAAAATGATGAACTAAATGAGAATTTCCAAAAATAAGACATCTAAAGACAATGTCGCTCATCTTGTCGTCAAAGGAGTCGTAAGACGACAGTAATAATGTTTTGGCGCTCACAATTTCGTCAACAAAGTGGATTATACAAAAAATACATTATAATGTCGCTGAACTCGTCACCAACAGAATGTTATACACGATCAGCTAATATTTTGTTCATGCAGCTAATCGTTAAAGATGATTTCCTTTACATAGTCTTTCAAGACAATTTAAGCGACAAATGTCGTTAGCGAAAAATTCTAAAATGTCTTAAAGAAATCGTTGAAGACCATTTTATAGATGATGATTGGCCAACTGGGGATATACGTATAGTACAACACTCATACTAATAATATATATGAGGCTTTACATAGTAAATTTTCTGTTAAAAATATAAGTATACCGAATTTATATCAAATTTCCAGTATTTAATTGACATTGTGGTGTAATGATTAGCGCGTTGAACTGTGACACAGGAGGTTGCGGGCTCAATCCCCAGCAACGGTAACATCAATTTAGGAAAATAATATTATATACGAGTTTTCTATACCTCATAAACCCCAAATAAGTAAAATAACATAGGGTTATGAACTAAAAAGCTTCAACAAAGTTCGCCAACTCACTATTAATCGGTTGCAAACCCTGCGTGTAACCAATATCTTATTTATCATATTGATTATACGCACAGATGCCCTAACTGATTATAAAACAAATATTTCAATTTTATTGAACATTTAACTTAAGTACACTCAAAAAAATTAATTAGTAGAAAAATTAGTAAAACGTCTTGTATATCAAGTGTACTAGATTTTAGCAATTTTTTTTTGCTGAAATTCCGTTTTCAGCAAAAGTTTTAGTTATATTGTTTTAGCACTAAACTAATTTTGAACTAATGTTTTACTAATTTATTTTGCTACAAAAATTGTGCTGATAACCGCAATTATAGCGTGGACGGAAACGAGATAGACAGGATGTAGATGTCGCAGCTTGTCTGGATGTAGTACAGACAACGGAAATGATAATTAAAAAATCAACTCTACACAATTTCTATATTTAAATTTTCAGCAATTAAATTAACTAAAGTAAAATTTCTCTACAAATTGTTTGAGTTTTTTTCAGTCTTCTATTATTCAGCAAAGAGTTTAGTGATTTTAGCAAGGAGTTTTTCATTTGCAATCGACTAAGTGTTAGCAAAACGTTTGCTGAGATTACTATTTTCATATATTTAGTTAGAATATTCTTCTTACTATTTTTTATAGTAAAAATCATCTCGCTGATTTTCAGCAAACACTTTTGCTGAAATTACCAACTTTTTTGCAAGCACGCTCCTGACTAAAAATTTGCTGACACAGCAACATTTTTTGCTGACTTTACTGACTTTTTTTTTGAGTGTATTAAACAAAAGAAAATGTCAAAGGATTGTATATTGCAGGCAATACCGCTAAAATACCGTTATCGATTCAAAAACCTTTCAACTGACTACCGTTACCCGTAAAATATCGTTACCGAAATACCGTTATCCTTAAAATACAGTTACCGAAATAACTGAAATACCGTTATCCTTAAAATACCGATACCGAAATAAATGAAATATCGTAGGGGTATCGTTACCGAAATAAATGAAATACCGTTACCCCTAAAATACCGTTACCGTTATTTTTAATTTTCTGCTTTTGGTAATTGCACGTGGGTATTGAGTTTTTTTTCGTACTTGTTTTTAATCTCGTTTGTTTTTTGTAAAAAAAATTGCGGGAGGCATCGAAATAACTGACTACCGTTATCCTTAAAATAACGTTACCAAAATAACTTAAATATCGCTAACCTTAAAATATCGTTACCGAAATAATCAAAATACCGTTATCCTTAAAATACCAATACCGAAATAAATGAAATAGCGTTACCCTTAAAATACCGTTACCGAAATAATCTAAAATAGCGTTACCCTTACCGATAACCGCATCGTTCCGGTTACCCTCCATGATATAAAACAACAACCAAATGTTGAGGTAACTTTTAGTTAGAGCTCAAACCTGAAGTATGAGACCCACCGTAAAAGTTTATTTTCTCCATACCAAGCCGAGTAACACGCTGAAACTTTCTGAATTGATAAAGGAACTTTTGTAATTTTTTTGTTAATAAAAAATAAAAAAAAACTCGGCCGATATTCAGATAAATTCGGCTACCTTAAAAATTATAAATTTTAGTTGTGAATTTTGTAATGTTGCATTTACAAAATTGAGATTTCAGTGAAAAACTCATGTGAAACCCCGAGATTCCCCATACAAAAGAAATCCCGTAAATTTGCGAGATTTCTAAGAAATCTCATGAAAATCTCACAATTTGTAGAGTTTTTGCATGAAAAAGTGGCAACGACATTCAACAGCTGACTAAAAAAATAACCTAAAGATAACACAAAATAATGAAATAAATAATTATTATAAATATATCTTTAGACCCAATGGAAATGTACTAATGATTATATGAAGTGTTGCGAGGTTCTAATTTTTGCTTCCCGCGAAGCATAACTATGAAGAAAGCATTGAAAGTGCATGTCATCCTTCCTCCAAAATATTGCAAAATCTGGTTCCTAGCTTGTCGTCCTTACAAAAAACAAATTTACTAACATATTTAGCGTTAGATCTTTTCATAAAATAATGTAAATTGTACTCCGCCAATAAATAAAATGGTTTTTAAAAATATTTTTAATTTGAGGTACTTTGTTTGTTTGTCAAGTGCAAATGTAAACGGTCAAGATTTCGGGTCGAGATTTCTATTGAAATCTCGGGATTTGAAAACAGATGAAAACGTAACTTAAAACAAATTCATGTTTTTCCAATTGCCCATAAAAGAATCTGTCGATATAGTCAATTTCTAGCATTTTCCAAAGTCCATTTAACTATTATAAGTAATATACTTAAAATAAGCACTAAATTAGTCAGTAATAATCACGCCTACTCCGGCCGCTTTTTTAAAATTAAAAAATAAAAATAAATACGGTAAGTTTGTTATTGATAAAACAGACTTTTAGCTTTAGCGAGGCAGTTTATATGGAAAGCTTCATATGTTTGTATGTTTCAGACCTGGGGGATTTCAATTACAAATAAGCCTGCCAGATATGAAATTGACAAAAAAACTGCATTGAGGCAAAAAAGGCAGTACAATTTTTAAAAAAGAAATAGGAATGAAAACTATGAATTAGTCATATTGCATTCAAGGCCTTACTTAGGTGAGATGGCTTAGCGGTCGCACCTTAGTAGAGTTACGTTTGTACTATGGGAATAGGCGCATGTTTGAATCCCACAGCCGACGGGTTGTTGAAAAATTATCATATAGAGACAATCTGACAATAAATTGTAAACAATAATACAATTTAATGGAAAATCACTGACGAAGCTTGTCCAACAGAAAAAAAGCCAGAAACTACATCATTTCCAATTGTATTTCACAAATTATCATTTTATTTCAGAAATTATCAATTGCTTTTCAGATTTTTCAATTGTATTTCAGAAATAATCAATTGAATTTTAGTTTTATCAATTGTGCTTCAGAACTTATCAATTGTTTTTCAGATTTATCAATTGCATATCAGAAATTATCAATGTTAGACCAACACTCAGGGGATGTGCCCTTTTAACGCAGTGCATTGTGTTGGTATTAGCAAAATAGATTATGGGGAGGAGGACAGTTAATGGATTTCGTTTTATTTGACAACGAAATACATTAACTGTTGTCAAATAAAAAAAATTTAACTAAAAAATTTGAATAGGTTTGAGGTTAAGAAGAAGAATAAACATTTTCTTCAAAAGTTATAAACACATTAAATTTGCAAATCAGACTAGGTCAAGTTTCTGCCTTTTTCTATGGACAGGCTTCATTAGTGATTTTCCATTAAATTGTATTATTGTTTAGGGCTTTAAATATGCAAAGAAAAATTTGCTCATATTTAAATGTACAGCTTATATAGATCCGATGATCAGTACTCGCTAAATTTTACTATGTAATTTTATAAAAGGTTGATATTGCTGATTTTTCATTAAAAGCCACGCCTACTTAGAACAGGTAGCAAATTTAAAAAAATAAACCCTGCACTAAAAATTTCTACAATTTTCTGGACCATCTGCCAGCACTTTGGGGACAATTTAATCATTATTTTGATCTTTAAAAATAAAAGCAACGGAGATAAAATTATAAAAAACTTTAATTGATTCTATTGTATTGTCCGTCACTGCCAATAATTCTAAAAGAGTTCCTTTCAATTACAATTACATGTAATTGTATAATTGCCTGTGTAGTTAATTACGTAATGTAATTTAAGTCATCCAGGTCTGGTATATTTAATAGATTGCATACCAGTCTACAACAACGTGGTTTTAGGTTGTTTTTTTTTTTTTTCTTGTGACAGTCTTAGGTTAAAGAGTTAAAGATGATGGTTAATGCTCATATAAAATGTGTTATTGTTAACAGATAATCCAAGCACATTTAAATTTTTAACCAGCCATCCATCTAGGCATCCTAATTCATTTTGTTGTAATTTCACTAGCCATACTATATATTCAAATTGATGCTGTAATTTGATCTTTTCATCGTTAAATATGTTTTATGGTTTAACAGTCGCCTAAAGGTATTTCATTTTTATTTGTTCTTCATCATCAGTAAAGGTATTTAAGCATCTAAATGCTACCACTACACCCAGTAGTGTAAAAAGCTATATGTCTGCCAAACAGTCAACCAACCAGTCAACGAATGCATTTGTGTGGTGTTGCTGACTTCATGTACAGAAGCTGAACTATGTTTAACGCATACGATAAATGAACAAAAAAAAAGTCCGCTTAAATTGATTTAAATGACAATAAAAATCACAAAAGGAGTTAGTTGACTATTTAATGATGAAGAAGGAGTATAAAATTATACGACATTGAATGAGACATGAACTAACGAGAATTAATGAAAAGGATCCTGTTTTGTAAATAAGATTTTATTTTTGTATTTATCTTAATGAAAACTTAAATTTAAATAAAAAATTTAAAACTGTGAAAATGATTTTGCATTAACGTATACATGATTATAAATAAGATTGTTGGTTCTTAAATTCAGGTAAATCTGCATGTTTGTTTCCTAAGTCTTTTGTTATCCTTTTAACTCATTATTAGCAAGTTCGTTGCTTAAGTCTTTTAATTAAATTTTCTTGTTTTCTGAATCAAATGATTTTCTTTGCACTTTTTGAAGGAATATTAAAATTGATGACTAATGCTGGATTCAAAATAATGGAGTAGATATTCTACTCTCCAGAGTGGATTTTATCCTTTTCTTTCTCGCACTTTTGTATCATAACATCTCTATTTTTGTGAATAATTCTTTGTGAATTTAGCTTAAATATTGAAGAAAAATACAAAAATGTAGAAAAATTCTCATATTCAAAGAAATATTCTCTTAAATATTAGTGCTTATCAGAATAGGTTCTAAAATATGATGCAGAATTTTTTATTAAATTTTTTTTCTGGTAAACATAAAATTTGTTGAGGTGAGAGATTTTAGATAAAACATTTTTTAGGTTGTGAAAAATTAATTTTATTATTACAAAAAAAAGGAAGCGTACGAAATTTTTATTTAAAAACAAAATTTGAGGTAACTTTAAAAATTTAACACCTTTTGCAACTGTAAATCAGAAAATATAATCGAAAAAATAATCATATCCACAAGAGGCCAAATGGATGTAAGGCCATAACACTACTCATCAATGTTGGTGTTAGCCACATTGGTAACAACCTATGCGAATGCTTACAACACAATGTCAGTGGTGGTACCCCAACAGACTGCCCAGAAGTTTTTGAAATTATGGACGCCATAATATGCCTGAAAAACAACAAGGCTCCAGTATCGGATAATATACCTGCTGAGTTACTAAAAGCATATCCTGAAACTAGCGCTAAGCTTATCCACCATGTTATTAAAGAGTTTTAGATAACCACCCAGCAAAAAAAAAATGGAGGTAATGCTTTACAAAGTACTTCTTTCACTGCTTCACAAGTATCCGTTAGTGTATTTTCACTACGTTTTAGAAGTTATTCTGAACAACTTCAAAAAATCACTTCTTTTAAAGCTTCTAAAGTATCAATTAGTATATTTTTACAGATTTTTTAGAATTACTTCTGAACAACATCCAAAAAATCACTTAAGTAGGGACATTACATTCGCGGCAGAGAAAACATACCTTTTTTAAAAATTCATAACTCAGTCAAAAACAAAAATTTTTACAAATGTTTGTAGAGAATTGAACAAATTACAAGAAAAACAATTCAAAAAAATATATTTTTCACTCCAACATGGTTTTATAGAGCTCCAAACTGGCGGCAGAGAAAAAAACGGGGCCTCGTGGTTGCAGCGCTGGGAGTCGCAAAAATTGTCCGATCTGGAAAAAAATTACTTTTTTAAATCTTAACAAAATTGGTTATCGTATGACACGAGCTTTTTTTTTCTTTTAAATTTTTTTTCAATTTTTGGTGATGTTCCAAATTTGAAAGTGTGTTTTTTCGAAAAAAAAATATTGACTTTAAAAATTCATAAAAAATCGAAAAAAAATTTAAAAAAAGCTCGTGTCATACGATAGCGAATCAAGTTTAAAAAAATACAAAAAAAAATAAAAAATTTCGTCAAAAAATGAACCCGCTAGTGCCGCAACCAGTACGAAAAACATGGTTTCGAGATAAACGCGTTCAAAGTTTGTGAACAAAGAAAAAAAAGGTACGTAGTTAGCGCGAAAATTAAAAATGCACTCTCACTAATCCGGCTGTAACTTTTGAACCCGTAGGAATTTTTACATGAAATTTTTTTTCTTAGAATCTTAAGAATATTTACTAAAATACAAAATTATAAAAAAAGTCGCTTTCAAAAAACGACCAATGTCATGTTCCCCCTTAAGTATTGCTTATAAAGAGTAATTGCTTAAAAAGTGATTTTGGTAACATTTGGCATTTAAAAACAGAGGGTCGCGGGTTCGATTCCCGGCGGGACCAATATTTTTTATTTTATTAATTTTTTTCTTAATATTTATAATTAATTTGTTTGTATATTTTCTTAATTTAAAAAATTTTAAAAATATGTACAATATATATGTATATAAAAAAATGGTGAGCAATTGATTTTTATGTACCTGTAAAAATACTACTGAAAACAATATTGAATTGGAGTGCACCTTTTGCACTTGTTTAGTAAGTACTTTTACTAGTAACAATGTGGTATTTTTATACCAGTCAACTTCCATATCAAAGAATAGCTCAGCGGTAGAGAGCTAGACTAGCAATCAGGAGTTCGCAATTTTGATAGCCGGTGGTGGCAATAAAAAACTTTTGTAAAATAAACGAGTAAAAAGGTTAAAGTCGGGCATGCCGACTATACAATACCCTACACCAGTCTGGTGTATTGTTTGGATCCGAAATTCGAATGGGTTAAAATGGGGCTTATGTCAAAATTTTCTATAATGTGAGTCAGCGCACCAAATTTCATTAAAATATCTTAATATTTGCAACCTACAGTTTGTAACCAAGCTAATTTTGGGGGGACCCTTATATGGGCACTAGTTCTAAACATGGACCGATGTTCACCAAAATCAATAGGCTTCGTCCTTGGGCCAAGATAGGTCTGTGTACCAAATTTCATCAAAATATCTTCATATTTGCGACCTGCAGCGTATAAAGAGTATAATTTTGGTAGGACCCTTATATGGGCACTAGGTCTAAACATGGACCGATGTTCACCAAAATCAATAACCTGCGTTATTGGGCTAACATAGGTCTGTGTACCAAATTTCGTCAAAATATCTTAATATTTACGACCTGCAGCGTATAAACAGTATAATTTTGGTAGGACCCTTATATGGGCACTAGGTCTAAACATGGACCGATGTTCACCAAAATCAATAGGCTGCGTTATTGGGCTAACATAGGTCTGTGTACCAAATTTCATCAAAATATCTTAATATTTGCGACCTGCAGCGTATAAAAAATATAATTTTGGTAGGACCCTTATATGGTCACTAGGTCTAAACATGGACCGATGTTCACCAAAATTAAACTTGTTCGTCCTTGGGCCAACATAGGTCTGCGTACCAAATTTCATCAAAATATCTTAATAGTTGCGACCTGTAGAGTGCGCACAAGATTGCATGGACAGACAGACAGACGGACAGACGGACATCGTTAAATCGAAATAAAAAAAATTCTGAACCGATCGGTATACTATAAGGTGGGTCTACGACCAATATTTTTTGGTGTTACAAACATCAGCACAAACTTATAATACCCTGACCACATAGTGGTGTAGGGTATAAAAAAAACATAATTTTTTTTGCAAGGAATTTTTTTTTAACTTTTAATTGGTGAAAAAGTGCTTCCTTTGCACTCGTTCGAAAAGTACTGAAAAACTGTTGAAGTGGGAGTACTTCTCTCCTATGACAACTCAATGTTGAAATCATTAATGTTTATGTTTAAAAAGAAGTACATCAAGATCATCAATTGTAATATTTTTTCTACTGCTGCAGTATCTCTTTTTTTGCTGGAATCTTCAATAATTTGGCCTCTACATTGATTACAAAGGTCGCTCATTTTCCATGGACGGACGGACTTCTCTAAATGGACTCAGAAAAGAATTCTGAGTTAATCGGTCTACTATAAGATGGGTGGGTATACGCCCATTTTTCTTGGTAGTTACAAATATCAGCACAAACTCAATATAGCCTGTTTCAAAGAGTGGTGTAGGTTATAAAAAGTAGAGTTTGGAATTCGCTATGGGGGTTTTTGGGTCTCTAAATACGAAACTGATATAAGATTAGAAAAATTCAAAAGGTCAAATCTAATGTGGTGGAAATTTTTGTTTTAATTTGATCGGTTACGTTTTAAGTGATTCATTAAAAAGTTTTGGGAGCCACTTAATACCAATTTCATACCAAGGTTTTAAAATTCGAAGTGGCGGATCCAATACGATGGATAATTTTTTTTCTAAATAGATGAGATTTATTTTAAATATTTAAGACGATAGTGTTTTTGGAATCGTCCATTACGAAATTGATATCAAATATTGAAAAATAGAAATTGTGTATCCAGAACGATGAACAATTTTCTTAAAATATTACCGATTTATTTGCAAATTATTTACCCGGAGTTATTTGGGAGTCTATTTATCCCGAATTGTTTTGGGTCTCTCATAAAATTTTTGAAACTATGAAACAAGCCTTTGGGATGCTCGATTTTTAATTTTGAAAATTTCGTGTGAAATTTGTCTCTAGCGCTTGTTGTGTTAAGCTTAAAACAAAAGACTTAAGAAACAAACATTTCCTCAATTCATTCGCTTTAATGTTTTTGACATGAATTGTCAATATTTCCACTTTTTGATTAATAAAAATAAAATATTATCAACTAACTTAATTTGTTAAAAACATAATCTAAAAAATCTTTATCATATCCGCCGAATTTGATAGATGTTAAATCACACTATTAAAAACAAACGAAAATCATGGGAATATTTCTGACAATCATTGATGATGATTCCTTTGAAAACATTAAATGACATGCAATAAAAATTAATTATGCAAATTTTTGAATTTAAATCATATAAAACTGAAATCTATAAACTTTGAAAAGAACTAGCTATAGTAAGCTTGAGTACACACCCAGTTAACCAGCAGCTACTGTTAATTATGACAAAGAAGAAACATTTGATACACGTGGAGACAATTCAGATGTCTCGTTAATCATGCAGTTACTCAGTTGGGGTAACAAAAAATTTAAGAAGAAAAACTTAAAACGTTACATTCGTGTATTTATAGAAAAAGTTAACAAATCAAATGAAAAGTAATAAAATAATAAAAACGAAAGATGAAAACTATACAAAAACATTTTTATTACATTTTACCGCCATAGTATCAAAGATTTAAGGAGCGACAACAAACAAGCAACAATTTAACGGAAGCAACAACAATTTCTATCTAAATTAGAACATACAACATCATAACTGAGATACATACCAATTAACCTTTTCGCTTTCAACACACAATGTTAAAAGCAAAGAAATCAAATCAATTCCCTGAGTACAACAGCCACAACAACAATGATCATAACATATGTGGCAACAACGTTGACAAGTGCAATGGTTAAATGGTTTGTTGGCCATTGTCTTGGCGTTGCCTAATGTGTCTTTAGTTTAGTAAATAAACCATAAAAAATTGCTTAATTTAAGACATTTTTATTTGTTTTAACAAGACCAACTAAAAGTCGTAAAACATTTCTTTAGAAAAACTAAATCTTAACTTAAAAAGCAACTTAGCGGTATAATTAAGACATTTTTTACATCCCCAACCATAAACCTTTTAGAAACAAAAGGTCACCATATCTTAAAGAAATAAAAGTTAGTTAGCAGGTACTTAATACTTAAATTATCCTAATTTTATCTTATTCTTTAGTTTTATATCAATAATTTTTAAAGTCCCTAAAAAAGTAGTGATTGAATCCCTTTTTTTTACTTTTTGCTTTTCAAACACATTCACAAGTGCCTACAATTTAAGTTTGTTGCGTCGTTATTTTTAGGTAACAAACGTACAGTAATGTACTGTAAATAAACATTGATTGCCTTTTAAAGTTTTTTTGTTTCGCATCGTACGAAAAACTTCTTCATTTGCAACATAAATGATGATCATGATGAGTAATTTTTTTTGTTTGTTGCAACATTCACCAAACACCACGATAATATTTTATTGTCGTTATACATTTTGTTTAGCAATGTCAAAACATTGGTCTTGCTAATCGCGTAAAACATAACACCATTACCGCCATAAAATAAATTTTCTGCCATGATATCTGTCCGACAAACCAAGAATGGACATCTGTGCATTAACAAAAAAACAGAGCTTTAGTCTCAATATAAACATAACAACAACTTGAAATTATACACAAAAAACTTCAAATTACACTTAGAGAAATAAGGGATAAATGGAAATTGTTCTACAGTGGTGCAGAATCTAGGGTTTTAGGTTATATGTAGGAAAGAAAATCAACCAAACCCAATTATCTTTAGTTATGAAAAGATATGGCATTAGGTCAATTGACAATTTTAACAAAAGTAATCACAAGTTTTTTTTTTAAATTCCCTATGAAATAATTACTAAAATTTAATGAAAAGAGGGATAGACGTAAACATAAAGGGAAATCAATTCCCAAAATAATTTCTCTCTACATTTACATTTTCTATATGTTCAATCAGTTTAGGGGATTTATCCCCAAATTGGGAATTTTTTATCGTCAATGGGGATCAAAATTTCCGTTTGGGGATCTGGGAATTTATTGGGGATGATACAAAATTTTAGGGGATTTTTCGGGGATAACATATTGCTTTTTTATATTTTTATGAATTTAACCCTGAGTATTTCTAAATATGATAATAGTGAATAATTTTAAGCTACACAAATTTGTGTCTGGCAAGCTCATGTTCGTACAAACATTAATTTCTTTTGATTAAAATTTTAATTCCTTTTGGTTCCAAAGTATTTAAGGTTATTCAAATGTAATATGAGTTAGAAGAAGATCTTCTTAAATTAAATATATGCAAGTTATTTAATTGTCAAAAATCCAATCCAGCTGCTGAAACACTAAAATTTTTAATACGATACCCAACACAACAAAATGTCTGAAGCTGTTGAATCAGAAAATTTTGATTCGGAAATATTTAAAATGAAAAATTTTGATTAACATTTTTTTGCTGTTATTTAAATTTTTTTTTCCTTCTTATAATTTGTTACATATATAAAGTTATTGAATCTGAGTTTATAACTTAGCGAAAAAAAATTAAATAAATATGTTATTTTTACATTAATTTTATAAAGAAAAGTAAAAGAATACGAATTTTTTCCAGAAAATAAAATTTGGGGATTTTTGGGGATGAAAAATTGCAAATTGGGGATAAGAACTGAAAAAAAACTGGCAACATTGTGTTCAATTTTTTGTTTAACTTGTTTAACTCATTGAAGATAAGAACGCCACGTTTATGTCTGGCAAATGCAATGGAAATTGTACACAGAAGGTCTGCCGTGTGGTTGTTTCTAATTTCAATAAAATTTTAATATGTGACAGAGGGGAGGGAAAAATTAAAATTTTAACAAAATGTGATCTCAGTAATACATTTTTCATTTTTATGAATTTTAGAAGAATTACCAAAATTATTTTTGTTTCTTTTTTTTAATTGAATTATTTTATTAAAAATACCAAAAAAATTTGTATATTATTTTACATACATTTTTTTGTCGATTATATTATGTCCTGTCGTTCCTATTGGGAACAAAGGGCCACAACAAATTGATCCCATTCGGTCCGGTTTGATGATATTCTTTTTACTTCTCCCCAGCTTAGATCACTACGGCTGACTTCGATGTTTAGTTGACGACGACACGTGTGGGACGGTCTGCCTACTCTTCGTGTCCTACGCTGTAGGTTCCAGTCAATGGCGATTTTAGTTATGTCGCCAGGAGGCCTGCGCAGCGTTTGACCAATCCAACGCCATTTACGATTTAATATTTCAATATGGATTGGCCGCTGGTTTGTCTGACTCCAAAGTTCCGCATCGCATTGTCGGTTAATCTATTAATTCTTAAATTTTATTCGATTAATCGGTTAAGAAATAAACCCAAATCATTTTTTCCACAATTAATCTGTTGAAATAAAAGTCGATTAATAAAAAATTTAATAAATTTGTATGTATATTATTTATGTTTGGTAAATATCTCAATTTCTTCCAATTTGGTTAACAGTTTCTGACGATTAATATTCTTCAACGCCATATTGGATCCTCATGTTTTGAAATTTAAAATTTTTAGAATTCTTAGAATAGTCGACTATAACATTCTCCTGCATAGCTTGTAGACTTTTGATAATAATTTATCTACCCAATTTTGATGTTATATTTTTGTCTGCCATTTTGAAGTTTTTAATTTCAATCGAAATTCAGATTAAGCGATCTTAAAAAACCATCAATACAAAATTCCTACTAAATTGGCCTTAAATTTATTACCATATTAGATCATACATTTTGAATGTTTTAAAGTTAATTTATAAGTGAACGATTCCTAAAATTCCCTCAGGTGGGGCTCAATGCATTTCTAACTACAGTTAATTCTTTTAACTTGTAAAACAATTTTTTAGTCATTTCTGTGACTTTACACTTACAACTTACAATTGGCAAAAAGCGCTGGAAATGTGTTTTAAAACAAATGAAATTCTACTTGTAAACAGGACCACTAACCAAGTAGGTTTGAGGTTAAGAAGAAGAATAAACATTTTTTTCAAAGTTATAGACACATTATTAATTTGCAAATCAGACTAGATCTAGTTTCTGCAATTTCAATAAATTCAAATTTTATTTTCATTTGTTTCTGACTATTACATTACATTATTCATTAATTTTCTCTTACAAGAATAACTTACGAGATAGTAAAACTAACTGCAATTACACTTGTTTTACTACATGAATGATACTTACCAAACAGTGAAATTTACTGGTTTTACAGTCGTTTCGCGAAATATTTCAAAATGAAAAAAATGCTAAAATGACTAAAAATTAGTGAAATTCACATAAAAGTTAGCAAAATCGCTAAAATTGGAAAAATGGAAAAAATTAAAAATATCTCAAACCTTAAAAATATTGTTAAAATTAAGAAGGCAAAAATCGCCAAAAAAAATACAAAAATCGTAAAAACTAAATAAATCGCTAAAATTAAAAAACACTATATTAAAAAAAAAAAGAAAAAATACAGAAACCCAACAAAATTAAAAAAAAATCGTTGGAATTTTGAAAAATTTACTGATTTATAGTTGTTTCCGCGAAATATTTGCAGTAAATTTCAAAATAAGGAAAATGCTAAAAAAGATAAAAATTAGTCAAAAAACTTCGAAACTAAAAAAATCTCTTGAATTAAAAAAAAACAAATCGCCAAAATTGAAAAATCGCTAGAAATAAAAAAAACAACGCTAAAATTTAAAAACATCACTAAATTTTAAAACAAAATTGGCAAAACTAAAAAAAAAAATTGCTGAAATTAAAAAAAAAAAATTATAAAATATAAATCACTGGAAATAAATACTATATTGCCAAGGTTAAAAAAACACTAAATTGAAACGTCTTCACAAATTAAAAAATCGCTAAAATTTACAAACAGCTATTGGGGAAAAATTGCCAAAATTCAAAAAAGCCTCTAGGAAACAGAACAAGTAGATACTGGAAATAAATACCTAATATTAAAAACATGCTGAAATTGAAAAAAAGTTGCATAAATTAGCTAAATCCCCCCCATACATCGTTTTACCACATACCATACAATACATTGCACCATACATTTTATGCAATATATAATTTCAAAATAAACTCAAAATGTACACAAACGTAAAGGTGAGCAAAATTAAAATTGCACAGTGTTGCCAATAGATTATACAATATATCAAGTTGTCCAATAAAAATCAAAAGTGTTTTAATTTACTCCATAATATTGCTCAATCTTCAATTTAATATACACACGGTCAATATATTTGCACAACTTGGAAAGTTGTGCCATAATATTGAAAATGTAAGGGCCGACTAATCATTTCTTTTTTTCAAAAAACACAAAGACAATATTTTTCTCAGTGTTTTGTTGTATGTAAAAACCCAATAATTTCAAGTGTTTGTTCATATCTTAGGTTAAAGTGTTTTTTGTTGCAAAATGCATGTGTAACGATGCGCATATTGAGTGTGATGTGTGATTTGATTTATTCCGACCAACATCATCTGAACATAAAATACAACACAAATCAAATACAAGAAGAAGGTACATACAGTAGCAGTGTAACAAACAAAAAAAAACATTTTACCACAAACATTCAGCAACATCATCAATGATCATTAATATCATCATCACCATCATCATCGTCAAGTAGCAGTAAAAGATGATCTTGCAGCAAAAAAAAAAAAGGTAAAATCCCAAACAAAATACCAAAAGCCAAGTTACACAAACAAAAACTCTAAAATACAACGCTTTTTTCTCTGAAGTAAACCAAGTATATCGGGAACATACTGCTTCGAAGGAAACAAATAAAAACGAAAATCCCAAAAAACCATTCAAGCTCATTGATATTTTAAGCGCGACCGTATAAAAATATTCTGTTTGGAAAATAAAAGACATTTTGTCATTTTTATGCTGCAAAAGAATGAAGAACGATGAACCAAAAGTATCACCTTAAAATGATGAGGAATGATCTTGAAATATTTTAAAACACCACTGAATTGAAGAAGGAAAAAAAATTAAACAGACGATCGAAAAAAAACTTAGAGAGCGAGTGTTGTTTTCTTTGGTGCTGATCGTCAGTAACTGATATCAGTGTATGGAACGGTAGACATGGAAAAAGATTTCTACTGGTTTTTTGGTCTGCTTTTTCTTGACTTGGTCTGCTTTTTCTTGACTCCTTTTTTCTCGTTTTGGTTTAAGCGTTTTTTAGTTAAGGCTTTACACTTTTTTTTTATAGCGAAAAATGTTTAATACTGTCAGTCGTCATGGAATTTTGTTTTCGCAACGCATTACTATACATCGCTGCTCCTCATCATTCCATCAAGTCAACAGCCGAAGCGATCGCGCTCACCCAAAGCATACATTAGTTAGTTGTATGTTTAAAATATTAACCAAAATGACGATAGTGATGACGATGATATTGATGCTACATATATTACAAAGGTTGTTTTAAAAGTTTTGAGCCAAACTAAAAAAAATAATATATTCCCGCACTGGTACTTTTACCACCGGTTCCATGGAAACGGTTTTAATGTTGATTCGCAAAAGTCAAACTTTAAGCTTTTACTGTTCCAGAACCAGTTACATAACTGATTTTAGAACCGGTTCTAAGGCAACCTCTTCTAGTTTGCAGGAAAAGAACGTATTGCTTCTGGGTCAAACTGCATATAAAAAGAACAGGCTATAGGGTAACAACAACAAATGTGTCAGTTAAAGTCCCAGTTAGCAACTGGACATTAAGGCCGGTCGAGAAGTTTCTATGTGAAAAGTTTCTCACATCGAAAAATCCAACTCTAACATTTTTAACACAGGGCGAGTCACATAATTTCAAGTTTATATATAAATAACTAACTTTTTTTTACATACCTCTAGATAAATTTAACATTATGTTACTCTCTCTCTCTCTTTTAAATATGGTGGAGTTGCATTTTTTATGTGTGAAACTTCTCACCAGTGTTGCCACCAGTAAAAGAAAAAATTACACAGCTGTAGGTCAAAAATTTTCCAAAACCGTATGAAATTACACAAAAAATGGAAAAAATTTCGCCATTTCTTACCAAAGTTTTGCATTTTTGTTTGGTCAAAGCCCAGTGTCATGTTAACTACAGCCAAAAAAATTTTTAAAAATTAGAAAGCAACAATCATAACAAACCTACATTTTCCCACTCTTTCGCTGAATTTTTATATGGTTTTGCAAACCAAGAGAATTTTTAAAAGAAGCTTGACAATTATTTTCGCAAAAAATAAACAAAAGACGGAGCTTTAAACAAAACAAAAAAATACATAGCACCATTTTTGATTTCTTCTAAACTCGGTTTAGCGTTGAAAAAATTTATTAAAACATTCACCAGAAACTGGAGATTGTAGTAAATGGTTCACTGACAATCTCGTTTCGTCTATATCGACTAATATTTATTAACTTTCAAAAATTTACGGAACTTTTAAAAATTTGCGGAAATTTCTGTAAAAAGTGAAATTACACAAAAACAACGAATGTGTAAACAGTCCCGTTTTTGAATAATTATTCAAAAAGTGGCAACACTGGAACTTCTCACATTGTTACAGAATACCGTTACTGGTTATGACTGATTATGAGTGTCACAAAAATAACACATATAAAATCACAGTAAGATTCAGAAAATTATAATTTTATTTGTCAATGCGGTGAATGTGATTAGTTTTTTTCTTGTTGTTTTTAAAAAAATTTTACAATAAAAACAATGTCCGTCAATTTGCAGCAACAAACACATACAGTCACAACTAGTGTTACAAATTTTTTTGTAGGAGACGTTAGCTACTTCAGTAGTCGTTGTATTAGGAGGGTGTTAATTAACCCTTACGACATTTCATTGAACTGATCTTGCATATCACACAAGGGGTCAGTCAACAACCTCATTATTATATGCATTACCAATAATAATATATTCATTATTTTTAAATATAAAATAATGACTTACTCATAACAGTTAAAATAAGTACTTTTTACACAGTTAAATTTTATATATTTTTTATTTATTATACGTAAATATGTTTTGTATTTTGTGAGGTTGACATTTTTAAATGATTGGTTGTGTATAAAGATGAATCAACTGTATTCGCTTCAATTTCCCTTGACATCCTGAAAGGTGCCATAACCGCTCCTAGCACCAGTTTGTATAATTTTTCCCATAGCTTTTCTACTATATATTTTTATTTCCATTAAATAGTAATTAATATTTAGGAAACAACCTGTGTATGTGCTGGTTTTTCTACTGATGTTCTTTGATTTTTTTTGTTTGGTGTTTGTTGATGTTTATGAACTGTAAAAATACGTTAAAGAAGAGAAGATCGCTTTAGATCGATCCATCGATGAGACGGATGGATGTCTGATTGTGTAGATTGTTTGGTGTGTGGATGGATGGATAGATCGATGGATGGATGGATGATGCATGGTTGCACGTGATACAATTATGGCAATGTTTTTGTTAATTTCACATTTCTTAATTTTTCTTTTACATTTGTTGACTGACATTGGGGCAAGTGAGTAGGTCCGTGTATTTTTATCAAATTTATAATGCAATTCTTTTTGTATACTAGAGTTTTTTTTTGTGTATTTAAAGCCGTAGCTGCGAAATATACGAGTTTCGAATATTTAACGCGATCTTAAATTTTTAGAATTTTGTTTCGTTTATTTTTTATTGACTTAAATTTTCTTGCCAAAATAAAACATGATTTGAAAAAAAAATAAACAATCAGTTAATGTTTTATTTGTGTTCTTTGTTGCTCCTCTGTGTGATCGTTAACTTTAGATACATTTAACATGTTGACCAAATTAGTTTAAATATCATCATAAATGATGATCATCTTCACTAAAAGAATTTAGTTTTTCTAACGTTTTAATGTTTCTTTTAAATATTTCTTTGATGTTGTGCTAAATGTGGAAGAAATTTATTGTAGGTTTCATATATTTTCCCATTTTGTTTTTGTTTTAATCAGCATTACCATCGTTTTCGCCAATTAGAACATAGTTCCCATGAGGTTGAACTGGTTGAACGCCATTTAAGTGATGAATACTTAAAAAAAAAAACTGAAAAAAAAATCGAAAAAAGTCTAGCAGCAAATTGACTTCATCAATTTAAGTTCTTTACTTAACAGCAAACATCGATAGCAACAATTGTAAATGCATTTTATTTTCATAGTTACAACAAGTAACGTATCGTTGATTTTGACCAAATTAGTGTTTTATACTCGTGTACTCACTTGCTACTCGATCATCACCACCAAAGTCAGAACATGGGAAAATTAAGTATATTCTATTGAAACATTTTTAATTTCATTCTCAGTGATTTGAAAAAACTAGTAGACAGACGCACGAACGGAAGAATGGACAGACGGACGGACGGACGGACGGACAGACAGATCACAAATAAGTATTTCGCACCTCACAAGTGCAAACATTCCCTAAATGGTATAAACCAATATGGTGTAAAGAAACAACAAATCAAATGAACAATGCCCAACAATACTAAACATTGATGCTGATCGATTATGAATTCTATACACGAATGTTGCACGCTGCGCCAGTAACACCATCACCAGCAGCAGCACAATTCCAACAAATGAATGTTCGCATGCTGTGGTTTAATGCTAGGGTCACACTTATCTCTACTCTATATTTGTCTGTTAAAAAATAGTTTAAATAACTAAAAATTAGTTAAAAATTACCTTGCAGGAAAAACTGCTGAAATAAGCTTATAATTTTACTTCTTCAATTTGAAAAAAAGTGCAGTTGAAGCCCATCGATTGCTCACCGAAGCTTATCTTGAATATGTTCCATCGATTTAAATGTGCAAGAGATGGTTTGTGCGGTTCAGAAGTAGTGATTTTGACACGGAAGACAAAGACCTCCCAGGAGAGCCAAAAAAGTTCGAAGATGATGCCAAACTCAAGAAGAACTTGTAATATCATAGGCAGTCACTCAAGCAGCAATTTCAAAAAGTTTTGAAGCACCAGGATTCTTCCAAAAGCATGGAAATTGGGTACCACATGAGTTGAAGCCGAGAGACGTTGAAAGAAGATTTTGCATGACCGAAATGCTGCTCGAACAGCATAAAAAGAAGTAATTTTTTGCATCGAATCATTACTGTCTATGAAAAATGGATCCATTAAGATAACCCGAAGCGCAAGAAATCGTGTTTGAAGCCCGGCCGACTAGGCAAATCAACGCCTAAACCGAATATCCATGGCGCCAATGTAATACTCTGTGTTTGGTGGGACCAGAAGGGTCGCATTTATTATGAGCTGCTGAAATCGGGCCAGACGATCGCAGGCGACCTATACCGAACACAATTGATATGTTTGAAGCGAGCATTGCCAGAAAAACGCCCGGAATATGCGACCAGACATGAAGCTGTAATATTTCATCATGACAACGCTCTGCATGTGCACAGAGAAAACAGATTCATTGTGACAACCGATATTATTGCCAACTGAATAGTTTTGTTGCAGCAACCCAATTATTTGGTTGTCATAATCAAATGCATTTCCGACACAATTAAAGTATATTTTTCCAGCCAAATTTCTGTTTTCTTTGTAGAATTTATGTTGGCATAAACAAATATATCGGTGGTTCCAACCAAAGCATTCGTTTGGCAAAAAATTCGATTTTCACAATGAATCTGTTGTCTCTGTGTGGTTGGGAAGTTTTGTCTCATCCCCGTTCGACTTCCATTTCTTTTCGATCGATGCAGAACGCTCTCACTGGAATACGATTCACTTTAGAACAGGGTATTTGAAATTGGCTTGATTCATTCTTGGTCTAAAATATTAGCAATTCTTTTGGCGGGGAATCCATATGCTGCCAGAAAGATGGGAAAAGTTTATAGCTAATGACGGCCAATACTTTCAATAAATTTGTAGTGTCCCAATGTTTCACAATAAACGCCCAAAATTTGCCAAAAAATCCCGCATTTTTAAGTTATACACCCAATATTTAATGAATAAGCGCCACGTTTTGGCCCATAAATCAGAAACCAATCGAGATTCTACCTTGAAATTGTTTGCAAGTGTAGAAGAATGTTTACTAATTAGCATATAATTTTTCAGGAATTTTCAAAGATATAGCTTTTCCAGATGTGGGATTTTGAACTCAAGACTGCAAAAATGACGTTTGACCTTTTCAATTAAATGTTAAGCATTTGTGGTGAATTTCATTTAAATCGGAGGGTGTGAATGCGAATGGCATGATAGTTTAACGTGGTTTCTCTCTCTTCTGCTAATTGTATAGAATTATTTCTATAAGATCAGATTAGATAAGTTCTTTGACCTTTAGTGCAGCCCCGTTTTAATTTAAATAGTGAGGTTCCTAACAAATCTCATCACTATTACCGGGTCACAATTGCAAATATCTAAGAAATCTAAATATTTTGCGGCTAATTCTTAAGTACACACATATATATATATGTATATTCCACCGTCTTAACATCTAATTCGCAGAACTTACTACTGTCAGTATCAAGCAGGCCGATACTTCTTAAGTGGTACCGAAGATTTCAGTGGAAACAGAGGTGTATACTCTACAACATAAGAAAAATCGATGGATTTTATTCTTAATATATACTTAAGATAGGTTTAGGCTTGCTGATTCCTAATTTGTTATCCAAATTTCTTCATGACCTCACAAATTTGCGAAAATCGCGACTAAAAATGTGAATAATAGTCTTTGTGGCTTTGTATTACTCAACCCATAGCGATTTCTTGCACGGGACCTACATAATTGCATTTATAAATCAGATATAGGTCACAGCGCCTCTGGTACAGTTCCTCTCGGCTCTTTATCTACATCGTTTTAATGGCTAAAAGGATCGCTATTGCTCTTTCGTGTGTTTTTTTCATTCATTTCATTCATAATTTGGAAAGTAGAGCTTAAGGTCCAACTGATACATGAACTTTTGGGCGCTTCACCCGGCAAAGAAAGCAAAAAGTTTAACGTGTAAAATTTTAAGACGAAAAAAAAGGAAAACCCTTAAAAGAATCTCTATTTCCATTTTGGGTTCATCTTTGAAACTGTAGACCTCACCACAGAATGGGATTTTTGGAAATTCCCACGTGGAGGGGCAAAAAGGGGAAAAGTCTGCCCCTAATCTCAAATTATGTGTCACCCTAATAAATCATAATAAATAAATGTACTCATATTGTTTATAGAAACATTAAACTCACACCATTTTTCATGAAATTCATCAATATTATCGTCATCGTTATTGTTTTCGTAGTCCCTGTCACCATCATGATGATCATCAACACTATGATAATGATTACTTTGAACAAGTGATTGCAGAGCCAAGTAGAGCGTTATATAGAAGTTGTTGCCTAGAAGTTGTTATTTTGTATGTTAAGACTTGTTGACACTTCATTGGCGCGCGAGTTAATTAAAGGCTTTGGTAAGCAAGGTAACCAACCATCAATCTAAAATATATTACACATACAATATTTATACATATGTATGTCCGTCCGTCCGTTCGTCCGTCCATCCATCTGTATAATAATACCCTTGTTATGTGTGTTAGTTTGATTTTTACACCAGACTCTCTGTATTACTAAACAGCAAAAAAAAAAAGAAACAAGTGATTTTACAACTGATTCACAACTACCAAAGTCGAGGGACCACCAACTGTGTTGGTAACACACTGTTTGTACGAGTATTTAAGTGGGAACGACGAGTATGTTGTTTCACTCAAGTTAAGTTGTAAATTCTATATGGTTGTTGTGTGAAATAAGTTTTGTCCATTGTATGGCAGTAGACACATATTTGTGGTTGAAAGATATGCTTCAAATATTTAGTTGATTTTCCTTAAGAAATTTCCAAAATGGTATGGTCATTAAAATTTACATAAAAATTAAAACAACTTATTTTCGATGTAATGATTATAATATTTTACTACAAAGAATTAACTACGCACATATTATTAATATAGTTGGTTGTTTTATGGATGAGCTGGGATGATATAGGTGTGTAGGGGATTACTGAAATTGAAGTTTACAGTTGTGTTTTCCGATCACGTTTTGCGTCAGTTAAACGTAACTACAATAACAAAATACATGCAGTCACTCGTTCGCCTAACGACGAACGTCTTGTTGAAATCGACTATAAGATTTTGGGTTAGATCAAGCTGTTTTCTCAATTAAGTTCTAATAGTATTAAACCTTTTTAAAAAGGCAAGCTAAATTTAGTTTTAGACATTTTAAAGAAGTTTTTATAGCATTTAAGTTTTAAAGAAAAATTAAGATTACACACGCCAACAAATTTTTAACCCTGAGGCCAGAGTATACCCAGTCAGAAAAATACAAACGGGAAAGCGGTGGCAAAGCACTTTAACAGATGGTACAAGTACTGGCAAAAAGTGGACCGTCTGTTCAAAAAGCGCCGGAAAAGCACTGGAGGAACAAAATTTTTTAACGTTGGCAAAACGCTGGTAAAACCAATAAATAGGTGGTCTGGAAATATATTTCCCAAAATAAAATTTAAAAAAGTTCATACACTGAGAGAATTATCCTTCATGATATTAATGATATAATTTCATAGAATTTTTTTCGTAGAACCAATGAAGAATTTCATTATGTATATAATATTTAATTAATATTATGAAATTTTTCATAACTTTTCTTTCATAAAATTTCATACCTTCATTAAAAAAATTCATTGAATTTTATAAATATGATCTCCATAAATTTAATGAAAAGGTTCTTTTCAATTGTTCAATAGCATTTCCTGAGAGAATAATCTTTTATAATTTTTATTTTAAATTAATTTTTTTTATTATTAATTTTCATATTAATTTTTTCAAAACTTTTTTTATGAAACTTTTTAATTTAATGAATTCTTTCTTTAGATATATTTTGTACATCCATAAAATATGCTAAGATTTTATTACGCCTTTTGCATTTGCTAAGTACTTTTTATTTATCCACTCCAGCTTAGTAACGACAGCAACCAACTATAATAAATAATAGTAAATGAAATTGCTTCATAGATTTTATGAAGCTCTTCATTGGCTGAATGATTTATTCATTGTACGAGTGGCCTATTAATTTTATGAAAAGTTTCATTAATTTTATGAACTTTTCATAAGCATTGACTTTAATGAAATCTGTTTCATAGATTCTATGAAAAGTTTCAATGAACGAGTTCCAGTGACAATTTTCATTGAAACTATGAAGAAATTCATTACTGATGTGATGAAAATTCTCTCAGTGTATGTATTTCTTTTTGGTCCTGCCGTGGTTTGAACCCAAGCCGTCAGATTGGCAGACGACAGCTCTACCCACTGAGCTAACGACACATATAATACTTGGTAGCTAAACACATAAATGAGTGATAACAGCTGGACAACTACTGGCTGTGCTGAAATGCTAGCACTGGCAAACAATTTTTTGGAACTAATATGCCAGTGTTGGGAAAGCAAAAAAATTAGTCTTAAAGGAGCTTTTCCACAAACAAAAAAATTGATTTTATAAATCAAAAAAATTTTTAAATTAAAAAAAAATGAAAAAAACAATATTTTGCTTGCAACCGGATTTGAACTCGGAACCTTCTGACTACAAACCTTTTTTAACGAAGCGTCAGTATTTTTATAAAGTCATTGTTCTTCCAGTGAATTGACTTTTGTACTGCTGGCGATTTCTGACTAGGTAGCACTGGATAACCACTGGTTGCAAACCTTGGCACAGTACTCTAAGCCCATTCTTTGCCAGTGGTTATCTTATAAACCACCCAAAATTTTTGTAAAATATATACTGGCTAAACTCTTTTTGTAAACTCTGGAAAAACGTCCGTGCTTACCCAGTGGCATGCCAGTGCTTGATTTTTTGTACCACTGGTGATTTCTGATTGGGTACTTTTCTAAAGGTTTGAATCCGAATCTGACCTCAGAATTTCTCCATTATATCAGGTTCCCGAGATATCTTAGCCTAAAATTTACACAAACCCCGTTATTCGCCATATTCCAGATGTTGTAACAGCGCAAATTCACCTTTATTTATAAAATTTGTTATGCCGTCTGAAAGTCGTACCAATTGCCTTCAAAAGAAAGGTTTAACCTCTGTTATATTTTGTTCCTTCTTTGAGATGTCTTAACCTTAAGTTTGAAAAAATCAGGTTTTTCGATATATTCATGGTATTTTCGCTATAAATGCAAAAAATTAAATTTTTCGCCACATTTATTTTACAGCGAATTTATAAGAATCTTGTAGTCATACTTTTTCCCAAAAAAAAATATAAGATAAGATAAGATATTGCCTCTGACAGATTCACGACAAAAAATTTACTTCATTTATGTTTTCTTAAGATAATAAATAAATAATAAAGGCGAAATGTAGCGAATTTTTTCCACTTACAGCGAAAATACCATGAATTTAGTGAAAAACCGGGTGTTTTCAAACTTTAGGTTAAGATATCTCAAAGAAGGAACAAGATATAACAGAGGTTAGACCTTTCTTTTGAACGCAATTGGTATAACTGTTATAACGTCGTTCGCGCTGTTATAACGTCTCGAATATGGTGAAAAACGAGGTTTCTTCAAATTTTAGGCTAAGATATATCGAAAACCTGATGTCAAGGAGATATTCTGAGGTAAGATACGGATTCAGCGCAACTCAAAATATTAAAAAAGTATACTCTAGGCCCAGGGTTTTGATTTTTTTCAAATTTTGTCTGCCTGTGTTACCAGTAAAATTTAAAAAGCATCTTATAATGCAAATGAACAAATTTTGAAATTGATTGACGAATCTTCTCACATCGCTAATGCCGACGGCAATGCACCATTCTCCTTAAGAGGTAATGCTAAGAGTCGAAACCTATAGATGGTTGCCGGTTCAATTCACAGTCACGGCATACAATTTTTAGAAATAAGTTAACAATTCAATTGTCTTATAAACTGTTGATTGAGAAACCAAAACCCGGTCACGGATTGCCCGTGTAAAAAAGATTAGATCTACTCAGACCAGTTTAGATCTTATTAGATATTATTGAATTTATTTAGATCTGGTGCCAGATCAGATCATATGTGATCAGATATGGTATATGAGAAACACTTTATGGCCAGATCTGATCAGATCTAGTGCCAGATCTGTTCATATCTAAAATGATCTTGAAAACTGGGTGATTTTAATGACCAGTTCTGAGCAGATCTGGCCAGATTTGCTCTCAGATCTGGTACCAGATCTTATCCATCTTATCAGTTTATAGGTCTAAGTTTTTTAATTTTAGTTTAAAGTCAAAATCAAATATATGGTTCGCCAAATCTGCCTAGATCTGATCAGATCTAATTTGTCCCCAATTTTGAGATCTAATTGAATCTGTCGCAATCAGATCTACTGAGATCTGGTCAGATCTGATCTTTTTTACACGGGTGCACATTTATAGCTAATAATAAACGATATGTTCTAAGTATTCGAGCCACACGAGTTTGACAATGCCCGGAAAACTTATCTGTTCCAAAGAATCAGCTGTAGAAAAGCTCATCTTTATATTTATCTAAAATTTGAATATAAAAACAGACGTCGGGTTCGATTTTTTGAATTTGGATTTAAGCATTTATTATGGTGGTTTCTTTTTTGTTTCTAAAATCTAACATCATTTCTAATTACATACACTACTACAATACATACAATAATAGTCATCTATATTAAATAAAACTAAAATACTTTTACAACTTAAAAACTAAATAAATACTTGCAAATAAACAAATAACACATTCGACGATTCCATTTAAGGGATTCCTCTTTAATTCACCACTTCCACTGTTTCGCAATTATCATCCGCATCGGAGGTTGCAACATTTAAAGGTGAACGTCGTTCATCATCACAGCTATCATCACCCACACAACTGATATGACTGCTGTTACTACTGTGACTGCTACTACTGGCTGAGCAAACACTGACATTGCAATCATCTTTTTTGGGACTTAAATTAAGGGAAGAATTCAATTTTAAATTTGTTCGCTCGAGGCCTGTCGTCAAACGCAATCGTTTTTCGGGTTTCTTAAGCAATTCTTCAATGGAATATGGATTGCGTTTACGAGCATTAGTTGTACTATGTGTTTGATGATTGGACGAGGAAGTAGTTAAATTGACAGTGGCTGGTGATGATTTACCCGAATCACAATCACTTAAAGCATCTCCGGCGGAAGGAGTGGTCAAATCAATTGAACTTTCCGATTTAGTGTAACCACCACCATGTAGTGAGGTAGGAAAATATGCACCTGCAGGAGTTTGTGTATGGGCTGCATATGGTAAAAATTGGCTAGCTGCTTGTACATGTTGTGTATAGTAGAGCAGTGATGGATTCCAGAACCAATGTTTTTGTAAAGCTGCTGAATATGAAAGACCTTGTGGTGTTAGTTGAGCTGTCAAAGAGGGTGTGGATGTACTACCCGTGGCCAATGCTGTTAATGAATGTTTTGGTGAAGGTTTAATAGGATGATCAGCTGTTGATGGGGAATGTGTATTTGTAGCTGATGCTATACTGGCGCCATCACCACTATATCTATAAGGATTTGGTAAACCTAATGAGGGTTGGGAATGTGAAGATCTGGTATGAGTATATACAGAAGGATCAGATGATGAACTTGTTATATTAGCTGGATTGGAGTGATTATTATATAATGGATTTGATGTATTATAGCCGCTAGGTGTAGTGGTTACTGGATGACCTCCTGAAGCAACAGCAGCTGCCGCAGCATTTTGTTGATTTGAAGTCATTTCATCGGTCCATAAACCACTGTTACGTAAAATACGATTAATGGAACTTATCGACGGTACTGAACTAGGATCACATATTCGCTGTTGTTGCAACTGTTCACGTATCTCCCAGGCAAAGAGTCCACTATTTTCCTCCTTTAAACGTATGATTTTCTTTACCACCGTAGGTGTTGCCACTTGCTGAAATAAAAAACAGAAAAATAAAAGATTTTTATCAGATTTGTTTGTTGTAAAGTTTAAAATTAGAAATATATTGCAAGTTTACGTTAAATGTCATGTTAACAGAACAATTAAATACCGTGAAATTTCAATTGTTTTCTTTTATTATTTTTAAAATAATCATGACATGCAATCTTTTTAAAAAAAAATTGCAATGGGTAATATTTTGTTAACCCTTGGAAGACTTTTTTTAAGGGTAACCCACCGCATAGGGGGTGACCCCTTTATTAAGGCACGAAATTGTGTTAATATAGGGAAACATGAAAAAAGGAATTAGTATTTTTGAACATTTGACTTAAATTTCTCTATGTCGTAAGTAATAGGCAAAGTTTATAAGGGGAGTTTATTCATTTTACTGATATTCCGGCTCATAAACCAATTTCTTTGTAACACAATTGATAATCGACCAATAGAGGATGTGCTCTACTAGTTGTATTACGAATAAAAACCCTAGTTATAGAGATAAGTTCACTTATCTCAGCAGAATGCTTTCAATGGTACACTAGTCCGTACCACCTTACAGGAAAAAAAAAGGTTGTGCGTGGTACACCTTCGAATATAAAGTATTTTTACAAGGCAATTTCTAAAATTTATTTTTTTTTGCCGAACGTAGGGTCGACTTTTTTATTTTTTCGTTATAACTTCGGCATTTACAGTCGGATCTTAAAGTGTGATATATCGATTTTCTTGCTTCGAGGAGACCAATGTTTTGCTATAAAGGAAAAATTAAATGAAAAAAATTTAAAAAGGCGACGGCAACAAAAAAATAAAAAAATATTCTGCTGGAATTATCGAGAAACTTCCTTAGCAAAAGTTTAATGATTTTTGGCGAACTTTAATTTTCTGACATTAGGGTGGTAAATTAGGGTTGTATGAACTGAGATCTGGTGGGTAAATACTAGAACGGGATAATTGAGGTCAATGATCCCTCAAGCAAAACATTGCAGACAAAAACATCGATGTATCATACTTTAAGATCCGACTGTAAATGCCAAAGATATAACGAAAAATTTAAAAAGGCGACCCCTACGTTCGGCAAAAAAAAATTTTTTTTTTCGAAACCTTGCAAAACTAATTTAGATTCGAATGTGTACGGCGAACTTTTTTTTGTGGTTAGGTCTAATGGTACATTATCCTTACAATTCCGTTGTGACAGCAGAATTTTTTCTAACTGAATTGACCCGGTTTTCCCAACCGAATTCAGTTGTCAAAACAAAATTCCATTGCCATTCATTTATGACAACATCTGCCGGGAGTTTAGTTCGCATACGGGTTTTTCTACTAATGAACGAATTTCCTCTGTAAAGCGTTGAACGACTCACTGGGCAGTCGGCTATAAACGGACGAGATTTACTGGAAACCGAACATTAACACGGGCACCACTTATATCAGCAGAACACTTCCCATGGTGATATCGATAAAACAGTGTTACACAACTCGACTCTATTCACACGACCCCACTTATTTAACAAATTGTGAAAAATAATCAGTTGAAGGCATGTCCCTATCCGGATTTCATTCTTGCCTAATGAAATCGTCAGCGAACGACGTTTTTAGAATATCTAGAAATATTTGTTAAGTTAAATTACAAACTCAATGAGAATTTCTTGTTATTGTCTAGGAGCGTTATTAAACATTTAAAATATATAAAACGAGTAAAAAGGTTAAAGTCGGGCATGCCGACTATACAATACCCTACACCAGTCTGGTTAAAAGCCAACTAATGTTTGGATCCGAAATTCGAATGGGTTAAAATGAGGCTTGTGTCAAAATTTTCTATAATGTGAGTCAGCGCACCAAATTTCATTAAAATATCTTAATATTTGCGACCTGCAGTTTGTAACCAAGCCAATTTTTGGAGGACCCTTATATGGGCACTAGTTCTAAACATGGACCGATGTTCACCAAAATCAATAGGCTTCGTCCTTGGGCCAACATAGGTCTATGTACCAAATTTCATCAAAATATATTAATATTTGGACCTGCAGCGTATAAACAATATAATTTTGGTGGGACCCTTATATGGGTACTAGGTCTAAACATGGACCGATGTTCACCAAAATCAATAGGCTGCGTTATTTGGCTAACATAGGTCTGTGTACCAAATTTCGTCAAAATATCTTAATATTTACGACCTGCAGCGTATAAACAATATAATTTTGGTAGGACCCTTATATGGGCACTAGGTCTAAACATGGACCGATGTTCACCAAAATCGAACTTGTTCGTCCTTAGGCCAACATAGGTCAGCGTACCAAATTTCATCAAAATATCTTAATATTTGCGACCTGTAGAGTGCGCACAAGATTGCATGGACAGACAGACGGACGGACGGACAGACGGACATCGTTAAATCGAAATAAAAAAAAATTCTGAGCCGATTGGTATACTATAAGGTGGGTCTACCACCAATATTTCTTGGTGTTACAAACATCAGCACAAACTTATAATACCCTGACCACATAGTGGTGTAGGGTATAAAAATAAAAGAAAATGTGAAGGTACGTAGAAAAACAACCGTCACCGCAGCCGGAGTCATTTAATGTTTTCTCTCACCGCATCGGAATCCGCAACCGCAGCCGCAAAGTTGTATGTCTTCTCTTAGAGAGAATCTGCAGTGCGTTTTTAACTGTAAAATCTCCATATAAAAAAAGACACGTAGATGAAACCGCAAGGTTGTATCTTTACACTTAAAATAATACGTCAGTAGAAAAATTTTTCAAACGAGTTTCAAATCGATTTGACTAATTTTCAACAAATTTTTAGTTGAAGCACTGATTTTAGTTTAGTTAACTTCATTTAACACTATACTAAAATTCCTCAGTACTTTAACTAATTTTGTGTGTTAATTTTCAAAACTATTTATAACTAATTTTTAAGAACCCATTCCTTAAATTTTGTACAATTTATTGTTAAAATATAATATTTTCATGTTTCTGTTATTTCCCGGTAGATGGCGCCACCAATGTATCCGAAGTTTTAAAGATGGCGATATTTCTTTCCCTCCCGATTATTTTAAATGGCCCGTATCCCGAAAACTAAGAGAGATAGAGCAAAATTGACGAAAATTTCGACTACCCCTAACCATATATTACCCTAGCGAAAGGGATTATCTCTATCCAAAAATAGACCATGTTGGGGCCATGGACCCTGTGAAATTTTTAAAAAAATTTTTAACTTTATAAAATGGCTCATATCTCGAAAACTAAGCGAGATAGAGCAAAACAGACATAATGTTTGCTCCTTTGGAGTGACCTTACATGCCCTTAGATGATATGGACTGGGACTGGGAAGGATCTTGAGACCTTAAATTTTAACAAAATTTACCACTCAGTATAATTAGATTTGTGAAATTTAACAAAAGAATTTGTTAAAATCAACAAATTCTATTTTAAGCCAAAACACCAGGAATAAATTTTGTTAAAGTAACAAATTTTTCTGTTCAGCCAACAGACTTATTATTTTGAGTGTACTCATAGTTAATTCTGGCTCTTGTGATTACAGAATATATATTGTTTCGGGTGTGATGTATCTCGTTAAGAGATGATGCTATATGCCATAGCCTGTGTAGAGCGCTGCCGGTTCGATTCTCGGTTGTGTCATACACAAAAAAATTCATATAGAGACAATTTAACAAATAAAAATACATTGATCAAATTGACGAGTCTTTGGGTGAGGCGAACCCTTGCGTCTGTTAAATTTTTCAATAGAAATGTTTTCTTCTTCTTCTTCCTGTAAATTAGCTTTGAGATTTAACTCTAGTTAACCGTGCTTAAAATGTGACCCATATAACCAGATTAAAGGTAAATCAGTTTTTTTTTTTAAATAAAAATTGCATTTCAACGCCTCTTTTATGTAATAAAGGTTTAAAACAACGTTTAAAACACAATGCAGTTATTTTAGAATAATTTCCTCCCCTAAAACTGAAAGAAAACGAGGACAAGTGTCCAACATGAGTACTATTCATGACGTGTGATTTAGTAATTCATTAAAAATTCATAAAAAATAAACCAATAATTTTTATGGACACATGAAAATTACATTATAAATTGTGGAATACACTTGTCTTGATGATTATCAGTGAAGAAAACAAAACAAAGAAAGAATAAAACACGCTAACATATGAGCATTATTTAAACAAAAAAGGTGTTAAGTGCACGTTTTGTATTTCAAGTAACAACTCCCCCGCCCATTACACCAACTGGACTCCCACACACACACTTGAATATTATGTTTCATTAAAAGAGGGTGTTTCAAAAGTGATTGATTTTCTATTGAAAAGGTGTAAATCCCTGTGGAAATTACAAAACCTACAATTTGTTATTAATTATAGAAAGATGATTGATTAACCATTAAATGGCATACCAATTTGTAGAAGATTAGACAAAATCTCAATAATTTTAAGGGTTAATTAAGGATTTCCGGCTTTGGACATTTGTTTTTTTTTTAGTTTAAGTCTCAAACAATGAAAAAAATAAAAACAACAACAATTTTAATCAATTCTTTTCAATAAAACCAGTAGCTTCAACATGTCATTACACCCATGAAGTTTGCATTATGTGGAGATTATTTGTTGGTTAGCCATAAATTAAAAGTATTGTGATTGCATATTTTTTATGTACGCATTTGTTTGACATATTTATCAACGGTTACACTTTTAATACACCACTAAGCAAATCCTACACCGGTGTGTGAAATTTTATACTTTTTAACACCTGACATCATGTTTTGTCTACTATGATTCAGTCAGTAACTGCATATCAACAGTTTCGCTTTTAAGTTAATTGTTACTGTTGTTAAATTCTTGTCTTTCTTATCTTAGTTTAATAACAATTTTGTTTTGTAATCGTTAGAGATTGATTTGTAATGGTGGTTTGGTTTGATAGCTACGAGTACATACAACGGATTTAAAAGTCTGTATACTTTGTTTTCAATTTCAACTATATTTGTATGTACGTTCTGGATTTTGAATATAACTATAAATTATACCCAAATATACGGACCAAATGTTGCTTAGACTATTGCCTCTTTACATACTATTCTCAGGTAAGAATCAAATCCAAATTTTCCATACTAAATAAGCTGCCACACTATCAATATGATGATAGTGTTTTTCTCGATACGTAAGTATTGCCACTACTTTCTTATTTATTCAATAATAGTTCTTATTGGAAGATGACAAAGCAAATTGTGGTAAATTTTCTGTTGTTGTTTTTGTTTTTTCTTTGATATTTTTAATATTTAATAATGCACCTAGACGAGAACAAGAAATTCTCATTGAGTTTGCAATTTAACTTAACAAATATTTACAGAAATTCTAAAAACGTCGCGACGCGTCGCACTATGCTTTGACCCATGGACAAAAATAAAAAACAAATTTTTGTCTCAAATTGTGATTAAAGAAGGATTGTTTTAAAGATAAGAAAGTAACTCAAACAAATGTGAAAAAAAAATAATTGGTGTGATTGTTTTTGCCGCCAAGAGAGGGCGCTAAACTCAGAGAATTTTATGCAAAAAAGACTTAACAGAAAAATGGGTTTTATTGTTTCACGAAAATAATTCTCAAAAATAAATTTTTTTAAGAACTTGTTCGAAGTTTTTTTTAATTACTTCAATATATTTGTAGTTAAATTAAAATATGGATTTTAGTATATGTTTACAAAACAATTATTTTTTATTGCTCCGAAAGACATATTTTTTTTTTTTTTGAAAATCAAAAAATTACTTAAGTTTGATGGAGTATAAAAAAAAATTATATAAAATTAGATGTTTTTCCCCCTTTTTTTGTAAGTTTATACTGGTATATAATAGATCATTAAAAGACTAGTTACAATTTTTTACGACAATTTAAAAAAAAAAAAATGGATTTTTACACAAATTTCACGCATTTAAGAGTGTTTAGTATTCAAACCATGTGAACCTTCCATTTTAGGTATAGCATGTGTTGAGCGGACTTTTGTAAAACAGTACGAGCAACATTTTTGTGGAACATTCTAACTCTCTAACTCTTCAATGAAAGTGAATTTTTTGGCCCCTTTTTAAAAAGGGACATAAAAGACCCATAATTTGAAGAGTTAGAGGGTTGAAATGTTCCACAAAAATGTTCCTCGTATTGTTCTACATAAGTTCGCTGAACACATCCTATACCTAAAATGGAAGATTCCCATGGTTTCTCCCTAAAATCTAGGTTTGTGGGACATTGGATCACCAATTCTGAATAAGTACGAAATTAACCCTTAAACACATTTTAAGTTTTTACTTATTACTGGCACTTAAGTTAAATTTTCAATGCTGATGTTTATAGTAGAATTTCATGACAAATATTTTTGCGGAACATTTTAATTAACACTCTAACTCTTCAACTTACGGGTCGTTTTTGTCCGTTTTAAAAAGAGGCCAAAAAAGTCCCTTTAATTGAAGAGTTAGAACGTTAAAATGTGCCACAAAAATATTCCTCGTAGTGTTTTACATAAGTTCGCTGAACATACCCTATGCCTAAAATGGAGGATTCACATGGTTTCCTATTTTAATCCTATTTAATTTTTTTCTGTTTTAGAAAAATCATTTTAAGCGTTTAAAACCCATTTTTGTGAAAGGCATTTTTTTTATTAATGCATCGATTTTACAAATATGTCACAAATATGGTTAGAATTTATATCCATTCATGTGCTAAATTTCATAGCAATCGGATAATTTTTGCAGGTTTTATAAAGATTTTAAAGTAAAGGATATATGGCAGGACTAAGAGTCCTTGGTTCGATTTTGATAAAAATTTACAAAAACGTTTCCAGTTTTATGAGTATCTCAATGGATACTTTTTGTAATTTCACGTCCGTTTATGTAGCTAATATAATATTTTTAAATTTCAGGACCTATGGGAGGTGGGCTTGCCCTTGACCCGATATTTCCAAAAATTAAAATTTTTCTTAACTAAGGGGTTCTATGTCAGTATAACAAATTTCAAAACTCCATCTCCATTCCTTCTATTTTTGTCCAATCGCACTGTGCGTCGTCCCCTGACAATTTTCTTATGCAAGAATGAAATCCGGATAGGGACATGCCTACAACGGATTATTTTTCACAATTTGTTAATTACGTTTGGGATTTTAGCACATTCAATTCTTTTAATGCAATTAATGTGTATCCCCATAAAAATAAATTTAAAATCATTTGTCAGTGAAATATGATTCGCATTAGTATGAAAATAATATTGGATTCTGATAAAATTCATTCTTTAAAGCTCTGCTAAATACCCACAAAATATTTTTTCACAAACTAACTACTAGTATTTAAACTTGTTGTTAATAGATTAGAAGTCTCTAAATAAATAACACTTTTTATTACTGATGTTATGCGAGTGTGATTTTTTTTACCATATTTGTAGAATTTACATATATTTGTAGTTTATTGACATTATTCTAAATATTGATTTAAGCACAAAATATCAGAAATTATTCGATCGTATTTTTTGCTTTGTTAGGAAATAGATAAGAATTTTGTACAACATTTGTTTAACATGTTTGTGTCCTAAGATATCATCACCTAAAATCCAAAGGCCGTAACTACACAAAATTTCGAAATTTACTTTACTTGATTGATTAAGATGTGATTTTAAGTTTTGACTTATTTCTGGCATTGAAGTTAAATTTTCAACTTTGATATCTTAAGAGGCTTATTGTAGAATTTCATGACAAATATTTTTGCGGAACATTTTAACCATCTAACTCTTCCACTTACGGGACTTTTTTGTCCCTTTCTAAAATGTGGTCAAAAAAGTCCCTTTAATTGTAGACTGGGAGGGTTAAAATGTTCCGCAAAAGTATTTGTCATGAAATTCGACTATAAGTCTCTTAAGACATCAAAGTTGGAAATTTAACTTCAATGCGAGAAATTAGTCAAAAATTAAAATGTGTTTAAGGTTTAATCTCTTACTTATTCAGAATTGGCGCTCAAATGTCCAAAAAACATTGATTTAATGAAACTTGTTTCATAGATTCTAGGAAAAGTTTCAATGATTAAGTTCCAGTAACAATTTTCATTAAAACTATTAAGAAATACATTACTGAAGTGAATATAATTCTCTCAGTTTAGTTTTTAATTTATACTATTTATGGTTCTCCTGTAAAAAACTAAAAAGTGTAATTAAGGTCTTTTGTGTTTTAGGTGTCGATATATAATTGTATATAAAACATTAACTCACCTTAGTTTTACTACCTCCTATAGAGCCAGGACGTATTGAGCCTGTTTCATAGAACCTCGTTAAGATTTTGGAAACACAGCCTAGAAATAAAGAATTGAAAAAGAAAAACAAATAAAATAAAAGTTAGGAATATATAAATCAGGGTAACCGGTAGTTTTAATAATCTATCGTAATATTGCAAGAACACCATAGGAATTTCAATTTTAAAACCAAACTTCAATTTTAGCCGATTATTTTAGCCCTTGCGCCCCTACTGGGATCATATATCGCAGCAACGTTTTTTACATCATAACTTTATTGGAACATAATGTCCCACAGAAAAACCTAATTGGGATTATATATATTCCAGGATAAAGTTAAGAATCTCTTACTTTTCATGTATCCCAAAAATACACTCACAATTTATTTTCCATAACCGATTAAGGTTTATTTGACAAGTAATAGGTAAAGTTTGTTTTCAATTGAAGAATCAATTAAAATACATTGAAACCTTTTGTTTAACTTTTTTTATCAGTCAATAAAAAACAAACCACAAAAAAAAATTGTATCGTCTGTAGGAGTTGATCTTTACAGTCAAATGTTCTATTTTTCGTTTTCTATTTTTAGAAAAGATAATTTAAATAATTTCGTTGTTTTCTGTTTTAAAACAAAAAATTCAAATATTTTCGGTTTTTTTTTTTTTTTGTTAAAACAGTTTCTTTATATACAAAATTATTTCAATTCAAACTACAAGATATTATTTACTCACACAGACAAACATAGCCAATAAAAATATGAGCGTGTGTGTTGTGTGTGTGTTCTGAAAATTCAAACAAAAAAAAACTTTAAAATATGAAAAAACAAACCACAAAATCGTTGTTTTTTACTTTTTGTGAATTTAAAATTGATTGTTTTAACAGACTTTACAATTATTTTTATTTCTTTTATAGATTGTTTAAACAATATTTGAAAATAAATAGCAAAATGGTTTGAATATAATGAAAAATCAGTAGCCCTTTTTTAAATTGTATTTTCAATTAATTTAATATGTATTTTAGGTTGTTTTTAACGATAAAATATTGTAAGTGTATTATATATTTGCCTTATAATTGTATTTTCCGTCAAAGTTGAAGAAACCCTAGCAGATTTCGAAAAGAAAAACTCAGGAGGGAAAGGTTTAAAGGCCTAAATAGGAAAAAAATCTACTAAACTTATCAGATTTTTTCTAAATAAGTACTAATAAGATAATAACAGAAAAAATAAAACTGTTACATATAAAATATTTTAGTTATAAGTAAATGAATGTTCTTTTAGTTTGACTCTAGATCATAAATTAATATCACTTTCTGTTTAAATTATTTTTCAAATCAAAGAAAGATGATACAATTTTTACAAGTAAATTTAGAAAGAATAAAAATATATTTGAAAGAATTCTACTACAAAGCCATCATCAGTGTATTTCGTCTTGAGTGGGTTAATATTCAATGATTGTCTACTTATGTGACTGCTGAAAGAAAATCGAGTTTCTTATCAACAACTCAACTTAGTCTAACATCAACGAAATTTAACAATGTCATTTTTATCCTTTGTTATTATTAGTTATATTTGAGTTAACTTTTAAATAATTGAAAATGATAAATTATCCTGCTTCAGACATTTTTCGCTGACAAAAAGAAAAGAGAAGAAGGAGCTGTTACATCTATAAAATTTTAGTTGTATTTAAATTAAACGCTTTTAATTTTGATGAAATAATTATAGGATGACTTATTTATTCATTTAATTATGTATTTATTTTTAATTTATGTTATCATAAAAATAGAAATTAATACACTGTTTTATTCTATTTTTTTTTTCTACGGGAAGTGTTGCACTTTCACTCGTCCCCCGTTCCATTCCTCGTTCCGAATTAATCTTATGTTCTATTCCATTACCGAAGTTAGTGTTTCCAAACCGGTTAAGCGAAAACCCGGATTTTTCTCATCTTTCGACTGTTTTTTTTTTGCAAACCGGTTAATCGAAAATTTTAAATTTCGGTTATCTGCAAACCTGATTTAACTGAAAACCCGATTTTTTGTTTTATTATTTTTAGCTTAAAATCCCTTAACAACTTAAGAAAAATAAGTGACGAATTGCTGTAAAATATTGGTTCATACACATTCAAATCCAAAAACTTGCGGATGTCAAAAATAAATAAAAAAAAAATTATTTTTAATATTCTAAATTTTTAAAACTAACAAAAATTAGTTAAAAACGAGTAAAAAGGTTAAAGTCGGGCATGCCGATTATACAATACCCTACGCCAGTCTGGTTAAAAGCCAACTAATGTTTGGATCCGAAATTCGAATGGGTTAAAATGGGACTTGTGTCAAAATTTCCTATAATGTGAGTCAGCGAACCAAATTTCATTAAAAGATCTTAATATTTGCGACCTGCAGTTTGTAACCAAGCCAATTTTGGAGGGACCCTTATATGGGCACTAGGTATAAACATGGACCGGTGTTAACCAAAATCAATAGGCTTCGTCCTTGGGCTGATATAGGTCGGTATACCAAATTTCATCAAAATATCTTAATATTTGCGACCTGCAGTTTGTAACCAAGCCAATTTTGGGCACTAGGTCTAAACATGGACCGATGTTTACCAAAATCAATAGGCTTCGTCCTTGGGCCAATGTAGGTCTGTGTACCAAAGTTCATCAAAATATCTTAATATTTGCGACCTGCAGCGTATAAACCATATAATTTTAGTAGAACCCTTATATGGGCACTAGGTCTAAACATGGACCGATGTTCACCAAAATCAATAGGCTTCGTCGTTGGGCCGACATAAGTCGTTGCACCATATTTCATCAAAATATCTTAATATTTGCGACCTGCAGCGTATAAACAATATAATTTTGGTAGGACCCTTATATGGGCACTAGGTATAAACATGGACCGATGTTTACCAAAATCAAAAGGCGTCGTTCTTGGGCCTACATAAGTCGGTGTACCAAGTTTCATCAATATTATTAATATTTGCGACCTGTAGAGTGCGCACAAGATTGCATGGACAGACAGACGGACGGACGGACGTACGGACGGGCATCGTTAAATCGGATAAAAAAAATTCTGAGCCGATCGGAATACTATAAGGAGGGTCTAGGACCAATATTTTTTGGTGTTACAAACATCAGCACCAACTTATAATACCCTGACCACATAGTGGTGTAGGGTATAATGACCACATAGTGGTGTAGGTTATAATTATGTTGCAGAAAAAACTGCTTAAATTAGCAGATTATTTTTGCTATATACCAGTAAGATAGGAACAGCAGAAATAAAACTGTTAAATATACTGAATTTTAGTTATATTTGAGTTAAAACGAAATTTTTCATTTTGTTGTTAAAGAAATATATTAATGATATCCATTAATACATATACACAGAAAAAATTACACAGAAAAAACTAAAAACGAATTTTAACAATGAAATTGATTATATCAATTAAAATTTTAATTGATTTTACACCTATCACTCAAATGATATTATTAACTACTAAAAATTGTATCAGATTCAGTTCTGATAGCCGCATTTGTAGCCAATCGCATGGTACCGTTGTGGTAGCCGAATTTTTCAGTTGTGGCAACAGAAAACCAATTGAGACTGGACTAATTTGACTGTGGCAACGGAATTTCAGTTGTATCAAAAATAATTCGGTAGCCGCAACCGAAAAATTCATTTGATGCAACTGAACCATTCGATTGGCAATAAATGGGGTTGTCAGCACCGAATCTGTTTTCTGGGTGTATACAATTAATTGAAACAAATTTTGATTAAAGTAGTAATAATATCAATTAAAACATTAATTGAAAATAAAAAAAAAAAATAATATGAAATTGTAAAAAAGTGTGTGCATGTCATGTTTGTATATTTGTAGTACTGCATATGTGTTTGTTTTGTTTGTGAACTGCAAAGGTTTTGGTTGTTATACTAAAAATTTTATTTATATGCATACATTTTAAGAAAAAAGAGTTTGTAACGAATATTTGCAAAAATATTTAAAAGTCAATTAAAATATTAATTGATTCAATTAAATACTTGTTTAGAAACAATTTTTATTTTAATATATATTTAATTAGATATTTAAGGTTACTAATTTTTTCTGTGTACAATCTCATAGTAGCTTTTGATGAATAAAATATTTTTTTATATTTTTCATCTGACCCTTTTTTCATCTCAAAAAATTTATTTGATCTCAAAATTTTTTTTCAGTGGTAGACAGTATGTGCAGGATACGGAAGGAGCTGCGTTCTATACTTGCTAGAATAATGTTTACAAGCCTGCGGCACTTAAACAATTTATTAAAAGGTTCAATTCAATTCAATCAATAATTTAATTTTTGCAATTATAATACACTTTTTATTATATACTACAGCGTCTTATATATTTAGAATAGTTAAAAGGAAAATTTTAATGGAGAAAGTAAAAGTTATAAGGCCGAAAATAAAATGGGCAAAATTCCAAAATACCTAAAATGCAGCAGCATAAAATAATGGAAAACGGCTTAAGAACTATTGTATTTAAGTAACTAATTACAATAACTCACCATGAGATACTAGTAATTGTCGTGATATATCACAGGGTCTAACGCCACACAAAGCCAATTCAACAATCCGTCGTCGTACGCAATCCGGTAAAGGACGGCCGTTAACAAAAACTCCACCCAATTGATTGACACCAGCTTGACCTGAAATTGAGATTAAATTAATGCAAAATAATTGGTATTTATAACAAATAATTAAACACAATAACAAAGTGTAAATTTTATTATTGAGGTGGTAACTTTTAGCACTTAAAAAATGCTTAAAATTATTGAAAAGTCGTGTAAGTTTATAATAAGCGCAACACACGACAATGACCGGTTCCTTATGTTTAAACAATAAAATTTTTAAAAGAAAATGAACGAAAAGCAACTACGGTAGTATACGGAGAGCACATATCATATAAAAATACAAAAACAATATTTTATTATCCTCAACATAACACTATGAAAAAAAAGAAGTTTTTCTAAAAGGTTCAAGTTGTTTAAGAAAAAATTTATTTTATTTTTTAAGTCGTTGGATGTTGATCATAAAAAATAATAACCGTGAAAGTATTTTTTTTTTTTTTTGTTTTAATCGTTCAACATGAACAAGCGTAGGGAAAATTGCTGAAAAAACTGTTACAGTAAAAACAATTTTGCAAAATTAAAGTTTTTTTTTTTTTTTCTTTTTAATAATAGCAAAAATTATAATAATTTAGTGAATTTTATTTAGTGGAAAAAAAGAGATCATTGTACCTTTTGAATCTTACGAATCCACCACACACGGTTTAAGATTTAAATTTATTATACCCTGCATCACTATATTACGTGGACAGGGTATAACTCAACATGATAATGTATTTAAAAATTAAATTTATTTTTAAATTATCATGTTGAGTTTAGGGTTGCCAAAAATTCACCATTGCAACAAATTTAGAAATTCCCCATGTAAAAAATTAAATTCCAAATTTATGCCAGATATAATTATTTTTAAATTTTTTTTACAAATACTTTGCAGAATTTTAAAAATTTTAGTGAAAAAAATTTTATAAAAATCTAATACTGAATTTAGACGAGTTTTAATGAAAATTTTCAGTAAACTAATAAAGTTTTCTTCACAACATAAATGCAAAATTTCTTGAATTCGATGAAAAAGCTTCATATGTTTTATGAATCTAGTTTCAATGAAACTTTTTCATGGAGTGTATGAAACTTTTAATACCCGTGTAAAAAAGTTTAGATCTGACCAGATCTTTTTGGTTCTCAATAGATATGATTGAATCTAATTAGATCCTGTACCAGATCACATCAAATATGATCAGATATGGCATATGTGATAATACCTTATGGCAAGATCTGATCAGATCTAGTGCCAAATTTGTTCAAATCTAAAGTGATCTGGACAAATGCGCCAGATATGCCTAGATCTGATCAGATCTCAAATTTGTCCCCAATTTTGAGATCTAACTAGATCTGGTAAGATCTACAAAGATCTGGCCAGATATGCCTAGATCTGATCAGATCTAATTAGATCTCAAATTTGTCCCCAATTTTGAGATCTAATTAGATCTGGTAAGATGTGCTGAGATCTGGCCAGATCTGATCTTTTTTACACGGGTAAATAAAATGAAATTTTTTGGCAATATTTTAGGAAAAATTCCATTAATTTAATGAAAAGTTTAAATGGACGTGTTCCAGTGAAACTTCATTGGTTTTATGCAAAAATTCATTAACATCATGCAGATAATTCTCTCAGTGTAGTTCATTCTTTGTCAGAAAAAGCATCATGTTATGCTAATTTAAGTTCATAATATAAACCTAATGAGCATAATATTATCCTAAATGGTGATAAAATCGTCATCAGTGATTATAATATGATCAGTAAAAATCATATTTATGATCACTAGAATCATACTATAATAGTTTTGTTTCTCCAATCATGTTTAGCTATATTATGTTGCAACAATATAAAAGAATAAAAGCAAGCATACCAAATATATTAAATAACCGGGTACCCAACATACCCGGTTATTTCATATGTATGTTTATGAATAATTTTTTGGATGCAGACACAAAGGAGTTTTCATAATTGGAAAAATCCTCAGATAGAAACCTTTTTCAACACTTTCGCTACCGAATTTTTGTTTGTCGACAGAATTAAAGAGTTTCGAAAATAAAGAGCATGCAGTTCTCTCAGTTAGTGAGAAAAAATATACAAAATGTGTCTGCATATAGGAAATTGAAAAAGTTCAATAGTTTTATAAAAAGAAGAATATATCATTCAGTTTGTAGTTCCCATTTTGCATCCGATTTCTGTATTATCTGGTATCCCTAGTTAAATGTAACAAAATTGAAAAGCCTAAACAGCCAAGATTGAAATAAATCTTTGTGTGTATTAACTACTTAGCTTAGTGGTTGTTGAATCATATGTATGTTTAAGTATTTTTATACTCGTAATTTTGGTTTATTTGATGTAATAAAATTAAATTAAAACGCTTACAATGGCGTCATTACTCACCTGTGTGCGGCATAGTGGTGGAGGCTTCGCGTTTACGTTTTTAATGAGACGTCTGTCTGTCTTCTAATCGCTGTCGTCGTATCTCTATAGCGCTGAGACTATAAAATTACAAAAGACACAAAAAGAAACAAACGCCAACTGAATGAACTGTAGTGTAGATCTTTTAACGAGCGTACCAGCAGTCAGTTGTTTAAATCAAATCTAAAGCATTCCAAAATAAAAATCAAACCAGGAAAATTGTGATCTGTAGATTTAAAAAGTATTTTGTTTACGTTGATTTTATATTTCCAAGAAATCACTGGTATTAATGGCTGAAATTAAATAGAATTTGTTAAAATAAAATCAAATGTTGATTAAAATTAAAGTTTTTGAAATAAAATTGTTAACAAAACGTTTTTTTTTTATATTTTGGAAAACAATAAGATTTTACAAAATATTCAACTGAAATATATTAACATTAAATAAACCCATTCATTGCATGTCGTTAATCCATAATATAACACTGAATTATGCAAATTTCTTATATGTCCTTTCAAAACCATAAAGCTTATGTTTTTTCTTTATAATTTTACCAACAATCAATAGTTAGACCCTTTTTTCTGTTGCACCTTTTTGTTGGAGAATTTTGTCCACCATACAAAAAAAATCTATAACATGCTAAAAATGCCAAACAGATATGCAAATTTACACCTTAAAAGCCAACCGAATTACTTCCGTTTCCGTTCCATTTCGAATACTTTATAGTGCAACGCCTGTCAACATGCATGAAAATCGTATAAATTTTATTTTATCACAAATGAAAAACTTTCTAGAATCACACACAAATTCTCAGCGTAAAAAAACTCCGTTAAGATTTCGTTTTTCAGGTTATAAATATTGTTAAAGCGAAATATGTAAAAAATTAATGCCAAAGCTTATTAATAAACCAAATTATAGAATCATAACAACAAATGAATAAGTCCTTTTTAACCAACAATAAAACAATACACCATCAATTAAGTTGTATGTACAACAACAACCCTTAATGTTCATTGAATGGAAACAAACACAAAAAACAAAAGGAATATGGTCTAACAACCAAATTACAGCTTATTAAGGTTTTTGTTGGCCACCACTTGTGGTTAAACATGTAAATTAAGTCCAATTATTATTGTTGTTGATAACATTTAATTAAGTGGATTTAAATAAAAGAAATTTAAGATAGTAAAATCAAGTTGAATGACAAGTTGAGCAATTTTGAAGATAATAAGAAAATTTTTGAGACAAAATTGTGTATAGTAGAAGGTAGATAGATACAGTAAAGGAATCGTACAAACATTTTAATACACGGATGCAATATCAGATTAGAAATACATATTTTAGCTTTTTCAAAAAATTTTGTTAAAAAATTAGTAACAAAAATCGTAATTTGAAAAATTTATATAAAATTCTTATAAAAGTTTGTAGACTTTTTACGGACTTTTTTCTATTAGTGTATAACCGAAACCGAAAAAGCAGATAGCTTTTCGTTTAAAACAATTGTATTTATACCCTACACCACTACGTGGTCAGGGCATTATAAGTTTGTGCTGATGTTTGTTACACCAAAAAATATTATAGTATACCGATCGGCTTAGAATTCTTTTTATTTCGATTTAACGATGTCCGTCTGCCCGTCCTTCCGTCCGTCTGTCCGTCCATGCATTCTTGTGCGCACTCTACAGGTCGCAAATATTAAGATATTGATTTTGGTTAAAATCGGTCCATGTTTAGACCTAGTGCCCATATAAGGGTCCCCCAAAATTGGCTTGGTTACAAACTGCAGGTCGGAAATATTAAGATATTTTAATGAAATTTGGTTCGCTGACTCACATTATAGAAAATTTTGATACAAGTCTCATTTTAACCCATTCGAATTTCTGATCCAAACACTAGTTGGCTTTTAACCAGACTGGTGTAGGGTATTGTATAGTCGGCATGCCCGACTTTAACCTTTTTACTCGTTTTTCGTTTTTCGTTTATTTTTGATTTTTAATTAATTAATTGGCAAAGTCGGTAAAATAATATTTTTTTATAAATGATTTTGACAATGTATCAAATTTGTTGGCAACTTTTTTAATATTTGTGTTTTCAAAAGAAAACGATAGGGGCGCTAGTGTATAGTGTTTGATGATTCTTGATGGTTTTTTTCTCAAGTGTGTTTTGGTGAGTTTGCCGACCAATACAAATTAGAAAATTTCTACACCTTTTGCAATTGTAATTCAGAAAATATCAATTGAAATTCAGAAAATATCAATTGAAATTCAGAATTTCAATTTGAAATTCAGAAAACATCAATTGAAATTCAGAATTTCCATTTGAAATTCAGAAAACATCAATTGAAATTCAGATTTTCCATTTGAAATTCAGAAAATATCAATTGAAATTCAGAAAATATCAATTGAAATTCAGAAATCGTCATTTGAAATTCAGAAACCGTCATTTGAAATTCAGAAAATATCAATTGAAATTCAGAAAATATCATTTGAAATTCAGAAAATGTCAATTGAAATTCAGAAAATATCATTTGAAATTCAGAAAATATCATTTGAAATTCAGAAAATGTCAATTGATGTTCAGAAAACATCAATTGAAATTCAGAAAATATCAATTGAAATTCAGAAATCGTCATTTGAAATTCAGAAAATATCAATAGAATTTCAATTGATATTTTCTGAATTTCAATTGATGTTTTCTGAATATCAGTTGATATTTTCTGAATTTCAAATGATATATTCTGAATTTCAATTGATATTTTCTGAATTTCAAATGATATTTTCTGAATTTCAATTGATATTTTCTGAATTTCAAATGATATTTTCTGAATTTCAAATGGAAATTCTGAATTTCAATTGATCTTTTCTGAATTTCAAATGGAAATTCTGAATTTCAATTGATATTTTCTGAAATACAGTTGTAAAAGGTGTAGTAAGTGTATTTTAATGTGTGTGATGAGTCATCACTGATGACGCTTACCAATACAAATATTATATGGCGCTTGTTAAGAAAGTTCTAGTAAATAACATAATATGATAAAGAGCATCTTTTAGTCAGCAAAGGAACGCAAAAGAAAGCGGAGGTATATTGGACATTAACATTTCGCAGTTAAAAATTGTTTTGAAGAAATAAAATAATGAGGTTTGTTTTATAATATAAACTATATTTATTTACGGGAATACTATTAAATATGTTATTGTTATTTCAGCCCTTTAACATTTTCATCTAAATTCTACCAGGTAGACGAAAAAAGGAACCAAATAATACAACATCCGCCGGCACACATATTGGCAAGAAAATAAAAGTGATATTTAAAGCAAATAGTGTTTCTCGATTGTGTAATTTATTCGAAAATAAAATTAACAATATTTACATGAATTTGTTTTTATTCAATTAATAACAAAAAGTGATTGTAATTTTAGCAGCATGTTTTGCTATTTCTATTAAACGAACATTCTTCTAAATTTTTGAATGTTAACTGAATTTTTTACCTGTTTTTAACCAACTAAAATTTAGCAGAATACATGTGCTGATTTCAGCTGAGTAATTTTCATTTCCATTAAAAAACATTTCTTTTTAATTACTGTATTTGAACTAACTTTTTTACCTAAAATTTAGCTCAACTAAATTTAGCAGACCATGATTCTCAACATCATTGAAATTTCTGCTGGCGCAAATTCAGGTACTATTTTCTGTTATTTTACCAGAATTTTTAACTATTTGTACGGGATTTTTTTATGAGTGTACAACAATGGTTCTTATCTCGTTTTAAAGAGCATATTTAGGGATTTAAAAAAAATTATATTTAAAAAAAAATTGAAAAATAAATTTAAATTTTATAATTTTAAAAATCTAAAAAATCAAAAACCTATTTTTTTGCTCAATTTTTTTTATATAAAACCTCTAACTGATCTTAAAAGATTCTGAAATTTTCAAGAGGGCGATTAAAAAAAAAATATGAATTTTTAAATTTTTCTATATATTTCTATTTTTAATTTGAATCTTAATACAATAATACCGTACAACACAAAAAAATATCAAGGTTCTGACAACTGATTCTGGTAAGGGGGAACAAAGAAAAAGTACACGTGTATCGGCGTTTTAAAAGTTCACATCTGGCCCTATGTTATTTTGGGGGGTTAAAGTTTCCCTCCATTTGCAAATGTTTATTTTGAATCGGCATAGGAAACGATGTGAATCTTCCATTTTAGGTATAGGATGTGTTCAGCGAAATTATGTAAAACACTACGAGGAATATTTTTGTGGAACATTTTAACCCTCTAACTCTTCAGTGAAAGGGACTTTTTGACCCCTTTTAAAAAGGGACAAAAAAGACCCGTAAGTTTAAGAGTTAGTTTTTTCTGTTAAGTTGCATTTTTATCCTTACATCTACCAGAAACTGAATTTAAATTATTATTAAAATTTTATAAACAAATTTTTTTTCCGCAAAAAAGTTATTCCGCCATAAAAGCGCGTGCTGGATTTTTTCTGTTAAGTTGCATTTTTATCTTACATCAACTAGATACTAAATTCAAATGCAGATTGCAGTAACTTAAAAATTTTAACAAAATTTGGTCCAGAGCACCATGCAAAATATATGAAATTAGCTGGTTTTACCAAATCAGTCAGTTCATATACGAAAGTACAAAATTCTCGTCTAGTTGATTTTTTGTACCTTATGTAATGTCTCGGTTTGTGTAATAAAGCTATCATTTTCTTATTGCAGACAACTTAAGAGTAGTGTGATGGCTACGAAACAATTGTATTGTCTATTATGAAAATGATTAACCCTTTTTGAAACAACAAATAAAATCTAATATGACAATATCATATTAGAATTTGGACAACAATACAATTAGAACAATATTCTAACTAAATACATGAAAATATAGAAAGTCCGAAAAAACAATTTTTGTATTTTTTAATGCAAAAATTAAAATAATTGTTGAAAGTAGAAATGATTTTATAAATTAAATTAATATTTGCCATACATTAAATTCCATACATTGATACATTTATTTAAATTTTCAAAACACTAACAACCTGTATTACTTCGTATGTTCGAAATTCCCACAGCTTTTGTTTAAAATTTCGAAAGAAAACTTATGTATGTGTTCGAAAATCATAAAACACTTTAGTGATTTATGTAAATTTTTCGATTTTGTTTATTTATATGGGCCTTTGTATAAACAAAGACAACAGAAATCTATTTTAACTTTTAATTTTTTTAATACTATTTTTTGTTTCTTTTTTATAAGTTCGAAACAAACATTAGAAAATCGGTTCCCCTTTATTGATAATTAAGTCGTTCCACAATGATCATCATTATGAATAACAAACACAAACCAAAGATCACCAACCAAGAGTTTCAAAATGAAATCAATTCGAAAACAAAAGAAAAGAAAGACAACATGTGTAGGTATTCAAATGAGACAATAAAATTTTAAATAATTTCAAAAAATTAATTTTTTTTATTTTGTATATTTGAAAACTAACGTTAGTCTTGAAATGATCAAACAAATCCGTCGGTATTTGGTGATCATGTGTGATCTCTATAGACTGGGAATTAATTTGAAAAACAGAAGCGTACATTATGGGTGTATGCGTGTGACATATTGAAAAATGAATGAGTTTATGATACAATATTGTGATATTTCCATAGTAATATTTTATGGTTATGTTTCTTCAGTTTTCTTATTTTTTATTATTTCTTTTCCCTACTAATTGATATGTCATACACTTAAAATATTACGACAGTAAAAAAACTGTCAGTAATTTTTTGGCTAATTTTTTTAAAAATTTTCAGTTGAAACAATGATTTAAGCCAAGATTTTCGTTACAAAACTAAAAATGCTCAGTATTTTAAATATTTTTGAGTGTTAATTTTCAAAAGTATTTATAACGAATTTTTAAGAACCAATCTACAAAATTTTGTAGAATTTATTTTTAAAATATAATATATTCAACTTTCCTATATAACCCGTTGAATTGCGCCACCAGTGTAGCCGAAGTTTTAAAAATGGCGCTATTTCTTCCCTCCCGATATTTGAAATACGTATATGTAAAACTAATAGAGATAGAATGAAATGGACGAAAATTTCGACTACCCCTAACTATATAAGATACTCGTGAAAATCTTATCTCTATCCAAAAAGGGACCTTGGTCGAGCCTTGGACCCTCAGAAATTTTTAATAAAAAAATTTTATTTCATAAAGTATCCCATATCTCGAAAACTGAGCAAATATTATTTTAAGCCAAAAGACAGGAATACATTTTGTTAAATTTACCTAATTTTTCTGTTTAGCCAACAGACATATTATTTTGAGTGTATACACACAAAATTTACATATTTCTTAATATGATTACAGGTGTTTAATTCAAGAGTTTTTTGAGTGTTTTTTCTTTTTATTTATTAATGAAATTAATGATTTTAAATGACAAATTTGTATGTATGTTGTTCCACATAATTAGATCGATCATGTTTTGAATTTGTATCATATTTGAAGTTTAGCCGATCAACTAAATGCTTTATTAAAATTTATAAAAACTACTGACTTCGCTTCAAATTTAAGGTTTACATACATTATATTATTTCTTCTTAGTAGAAAAACCATGACAGGTCATAACCCCATGGATATTTTACCCAAACAGAAAGTTGGGTGTATGACCGTTTAGTATACTTAAAAAAATATGTTAGTGGAAAAATCTGTCAAACGAGTTTCAAATCTATTTGACAATTTGCCTTCATCTAATACAACACATACAACACTTAAAATTCTCAGTACTTTAACTAATTTTGAGTATTAATTTTAAAAATGATTTATAACCAAGGTTGGCAACCAAAGCAAAGAACGGTATTGATATCGGTATCGGTATTGGTATCGATAGCGGTATTTCATTCGATATTACCATTGCTGAAACATCATTACCTATGCGTACCGTTATTATTAAAAAAAATTGATTTTCACAATAAAAATTATGTGTTTTTGTAAAAAACTGGACAATGTTGCCAATCCGAATTAGATATTTTTAACATAATATCAATTTATCAATACGATTTTTTAATAACAAAAGGTTTAACAGATTGTTTTTCACAATTTGTTAAATAAGTTTTGGGATTTAGCACACTTAATTCCTTTAATGCCATTATGGTTTATCCCGATAAAATTAAATTTGAAATAACGAATATTCAACTGCTTGTGCTAATTTAAACGTAATTGCCAATTATATAAAATATACGATTTTCATTTGTTGGTTATACAAAAATTGGATAGATCTGTCAAAACAACACAGTAGTATTTTAGAAGATGACAAAGCAAATTGTGGTCAATTTTTTATATTTTAAATGTAAATAAATACTTCTAGAAATTCTAAAACTTCGTCCCCTGACGATTTCGTTAGGCAAGAATGAAATTTGGATAGGGACATGCCTTCAACAGATGGTTCTTCACAATTTGTTAAATAAGTTTTGGAATTTTAGCACATTTAATTGCTTTAATGCAATTATTGTTTATCCCGAACAAAAATAAATTTGAAAAAAAGACGATAATGTTAATTTACAATTTTGGATGTATTTTATTTACACTAATTGAAAAAAGTCTGTAAAAAATTTAGTCAAAACTACTAAAAATTAGTTAAAAATTATGTTGCAGGAAGAACTGTTAAAATTAGCAGATTATTTTTCCTATAAGATAAGAACAGCCAAAATAAAACTGTTAAATATACAGAATTTTTGTTATCTTTGAGTTGAATTAATTTTTAATAGAAAATAGCAATTTAATCTGCTAAAATCAGCAAAAGTCTTTGCTAAATAAGTAGTATCCTGAAAAATTACAAACAAATTTAAAATTTTCGAAACTTTCTCAATTTTTTTTTTTTTTTTTTGAATGCAAATAAAAGTTTTGAGAACATTAGTTTATAATTTTTTAAGCAAATATTTCTGCTAATTTAACAGTATCGACTGATATTTGCATTCAACTAAATTTAGCTTAAAATTAACAAAAATTTTGTATTTGTAACAGTTTGTTTTAGCTATTTTTGTCTACGAATATTCAGCAAAATTTTCTGCAAATTTTGCAGCACAATTTATTATTTTAAATATATAGCTTAAATTCTGTAAATTTAACAGTTTTATTTTTGCTATTCTTATTTCATTAGTATTTAGCAAAAAAAAACAAATCCGCTAATATAACAGTTTCTTCTGCAGCATTATTATACCCTACACCACTATGTGGTCAGGGTATAAGTTTGTGCTGATGTTTGTAACACCAAAAAATATTGGTCCTAGACCCACCTTATAGTATACCGATCGGCTCAGAATTTTTTTTTATTTCGATTTAACGATGTCCGTCTGTCCGTTCGTCCGTCCGTCTGTCTGTCCATGCATTCTTTTGCGCAATCTACAGGTCGCAAATATTAAGATATTTTGATGAAACTTGGTACACCGAGTTATGTCGGCCCAAGGATGACGCCTATTGGTTAAAATCGGTCCATGTTTAGACCTAGTGCCCATATAAGGGTCCCCCCAAAATTATATTGTTTATACGCTGCAGGTCGCAAATATTAAGATACTTTGATGAAATTTGGTACACCGACGTATATCAGCCCAAGGACGAAGCCTATTGATTTTGGTGAACATCGGTCTATGTTTAGACCTAGTGCCCATATAAGGGTCCCCCCAAAATTATATTGTTTATACGCTGCAGTTCGCAAATATTAAGATATTTTGATGAAATTTGGTACACAGACCTATTTTAGCCCAAGAACGAAGCCTATTGATTTTGGTGAACATCGGTCCATGTTTAGACCTAGTGCCCATATAAGGGTCCCCCCAAAATTGGCTTGGTTACAAACTGCAGATCGCAAATATTAAGATATTTTAATGAAATTTGGTGCGCTGACTCACATTATAGAAAATTTTGACACAAGTCCCATTTTAACCCATTCGAATTTCGAATCCAAACATTAGTTGGCTTTTACCCAGACTGGTGTAGGGTATTGTATAGTCGGCATGCCCGACTTTAACCTTTTTACTCGTTTTTAACTAATTTGTGGTTGCTTTTTCGGCTATTTTTACAGATTTATTTCTATTAGTGCAACCGCCGCATAGGACAATCGTAATTAATATTAGAATTAATTACTAAAGAATTATTCTAAAGCTCATTTGAATTTAAGCTTGTCTAGGCAAAAGTTGCACTGGTCAAAATTTTTTGTAAATCCGATACACAATTAAAAAGTAGTGAGTATATTTTTAATCTGCTCCGCGGGTTTTGATACTGTTTTGAATTGTATCGAATTTCTTTAAACATTATATTTTTTTTTTTAGTTAGAAAATATTTATTTCGCGTGAATAGGATTATGCTATACCTATCAGTGTTGTTAACTTTATTTTAAAATCGCTAAAAACAAATAAAAATTTTTTCATGTCTAAGGCACTGTCATGGTAAGTCTGGCGACCATTTGTGGATAAAAATAACGCAAGATTTAAATAAATTTTATAGGATTTCCAAAATATACAGTTTGTATAAACAAGTGACAAAATAAAAATAGACGTTACGTTAAAATTCTGCAAAATTTTATGAAATATCTCCTCCTATTTCGGGCTGAATTTATCCACTATTTTGATTAAAAAAAAAATGAAGGCAACAAGAATAAAATTAGAAAAAAATTTAATGTCCCTATTATATTTCACATAAGACATTACACTCAAACAGCTGTCACCTATACAAGCTTAAGTTCTAGAAATAGACTTAATTGCGTTTAATGGAGCTTAGTTAGGAAGGAATATTCATTCAACATCCAATCTTTGGATTTTTTAGCGATTTTTGAGATCGTTACATTGTGATATTGTATCTCTACAAAATATAAGTTCTTTATCTGCTTTCTTTATATCGCCAATAAGTTCCCTCAGATTTCGAAAAAATTCAGATATGTAATAGAGGGTATAAAATTATAAAAAAAACTTACGGTAATAACTAGGGCAAGGAATTTCATGCACTTAAAAATGGAAAATATGCGCCTAAAATATGTGGCTAAAAAAGAAAATTATGCATTAAAAATATAAGAAACTAATATTTTTGCAAAAATAATGCATTTTAATACTTCAAAATATATTTAAGTTAATTATTTTGCAAACACACACAGAACTCGAAGATTTCCCAAAGGTCAATAAGGTTTTCAAGAATGTTTATTTTGATTGAATCAAAATATGAAAACGTATAAATTTTTTATATTTTTTTACAAAATAAAAAATGCTCCTAAAAATTTAAAATATGCACAAATATGATTTAAAAAGCACAAAATATGCATTAAAAAGGCACGAAATATGCATTTAAAGTCAAGATATACAAAAATATGCATTTTTCACAAAATATGCAAAAATATGCAACTACAAATCGATGCCATTTTGTTCTATATTTGATAATTCGGATAAATATATATGCCATATTAGTTTTGGACTATCGAGAAAAAACATCCATTTGCATGGAATTCCTTGCCCTAGTAATAACCATATCAGCCCAGTTTTATATTTAGTTGGTTCAAAACTTTTATGTTTTAAAACTTTTTAATATTTTAAATACACCTATAGATGAAACTTTAATTTGTATAAATTTCCTTGAAACAAACATAAAAAATCTAAAAATATTTTTTAATCATAAAACTTGTAGTCGCACCTAAAATCTAAACTAAATTCAGGTATCCATATTTTTATGAAATTTAAAAAAGTTTACAAACATTTTTCAAAGAAATTTTAAACCCTTCAGTCAATTTGTATTTAGTTTAGAACATAAATATATAGCCACCTAGCACAGGGCCTTAATACTTTATTTAAGGAGGGTATCGACTCTAGGAAAAATTTTGTTTTCGAATTTTTTTTATATTTTATTTCAATAAAAAATTCAAAGAAATTAAATTTTCACATGTTTTTTTGTAAAATATGTTTTAGTCCCAAAGTAGTACTCTATGTGGTAAATTTATGTGTAACACTTTTTGTTTGCATTTTTATTAACTTATTTTTATTAAAAATCGTATATCTTATAACAGGGCATAATAAAAAGATAAAAACTGCATCAAAAGATGTAATAATTGCCCGCAGTTTTGAAAGAAAGCCAATGACGATTCCTTGAGGGATGTTGAAGACACGTCATATGGGGCAGGTGCTGATGGCTTAATATAAGTTATGAAAGTAATCAATAGTAATCAAAAAATACGAAATAAATTAAAAAATATACAAAATTATATCATTTTTACAAAATAATATAAATAGCATTATGTATAATAATATATCTACTATCGTTTTTAAGACTCTTAGATTTAATATATCAAATACCCATTAACCGACTCGTCCCAAATTTGGTGGACATATAGTAAGCTAGGAGATATAACTTTTCTTCATTCACAATTTTTTTAAATTTAGCTGTTTTCTTAGTTTAAAATTAACTTTAGACTTCAAACACTTTCTCACAACCATGAGTTCAAAATCGGCTGCCACTGTACAGCCAAGGTGGGTTAACCGATTTCGATCCGGTTTTTTCTTTCGTAGTCAACGAAAAACTGTAGTCCTTATCGTGGCCCTTTTTTTGAATTTCGGTCAAATAAATTTTATATTCCCAAGTAAAATTATATTTTCTTGCCTTTTTTGGAATTTTGAAGTTTGTGTGGCAACTTTGTTAAAAAAAAATTAAAAAAATAAAAAGCGGGCCACGGTAAGGACTAGAGAATTTATCTGGTATTAAGAATCACTTTACATTTTTGTTTTCCAATAATTAATGAAGGCTGTACAGTGGCAGCCGATTTTGCCTTTTTTTTAAAGGCTAATAATGAACCCTGGCGATTTTGGATGGAGAAATTTAAAACTAATATTTTTTGAAAATACTACAATATCACATATAAAATAATATAGTAAAAATATTGTTATTTGAATTTTTGACAACCCTTTAAATATGCCCCTTAAAATTCTGTTGTTACAGTATTTAACCCCCTTAATTATTTAGATCCGATAAGATTTGTCAACTGTTTAGTAATTCAAAATATATTTTTTCATTTAGAGATTTAGCATCAATTTTTTTCCTTTAAGTTAACAAAAATAAACCATAAAATCACTTAGGCTTGAAAGAATCGGCTATCTGATAGTCGGCAGAAAATCCCCTGAAAAACAAATTTAAACGTGGCAAAACCAATAAATAGGTGGTCTGGAAGTACATTTTCCAAAATAAAATTAAAAAAAGTTAATATGTACTTTTTTTTGGCCGACGAGAGCTAATGGGACGTATTATAATTGCTGGCTGAAAACAAAAATGAATGGTTGTGCTAAAAAGCTAGCACTGGCATAAAGTTTATTGGAACTGATATGCCAGCACGCGGCAGCGTTTGGAAACAAAAAAAATGGTCTTCTTTAAGACACACTTGGGAATTTTTCATTGGCATTGAAATTTAATTGGCATTACTTGATCTCAATGCCAATACCAAAAAATTTCATACCATTTAATGCCAATGAAATTTTTTTCAATTGGCATTGATTGAAACAATGGTAATGAAATGTACATTTGTCTTATAAAGAGGAAATTAAGAGAAGAATGTAAAATTTTATAGCTATAAACATTAAAAATATTCACTATTTTATTAAGTTGTATCAAGTAGACTGTTGTTCACTCTTCTTTAACACCGGTCAGACTAGATGGATCAGCTTCTAGTAATGTAAACTTGACGAAATAGCGTATATAAGATAAAAAATACGCGCATTTTTAATTTTTTTTCTTAATTTGTTCTTTTATCAAAACATGAAAACAAATGCTTTTTTCGTCAATTAAAATTGGGCATTTAGGCATTGAACAATGCCAATTGAAAAAAATTTCATTGGCATTGATCAATTGTAATGCCCAAAAATTTCATTGGCATTGGTCATAATGGCATTGGTTGTAATGCCAATGAAATCATCAATTAATTAGTCCATTCAATTAACTAGTCCCAAGTATGCTTTAAGATCAACTTTTTTTCATAAAAAAAAATCTATTTTAAAAAACAAAAAATTTTTTAAATTAAAAAAAGCTCAAAAAAATGTTTGCCTACAACGGATTGGAACTCGGAACTTTCGGACTACACAATTTTTTTATTACTGGATAACCACTGGTTGGAAACATTGGCATGGCACTCTAACCCAATTCTTTGCCAGTTTTTTATAAATCACTGAAATTTTTGTAAAACAAATACTTGCAAAACGTTTTTTCAAACGCTATCAAAGCGTCCCAAATTAGTGTTCTGTCAGTAATTTATTTGAACACCGCGGTTACCCAGAGGTATGCCAGTGCTTGATTTTTTGTACCACTGGCAATTTCTAACTGGATAAATACCTTTTTCGCCTTTTTAACGGCATATACCTTCGCTCTAACTGTTATTTGCAATTCTACCTACAAACTTTTTTGAGTATACATGTCTAGGAAGAAGGTTTTTAAAACTTTGCCACAAAAAAATATAAAAAATCGGGACAATAAAATTGCCCAATACTAAGGGTCATTCTCTTGCCTTATCTAATCTCAAAATCAGATAATGAAAAAATCTTATTGTTTTCAGATGCATTTGCCGAGGGTTTTTTTTTTTAATTATATAATATATTGAGATAGATGCTGAAGATTAAATACTTACATGATTTAGAAGAAGAGTATATCCTTTTTATTTTCGATATGTTCTTTATTATTTTTTTCGAATTATGTTCACTTTGTTATTTTCTTTATAAACTAAATCGATTACTAAACAATTATGTTTTGTTTTTAATTCTTTGCAACACTTTATCGAATTAACGTATTATGTTTCCTATGCTTATTTATCAATATTTTTTATAATTTTTAAAATCACATAACACACCTTAACACTAGTTAGTCCATATAATAACAAATAGCGGTTTTAATTTATTTCAAACTGCCTTTAAAACTTAAAAGAAGCAACACATATTAAACGGCGTTAAAAGAAAACTACGCGCTAATATCACTCAAACGGTCAGAGTTAAACAGTTAACTGTGCTAATGTGTCCACAACTCACTAACTTATGATACGCGACTACTGTGGTTTCTTAATTCACTGCCTTTTTGTTTTGTTTTTGGTGTTTGGTATACATATAGAGTAGCAAACACTACTGTAACCACCGACCGTTGCAAGACTCGCGAGCAAGCTAACAACGTATAAATGTAAAAAAGCCGTAACGCCACCAAAAAAAAAAAAACGAAAACAGAATAAAAGTAACGTATAGAACGAACAAACTCACATCCAATACCACCACCATTCTTCCAACCATCCATCCATCCATCTATCCACACATCCCCATACAATGACAGTTAAAACATTGATCGATCGATTCTTCACTGAAGGTGGAACAATAGCGCAACAAACAGGCTACGGCTTTTCTTACTTTATTTTTGTTTTTTTTTTGCTTTGGTCTCATCACTGTATGCGTTACATTTGAAAGGGCGGAAGCGGAAAACCAGTTCCATCACTACCACCACATCAAAGCGTTTCATATTAAAGCTAAACCAGTTTTCTACCAACCACATTTAAGGGTACTTTTGTTTATTAAAGGCCAACAAACGCCATATACAATTAAGAGCTTGCTTTTGATTGGTTTAAATTGTGTTGTGTGTCTCGTTTGCACTCATACATTAGATACAGGCAACAGTAAAGCAAGAGATGTTAGTTGTTGGATGATGACTACAGTACAGTGGGTTCGAAAATTGAAAGTTACTAATTTTAAAAAAATAACCGCTTTTATTACAGATTTTAAAATTTGATAGAAGACAAGAGCTTTCTTAAATAAGAAACATTTACTCCCTGTAAAAGTATACGAAATGGTAACAAAATGGTGTCTCAACATCATTTACATTTTGTGTCATACACAATTTCTTTCAAATGTTTTGTTAATTTCTCAAACATTCAGTTTATTAAATGCAACTTTAGGCATTTGGAGAAAAAATTATTGTTTCAAATAACAAAACATTACCCCGCTCCCAAAATCAAAGAAAATCATACGTTAACGTACAAAACCAAAGAGTATAATGTAGCTCCAAACAGAAACATACTCAAACCAATACTAATGTACTCATAAAAACCAAAAATTTACATCAAACATCATTATTTGCGCTTTTTGTATGACTCAAACATCAATTGTAATCACACTCAACCAAAAAAGTCTCTAATGGCTATTGAAAATTTTGCTGTTAATACGAAAAATTTAATTGTTTTGAGCCCAGCGGTATTTTTTGCTAATTTTAGCAACACATGTCTGCTGATTTTTAGTACAACAAAATTAATAGAAAAAAATTAGTAATCGCTACTAAATTTTAGTAAAATTGTTGTAAACTGCAATTCAAAATCGATTTGCTAAAATCAGTTGAAAAACTAACTAAATATCAATAATTTTAGTACAATGAAATTAGTATAAATAATTAGTTGCAGCTACTAAATTTCAGTAAATTTTTGTAAACTGTAATTTAAAATCAATCTGCTGAAATTAGCAAAAAAGTGTACTAAAAAATAAACAAACTGTAAAATCTAAAAAAAATTAATAAAAAAATATTTTTTCTTTTGATTGTAACAAGCGTATAATTATTTCATCGTACTTGAAATTTGGAGTCAAAATTGCAAACGGTTCTCTAGTTATTGCCGTTTTATGCATTGGAGATGCAATAAAATTTTCTGGGTGTTATTTCTAAACTAAGAATATATCAATAGTAACAAAACAAGAATTGTAAAAAATAAAAAAAAAAATATTTTTAAATTTTTATTATATATATATATATATATTTATATTTTTCTGCTAAATTTAGCACTCGGTTTTGAAAAATTAGTAAAATGTTTTGCTGAAATCAGCAGCGAAAATTAGTAAAAAAAATCCGTAATTTGTAATAAGAGAATAGAAAAAATGATTACTAAAAATAAAAATTGTACTAATAATCAGTATAAAAATAGTATAGTGCGATTGGAAACTGTTTACAAATTTTTTTAAAAACTTTTTTATCTGAGTGTAACACAAAATGCAATTTCAGAGATTCTTTAGATTTTTAAAATGAACTTAAATATTTCCCGATGTTATTATAGACAAATGAGTGGTAACTTTATGTGGAATTCAAATCCATAAAAAAACGAGTAAAAAGGTTAAAGTCGGCCATGCCGACTATACAATACCCTGCACCAGTCTGGTTAAAAGCCAACTAATATTTGGATCCGAAATTCGAATGGGTGAAAATGGGACTTGTGTCAAAATTTTCTATAAAATTATAAAAGAAGAGAAAATCGTAAATATAGCCCATATGGGCGATAGGTCCAAATATGGACCGATTCTCTCTAGAATCTATCGGCTTTGCGAACTGCAACTTGTAACCAAGCCAATTTTTGGGGGGACCCTTATATGGGTACTAGGTCTAAACATGGACCGGTGTTAACCAAAATCAATAGGCTTCTTCCTTGGGCTGATATAGGTCGGTGTACCAAATTTCATCAAAATATCTTAATATTTGCGACCTGCAGCGTATAAACAATATAATTTTGGGGGGACCCTTATATGGGCACTAGGTCTAACCATGGACCGCTGTTAACCAAAATCAATAGGCTTCGTCCTTGGGCTGATATAGGTCGGTGTACTAAATTTCATCAAAATATCTTAATATTTGCGACCTGCAGCGTATAAACAATATAATTTTGGGGGGGGGGGGGCCCTTATATGGACACTAGGTCTAAACATAGACCGATTTTAACCCAAATCAATAGGCTTCGTCCTTGGGCCGACATAAGTCGGTGTACCAAGTTTCATCAAAATATCTTAATATTTGCGACCTGTAGAGTGCGCACAAGAATACATGGACAAACGGACGGACGGACGGAGGGACGGACGGACGGACGGACTGACGGACATCGTTAAATCGAAATAAAAAAAAATTCTGAGCCGATCGGTATACGGTGGGTCTAGGACCAATATTTTTTGGTGTTACAAACATCAGCACAAACTTATAATACCCTGACCACGTAGTGGTGCAGGGTATAATTAAGGTACTTCTTCACAATATTGACCCGTAAAATATTTTTCCCGGGTTCGGGAGATAAAATATAAAAAGAAAGAACGACTATCAACAAAAAGTTTTTAAGCTCAAATGCAGGCATCGGACCTATATTGGAATCGGACCTATATTGGTAAAGCCAAATTTTTTACAGTTTACGCAAATTGAAAACCAATAAGCTGAAATATATTTTTTATAAAATGCCTATGGTGAAAGGCCAGTAAAATTACATTTGAAAGTATTTTCTAGTTAAAACTTAATGTGCTGTGTGCTCTTATTTAAACATTTGTGCGTTCCCGATCAAAAAAGCATTATATCTAGCACTTGTAGTCATATCTCATTTGATATAGATCGACATTTAATCTTATCCAAGTTCATTTCAAAATTGGGGTATCCAGTAATATCCAATCAGATCCCTCAAATATATTACAGCATTAAATTAGATCCAAATATATCTCAAAATTGGGAGATCCAATAATATAAAATTGAGATCCTGATAGATCCCAAAATATCCTATGCGATTAATTTAGATCCAATTAGATGCAAACGGATAAGCTAATTTTGGCAGATCGAATTGGATAATTTGAGATCATAATTTATCCTATGATATATTTGGAATTATTTAAATTTTAATAAAATTTAAAAAATAAAAAAAAAATATTTATTATTTAAAAAATATTTATTTCATTAAAAAATAAACAAAAAAAAATGTCATTGGCAGGATTTGAACCCAGGTTGCTGGCGTTGTAGTCGGCCACTTAACTCTCTCAGCCACACACTGCTTTACAAAATTATATTATATGAGACAACATTGTTCGTGCTACTGAGTTATATATAATTATATAAATATCTCTATATATAAAAGAATAACGTGACTGACTGACTGACTGACTGACTGACTGACTGACTCAACATCGCCCAGCCCAAACCGCTGAAGCTAGGAAGTTGAAATTTGTTATGTAGGTTCCTCTTTCGGGGTAGACGTCCACTAAGACGGGATTTTTGGAAATTCCTACCGGAACGGGCAAAAAGGGGGAAAGTGTCCCCCTTGACGGCCTGCCAAAACCCCTTTGGCTAGAAAGCTGAAATTTAAGATATGTGTTCCTTGGAGTAGGGGCTAACTTTTCTGGAAAGTACTTTCTAGAATTTTGGACAGGGACGTTGTAAAAATGGGGGTTAAAAAGGGGAAAAAGGCCCCCCTTGACGGCCTGCCCAAACCGCTGGAGGTAAGAAGTGTAAATTTGGTATAAAGGTTCCTCCACTATCGTAGACATCCACCAAGACGGGAGTTTTGGAAATTTTTACAGGGACGGGCAAAACGGGGAAAAAGTCTCCCCCTTGACGGCCTGCTCAAACTGCTGGAGCTATGAAGTTGAAATTTGGTATGTAGGTTCCTCGACCGGTGTAGACGTCCGTTGAGACGGCATTTTTGGAAATTCTTATCGGGAGGGGCAAAAAGGGGACAAAAAAAGTACCTTTTTCCAAAAAAGTACCTTTTCCCAAAAAAAGTACCTTTTCCCAAAAAAGTACCTTTTTCCAAAAAAGTACCTTTTTCCAAAAAAAGTACCTTTTTCCAAAAAAAGTACCTTTTTCCAAAAAAAGTACCTTTTTCCAAAAAAAGTACCCTTTTCCAAAAAAAAGTACCTTTTTCCAAAAAAAGTACCTTTTTCCAAAAAAAGTACCTTTTTCCAAAAAAAGTACCTTTTTCCAAAAAAAGTACCTTTTTTCAAAAAAAGTACCTTTTTCCAAAAAAAGTACCTTTTTCCAAAAAAAGTACCTTTTTCCAAAAAAAGTACCTTTTTCCAAAAAAAAGTACCTTTTTCCAAAAAAAGTACCTTTTTCCAAAAAAAGTACCTTTTTCCAAAAAAAGTACCTTTTTCCAAAAAAAAGTACCTTTTTCCAAAAAAAGTACCTTTTTCCAAAAAAAGTACCTTTTTCCAAAAAAAAGTACCCTTTTCCAAAAAAAAGTACCTTTTTCCAAAAAAAGTACCTTTTTCCAAAAAAAGTACCTTTTTCCAAAAAAAGTACCTTTTTCCAAAAAAAGTACCTTTTTCCAAAAAAAGTACCTTTTTCCAAAAAAAGTACCTTTTTCCAAAAAAGTACCTTTTTCCAAAAAAAGTACCTTTTTCCAAAAAAAGTACCTTTTTCCAAAAAAAAGTACCTTTTTCCAAAAAAAGTACCTTTTTCCAAAAAAAGTACCTTTTTTCAAAAGAAGTACCTTTTTCCAAAAAAAGTACCTTTTTCCAAAAAAAAGTACCTTTTCCCGAAAAAAGTACCTTTTTCCAAAAAAGTACCTTTTACTTTTTTTTAGAAAAAGGTACTTTTTTTGGAAAAAGGTACTTTTTTTGGAAAAACGTACTTTTTTTGAAAAAAGGTACTTTTTTTGGGAAAAGGTACTTTTTTTGGAAAAGGGTATTTTTTTTTGGAAAAAGGTACTTTTTTTGGAAAAAGGTACTTTTTTGGAAAAAGGTACTTTTTTTAGAAAAAGGTACTTTTTTTAGAAAAAGGTACTTTTTTTGGGAAAAGGTACTCTTTTTTGGAAAAGGTACTTTTTTTGAATAAGTTATTTTTTTGGAAAAATGTATGTTTTTTGGGAAAAGGTACTTTTTTTGGAAAAAGGTACTTTTTTTGGAAAAAGGAATTTTTTTTGGAAAAAGGTCCTTTTTTTGGAAAAAGGTACTTTTTTTGGAAAAAAAGTACATTTTCCCAAAAAAAGTACCTTTTTCTAAAAAAATTTTCCTTTTTCCAAAAAACATACATTTTTTCAAAAAAATACCTTTTTCAAAAAAAGTACCTTTTTCCAAAAAAGTACCTTTTTCCAAAAAAGTACCTTTTCCAAAAAAAGTACCTTTTCCCAAAAAAAAGTACCTTTTTCTAAAAAATGTTCCTTTTCCAAAAGAAGAACCTTTTCCAAAAAAAGTACCTTTTTCCAAAAAACATACATTTTTCCAAAAAAACACCTTATTAAAAAAAATACCTTTTCCAAAAAAAGTACCTTTTCCCGAATTTTCTAAAAAAATGTTCCTTTTCCAAAAGAAGTACCTTTTCCAAAAAAAGTACCTTTTTCCAAAACACATACATTTTTCCAAAAAAAACACCTTATTAAAAAAAATACCTTTTCCAAAAAAAGTACAAATAAAGTACTTTGTAAAAACAAAGTATCTTTTTCCAAAAAATTTCGTTTTTCCAAAAAGTACCATTTAAAATAATATATAATTTCAAAAAAACTACTTTTTTCCCTCCCCCACGGATATCTCCACTAAAACAAGGTTTCTTGATATTCGGCATAGACGTGCGCTAAGACGGGATTTTTGGAAATTCCTACCGGAACGGGCAAAAAGGGGAAAAGTCTCCACATAAACAGTTTCACAAATTGGAAAAGTGCCTGCCCAAACCACTGGAGGTAAGAAGTTGAAATTTGGTATAAAGGTTCCTCCACTGTAGTAGACATCGACTAAGTTTGTATTTTTGGAATTCCCTACAGGATATCCCAAAAGGAAACTCGGTATGTGAGTTCCTCCTTCTGTGTAGGCGTCCGCTTAGACGGAATTTTTGAAATTCCTATCGGGAGGGGAAATAAGGTAAAAGTCTCCTCCTGACGGCTTGCCCAATCCCTTTTGGCCAACCTAAAATTTTAAATATGTATTCCTTGGAGTAGGACTAACTCACCGGCAACGTAATTTTTCTATTTTGGAACAGCAACATAGTAAAAATGGTGGTTGAAAGGGAAAAATGTCCCCAATTACGGCCTGCCCAAACCGCTTAGGCAATGCAGTTGAAATTTGGTATGAATGTTCCTCATCCATCGCAGATAGCCGCGAAGATGGAATTTTTGTAAATTCCTAAAGGGAGGGGCAAAAAGAAGAAAAGCCTCACCTTGGGGGCCGGTAAAAACCCCTTCGGCTAGAAACCTGAAGATTAAAATGTGGGTCCCTGGAGTAAGGGCTAACTTATTAGAAAGATACTTTTTTGAATTTTGGACAGGGTCGTTATAAAATGGGGGCTCAAAAAGGGAAAGTTGCCCCTTAACGACCTGTCCAAACTGCTGCAACTAGGAAGCTGAAATTCGGTACTTAGGTTCCTCTTCCAGCCTAATTCCAACCGGGAGGGACAAAAAAAGAAAAAGTGTCCCCCTTGACAGCCTGCTCAAACTGCTGGAACTAGGAAGCTGAAATTCCCTGTTGATGGATTTTCGGAAATTCCTACCGAGAGGGGCACAAATAGTAAAAGTTGGCTAGAAACCTGAAATGTAAAACATATGTTACTTGGAGTATGGGCTCACTTACCGGGAAGGTGCTTTTTGGACAGGGACATTGCAAAAATGGGGATTAATGAAGCGAAAAGTGCCGCTTAAAGGCCTGCCCAAACCGCTGGAGGTAGGAAGTTGAAATTTGGTATTAAAGTTCCCCCTCTATTGTAGACATCCGCTAAGATGAGATTTTTGGAAATTTCTACAGGTAGGGTCAAAAACAGGAAAAGTCTCCCCCTTAACGGCCTGGCCAAACTGCTGGAACAAGGGATCTTAAATTCGGTATTTGGGTTCCTTCTCCACCGTTGACGTCCCCTAAGATGGTATTTTTGGAAATTCATACCGGGAGGCGTAAAAAGGGAAAAAACTTCCCCCTTGACGGCCTGGCCAAACTGCTGGATATAGAGACCTAAAATTATGTATGTAGTAGGTTCCTCCTCCAACGCAGACGTCCTCTAATACGGAATTTTTGGAAATTCCTACCGGGAGGGGTAAAAACGGAATAATTCTCCCCCTTGATGGCCTAACCGAACCCTTCGGCTAGAAATCTGTAATATATACTATGTTTTCCTTGGAGTATGGGCTAACTTATCGACAAGGCATTTCTAGGACTTTGGACAGGAACGTGGTAAAAATCGTGGTTCAAAAGGGGAAAATTACCCCCCCCCCCTTAACGTCTGCGTCTTTAGCTAGAAACCTAAAATTTAAAGAACAAGTGTATATGAAACACTAAAATTAAGAAACTAAATAGGAAACGCGTGGAATGAAACACTACACAAGTGAAATGAAATAGATATAAACGTTGAACGAGTAGAATTGAAATTATAGAGAATGCAAATGGATTGGAAGAGGGAATTACCTGTTCAAACACTATCCACGGAATATGAAACTTATGTAGCATTGAAACTTACTCTCCAAAAAGTTAAACAAATTTTCTAAAAGAGAAAAAACCTTAGAAAAGGAATGGAACTTATATATTCCGATATTTAAACTTCATGTAACGAAGCACCGGTGGAAGAAACCGACGCAGTAAATTTTCCAACTGAATTTGTGAATTTACTTGAATTGCCAGGTCTACCTTTACATAAACTGGAATTAAAAAAAAAAAAAACTTTAAGACCCGCTATTTTTAATATTATAAAATGCTTTCCAACCCTGCTTTACGTTATTTATTTTCATTCAAAACACAAATGAACAAAACTACTTACGGGTCTATCTACCTAAGTTCGCACTTTACCAAATTATCTTAACATACACACGAATATTGCAATTTATTATGGATTCATTACTAACAATCCACTTTCATGAGAAAAAGTGATCAAATATTTATTTATTTTAAACCCATTGTTGTGCAGAATTATTTATTTGTGGTGGCTGGGTGAAGGCTTTAAATAAAAAAACTTTAAATAAAAAAACGAATTTAATAAAAATTTGGGGGGCGCAGCCCCCCGGGGGGGAGGGCGCAGCCCCCCCCCCTTGACCTTTAAGGCACGCTAACAACGTAGCGGGCTGCGCCCGCTAGTATAAATATATATAAATTAATAACATTCTTGAAAAAAAAACAAAAATTAAAAATCTTGAATTTTGTGAATTCACGGAATTTTTTGGTGAAGAAGATGAAAAAAATGTTTGTTGAAGGATCTAGGCACCGATTTATATGGGTCAAAAATCTAAATATCTACAGTCTGTATTTGCGAAATTAATAATGGGATAAGAAAAATATACATGTTGTTGAAAAGGTAATATCTTTTAAATAAGGTATGACATGTATAAGCTTAGCAATCCTTTGGCAAAAATACTCTTATCTAACACTTTTTCACAAGTTCTTTTGTTGGTATTAAAAAAAAAAGTAGGAGAAATTTTTATATATTCATATATGATTTTTATACAATCATTTATGATTTTATACAATTATAAATTGTCGAGTATTGTGAAACATATATTTTTATATGATTATATCAAAAGATATTTAATTATATAAAATTATATTAACCAGATCCACCATTTTTCGGATCAGATAATATATTTTTTATATAATTACATTAACCCATACATGATTTGATCCGGAAAATGGTGGATCTGGTTAATATAATTTTATATAATTAAATATCTTTTGATATAATCATATAAAAATATATGTTTCACAATACTCGACAAGTTATAATTGTATAAAATCATAAATGATTATATAAAAATCATATCTGATTATATAAAAATCATTTTTACTAGGGTAACTAAACAAATTGAGTTAAAAAAAGTAAAAAAAAAAAAAATTGTTTGTGCCCGAGCTGGGATTCGATAATAGTACCTCAGTCACATATATAATTATGTGTGGGGTTATATATGACAATATATAATTACATATTAAAATATTATTAATCCCAAGTTGCAGTAAACAAAACTTTCAGGTGCTGTTGGCAGAAAATGGGTTAATTTTTTTAAGATCTGTTAAAAGAATATTTACAAGTAAATTAAATTGAGTTAAAAAAGTAAAAAAAATTTTTTTTTTGTGCACGAGCTGGGTTTCGATAGTAGGGTCTCTCAGGTAATATGTGACTATATATAAGTATATATTAAACACATAGGAAATATTACTGACGTGAGACCATATATAGTCATATCTCAAATTATATTCCCAAGTAAAAAAAAAATATATGGAGCCATATGAAGTTATATTTAATTATATATAATCTTTTATGTAATTAGATATAATTATATCCGAAAAATGAGAACGTCTTATTGTATCATATTGTATACAATTGTATACAATTTGGTACAATTTGATACAATTTTATGCAATTCGATACAATTGTACCCGAATTTTTTCCTCATCCAATTACATCAAATTATATCTTTTTGTATAAAATTATATAAAATGTTATAAAAGTGGACATAGTTTGATACAATTATATCTAAATATTAACCTTATACTTTTTATCATATTATATAGGACCATATGTAACAATATACAAAAATTATTTTTTTAAATAAAAAAAATTCAATTACTTGTAATTGTTCTTTTTTGAATTGCAATTACAAATAATATGTAATTGTAGATGAGTTTTTTTCAATTACAATTACATGTAATTGTGTAATTGCATGTGTAATTAATTACAACATGTAATGATTAACCCCAGGTCTGCTGGAGATCTTATAATTTCGATAAATCTTCCATTACTTTTATCCAGATTTATCATGACAGTGCAATAAACATGAAAAAATTTTTCTTTTAATTTAGTAATTTTAAAATAAAGTGAACAACACTGATTTTAAAGTTAATAGGATTATGACATATAACCAAGATATAAGAAATCAGTCAAGTGTACGTTATAGTATAGAGAATTTCGTATTAAAGCTTCAGTGTTGTTAATGTTATGGGTGCGTAAGCCATTTTTGACTCATGCTCCTAAACAAAAACAAATTACTCACGCACGAGCATTTCGTTTCTTACTCAGCACACATGAGTATATTAAAAACTTACAATCAGAAAATTCTCACGCAAAACAGTAAAAATTACTAAAACCATATGATGCAAAAAATAAACTCACACACGAATCATGCACGGGTTATTCTTACTCACGCTCACGCACGAATCACTTAAATATAGTAATTATTACTCATGATCACATGTGAATAACGTGACTCACGAACATTTCGTGTCACGCGCCAATCCCTAGTAATTACTAAATCTAAAAGTAGTTCAAAATCATTGATAACATGGAACCAAATATAATATAATACGATTTTATATGGACCTTATATATTTTTATATAAAATCACTTTGAAAAAATTGCCTATGTGGGATGATATATATTTATATATGATTTTATAAAGAACGTTATAAGTTATATATGGGTTCATATTCGTCAATATATAATCATAACTAACACAAACTATAAAATATTTCTTATATGGATCCACATAGTTTTATATTATTATGTATAGTGTCATACTAAATTATATATAAACGTATATGTAATTATATCTGTAATATGTTACTTTATGTACTTATATATAGCACATGCAATTATATGTAGGCCAGTATGTAATAATATAAAATTACATATGTCTCCATATTAAAACCTTTGAGGAAAAAATATCTAATATATGACTATATAAAAGTATATATGCTTGAATTTAAAAGCATATGTGGCCATATGTAACTATAAGTTACTATATGCAATTACATAAAATAATATATGATTATTTAAAAAATTTTTTACTCGGGTTGTTAATCTTGCACTATATAGGGAATCATATGTAATTATATCTTATAGCATTTAATATAATATATAATCATATATAAAAATATTATACACCATACAACCAACAAATTTTTATAAGAGGGCATACATTATTATATCTCAGAATATATGGCTTATATGCCACCATATGTTATCATATATTATGTTATATATGATCATTTATAATTATATACGACAATATATCTGTCATATCGGCTCCATGAAATAACCCCCCACAAAATAACTCCCCAAAATGAAAATGTAATAAATCCCCAAACTTTTGTACAGAAAACAACAACAACGGTAATTGGGGAATTATTTAGTTTTTTTGGGGATTTATTTCGTATTTTAATTGGGGACTTATTTCATCATGAAATAAATGCCCAAATTTTAAAAATGAAATAAATCCCCAAATATTATTTTGGGGAGTTATTTAATTTTCACTAAAATAAAAATTCTTTTCAAATTTCAAGCTAAAAATATATAGAATTACTACGTAGAAACGTAGAACAAACAGATTTATTAAAAAATTAGTGTATTCAAACATAATTTAATATAATTTAATGAGTGTAGAAAAAATACAAATTAATAATTTTTGTGATAATTTATATTTAACGACTGAAGAGTTTTTTTTTTCATTTTTTTATTTTATTATTTATTTTACCGATTGCGCTCCAAAAATGTATAGCCAACGATTTAATAGTTTTGGCATGGTTCTGATAGAGAATTTTTTATTTCCAACCGATTTACACTCAAACAAAATTTTTTCTCTACCAAAACCATGCCAAAACTATTAAATCGTTGGCTATAAATTATTGAATCAAACAATGTATATAGTTTTTTTCCAAATGGTTTACAATCAATCAAAATTTTTTCCGTATCAAAACCATACCAAAAATATTATTTGGCTACACATTGTTAGCATATTTAAAGAAGAATCTTTGGATGAATAGTTATCAGATGAGGAACAAGATCTAGCGACTTTTAATAATTTCAACGAATTTTCAGTTTTTGAGGCCCTGTATGCAATCTTAAACTACATCCATGCGCGGCTCCAGCAATTAATATAAGGGGAAAAATCACACGCCACCGTAGACAAAAAGTAACAAACACATTGACTTGGGCACTGTGGCGTATGATTTTTCCATTTATATTAACTGCTAGAGCCGCGCATGACTACAGCAGATGCCATTCCTCTAGTTTCTCTTATTGTAGCGAAATATTTAAAGGCTATGCAGATTTAACATACATATGTACATAAATATATGCAATTCTTACAATGAAAAAAAAAATGAAATAATACTGAATTTTAAAATGGGGACTTATTTCATCTTGAAAATGGGGCTTTATTTCATTATGAAATAAACCCCCAAAAATGGGGAGTTATTTCATTTTTTTTGGGGTCTTATTTCATTTCTGTAGGGGTTTATTTCATTCTGAAAACCCCAATTTTGGGGCATTATTTCATTTCCATTTTGGGAAGTTATTTCGTGGGGGGTTATTTCATGGAGCCGGCATATCTCATTATATGTGGCATATATGGTTCATATCTAATTTTATAAAAGACAATATATAAAAATATATGGTTATATAAGGTACCACATAAGAAACATATAATTATATATGGCTATTCATGACAATATATATACTCACATATTATAAGATAAAACAAGATATTACTATATATGCCTATATATAAATTTTACTGATCGGGTGTAAATTATAATTGAGCTGTTCTTTATATTTGAAAATTTTAATTTACATCAGATTAAGATTTTCAATGACATATTTCTTTATGTAGACCCACTGTCATTGAGACCTCCCCTTTTTATATTGAAAAACAATATATATAATTTTTTTTACAGTAGCAATAAGAACAACTACAACAACACTTATATTACCATTGAAAGTAAACTGCAACTATACCATCCAAAGCAAGAAAAACCGTTGCTGCAGCATAACGGTTACAGCATATTCAACATTTCAACCACGTTACGGCCAATCGCAACGCTTTTAAATGAAAAAGCGAAAAAAACTAATAGAATTATACAAACACACGTGGTACCCGCACAAACACCCCTAAGAAACGGGGAACATTAATACACTAACCCAAACACACCCACGGTAGTAGCTACCATAAAGTTCGTTAGGGTAACGGAAATTGACGTTTTTATGCTGTTAAATGCTACCCAAACCCAATTCCCCCGACCAACCGTGCCAACAGCCATCAGTGTCAACCACCCAATATTGTGTTTGCTGTTAATTGAAAAATCTATACAAAACGTTTAATTTACAGTTGAAATGATATAATACTCGTATTCCGACTTGTACTTGGTGAAATAATTGTAAATGAAATTTTGAAATGAGAAATATGCGAATGGTTGATATAGATAACAAATAAGTAAGTTTTTTTTTCCCCCATTAGCAGTGTTGTTATACAAAGTTGAACCTTTGGGTATGGGGTTTGAGTAGGTTGTTATTGTGGTTAAATTCAATTCTTTAGAATGGATATGAATGCATGGATATAAACGGTACGAGTTCGAAACCATTAAAAGCAGAAATCGTTAAATCTTGATAAGTTACAAACTTTTGTATATTTTTAATTGAGAGTGGGTATTAAATAGAGATAATAGGAAATTTAACATTTAAATTTTAATAAAACCTTTGCAATCAGATGCTTTTAAAAAAGGTTTAAATTAAAGCAATCAAGTAAAATCCTTTTTAAATGGGAAAAATTTCTAATATTCTGTTTTAGTATATCTGGCCTTATTATGTATTTTTGATTTTTAAACAAGATGGCGTGCGTACACAGGGAAAACTAAAAACGAGTTTTAATTACGAAATTGTTAAATTTTAATTGATTTTGCACATATCACTCAAATGATACTATTAATTACTAACAATTGTATATGATCAATTGAAACAAAATTCGATAAAAGTAGTAATAATATAAATTAAAACATTAATGGAAAACAAAAAAATATGGTATTCACCAAAAATCTGTGTACGGCATATGTATTTGTATTGTTTGTGAACGGCAAAGTATTTGGTTGTATAGTAAAAATGTTTCTGTATGCATAGTTTAAGAAAAAAAAATATGGGAATTAAGTAAGATATAATTATGTAACAAGCAGTAATAATGTTAGTCTAATTGAATTGTGTTAACATTTGTTTATTTCTTTCGCAGTCAATATAAGTAGATCTCATTATCAGTTATTAACCTATAAAGACATGGGTACTGAAGACGGGTCTGTAGCGGGAACCAAAAGTACCTATTCTTTCCTGCTGGCCTTTCAATTTTTATTCTCTGCAATTTACTTGTATGATCTCAAATCTAACAAAAAACATTCATTTATTTATAAGTCAATTAAAATTAATGTTTTTCGTTCGATTTCAGATCAAATATTAATTATCAAATTTTCTTTTAAATTATTTTCAAATTAAAGAAAGATGAATATTACTTGATTCCATTAAATATTTGTTTAAAAACAATTTTTATTTTTAAAATATGTTTCTGTCGGAAAAAATCCATTTATTATACACTTAAAAAAATTTCAAGGTTACTGCATGACAGTTTTTTGTTTTTCAACTGTAATTACAATAGTTTTTGTTGTTTCAACTGTAATTACAATAGTTTTTCAATGGGAAAATACAAAACAACTAATATTTCAGTTATTTAGGAAAACAACCAAAGAAAAGTACTGTCATCATAATATTTATATAAATTAATATATTCTTAGTTTTGCAAATAAAAATCAAGAAATTGTATTACGAGATCTCCAATGCATAAAACGGTAATAACAGGAGAAGGGCTTGGAATTTTGAATTTAAATTCCAAGTACGATGAAGTATTATTTTTTCATAATCGAAATAAAATATGTTTTCTTAATCGAAAGAAAACAATTGCTTTTTTTTATTAAAATATACTTTTATAACATCAACAAAATTAAATTTGAAAAATAGTACTTTTTAACTATTTTGTTAGTTGTTTTAATATTTTTTGAATAAAAACTTGTTAGCTAATATTAAGACATTGTTAGTTAGTTTTTTATACATTTATTTGATATTTATCACAGTTAAAAATAACTACATTTTTAGCTATTTTAAAGTTTTAAATAATTTTATCGCCTTTTTAACTGATTATTTCATTTATTTTAATATTTAAAGCCACATTTGGCCAATGATATTAATACATTTAAATAAGATATACCATATACCTTTGATTTCAGCCCAACGTTAATTTTTATATTTTTCTAAAGCTGGGGAAGTATATCAAAACACATCGCAGTAAGAATTTTTAATTAGCTAAGGGTTACTTTCTCGAATATGACCGATTTTTATATATTTCCATAGGTTTATAGAATTAAAGTCGCCATATTTGAGTTCAGCACATTCGAGTTATTAAAACAGCAGTCGTCTTTTACTTCTTCCTCCGTCGGCAAAAATCGCCTTTTATTCGACACCGTTGTTTAACTAAACCTCTATAGCACAAAACAAGTTATTTCCCCTGTGCTACACTCCGAGAATTATGTCGATTAAATTAACTGCAATTGCAGTTAAAGAAAAGGTATATACTTCAACTACATATGAATTAACTACAATTGAAATTATTATGCTCTTGTGCTGATGTTTGTAACACCAAAAAATATTGGATTTAGACCCACCTTATAGTATACCGATCCACTCAGAATCACCTTTTATTTTGATTTAACGATGTCCGTCCGTCTGTCTGTGCATGCATTCTTTTGCGCACTCTACATTTCGCAAATATTAAGATATTTTGATGAAATTTGGTACACCTACTAACGTCGGCCCAAGGACGAAGCCTATTGATTTTGGTTAAAATCGGTCCATGTTTAGCATTAGTGCCCATATAAGGGTCCCCCCCCAAAATTGGCTTGGTTACACACTGCAGGTCGCAAATACGAAGATATTTCAATAAAATTTGGTTCGCTGACTCACATGGTCCCAAGGACAAAGCCTATTGATTCTATCGGCCATATGGGCTATATTTCTTCTTTTATAGAAAATGTTTACACAAGTTCAATTTTAAACCATTCGAATTTCGGATCCAAACATTAGTTGGCTTTTAACCAGACTTGTGTAAGGTATTATATAGTCGGCATGCCCGACTTTAACTTTTTTACTCGTTTTTAACTGCAATTGTAGATAAGATAGCTGCAATATTTATTTTAAATTCAATTGCAGTGTATACTCTTTTTAACTGTAATTGCAGTTAAGCTTAGTATACTTTCGATGGTGCAAAGTTTAATCTCTAAAATCAAGTAAAATTTTAACTTATACAAAATTCAGAGCGCTTAGAGTTCTTGGGAAAATATTCATTTAAAATTACTATAATCCACCCAACACTTCAAAAATAAAAATATTTCCTACGAAATTCAGTCATTTGTAAAATTAAGCCGATTATAAGCAAAAAAGTCAACTATCACAAGTTTTGTTATTGAAAACTAGTAACATAGAACATTGTCACCCAAAGCTAAAAGAGCAATGAATGGGTGTATGACTCTGATATGCCCACCAAACATTTAGACACCCTTAATTTGATTCCAAAAACAAGCGTAATGCTATGATTACATATAAGGATTAAATATGCACATTATGTTTAGGACAAGAAACATAAAAAAATAAGGACTAGTTAACTTCCCACAAAGATTGTTGTATTGGTAAAAAATTAAAAACTAAGTTTCTGTTAAATACCACTCTACATACATAATTTGACAATGAGTGTTTTTTAAGGAGTACACTGAGAAAATTATCATCACTTCACTAATGAATTTCTTCATAGTTTAAATGAAAATTATCACTGGAACTCGTCCATTGAAACTTTTCATAGAATCTATGAAACAGGTTTCATTAAAGTCAATGTTTATGAGAAGTTCATAAAATTAATGAAACTATTTTTAAAATGCCAATGCCAACCAATGAAGAGCTTCATAAAATTTATGAAGCAATTTCATTTATTATTATGTAATATAGTTTGTTGTTGTCGTTGCTAAGCTGGAGTGGATAAATAAAAAGTATTTAGCAAATGCAAAAAGCGTAATAAAATTGTAGCATATTTTACGGATGTACAAAATATATCTAATGAAAGAATTCATTGAATTAAAAGTTTCATATAATTCTATAATATGCTTAATACAATTGATGGAATTCCTTATTAATGTTTCAAACAAATTAATATGATTTCCCATGTGAAAATCGAAATATATATGAGCATACATGATCATACATTGGCTCGTATGTGATCATGCATGGGCATACATAGTCATATACGTAAATGCATAGTTCAATGTATGACCATACATGATCTCATATATTTCGATATATCTTTGGATCCGAAATTTGAGGGTATATGGAGGTATATGGCCATATATGATCATATATGAGCATACATGAATCATATGTGAGCATATATGGTCATATAGGAACATGTACGGTCATATACCCTCAAATTTCGGATCCAAAGATATATGGAAATATATGAGATCATGTATGGTCATACATTGAACTATGCTTGTACGTATATGACAATGTATGCCCATGCATGATCACATACGAGCCAATGTATGATCATGTATGCTCATATATATTTCGATTTTCACATGGGTTATAAATAAATTTTAAAGTCCAAAATTAATAATAAAAAGTTAATTAAAAAAAAAATAAAAATTATAAAATATAATTCTCTCAGTATGAAAATTAATGCACATCACTAAAACTCGGCCTTATGGTTACATAAAACTATTGTATTTGAGAACTAAATGTTTAATATAAAATTCTAATTGTTTAAAAATTTTTAAAAATTAATGTATGACAATATTTTATAAAAAAAAATTCATGCATATAAACAACATTTTCATTAAATTTATGAAAATCTAATTTATGAAATTCTAATAATGAAATATTATATACATAATGAAATTCTTCATTGATTCTACGAAAAATATTCTATGAAATTATTTCATTAATATCATGAAAGATAATTCTTTGAGTGTAGCTGTAGTTGATTTTTAAATTGTAGATCCTTGTGTTAAGGAGGATGGGTAATTGTTTCCTTAACTACTTTGTGCTTGTATCATCGTCATCATCAACAGCGTTATCCCTTGTCATTGAATGGGTGTTGACTTAAAGTGAGTTAACATTGTGTCAACTTTTCAATCAAACACCAACGTTCACACAAAAGTCAGGCGTGTCTCTTTAAGTGGGCTTTTCCAAAGGAGGTGGACAGGAATCACATACAATAATACTTGCAAAAAAACCTTTGTATATTTGTGTGAGTTTTTTGTTATTTTTTTTTTGAAATAACGAAACAAGTTGATCTCATTACAATACGCTTGGTTAAATGGGAAAAGTCCTTTTTAAGTTTATATTTAGCTTGTGTTTATTTTTATGTTGAATTTTTATCTATGTTTTGCAGGTTTTTTTCTATGAGAACTGGCATTTTTAAGGTTGTAAGTAAGTAGCAAGTCATATACTCGTAGAAGAGTTCATATATCGTCCAAGGATATATGTAAGTACATAGTTACAAGGATAAAAGTGTTGAATGTTTATCTATCCTATAATGCGAATTAAACTCCTTTTTGGTATTTTTTTTACATATTTCCTAAATGTTTACAGAACATGTTAAAAAAATGTTTTGCGGAATGTTAAGGATTTGCATAAAGTTGATTTTAGCTAAAGTACTTGCATTGGAGCGAGCATACATATCAACTTGATTTTCTGGTTGACATTTGTATAATAAACCATTTGATCTCTTTATACTACCAACGACTGTTGAAAGGAACTGTTAAAGGCAATAAAAAGAGCTTTATCATTGGGACATTCTATTTAGTTCGAAATGATCATGACAATTTTTAATTAGCACCACTTCATATACACATCCTACGGCAAATGTGTCAATTTATTCGCAAGTTCCAATTTGCACCTTTAGTCTGTTTAATATTTATAAAGTCAATAATTTTTTCGAATTTGGTCTTAGATGTCTTCAGAAGATTGACTCACCTTTCCATAAAAACTTGTTTTGTTTTCGCATTTTTGAGTTTCTATGTGGAGTTACATCATGCGCGGCTCCAGCAATTAATGTAAGGGGAAAAATCATACGCCACCGTAGACAAACACTTTGAGTTGGGCACTGAGGCGTATGATTTTTCGCCTTATATTAATTGCTGGAACCGGGCATGAGTTAAATAATTATAAAGTTAAAGAAAAGAAAATTGGAAAAATCATCATGGTAACGAAAAATAAGATGAAGTTGCTGTTTATATTGCACAAAAATGTATAAATTTTGTTGGGCCGGAAATCGAATACACATGTTAAGCATTCTTCGTAATTAGAAAACATAAAGCCACAACTTTATTATTTCCTTGATCCTACACCCAGAAAACAGATTCGTGCTGACAACTGAATTTATTGCCAGTCGAATGGTTCGGGTGTGGTAACTGAATTTTTTATATGTTCTCTATTATTAGGGCAAAAAATTCTATGAATAGTTCGTTCCAAACAAAAGTGCCTATGCATAGTAATTTGAAGACCTTATAACTAGAGCAAGGAATTTCATGCACTTAAAAATGGAAAATATGCGCCTAAAATATGCGGCTAAAAAAGAAAAATATGCATTAAAAATTTATTATATTTATTATGCACTAAAAACTTATATTTGTGCAAAAATGATGCACTTCAAAACTTAAAAATATATTTAAGTTAGTTATTTTGCAAACAGACACAGAACTCAAAGATTTTCCATAAGTCAATGAGGTTTTTAAGAATGTTTATTTTGATTGAATCAAAATATGAAAACGTATTATTTTTTTATTTTTTTTACAAAATGAAAAATGCTCCTAAAAATGGAAAATATGCACAAATATGCATTAAAAAGGCACCAAATGTGCATTTAAAGTCAAAATATGCAACTACAAATCGATGGCATTTTGTTCTAAATTTGATAATTCGGATAAATATTTAGTCCATATTAGTATTGGACTTTCGAGAAAAAAACATGCATTTGCATGGAATTCCTTGCCCTACTTATAACACATTTATAAAATGAATTTTGTATTGAAAATTTGTTTTATAAGTCACTTATAAATTTTAAAAGTGGTTATGCATATGACCTAAAATATAGAAACAAGTTGATTTGTATAAACTACACTAATAGAAAAAAGTCCGCAACAAATTTAGTTAAAACTACTAAAAATTAATTAAAAATGATGCTGCAGAAAAAACTGCTAAAATTAGCAGATTATTTTTGCTATATATTAGTAATATAGGAACAGCAAAATCAAACTGTTAAATGTACAGAATTTTAGTTATATTTGAGTTAAGTTTTTGTAAATGGAAAATAGCAAACTAACCTGCTAAAATCAGCAAAAAAAAAATTTGCTAAATAATTAGTAGCCCAAAAAATGAAAAAAATATTTTTTTTCTTTTTTTTTTTAAATGCAAATAAAACAGCAGTCTACAATTTTTTTTAGCAAATATTTCTGCTAATTTTCTTTATTTGTTTTTGACTATCAATAATTGACTATAAGAAACCGTAAAATCAACTTAAAGTTTATTTAGTTTTACTATAGAAATAACAAATAAAACGGAGCGAAGAACTAAATTTATATTTGATTTTACTAAAAAAATTTAAATAAAAACAATTCAAATAACTGTACTCTAGACCGTACCTCAAAAAAAAAGTTCGCCGTAAACCCTCCAATATGATGTATTTTTGGAAGGCGATTTCAAAAAAAAATTGTTGTTTTTTTTGCCGACCGTAGGGGTCGCCTTTTTTAATTTTTTGTTATAGCTTTGGCATTTAAAATCGGATTTTAAAGTGTGATATATCGATTTTTTTGCCTCGAGGAGACCAGTGTTTTGCTATATAGTAAAAATCTAACTAAAAAAATTTTAAAAGGCGACCCCTTCGTTCGGCAACCAATATATAAAAAAAATTTCTACTGGGTTTAGCGAAAAACTTCCTTAGCAAAAGTTTAATGATTTCTTGCGAGCTTTAATTTTCTGACATTAGGGTGGTACATTAGGCTTGTAGCAACTGAGATCTGGTGGGTAACTGCTAGAACGGGATACTTGAGGTCAAAATGTCCTTAGAGTAAAACACTGGTCTCCTAGAGAGAAAAACATCGATGTATCATACTTTAAGATCCGACTGTAAATACCAAAGATATAACGAAAAATGTAAAATGGCGAGCCCTACGTTCGGCATAAAAAAATAATACAATTTTTTTTGAAACCTCCTTGCAAAAATACTTGTGGAAAAAGTTAAAAATTATTTTTCTTCTATGAACAACTATTATTACTTTAAAAATAACTGAACGGAAAAACTTCAGAAACAACTTAAAAAATTTAACAGTTTTAATTTGCTGTTCTTATTGTACAATTATTTAAGAAAAAAAATTGCTAATTTTAGCAGTTTTTTCTGCAGCATAATTTTTAACTAATTTTTAGTAACTTTTTCTGCTATTTTTACAGATTTATTTCTATGAGTTTAGTGTTGTCTGTAGTCCATAAAACGTTAATTCCCAGGTAGAAAAATACAAACGGCACAATGTCGGCCCGGTATTGGAGACGGTAGGTAGTACATGTACTGCCAATGCGTCGGATTTTCAACTTTCACTGTACTGGCATGTTGTCGAAATGATAACACCAACAAACGCTTGGCCGTAGTTATTTCCCAAAGTTGGCGCAGGCTTGGGATTTTATTTTTTTTTTTGGTATTTTCCCAGTACATTTAATAACACATTTAGTAGTTTGCTAGTAATTTACTGTCCTCTTAGTGTACACCAAAGATTTTTAATATATTCTTTCGAAACTTCACAAGGAAAGAATTGCGAAGTCTCTCTTACATAAATAATTGTGTAATGTATGTAAAAATACGTAAAATTTATAATTTTCATAAATTAAAAGAAGCTTATTAATTTTCATAAAACAGTATTGGCAAAGCACGTTTTAAGTAGTACCGGCAATTCGTAAAAAACAGTGCTCTCCCAGTACAATTTTTGTTGTAACGTCGGCAATTTCTACCTGGGTTGTTATAGCCGATTGTTCTGTTTTATAGATTTTAATCTTTTAATTATGATATTGAAAATATAAAAATCCAATAACAATCAATTTATAATTTGATGATCTCTATAAATTTCTTATCATTTAAAAAATGTTGTAATTACATAACTACTTCCAAACACATTGCAGCATGGTCTGTCTGTCTGTCTACCTTTTTTCTGTATTTGTATGTTGTCGCACCGGACATTTATTGATGTTATAACAACTACTAAACACGAACAAGTGCAAAACGTATTTGATTGTCTGTTTATCCCAGTTTATCAGTAAGTAACACAAAAAAAAATACAAAGTCCTTATCGATTGTGAAAAAAGAATATTATATCACCTACAATATACTCACGTGCGTAACCCAAGTGACATACACGTTCATATGGACAATGACAAGGTGCAAAATGGAAAAAAATGTTCCAACAAATACAATTACAACATTTTTAACAATTGCAGGTGATCGATTTTCGAATTCAAGCGTACCAAATGTACAAAAAGGATCATCAGTTAAGTGCAAAACAACATCCTTCACTTTATTCTTCATTTTCATTATATTGATAGAAAAACAAAAAACAATATCGCGTGGCAAAATCATTAAAAATAAGAAATAATTGTAGAAAATTTTGGTATTTTATGTTTTCTCTTCTTTGGTTTTTATTTTTAGGGATTTGGTAAGAAATGGGTCTATACGTTTAATAAGCTAAAATTACTTTAAGTGCAGACTATTGTGCTCATGCACTTGGTAGCCAAGTCAGTCATTTAATTTTGTGTGCGTATAGTTTTTTTTTTGTTTTTTTTGTCAAATTCAAAATATAATAATGATTTCGAATGCGTTAGTTTTTAGCTGCACTTGCATCTGCCTGAGTTGACTGCAAGGGAATCAATCCAGCATAATATAACAACAAAACCGCCAATTAGACCGCCTTTCAATTATTTTTTTGTGTTTTTTAGTTTTTATTTTATAACCTCAAAAAAAAAACACAAAGGTATTTCTACAAAAAGTATTCAAAATTTGTTTAAAAACTAAAAATTCTTTTAAAATTTAGGTTTCACTTCAATACAAAAAACGTCCTTTTTACTACACCCCCATATAATAATTGCTAACGTATCTTAAAATTGTTATTTATTCATCACAAATATTCTTTTTTGTCTCAAAAATTCCTTTTAAATTCAGTAGCTAGTTTGAGTTTTTTTTTTCTTTTTTTATTTTCGGTTATAATTTTATAATCATTGGTTTTGCTTTTATGGCCTTTGGCCATATTTTGCCATTTTTTAAGGTCTACCTTTATGGCTAATTACCATGAAATTTAGTCGATTTAGGCCTTTAAGACAAAATCGCAGACAAGTTTTCTCTTTTATTCTACTGTTCGTTCCATCTCCAGGGCACACTTTGATGACTTTGTGTGTGTGTGTGATTTCGTTATAATTGGTAAAAATCACGCATGTTTAGTGATTGTAATGAGGAATTTTATTAATATATTAGTTTTATTTGAAAGGAACATAATGGCACAGTGGTGCACAAATACAAATAATAACCCAACGATTTATGGTAAAAAAAAATACACTGGCAGAGCATTGATTGTACAAACATTTCTACGCCCTGTTAAAATAACGTGTGATATCAAAATTTCCATGCCTGAATGTCATTAGGGCCATTCCAAATATACTCGTAATTTTTGACATCCTTACGGTGTTCTTAAAATGCTAAATTTATCTATTTTTTAATACGATTAGCCGGAAAAAGTTGAATTGAGCAATTTTTAGGAAATTCTTAGATATTTTTATCCATTTCTGCGTTTTTCTATAAAAAATAAAATTTTTGAGTGTGAAATATTAAGAAAAATGGATGAATTGTGTTCAATCTGTCAAACAAAATTGCCCAGTACGCAGGTGAAAATGGGATCGTATTGTATAAGAACATATATGATAATACATGGGCTCGTATATGATAATATGTATGCACAGCGCATGCTACGGGGACAGTTTTCCAATCTAGAGTTTAGTCTGGAGACATTTGGTTAGTTTGGGAACTGTCCTCAAACTCTTTATTGGTCTTGCGAATACTTTGAAGACATTTTTGACTGATATACAGCCGAAGTAGCGCAATACACACATATGATCGGATCAGATATGACCATAAACAATAAAATTTCGGATCCAAACATATATGCTCTTATATGAGAACATATATGTTTATATATTGTATTACATATGGACATATATGATCAGATATAGCTATATATGATAATATATGAGCCCATATATTATCGTATATGTTCATATACGATCCCATTTTCACCTGGGTATAATAAAAATTTCAAGCGTTCGCTTCGTTTTATCAAATGATGATATACGAATAGAAATAAATGTGTACATTTTCGAAATTTATTTTTAAAACACACTAATACTGAATTTAGACTACGCAGAAATACCCGAAAAAGTTTGTAGGTAGAAATATCTGCAAATGACAGTTAAAACAAAAGTATATGTAGTTAAAAAGGTATTATTTTTAACTGTTGAAAAGTAACTAGCAAATAAAAACTCCTATTATACTTTTTATAAAAATAATAAAATGTTTATATCGAATTCAGATTCAATTGGTCAATAAGATGGAAATGCTGAAATTAATTAATAATTTCAAAATTTCACTAAGAAATTGGAAAAATTTTAAAATGACGACTGAAAAACATGTTTTTTAATAAACTCTCAATAGTGATATAAATCTTAAATGTATGTCACTATTGAGAGCTACGGCTTTGGCCATCGCAAGCGGGCCCAAAAAAAGCGGCGGTGGCTTTTTTACTAAGCAATTAATTTAAGACTAGAGACCTAAATTTAAAGGCACATCTACACGGGATAGAAATCTCGTAGAGTTTGCGTTAAATTTGTCATCTCTAATATTGTTGGCACTATTTTTTTTATCATAAAAGTACCATCTCTAGTTGTCAAGAATTTGTTTTTATTACAAGTTTTGTATTTCAAAAAATAATTTTTTCTCCAAATACCAAAAAGTGCATTTAATCAACTGAAGTGTTCAATAATGTTACAAAACATTTTCATAATTGTTACTATATAAAAAAATTGTATATGACAGCAATTGTCAAGGTTTAGAGATTACACTTCGTAGACATATATGGGTGATATCAAAAAATGTGATAAAAACCGTGTAACCACCGAATTTCTAATGCATGGATTACATTTGAGTTACATATTTCGATATATATCAGCGCATTGTCACCTGTTTTACAAAATTTATAACAATCTGACCAATTTTTGGTTAATACATAAAATTTGTGACCAATTTTATAGGCCAAATGTAAACTCCGTAACAAGTAACTCATAAGGTTTTTTAACTTTAATAGCTTATATTTTAAAAACCAATAAAGCTAAACACTAACTGTAAGAATTTTTATGAAGAGGAAAAGTGCCGTTTTTAATAAAAATTAATACATTTTACAAACTTTTTCGTATATCTTAGCTATCACGGCTTCAACTCTGTAACGATTTTTCATCATAATTTTTGATAAAAATGCATATACCAGAATTTTGGAGTTATTTATTATTTATATTGCGAAAAGTATAATGTTATTTATATTCAAATGATCGTTGGACTGTAAGTAATCATCCAGTATAACAGACTTGAAGCTTTTCTGCAGCATGTAACATTCTCGAGATGAAAAAGGATGTCTTTAATAAGATTTGAAAAAATGTTGTAAACTCCGTTCCTAATTTTTACACCAAACTATTTAACGAGTAAGAAAAACAATGTCATATTTGGATTCACCTTGTAGGCATCATGCGATTTTGTTTCGGAAAAAAAATTCTGACAAAGCGTTTCTGAAAGAAAACGAAAAAAAACTCCGTAACTGTAAACTCCGTAACCACAATTGTTTGCATCAGGTTTCATTCAAATAAATGTAGATAAATGTTTAAAATATTTTAAAATAACCATAAACAGAGGTGATTCAACTAATATTTATGCGTCAAAAGACGATTCAACTAATAATTTTGCGTCAAATCAAAAAAAGTTATTAGTTTTTTCCCCTAAGCTACTGGAGCGAAAAACGATTGATTTTGCATTTCATTGGTTTTGAATCGATATTTCGAGTCATTACTGACATTAGTTTGACAAATTAAATTTGTTTCACACAATTTAAGAATTTTTTGATCGTGAAATGTTGTTTTTAATAAATTATTTTGTAACTGCGCAACCGCTGTTTGGATTTTAAAAAATTTTATATTTTTGAAAAACATTTAAAAGGATCAAAAATACAAAATTAAAAAAAAAATAAAATTTTTTTTTCGCGGAATGAATTGTATTTTTATTCGCGAAACCGCCAATTTGATAAACACAAATTATATATCATTGGAAAGCAAGTTGAAAATCCAAATACGAAAAACTAATAAATTGAAGAAAATTCGTACGCAATTTTTTTTGTTATATCTTTTGCTTGCAGAAATGTAAACTCCGTTACAACAAAAAAAATTAAAATTGTGCAAAAAAAGTTATTGCGACAACTTGTAGAAGAAATTTTTTGCAATTAGGTTTATAATGACTAAACTTACTGATTCCATTAAGAAAAACCGAAATATTAACACTTTTTGCTTCTCACAAATTTGGCCCAAAAATTTATCACATTTTTTGATTTCACCCATATAGAGCTGCATTTTCATAAAATCTCGCGATAGAAACCCTTAAGAAATTGTTTTTTTTTTTAAATATGATTTTTTGTCTGTTTCTGTATGTTAAAGCGCCCAACTTGTTGAAGCCAATAAGTTCGGAGGCTATGCCTGCAAAGCGACTACATTCATAGAAGTAAATCTGCAAAAATAGCAGAAAAAGTAACTAAAAATTAGTGAAAACGATGCTGCAGAAAAAAGTGCTGAAATTAGCAAATTTTTTTTGCTAAATTCTAGTAAAATAAGAACAGCAAAATTGAAACTATTAAACTTACAGAATTTTAGTTATATTTAAGTTAACTTTTAGTTAATTGAAAATAAAAAATTGTACTGTAAAATCTGCGGAACACTTTGCTTAATATTAGTAGACTAAAAATAGCAAAAATAAACTGTTATATCTACAAAATTTGCATTCAAGTCCTGCTAAAATTAGCAGAAATATTTGGTAAAAAAACATTGTAAACTGCTGTTTTCAAAAGGCTCGATTTTTATTTGCATTTAAAAAAATCGAAGAAAAACTTCGAAAATTTAAATATTTTTGTAATATTTGTAGGCTACTAATTATTTAGCAAAATTTGTTTCTGATTTAATTTAATTGTTAATTTTTATTTTCTTTTAATGAAAATTTAACTCAAATATAAAAAAAAATTCTGTATATTTAAGCATTTTCTTTTTGCTGTTTCTATCTTACTAATATATAGCAAAAATAATCCGCTAGTTTAGCAGTTTTTTTCTGCAGCATAATTTTTAACTAATTTTTAGTAGTTTTACCTAATTTTTTTACAGACTATTTTCTATTAGTGTGTTACTTACCTTTTCACGATTTATATATATTTGTTCCTTTTACTCCTGCAAGGAGCATAGGGCCGATTTAGTTTTAATAAAATTGTTAACGAATATTTTAACAAAATATCCAACTTTCTATTTGTGGAAAAATAATAATACCGCGAATGACCAAAATAAAGTATTTTTTTGAAAACTTTTCAAAACCACATGATGTGTCTTGCTGGAGCAAACAAATAATAAAATCAATTACTGTCAACAACATACAATTACAACAAAGACTCTTTAATGCCGACAGGAAAATTAAACAAATAAAAGTACTAAAACAAAATTGACCCAATTAACAACAAGAAAAACGTAATTAAATTATAACAAAATATATATTTTGTCAAAGCCAATAGCTACAAAAGGATACAACACCTGCATAAAAAATAAAAAAAAAGATGAAGAAGAAATGAGTAAAAGGACATTTGACATAAGTCCTGTTGAACATGAGAATATAGAAAATAACATCAAGATAAAAACACAACTAAAAACAATTACGTTATAAAATAACATTTTCTCACATTATTTACAAACAGACAAGACATAAAAACCAACACTTTAACTCACGCCATACATAGAGGACGAAATAAGGATGCATACGCAAACACAAACACAAACACACACACAAGATATACAGGACACTTACAATACAATTGGTGATAGAATCTTCTTTAGACCCAAAATACAATTTTTAAGAAATAACCATAATTGTCAACTTAAATACAAGGTTTTCTTCATAAACAATATTCTCTTGAACATACAACCAAACAAAAAGGACGCTTTCCTTGCAGGCAGGCAGCCGAGTTGATAGACCCAATAAAAGTTTTGCGTGTTTTATTAACTCTCATATAAAATGTGAAAAAGTTCGGGGGTAAAAGCGATAAATTAAGTCGATGGCATAAATATGACAAACTTAACCAAACGTAACATAATAGAGCCATTCCTTTTCATTCCTGACACAAAGGACTCCTTGCTAAATAAAAATACCCTAAAAACAAAAAACCCTCTAAGCTACAATGTTTGTTTGTACTGCACATTTATGATTGACCAAGGGTGATAAAAATCCTTCAAATTATTTAAACAAATATTACAAAATTCATATATACTCGTAGTATAATACTATGTTGCGTATTTTTTTGATTAACAATTTAGTTTAAGGATCAACAACACAAAAATCGAAATTTTAAAACCAAAATATAATTTTTGTTTTAATAATTTTGTACATGTGTGTGTGGATAAGATAATAGACGGTTTATAAATTTCAAAAACCATAATTTAGAAAATTATATACTTACTACTAAAAAGTATTGAGCACAATGACTTTAAAAGAAATTTTAAAATTAGGCACTGTAAAAATATTTTCTCATTATTAAATTTCAAAATTTTAAATAAATTTATTTTCTAATTTTCTACTGTCACTTTCCTATTTTTCAATTCCCAAGTAAAAAAGTTTTGATATAGTCATATATTATCATATAAAATTTTGTATAAATATATATTGGAACATATATACCAAGATATAATTATATAAAATTAAACGAAATTATATCTTGAATATATAACTATATCTTGTTATATATTGCACAATATATAGTGCAACATATTACAATATCCAATTATATATAGACCTATATATAGTTACATATGCCTCATATAATTATGTATAATTGTATCGAATTATATACCATTATATCTAGTTGGATATGATTCTATTATATTTGATAGATTTGGATGAGGACAAAATCCGGATAAAATTGTATCAAACCATATCTTATTCCATCAAATTAGATCTAGTTGTATCAAATTAGATCTAATATGATCATAATACGATCTAATTTGATACAACTAGATGTTCTCATTTTTCGGATATAATTATATATAATATCAAAAGTCTTATAATTTTTTTTAGTAGGGTTAACATTTCTCGTTTTTAATTCCGTTATTGGAAACTGTTTTGTTCTATTAATTTAGGTGTGTATTTTCTGCTCACACAATGGTTTTGGCAAATAATTTTTCATTTCACAAAAAATAAAAACCTTTAAACAAATTATAATAACAATAAAATATAGTATATTCATTCAACTAATTACAGTTTTTATTTTATGTTTGTTTCGCCTTTCAAGTCATAAAAGTATTCACATCAAGGATCATCCTCAGTGCACACTGACCGCTATCAAGTCAATCTACTACGAATAGCTGTTTTTGAAGCCTAAGGCTTAAAAGCAAATGTTTCTGCAGCTACTGGTGGTAATACCCAGCAAAATCTTTCATTACCATGTAATAAGCTTAGGATATAGAAATCAATAACTTTTAAATACTAAACTCATTATTTTAATATGGCGATAAAATTGGCGTTAATTAGATATCATTACTGCACTCAGAATATTTTTACAGTAACTATATGTAGGTAATTTGTGTAGTCAACGGTAGTAGTTATTTTTAATCGTAACGTAATGTTTGTATTCATATATGAATGGAAACATTTTATACTCGTATTCTTAAAATTAAAGAATTATACGTATTATCATGAATTTGTAAATAAAATATAAATAAAAATTTGTGACGAATGTTAAAGATGTATTTTCAAAACGCTTGAATGCAACACTGGTGTAAAACGTTAAATGTGCTATAAAACGCTAAATGGTAACACCACCAACCAAACCATCCCTGTATAATTTGAAGGAAATACGAGCGGAAAAAAATTTAAGGAGAAGCAACAAAATAAAGCCATTAAAATGGTAAGTTATTGAAACAAATTATTTAAAATTCTTTACCTTTTAATTCGTTAATAAAATTTGATTATTTTTCTTTCAAGAATAAGCATTTTTGGTGACATTTCTGTCTTTTGGTGAGTGGTATTACCACAGAACATACGATATTATAGTTGGAGAATAAAAATCGAAAATGGTAAGTTAAAGTTTCATAATTTTATGCGAATTTTTATTACAACAATTTCCTTTTTTATTTGCAGTGTATGGGAAAACGATGCTGGTTTTATCTTTTCTATATTTAAGAATATTTTTATTTACATTTGTAAAGTGATTTTTTTAAGTAATAAAAAACAATATTTGTTAATTCTGTAGCTTTGTTCGTTATTTTGAGTTCGTCATTTTAACTATATTTGCATTTGTTTTTACAGTTCAGCTATTTTTATGTTGGCTATTTTGACCGTTTCTTTGCATTTATTTTTATTAAATTTTAATTGTTTTTTTAATGGTTAAAATTGACTACAATATTAGTAATTTTTATGAAAAACATAGTCATCACCTTTTCAATTACATTCATAGTTATTTTAACCGTAGTTTTTAGTCATTTTGGCTTACATAATTCCCTACATTATTCCCTGCCAATGTAATTCAAAGGATAATAAGATGTTATTACCTAAATTGGCTAGATAATGTAGCCAGTAATGACATATTATTATGGGTAGTGACAATGATGATGGCATGTCATTACCAAGTTGTTGCTGGGTATCCACCTATTAAGAAAAAGTAATCTTAGATGCATAAAAAAGTATAATATATTTTCGAATCGATTTAACGCTTGTCCATCTTTTTTTAGACTTTTAGAAAAATAACACTTAAATGCTACCTAAATATATTTTGAGTGCTTTAACTCAAAAATTATTGTGAGTTAAATATTATTTGTGATCGAAAAATTTAAGAAACCAATTCCGAAACTTCTTTCAAAATTAAACAATATTGCAGTAATTTCTAACTAGTACAATTCAACTGACATTGTAATAAAAACAACTAACAAGTGTAGAAAAAACTTCAGTTAAAAATTTTTGCAAAAACAAAACTACACCGAATTTTATAGTTGCATAGTTGAGGAATTCCATAGTTATAAATAGTTAAATTTGAATAAATTATAGTAATTACTCTGTAAAATTTTAAACTTTTAATGGCATATGCATAATCACTTTTAAAATTTAAAAGTGATCTACAAATTTTTCATACAAATTTCAATTTATAAACGTATGTATTATAAGGTTTTCAAATTATTTTTCATAAGCACTTTAAAATATCCAGTTGTTTATAAATACAAAATAAAAAAAGTTCTATAAAAAAACATGGACAGTAACCGAAACTGTTTCAGAATATTTCGGCAACGGTATTTTAAGGGTAATGCTATTCCATTTATTTCGGTATCGGTACTTTATGGATAACGGCATTTCAGTTATTTCGGTAACGATATTTTAAGAATAAAATTACTTCAGTTATTTCGGTGTTGGTATTTTAAGGATAACGGTATTTCGGTAACGGTATCTTAAGATTATCGGTAGTCAGTTAAGAGGCTTTTGAATCGATAATCCTATCAACCTTATAATAAACTAAACTTTTCTGGTCGTATAAATAGGAATTTTAAGAAATTTTATTTTAATAAATTGAATGAATTAATCCAGCGGAAATAATTGCCAAAATAAACAAATTTTGTGGAATAAAATATTATCTTCTGGTAATAAAATCGAGGCGAATTTCGACATTGAAGATATGTTAAAGTCATGCTGAATAAATTTTTATTAATTTTTGCCGCCATACGCATATAAATGAATTTTAAAGTTATATTGTCTAAGTAAAGTTTTGAAATTTTTTTGTCGTATATATTGTTAGAAATAAAGACAAATCTGTGTAATTTGTGGTTTATATACAAGATGTTAACCAGCTAATCAATAGCTGCATACATATATCAATAGTCGAATTATTTATATTTTTGAAAAACTCAGTTATAGTCAACTAAATTAATTCCACTGCACATTTGTTAGGGGTAATTCAACTATAAGATTGTTAAAATATTCGTTGTAATCAACTAAGGAATTTTTTGGGTGCACTTTAAAACTTATTAGCTTTTGGCTTTCTAAATTACAACTTTTAACTTTATTTATCAACTTAAATTCCTTAAATCATTTATGTTAAATTATATAACAAAAAAAAAAAAAAATAAACAAAATTCAATTTAGCTATTTCTAAAACTAAAAAATCCTTAGTTATTTCGTAAATAACTCTCTCATAAAAGTTGCTTGTAATTGTTTTATTATAGTTTACTTTACGAACAACTAATATGTAATAATCGAAAAACTATTGTTAAAATAACTTTTATTTTATTAGATTTTAATCACTGAACATGTTTTCTTGAGTGTAGAGATGTTTTTATAGGAGAAAATCTCTACATATTTAAAACAATATTAATATTTTTATCCTTTTAACCCTTTAATGCTTTAATTTTTAAATTGTAGTACATTTAAAGAAAACATACAACTGTAAAAAATGTCTGGTTAAAAATGAACTAACATTTGAATGGATTTAAATCAGGGTTGGGAGGAAATACAGCTGAAATATCATTACCGAAATTTCCGATGTCATATCATTTAAATAACGTTACCGAAATAACTGAAACACCATTACCATTAAAATACCGATACGGAAATAAATGTAATATCTATACCCTTAAAATAGCGCTCCTGAAATAAACGAAATACCATTACCGTTATTTTTAATATACCTACACCACTACTTGGGCAGGTGCTGATATTTGTAGCGGCAATAATATTGCACCTAGACCCACCTTTTTGTATAGTTGCTTAAAGAAGTTATTTTTAACATCAAAATAAAAAACTGCTAAACAGTATTTTTACAGTAAACAGTGGTTTTTTTTAGTTATTTAATAAATAAATATTTCGTTGAATTTTGTCAAATTTTAATAATAATTATTATTATTGATATATCCTAGTTTGCAAATAAAAATCAGAAACTAAATGTATTTCCAATGCATAAAAGCATAATACCTGGAGGACCCTTTGGAATTTTTACTTCAAATTTTAAATGGACTAAAGCAATTACACATATTTTTGTAATCGAAAGAAACATTTTTTTTTTTTTATTAAAATATACTTTTATAATACCAAAATAACTAACTGTAAAAAGTAGTTTTTACTCATTTCGTCAGTTGTTTTAAAAGTTTTGTAGTAAAAATTTTTGTTAGTTATTTTTCTGCATTTGTTAGTTATTTTTCAACAGTTAAAAATAACAAAACTTAGTTATTTTAAAGGAAAATACCTTTGACGTCATTTTAACTGCATATACCTTTGTTTTAACTGTCATTTTCAGTACATTCTACCGACAAACATTTTTTAGTGTATATAGTACTTCAAATATATTAACTTGACATACACACACTTTTTTTGAATATTATATATTTTGTTTTCAGTTTCAATTAATTTTTTAATACACCCCTAAAACTCTCCTATAATAAAATAATAACTTAATATAAATAAAATTTTAAATTGATTTTATATATTTATTTAACACTATAACTTTTTTCAGTTATTGTACTTTTTAATTATTGTAGTTTTAAATTTATATTTCTTAATATTTTTGTATGTAATTTGTATGCTCATTGTCAAATTTAACTATAATTAATATTCAGTACTTCTATATAAGATTAAATCTTTGTACTGAATTGTGATGAAAATAAAAATAAATAATAATAGTAATACAATCATTATGGAAAATCGTCCGCCATATTCGATTATAAGAATAATAGATTTTTTTTCTCGCAGAAGATTATAAATCCTCGTTAAATTTGTCCATGTCAAAAAAGTTTTCGTCAGAAAAATATAAAAATTTCGACTGAAAAGCGAAACAAAGTGTTTCTAAAGCCCAAACCACATAGTGAAAGTGCCAGTGAACAGTGGCAGTGCTGCAAACTTCGTTCTTGAATTTCGCGAAAACTATTCAATATTTTTAAAAATTTCTTATTGAATTTAGTTTAAAGACAGCTCTTGTTTATTTAGAAAATTTTCTAATTTCTGGGCAGTGAAAAACCTGCTTTATAAACAAAACCAAGGTTGGTTACCGAAACGAATAACGGTATCGAATTTCGTTTGTTTCGGTTACGGTAAAGGTAACGGTATTTGAGACTGTTTCGGTAACGGTATACCGTTATCGAAATAGCAATACCGGTATTAAAAATTGCCTTAAAAATGTACAAAAACAATGAAAAAATTTCCACAGTTTTCATTTTATGTGTTAAAAATGCAGATAATAACGGTTTAAGTTTAATGCTTGTAGTTTTAATAACTAAAATTATTATCCATAATTTTTTTTGTATACTAAAAAAACCCAACATATAACAATTAATAAATACCGGTAAAATACCGGTAAATACCAATAAAAATAACGGTATCGGTAACGATAACAGTATTTGAAATTTTTTTAGAGGTGTTGGTAACGGTAACGGTATTCAATTTGAAACGGTATTTTAGCGATAACGGTAACCAACCTTGGACAAAACATCGCAAAGCAGGCACTTTCACTATTTGGTTTGGGCTTATCTGTTAATCGTATCCTAAGCATTAAAGTAAATATAAGCTTATAATAAAAGCTTTGTAATTATAATCGGCAAACATAATTTGTTTGCCGTTAAATTGCTGTTCTTGTGCATTATAGGGTTAATAAAAAAACAATGACCAAATAGTAGAAGTCACAAAAGGTTAAACTTGTGTGTCACTATTTTTGCTTCTATAGGGATTTAGCGAAACAAATCACATGACTCGCTACCTTATGCTTAACACAGTAGCCTCACGTTAAGGTTTATGGCAAATTTCCAATTTAAAGATATTTAATAGATTTTTTTTTTTAAAGCATTCAGTATGGAAACGGGATGTAATTGAATGTTATTCATAAACTCCTCTTATATTAAGTTTGTTATACCATTCGTAACGGATTTAGAAAATGTATTGAATACGCGATAATATATACCATTTGGTCCGAAATGATCAAATAAAATACTTCATGATGACTTGTCGTAGTGATTATAACCGACAATTTTTGGAAGTGCATTTTAAATACACTAATAGGAAAAAGTCTGTAAAAAATTAGTTAAAACTACTAAAAGTAGCTTAAAAAAGATGTTGCAGAAAAAACTGCTAAAAGTAGCAGATTATTTTTGCTAAGATAGGAACAGCAAAAGTAAAACTGTTAAATATACAGAATTTTAGTTATATTTATGTTAAATATTTGTGAATAGAAAATAACAAATTAACCTGCTAAAATCAGCAAAAGGTTTAGCTAAATAATTAGTAGCCTAAAAAATCACAAAAAATTTTAAACTTTTCGAAGTTTTTTTTCGTTTTTTTTTTAAATGCAAATAAAAATCGAGCCTTTTGAAAACAGCAGTTTACAATTTTTCTAAGCAAATATTTCTGCTGATTTTAGGAGCATAGACTGCTATTGAATTGGCTTAAAAATAACAACAATTTTGTGGATATACAATAACAATTTGTTTTTGCTATTTTTAGTCTACTAATATTTAGCAAAATTTGCTGCAGAATTTACAGTACAATTTGTTATTTTCAATTAACTAAAAGTTAACTTAAGAAAAGCTAAAATTCTGTATATTTAACAATTTGATTTTTGCTGTTCTTATTTTACTAGTATTTAGCAAAAAGTCAGCTAATTTCAGCAATTTTTTTTGCAAAATCGTTTTTAACTAATTTTTAGTTGTTTTTTTCTGCTATTTTTAGAGATTTACAGATTCGGCCAAGTCGAATGTAACATTTATACTTACGTTTTCTTTTTTTGCATTTTTTCCATACTTGGGAATTTTTCATTACCATTGAAATTTCATTACTATTAATTGAAACTAATGGAAAAAACTGAATTATCATCAAATGATAATGAAATATTTTGCGCTTGAAAAAATATTAGTAATGGTACTGAAATTACATTAAGGCACAAAAAACTAATTACAATTCATTAAAAATCATAGTTAGCAAATACTAACCGTAAACTACCAATAACGATTTAAAACCCTTTCAAATTACTGCCGTTAACCTAAAAATACCACTAACGAAATAACTTATAATACCATTAACCTTAAAATACTCTAACGAACTAACTAAAAATACCGTTAACCCTAAAATACCCTAACGAAATAATTTAAAATGCCGTTAACCTTAAAATATCGTAACGAAATAACTTTTTATTTCTTTCCCTCAAAAGATCATACATGATCATACATGCCTCTTAAAAAGGCATGTCCCTTTAGAAAAACAAGTAAGTCCACACAATGTAATCGATTTCGTGTACTTTACTTTGTGTGTACTTACGATATGGGATACTTGTGTATAACAATCAGAGCTTTGAAGAATTAATTCCTTTTTGAATGAATTCACTACCAATCGAATTAAATTTTCTCTAGAATTGAATGAATTCCTTTTCTTAAGTAATTCACTGAATTCATTCTACTGAATGCGTTCATCAAACAACAAATTCAAAGAATTAATTCAATTGCAATAGTTCTTTTTATTAAATCAAATGAATTAATTCACCGGTGAACGCGTTCAATTTTATAAATCGAACGGAAAAAAAAGTGAATTAATTCCTTACTGAATTAATTCACCACTGAATTCATTCAATTTCAGTTTTCATTCAGTGAATTAAAAAAAAATAAAATTACATTCAGTGAATTAAAAAAAAATAATAAGTTCACTGAATTGAAAAAAAATAAAATAAGTTCACTGAATTGAAAAAAAATAAAATAAGTTCACTGAATTCAAAGCCTGTTTTCTGCCGTTCAGTAGAAGAAAACAATAATGTACAAATAAAAGTTTTAAATAAGCAATTTTACAGCGTGTGCTAGTAACAAATTAGAAACCGGATGCTGTTTATCAACCTACATGATTCAAAAATAGAGCCTTTTACTATTAAAAATAAAAACTTTACAGATATAGATAAATTTGGAAAAAAATATAACTATTAATTTTTCAAACTAGTTATGTATATAGTTCTATTTTTTTCCAAATTTATCTATATCTGTAAAGTTTTTATTTTTAATAGTAAAAGGCTCTATTTTTGAATCATGTAGGTTGATAAACAGCATCCGGTTTCTAATTTGTTACTAGCACACGCTGTAAAATTGCTTAGTTAAAACTTTTATTTGTACATTATTGTTTTCTTCTACTGAACGGCAGAAAACAGGCTTTGAATTCAGTGAACTTATTTTATTTTTTTTTCAATTCAGTGAACTTATTTTATTTTTTTTTCAATTCAGTGAACTTATTTTATTTTTTTTCAATTCAGTGAACTTATTTTATTTATTTTTTCAATTCAGTTAACTTATTATTTTTTTTTTAATTCACTGAACGTAATTTTATTTTTTTTTTTTAATTCACTGAACGTAATTTTATTTTTTTTAATTCCCTGAATGAAAATGAAATTGAACGAATTCAGTAGTGAATTAGTTCAGTAAGGAATTAATTCACTTTTTTCAGTTCGATTTACAAAATTGAACGTGTTCACCAGTGAATTAATTTATTTGATTTAATAAAAAGAACTATTGCAATTGAATTAATTCGTAACAAAATAAATCGAACGAAAGCAAATATAAATTAATTCCATTCAATATATAGTGCTTAGTGAATTAATTCATCGAATTTTTAATTCAGAATTGAAAAATTGAATTAAGGAATTAATTCTTCAAAGCTCTGCTAACAATTGTATGTGAAACTAAAAGTATTTGAAATTTTTCAAAACTTTTTGTCTAACTTACACTTATAACTATACTTGTGTGTACTTACAAAGTATATTGGCTTGTGGGCCATTACAATGCGGCCATACCCTGGGTAAAGTAAGCCAGCTTGTGTGTAGAGTTTGAAAGCACTCGTGGATTCTAGTAAGTACACAAAAGTATCTCTGTTGAAGTATCTCCGTTTTAACGTTTTGCGAAAAGTCCATAATTGTAATTATTAGTCCCATGTATGATTTGCTTAAATACAGTAGCCAATACTAATTGAAAATTTTGATGCAATACGAAGACACTTAAATATTTTTACATAAAAACCATTCTAAATTGAAAGAAAAGTGAGCAGTAAACTCAAAACAATAAAACGAAAAAAAACAAAAAAGTTGACTTGGGGCCGAGGAAATACTCAATTTGAAGCACATCATAAATCTTTGGTTTGAAACAAAATGTGTATTGTTCATCAGTTATTATTGAAAATGTTTTCAATGAACTTTTCTATAGAACAAAAACAAAACCCTTTCAATGTCTTCTGTTTTTATTACACACAAAACTAAAAGTATTCCATCCCAAGTGTTGGTATCACGCTTTTGCAGTTAATACGTGTTATATGTACAGATTTTTTTTATTATGGCAGAAGTTATGCTTCTTAAAGTTCAATTACCGCTTAAAACCCACCAGCTTTGAAAGATGATGATCAATGATCGTACAACTTTCATAACAACAGTGTTGTTTTTTTTTCACTTTAGTTTATCCTTTAGTAAAAACAGCAGATAATCGTGCTGGTAATCACAGGGCTTTCAAGCTACAAAAATCACTTCCGAATTATTGGTATAATGTTCATGTCTTCTAAAAAGGAAAAAAAAACTGTTGTATCAATAAATAAATTCGCACTCACCTGTCGTTTATTTAAAAAAAATGTTAACTTTGTAATGTTTTAAGATGTCGGTGATGATGATGATTTTTGAATGATTTTTATACCCTGATATCTGTGAAACTTAATGTTCATGCAATTAGGTTTTTTGTTTTTGGTAGCTTGTAAAAATATTTACACAAAAGGGTTTAACTTGAAGGTATTTTCTTTATATTCTTTTGGTATTTTCATTCTTCTTACCTTTTTATTCATTCATTATTTCACTCATTGTCAGTGTTTCGTCTTGCACACACTAGGTGTGCAATCGTTGATCAGTAATTTCATTTTTACCATCAGTTAATGGTTTTAACAAACATTTACTCAGTCAACAAAGAGGGTCCTCGTTTCTTTCAAAAAGGGTTGTTTGTTTTCAGTTCCTTATAATATTTCGTTTCAACGGCACGCGTCCTTATAGCTTAACTTAAGGATCCCCAAGTCTCGTCACAAATGTTGTAAGTAATCATTATTTCACATAACAACGATGCATCTTTTACATATCAGTACATTTATTTTTTATTACAAATTTGTTAAAATTCGGTTTAAACATGCCACTTTTCATTATATCTTTATGTGAAGTTAAGTTTTGAAGAAGATACGTAGTAGGTACTTTCTTTAACGATTCTTCTTATTTCTTTATCATGTACTTGTTGATTACAATAAATCAACAACATTTTTTTCATGAACATTTTATGCTGGTGGCCATGTGGCGTGTTTTACGCCTTCGGTATAATATAAAATCAATATTTTTTTTTAATTTTAATAAAGACAAATTAATTAGCTTTCAAGAAATGTGTCAAAATAAAATATGCTCTTTAAAAGTAGTTGAAAATTCGTACTCCGAAATTAGTTATGATCAGGGTAAGTTTAAAATGGCACAAAAAAGTTGAAATTGGCAGGCAAAATGGCACGAAAAAATAGTAAAATTGGCACAAAAAACGCAAAAATGGCACGGTTATTCCAAAAATTTTAAAGTATAATTGTTGATTTAAGTGTCTTTCTGAATGTTTTCAAGAAAAATACAATAATGAAGGAATTTACCGTTGCACTGCTAAAGTGCATTCGCCGTATATTAGTGTGATTTAAAAAAAAAAAATCTGGAATTTTATTAAATATTAAATATGATTCCCTTGTGTCTGTTAAATTTTTCAATAAAAATGTTTTCTTCCTCTTCATATAAATCAACTCTAAAAAATATCGTTTTTTTTAATTTTTTTCCAAAAATTGTTTACAAAGATTGAGTTTTTACTGAATTTTATAGCATTTTTATAGTGAAAAGTCTAAAAAAAATAGACAAAATGGCTTTCTTTGGCAAGGATTTGTGAAAATGGCATTTTTACAAAATAAGTGAAAAATTGGCAAAAATGGCATTTAATGGCAAGTGCCAAAAAAACTTGCCCTGGTTATGACTTAGTTAACAATGAATGGTTTTTCATATAATGAAATTATAATAATCTCAAAATTTTTCAACAGAATAGAGTTTTTCTTATAAATTTTAATACAATTATTTTATATATTTTTGTTCTATTTATGTCTTCAAAATTTTCCGACTGATTTTAATTTAGAAATTTTTCCATTAAGGCACTTTCACAATGGTAGAGTGACTCTACTCTACAGTACAGATTGAAATGTTAACTGTTCAAAATGCAGAGTAGAGTTACTTCAAAAATTTATGACACTTTTATACTTACATTATATTTTCTCGTAGGCCACCGCCAGTTAACAGAGTGATGTTAACTCTAGAGTGTAACAAATCCGTACTCCAGAGTCAAAAAAATATGACTTTGGAGTGTAATAAGAAAAGATGGCAAAATACAAAAATGTATTAGTAAGAAAGATAAAAGAACTAAATTTGCTACAGATTGGAGTACTTCATCATTGTAAACGCACCTTTAATCTTCTATTTTTCAATTCGCTGATTTTTGCTTATTTGGGGGGAAATATGAGTTTTGAGTATTTTTTTCATTTTTCTTAGTAAAAATTAGCTCTTTGGGTAATTTTACATTTTATTTTTGGGCATTTATTTGTATTGTGTGGGTGATTTTTCTAATTTTGTTTTTGTGCCATGTTTTTGTGGGCGATTTTTCGTTTGAGCGATTTTTCATTTTTGAGCCATTTTGCATTGGGGACCCTCGTGGATAGTCTTGCAGCTCTGGAAGCCCTGAAAGCTGATACGATTATATCTACATAGCTGCATGGAGGACTGTATTGAAGTCTTTGGCTGTGGTGTAATGGTTAGATCGTTGGCCTGTTACACATGATTGCGGTTGCGGGTTCGATCCCCAGCGACCGCAATATCAATTTGAAAAAATAATTGTATAATTTTTCTGTTACTAATACATATCGCAGCGTCCACCTACGGTGTTCCCACAGCACTTAACCCCACCGCAGTAAAATAATATAACAGGTCTATGAACTAAAGATCTTCAACAAAGTTCGCCAACTCACCATTAGATGGCGCTCAGCAACTCTTCTAAAAACATCAACATCTCGCGTAATTACAGTGTTGCCATATTTGAAGCGGATAATCAATATGCTTGTAGAAATTCTTACGGGCAGCTATGGGGGAGACTGAGGGAATCGCAATGGGCCTTATGGCCTCTGAATGCACTTGACGCTCTGGCAGGCTCCCATTCAACCCAACAGATTAAACAAATTTAAATGACAAGTATTTCTATTTCATTTTCCGTTCCTATTTTGACTACATTTTTTCCGTGACATTTTTCTTTCCCGCCTCCCTCTGCCTTGTGCTTATACTCTTACAAAGTAAAGATATGTAGTAACCTGTAGTCAGAGCTTTGAAGAATTAATTCCTTAATTCAATTTTTCAATTCTGAATTAAAAATTCGATGAATTAATTCACAAAGAACCATACATATATTGAATGGAATTAATTCATATTTATTTTCGTTCGATTTATTTTGTTACGAATTAATTCAATTGCTGTAGTTATTTTTATTCAAATGAATTAATTCACTGGTGAACGCATTCAATTTGATTAATCGAACGGAAAAAAGTGAATTAATTCCTTACTGAATTCCTTACTGAATTAATTCACCACTGAATTCCTTCAATTTCATTTTCGTTCAGTGAATTAAAAAAAAACCCGTTCACTGAATTAAAAAAAAATACGTTCACTGAATTAATTTTATTAATTTAATTTTATTTTTTTTTTTAATTCACTGAACGGAAATGAAATTGAACGAATTCAGTTGTGAATTAATTCAGTAAGGAATTAATTCACTTTTTTTTGTTCGATTTATAAAATTGAACGCGTTCACCAGTAAATTAGTTCGTTTGATTTAATAGAAAGAACTATTGCAATTGAATTAATTCTTTGTAATTGTTGCTTGATGAACGCGTTCAGTTGAACGAATTCAGTGAATTACTTAAGAAAGGGAATTCATTCTATTCTAGAGAAAATTGAATTCGATTGGTTGTGAATTTATTCAAAATTCTTCAAAGCTCTGCCTGTACCCAGTGTAGAAACGGTAATGACATATCATTATTTTTTGGACTACCAGTAATGACACCCACTTACCTTCTGCATTATTTTAAAACATATAATGAGTTACTGATAATGACTTATTTTTATCATTATTTCAAATAGAAAATAATTTTCTAGATTTTTTTGAAAATTTTTTGAAATCTATTTTTAGACTCAATATTTTTAAACACTGGTAAGGATATACATATGTATGTAACCACATATTTTTTGATTTTTTGTATGTTGATGAGTAAGGTGACTTGTGCGCGGCAGGTCAATTATGTTTTTATCTATCAAATATAACATGTCGACAAAGAGCTATTGACTGGTAATCTGTAGACCCAGGTTCGATTCCCGCACCAGCAAATTTTATTTAACAAAAAAATACAATAAAAAATATTTTTTTTATATAATTTATTTTTTTGAAAATCTATTTTTAGACTCATTATTTTTGTCAGTACTGAAATGTAATAACAAAAGTAACTAGTTACTATTACCAAGTATGGAGTTACATAACCACATATCTGGTAATGATTTTCTACACTGGGTAGTTAAAGATGTGGTGAAATTCTTGTCGACAACAATTTTTTTTGAAATTGCCTTGCAAAAATAATTCATATTGGAGGGTGTACGGCGAACTTTTTTTTTTGAGGTACGGTCTAGGGTCCAAGTTTCATATGTTTAAGACCCAGAAGTTCGATACTTTCAAATAGAGGTTGCTTTCGCTTGACACGAATATCGAAATATTTTATTTTAAAATTTTCCATACAATAAACTTTTTCACTTTTGTTTTTTAATAACCATAACATTTTTGCCTTGCTGTCTAAAATATCTGTTTTTCGATACTCGTAAGCTTCGGCATAATAACAGTGTCTGCAATCACGGTTAATTTGATTAAATATATGCCCCTATTGTATACCGTCGTGCTACCTGTTTAATTTTTGAAATCTCTGCTTGCTACCTACATATACATAGTACTGATATATACTTGCAAAGAACTTGATACTTACAAAATTCTCACTTATGCCACACGTCTCCAAACACTTGCAACTAAGCTGAGAATAAAACTCAGTGGGTTTTAATTTTTTAGCGCCTCCCAGTTGCATAAGATGTTGATTTCTTAAACTTTGTTCGATTGTAAGCAGTCATCATAATGCAAGCATGCATGCATGCTTATTTAATGACTGTGATTATAATTTATGCCAAAAAATCTACTGCAGCAAACAAAAATTTTGATTTAATTTTTGGCAGTAAGGATGCACAAGTTCCCATTTACTGCAACATGTACTTGACTCTATTATTAAGCAATAAAAAAATTGAATTCTCATTTTAAACATAAATGCCTGTAGGCATTTAGCAAACTCTACAGATAACATCAGTCACAAAAAAGAAGACAAAAAAAACTTAAATCTTTTGTTCTCGGTACTTTTAACCTTTTACACACATGTGTCCATTAGCCACGCAAAACAAGTCAACAACAATTTGTTAACATTATATTTATGATGTTCTTAACCAAAAAATTTGTGTAACAAATACCTACATAGTCATTCATTCATTCCATCAAAATGTACATTTTCATTAATTTATTTACTCCTGCATCCGTTCATCGTTCATTCGTATACACAGACATTCTTCCGCTCTTTTCATTATTTCTGTTAATAACCGTAGTCAAGCTGTTTTTTGGTTTGTTTTTATTATTTCGAGAGGGGGAAACTGCAAAGTGGATGTTGTGGTTATTGTCCATAATGAAACATGTTCCATTTAATGAGTTTAAAAGTTAATTTTTGGTACTTCCATTGACTTTTAATGTTACAAATTATAAATATTTACAAAATTTAAAGCATCTTTCGTCAGATTTACCAGCATTGAACAATTTTTTGTCAACTTGTTTTAACAAGTCGTAAAAGTTAATGAAATATATTTTTATAATCAGACGTTCATTATATATAGTAGTACCTACATGAAAAATTAAAAAATTATAAAAAACCCAGCAAACAAAGATGATCATTAATGACTCACAAATGAGCTCCAAAAACATAAACATTTTTCCACTTTTTCCTATGAAAGTGGTCCGTCCAAAAGAGCCCCCTGTGTACTTAGAAATGACTCAGAAAAAAGAACGTATAAAATCGTTCTTCATAAATTTAAATAATTTTGGAATCTTCTTTGAGTCCGAAAAATGAACCCTCGTTTTGAGACAGCTTTTTAGATTGTAGAGACAACTTTTAGGATTGTTTTCTGAGGGTTCATATTTTCTACCAAAAAAAAAGTCTTTTCAAAAAAACAATAATCATTGCTATTAGCCATTTACGAATCTTATTTATGAGCGCTCCGAAATTGCTGGCTGGGAAACTTCAGAGTCATATGCACAAACAATTTTAAAATTTTCATACAAAATTCATTTTACAAGCACGTTATAAGGTTTTCAAATTATGATGCATAGTCACTTAAATATTTATGGTTATTTTAAAAGCGATTTTTTCAATTAGTTAATATGGTAATTTGTATATTGTAATTTAACCGCTGAATTCATAAATGCTTTGTAAAGTTATAGCAGGTTTACAAAACGTCATTTTCATACAAAATTTGTTCATAATTTTACAGTGTTTATGAATTTAGGGGTAAAATTTTAAGTTATTGCTCACACATATGACGCATTATCAGGCTGGCCAGACTTGGGGTTTTGTCCCCAAATTTGGGGTTATTTTGTTGGTCTTGGGGACAAAAATTTTCATTTGGGGACAGGGGATTTAAAAAACGTTTTGGGAATTTTTTGGGGATATTAACAACCTTTCGTAAATTTTGGAGATTATAGCAATTTTGAATAATTTTAAGAAAACATTAGTCAAGTTTTCTCACGTAAATTCAACAAAAAGTACAAATTTATCCTTTTATAAATTTTCCCTAACAATTCAATGCTTTCTAACACGAATAAATATATTATGCCTGAGGATTTAAAAAGATTAAGGCTTCATTACTCAAATCCTTAAGTAAAAAAACGCATCTGTAATCAATTCAATGTGTTAAAATAATAACTGCATTGAAACTGTTATCAAGTAAAATCGTAAAAAAGTTCTATTGAAAATAGAAATTTTCTATTTTATTACTTGATATTTAATTCTCTGCACAAGAAAAAGATAAAAAAAAAACAATATTTTTATTTTTTATACTCATTTTATTCCAAGAGTGCTACGTTACTTTTTTTTATGACACTTCCAAACTAATTTGGGATTTAATGTCGAAGTATCTAAAATATTGAAAAAAATAATTTTTTCATTCGTATTCATTTTATGAATTAGTTATCACTTTAAGTCAATTATTTAAATTGAATAAAGTTACAATGAGATTCATTCAAATTTGAATTGAATAAATTTTTATTCGATTAAATTTTTCGTTTTATGATATGATTTGCGAACTACAAATCAAGACAAACATTTGTTTTTAATTGATTTGTTAAAATTGAATCAATTAGCTTCAACAAAAATCAAACTGATTCTTTGAATAATATATTGACTAATTGAAGTAGAAAATAATTCAATCAATGAAATGAGTTTTAAAAGTCAAAAAGTCAAATTAAAGAATTATATTTTTAAAGGCGTAATTGTGGACACAAACTTCAAAAATTCAAATTTATGAATTCTTAAAAAAATTAGTTCAAAATCTTGAAAATTTGAGCAAATTAAATAAACTCGAGTACCTTTTTTAACATTTTTTCTAGTTGGGAATTTTTTGGGGATATTTTAAAATTTGTTTGGGGACAACGAAAAAAAGTATCTGGCAACCCTGCACATGAATAGCATTTAAATTTAATATCAATCATACGCACCATGCATTTTTGTTTATATTAATCGCGGTTAGCATAAACACAGCAGAGTTGTACTAACTTACATCATGCGATGTTTAATGTTTGTTACAGCATAAAAATCTAGATGGTCTAACGATTTCAATTCTAACGGAAATTCATATTTAAATAAATTTAACTTAAAATATATAGTCAATTTAATATATATAATAGAATAGTGTGGCATAACTTTGTTCCTCACAAACCGATAATGTTAAATTAATATACAAATTTGACTATTTTGTTTTAAAAAAACTTCTTGCTAAAAACATTAGGAGTTTTCATATAATCTCGTATTCTACTCATAAACGGTGTACACCCGTTATGTTTATGAGTTTAAGCACCGTAAGTTGTTTGAGTTTCACGTGAAAAAACTGTTATACTCCATATAAAAAAAATACTTTTCAATCAGTTTCACGTGAAAAGTGTGTAGAGTTTGTTTTCACTAAAATTTAATGTACAAGACTATTATTTTTCTGGTAAAAAAGTGACATTTTGTGTATATTGTGATTGTGTCTTTGTTATAAAATTAAAAAATTGTTAATTTTTGTAATATAAATTGCAGTTTGAAACTTTTAAAGTTCGAGTGAAAATTTCCACGTGAAAAACAACTTACGGTGCTTAATGTCAATCTCCATACATAAAAATGTGGTTTGTATTAATACAAGGTTATAAGGAATTTACGAGTTTATATGAAAACCCATATTATAAAAAATGGATAACGATATTATAAAGGTATCGGTTGCCAACGCTGTATTAAACTCAAAAATATGTCCATACGCTTAGTACATTTTGATATCTACTAATACATCTAATCTAGTTTACGTTGGAAATTATGCAATATTAGGCGAAATTGAGTAATTTTTTCCTCTAAGTTGACCGTTTTTCTTGATATTATTATGAAAAGCGTCCATAGATCTTTTATGTGACAACTATCTGATACTGGAACTAGTGCTTATGTTTGGAACTACCAAAAATAATGAACATAGACCCACCTTATTGTGTACCAAATCGACTCAGATCTACTTGCATAGTTACTTAATTTAGCGATGTCCGTCCGTCCATGTAAAATGAACGACCTTTTTAATCAATTGATAAACCCAAAACAATTACTCGCAGTGTTGGCAGTGTTTTACCGCAATGCGGCATTTTGTCGATAAAGTAGGCTTTTGTATTTTCTTTATTTGTCACTGCCGAGAAATTGGAAAATTTTCTAAATAAAAAAGAGCAACCTACAAACAAAATGCAATAAATTTTTTTTTAAATATTGAACAGTTTTTGCTAAATTCAAGAACAAAGTTTGACAGTACTGCCACTATCCACTGACACTGTGAGTATCTGCTTTAGGCTATAGGTTGCAATTGGACAAAATTATGTACATCAGTTTATATTACCCCATCAGTTTATATTACATCAGTTTATATTACGTATGCCAATAATCCAGGGTCCAACTTTGACTCAGTTGTTCCCGCTTCTTTTTTACAGCGTTTTGGAGGCCAAAAGTTCGAAAAATTCCGAAAATGTTATTGTTTTATTGGTATAAAATTTTTTAAATTAATCGTACCTGTTCGAAAAGTACACTCAAAAATTTGACAGTTACTACATGAGAGTTTTTGTGTAGTAATCAGTAGTTGTTGTTTTAACTGTAATTACAATTGTTTTTCTGTGGAAAAATACAAAACAACTGTTACGATAGTTATTTAAGAAAGGTACTGTAATTTCGTAGCAGTTGTTCGAAGCAGTTATTTTTTATATCATAATAAGCAGCTACCAAAACAGTAAATTTCATTAGTTATTTAAAAATAAAAAATTTCGTTACAATTTAAGAATTCGTAGTTTATAATAATAATCAGAAAATCATTGCATAAAAGCATAATAACTGGAGAACCTTTTGGAATATTAACACCCGAAAAATAAGTAAAACGTCTTGAATACTAAGCATACTAACTTTCAGCAATTTTTGTTTTTCCTGAAATTCCGTTTTCAGCAAAAGTTTTAGTTATATTTTTTCAGCCCTAAATGAATTTTGAACTAGTGTTTTACTAATTTATTTTGTTAGATAAATTGTGCTGATGAATGCATTTATAGCATGGACGACAACCAGATAGACAGCTCGTCTGGATCTAGTACAGACAACGGAAATGAAAATTTCTAGATTTAAACTTTCAGCAAATAAATTAACAAAAGTATAATTTCTATTAAATTTTTTTTTGGAGTTTTTTCTTTCTACTAATATTAAGCAAAAAGTTTTGTTGTTTTTAGCAATTATTTTTTTCATTTCCAATCGACTAAGTGTTAGCAAAACTTTTGCTGAGATTATTTTTTTTTTGTTAAAAATCAGTTTGCTGATTTTCAGCAAACCCCTTTTGCTGAAATTATCACCTTTTTTTGCAAGCACATATTTTTAACTAAAATTCTGTAAATTTAACAGTTTTAATTTTGCTGTTCTTATTTTACCAGTATTTAGCAAAAAATCTGCTAATTCCAGCAGTTTTTTCTGCAGTATAATTTTGAACTAATTTTTAGTAACTTTTTCTACTATTTTTACAGATTCATTTCTTTGAGTGTATAAAAAAACTAGGTGTAAAAATAGTAGTTTTTACCAATTTTATCAGTTTTTTGCAATTTTTGTGCCAAGAATTTGTGAGTTCATTTTTTGATATTGATAGTTATTCTGCAACAGTTAAAAATAACAACGTTTTTATTTATATTAAAGGAAAATACTTTTGTCGCTTTTTTAGCTGCATATACCTTTATTTTAGCTGTCATTTTCAGTAGATTCTACCGACAAACTTTTTTTTGTAAAATATATTTTGAGGAAAATGTTTTACAATCGGTTACCAATCAGACCAGTTCTGCAACGACGCATTAATAAAAAATATTTTTTCCTTTAAAATCTCAATTTTATAATAAAAGAAATTAATACTTAAATACTCCCCAGGAACAATTTTTACTATCAGTTGCCAATTACACCAATTCTGAAACTGGTTTCAGAATCCGTTCCACGGATCTTATTTGTAAGATATAACTGACGGAGAATAAGTTCTGGAACTAGTTCCTGAAGTTCTAGAACTACTTACAGAACTTATTCTACTATGGAAGCTTTAGAAGCGATAGCTTTTGGGACAATGTTAAACAAAAATCATCGGTGTAAGTATTAACAGTACAACCGATTCTTTGCAACAGAAAATTTTCCTGGGCCAGTTGCATTTAATTTAGTTAACAAAGGGTGATTATTGTTTTTACATTGTTGTTGTTGTTATTTTTATTACCAACAAACATAATAAAATACTCATCAAAATATCATTGACAAAATAAAACAAAGCATTTTGTGGTAGGTAAACAACTGCAAAAGGGATGGAATGATAAATATTAACACAATCAAAACATAAGTGATAATATTCGCACTCATAACGTTATGCATGACAGCCTCTGGAAAAGGACCATCGTTTTTGTTTAGTTTCTGTAAAAGAAATCCAGAGTGTGGCATATGTCAAAATTTTAACTAAAATAGTGTTATCTCTATTCGGATGAATCTATTTGCAAGAGGGGAAATAGTTAAGAGTCAAATTTGGAAAACACAAAAGTCATAAATTATACAAACAAAACCAAACAAATCTCTGTTGTGATGACAGTCCAAGTGATCCGTTTTTCTAACTTTACTTGGAATCCCTTAATTTATACGGTATTTTTTCGTGGTTGTAGTTGCGGTTTGTTGACTACAGTTTTATATTGTTCAAATTTAGGGATGGATACTTGAAAATGATACGCAACATTACTTTTGGTTTTGGCAAACTGTATTATGAATAGATTTCACTACATAAATAGTATTCGTATATTAGTATCAGATGTTTCATATTGATAGTAAATTTTTTATAATTGATGACTTTAATGTGAAAATTATCCAATTAAATTGATTATTAAACTAGTGATGTGTAAATTTTGCAAAAAAAAAGTATGTAATGCAATAGATAATAAAGGTGTCACAAAAAAGTTAAACAGGTGTTCACACTTTGCTGTGACAATCTAGTAGAACATGTAAACGAGTCAATTATTTCTATAAATTAAAATAATTAGTTAAAATTTTTATATTATTTGCTATAAGAAATTTTGAATTTAATTTGAACAACCTAAATTTAAAATTTGTCAGTCTAAAAAATATCGGTTCGTAATTTTTGTTATTTTTTACAACATATCAAAATTTCAGGAAAATCAAAAGCTCTGTTTGTTTACATTTCTAGTAAAAACTAGTAAACTTAGAAAGTGCCGCAGAATTACCAAAACTGATTTAATTTTTAAGTGAAATGAAAGAAAATGGTATAAAAAGTAGTAAATAGAAGCCACTGAATTTAAAAAAAAATTGCGCATTTCACGGTAAAAACGAATTTATGAGAAAAAAATAGTAAAAACTAGCATGTAAACTAACTATAACACATACTCAACAAACTTTCTTAGCAAGTTTTTAAATGTTCTTTGAACAATTTTTTATTTTCTTATGGTGGGTCCCATGCTAAACCCAGCGTTAAAGATCAAATTCTGATTATTATAATTTTCTTCAAAATAGAGGGCGGATCAAAAAAGCCGTTACTTTTTTAATAAAAGACAGTTCTTATAGCAAAAAATAATACATATCTTAACGTAGTCGCCTCTGAACTCAATACACATTGTCCAAAGTGTTTCTAGTTTTGTTTGTTCAATGCTTTCATCGTTGTAGGTAAATATCATTCCGCAGAGCCATTTCTTTAGGTTTGGAAATAGAGAATAGTCACTGGATACTAAATCCGGAGAATATGGCGGATCGGGTAGCACTTCGTAGCCCAAGTTATTGAATTCTACCATGGCGAATAAAGATGTGTGCATCCATGCATTCTCGTGACGATGAAAAGGCACTTTGTTCTCTTGGCCAAATGCGGTAAGTTGGCATAATATTCAACATCTATTGTAAGGATTTTTTAAAAATATTAAATCGGATTGGATATTCATTATTTTTAAAAAAATTTTATTGCATTTTGTTTGAAGATTGTTTTTGTTTATTTCTAATTTCTCGGCAGTGACAAATAAAGAAAATACAAAAGATGCTTAATCGACAAAACGCCGCACTGTGGTAAAACACTGCCGACACTGCGAGCATCTACTTTTTGGCTTCACTGTCGAGAAATTTATAAAGTTTTTAAATAAAAGCCTACCCAGATACTCACAGTGTCGGCAGTATTTTACCGCAATGCGGCGTTTTGTCGATAAAGCATGTTTTTGTATTTTCTTTAAGCCCAAACCACATAGTGAAAGTGCCAGTAAACAGTGGCAGTGCTGTCAAACTTTGTTCCTGAATTTCGCGAAAACGATTTAATATTTTTAAAAATTTCTTATCGCGTTTTGTTTAAAAACATCTCTTGTTTATTTAGAAAATTTTCTAATTTCTCGGCAGTAACAAACAGAGAAGATACAAAAACTTTTTTATCGACAAAACGTCGCACTGCGGTCGACACTGCGTTTATGTGGTTTAGGCTTTATTTGTCACTGCCGAGAAATTAGAAAATTTTCTAAATAAAAAAAAAGCAATCTTCAAACAAAATTCTATACGAAATTCTTAAAAATATTGAATACTTTACGCGATATTCAAGACCAAAGTTTGACAGCACTGACAATATACGCAGTGTCGACAATGCTTTATCGCAGTGCGACGTATCTGGTTTGGGCCTAAACAAGAGCTGCCTTCAAGCAAAATTCAATAAAAATTTGTAAAAATAGTGAAAAATCAATAAAAAATAAATCATTTTAACCCCTTAATGCTCTTTCTTCTGATTAAAATCTACTATGGAACAAATATTAAAATTTTAATTTATCGCTTTATTTAGGCGATATAACACAACAAAGGTTAAAGACGTATCTAGAAACGCAGTAGTTAAATAATTTCGGTTTTTGCTATAAATAACACTATCAGTAAAATAAAATTACGTACCGAAAATTGTTGATCAATGATTGTTATTTCAGAAGTTATGGCAATTTTCGCTTTTTGAAAATTATAAAATTTGGCGAATTTGGCACTAAACATCAACAGATTAGTTTTGCTTACTACTACCTCTGAGTATATACTCTGTGTTATATTTCAAAAAAATCTATTGGCTAGTTTTTGAGTTAGAGAGATATTCGTATTCCTCTGAGTCCTGGAGAAAATTTTTTAACTGATTTTACAATTAGAGGCTCTAGACTAGTTTTGTTATTATCGATAATGTCCGCCAGATCGTAAATGTATTTTTTGCGATTTTTCAAATATTTTTTTCTTTTTTAAGAAGTTAATTTTTCCAAATTTACTAAATTTTCACTTTACATGCTTCTCGCTTGAAAACCGTTCCTTTTACAAAAAAAAGTTTGAAGTGGGTAATTACACAGAGAAAAGAGATTCATTGTGGCAACCGAATTTTTTGCCAACCGATTGGTTTGGTTGGATCTACCGATATATTTGTTTGTTGCAACAGAAATTCGGTGAATACAATAGAATTTCGTTTGAAACAATATATTTAAATTATGTCAGTAATACATTTGATTGCAACAGCCAATAATTCGGTTACTGCCACCAAACCATTCAGTTGGCAAGAAATTCGGTTGTCACAATGAATTGGTTTTCTCTGTGTAAGTTTTCTATGGATATAATACAACTTGTTTAATAAAATATTGTTATTTAACCAAAAACTATTTATAACCCTCTGATCCATTTATTAGATTATAGTTTATAAGATTAGATAGTTATAAATCAAATCGGAAAATCAAACCACGTAAAATCGATAGTTTTTATTTAAAATTATATGTTGTTAAAATTGCATGATTTTATACGGATTCGTTTTCTAGAACATACAATAAATACAATTCATGATAAAACAGTGAATTACACATCATTATCGACGAATAATTAACCGACACAAATTTCAGGAAGGTTTGTGTCTTCAATAACACGTTATTATCTACCAGAAATGGCATTTAAATTAAATGAAACGACAAAAATTATATTTAAATTAAATAGATAGGCTAGTGTTGCCAGACAAGTTTTGGTCCATTCCCTATTTTGTAAGTTGAAATCCCCAACAATCCCCAAAAATTTGTTGAATCTATAAATTGGTCCCAAATTGATTATTTATTGTAATTATAACAAAAACGCACTTTTAAAGAAAAAATAAATTAACCAGACAACAAACTTAAGAGCGCTCTGAAATAATGAATCATAACAGATTTTAAAATTAAAAGATTTAGAGGATTCTTAATGAGTTCTTGCAAAATGGGGATATCATCTAAAACTTATGAGTAGGGCACCCAAAAAAAAAGCTCTAAAAGCAATGTTTTAAGCTCTTAAAAAAAGCTCAAAAAAACAGTAAAACAAGCAGTTAAAATGCAAAAATAAGCCCTTAAACCCCATCAATTCTTCATTAAAATCCCCATAAAATTTAAATTTTTTATTTAATACAATGATACATTCCTTGGAACTTCAGGAATCAGACAAAGTTGTGACATTCTTAAATTTATTTTCATCGCGAAATGCATTAAAGAATTAAATGTGCTAAAATCATTCTTTCCTTAGGAAATCGTCATTGTCATATTTTTACTATTAGAATTCAGGTTGGAAAAATACAAAGTTTATTTTAACAAGAGATTTTTTAATTTAAAATAAATTTAAAAAAACAAATTGTAAATAAAAAAAATTTATGTCGACTTAAAATAATTTTAAAAATTACTGATTTTATGAAAAAAAAGCAAAAATATGCTCTATTTTCGCATAAAAAAGCTAAAATAAGCTTATTTTTCAAAGCAAATAGCAAAAATAAGCCAATATTTACAAAATAAGCAAAAACAAGCAAAATTAGATAAAATAAGCTTAAAATTCTTATATTTTTAAGATCAGAACTTGTATTTAATCTAAACTGTTCTATCTCTTCAAATAAAAAACATGCCCTGGCTTCTTTTTGGTTGGCCTACTTATGAGCAAAAAAACTTGTGAGAAATAATAGTCACAAAAATACCATAGCTCTTAATGGGGTCTTTTTGTTTGGACGGCTGAAATTTAATTGTTTTTTTAACAACTTGTGGAAAGAAAACGGCAAAATATTTTTTTTTAGTAGGTTTGAGGTTAAGAAGAAGAATAAACCTTCCTCAAAAGTTATAAACACATTAAATTTGCAAATCAGACTAGATCTAGTTTCTGCCTCTTTATAGACAGGCTTCATCAGTGATCTTCCATTAAATTGTATTATTGTTTATATTTTTATTGTCTCTATATGAATAATTTCAGAAGTGATCAAACAGAAATATACAAACATTCTACTTCAGATTTTCTCTGTTTATCTTCTTATTTCCTCCGTGTCACCTTTTCACAAATATTGCCACATTGACGTATGGTTTGTATGTACAAGTGCAGGCAATTTGTGTATATTGGAGACGGACAGCCAACGGGGCATTTTTATTTTTTATAGTAAAGTGTTGTTTTTTCAAACGTGTTGTATTTTCCAAATACAATTAATATTGTCATTAATATGTATTTTTATTAATTCTAATTTAGTAGGTTTGAGGTTAATTCTCCTTTTAAAATTTGGTTGCACAATTCAATTTGAAAAGTTCTCGGCCTCCAAAGTAGTGTAAATGAAAGAAAGACACAACCTTAACCCGGTGTCTTGAAATGCAATAAATTATATGATATGAAATGTGAAAACCATTGCAGAGAAACGTCAAAATGATATAAATTTCAAAGTGGTGCAGAACACGACCATTTCATGGCTGAGAAATATCATAGATTTTTCTGCAAAAAACACAAATTTTTATCAAACATTAATTTTCGTCTACAAGTAATAAAAATTTTTAAACTCTTCCCCATTCTTTTTTAACAAATTTTCTGTTATTTTTTTATTAGAAAATTTAAATTAAAACGAAAGTGACATTTGATGGCAGGCATCATTGCAAGAGCCGCTTGCATGTCAGCGATATCATGATATTGCAATTAAATTAAAATTGAGTGTTTTCGCTTGAGATGAAATCATTTTGACAATTGCTTGCTATCAGTATATTGCATGTCAACCACTAGGTAACAAACACAAGATGTCAATTTTTCACCAAATAAATAATATCCTTGCATGTTTCCATGGAAATTCAATATATTTATTTTGTGTGGAAACAAATTCAACACAATTTTCATATAAAATTTATTATTGTGAAAAATAATTTTTTATGTATTTAGTGTGCTATGTTTGATTTTTTTTGTATTTAGTGTACACGGGATAGAAATATCGTAAAGTTTGGACTAAATTTGTTATGTCTAATATAGTTGGCACAATTTGTTTTTATCTCAAAATTAACATCACTAGTTGCCAAGTATTTGTTTTTATTATTATTTATTTATTTTTATTTCAAATATTTATTTGATCTTCAATAAATGAGCAATAAAGTGTTTTTCCCTCGGACAGGTGTTAAAAAACTGCAAAATTCGATTTGCCAAGCTTTTTGACTTCAGTAGCCCATAAATAATTTATAAATAGTTACTTTATAAAATTTAAATTATAAAAGATTTTTTGTAGAGTAGTGTAATTAGATGCTGCTTTGGAAATAAAAAACAAAACATTAAAAAAAAATAATTTTCAGTTAAATTATTATTATATTAACAAACACATTAATTATATTTACATGTTGTATTGTTATTTAGGAATGACAGCAAATTGTAAATACAGCAAACTTTTAGTTGAAAATGAGGCAATAATATATTTGGTTTCTCTGCAGGTAAATATGTGTCATTCTTACGCATCTTATATTTATTTAGTGCGTTATTTCCTCTATTATCTATTTGTTTGATATTAATGTAATTTCATCATTACTTCATATTTACACTCACATTATTTCAATGCCATCTATGCACTGACTAAGAAAATGCTCTTATCAGCATTTCTATACTAGAAAAATTATAAATAAATGGAAAAAGACCAAAACAAAGTAGTTTAGCACTTGCAATTTCAAATCATGCCATCAACAACATCATGCAAATGACATACATTGGAATAATAAATAAGGCTATAAGACTAGGAGTCCCAATCCCTACCAGACCGCACATCGGACGGGACATCGGCCAGAACATTATTCCGCTGTGACACAGTCGATCAAGAAATGAGAAAAAAATGGAAATAAATTGTCTAATACTGCATTTAGACTGAGCAAAAACTACCCGGTTTTTGGCCGTTGCTGGTTTTTACTTGTCAGCATGCATGCATAAAAAACAAACAAAAACTAGGTATTTTTTGCACAGTCTAAATGCAGTATAATACTGAAGTATAATACTAAGTCTAGTCTAAGCAAAAACTACATAGTTTTTGTACAAAACTAGTTTTTGCATGTTTTTATATATGCGTTTTGACAATTAAAAACTAGCAAGAGCCAAAAACTAAGTAGTTTTCCCTCAGTCTAATTGCAGTATAAAACTAATACTGATGAAAAAAATTTAAAAAAAAATATGAAGCATCTCCCAAAATGAAATTACAAAGCGTGACGTTCTGTCGAAAAAAATCTTGGTTAGTAAATTTTGTGTGAAAACTCCCTAAATACGTCGGAGGTTCAACTTAATTTATTGAAAAATACAAGATTGACATTACGTTCTCCTCAGGCACATAATGACATTGATAAGCCTTTCAAATAAAACAAAATTCATTGACATCTCATATGCAACTTGTTTTATTCAATTTTAACATCAAGCCGTTCCTATTGAAAACCCCTTAAGATGATAATAGGACAGGGGTGGCAAGACTTTTTTTGCTGCGTGCCAGAAACGGACAATTTTTTTTGTAAAAATTTCTCGCGTGCCACCTTAAATTAAGTTGTCTTTTAAAAGTCCTTTTTTAAAAATTTCTCTTAAAAATATCATCGCAGATGTACATATTTATCAGCGCTGCGGATAACCCCCATGAAATAACCCTCAAAGGAAAAAATTAAATAACAACCATGAAATGAGGAAAAAATGTTTGACGGTTATTTAATTTTTGGGGGTTTATTTAATCTTTAAATATTGATATTATTTCATTATGAAAAAATCTCCAATGAAATAAAATTAAAACAGTTTGAACATTATTGCCTTTTCATTTTTTTGGGGGTTTATTCCATTTTTGGTGGATATTTCATTTTGTTTAAAAAAAGTTAAATTATTGGGCGCCATTAATTATTCAAGTACGTAGAAACTAGTTGAAAAATGTGCTTCGGGCAAAAATTTGATTTTGTTAAAATAAATCGCGCGATTATTTTATTTCATTATGAAACTTATTTTTAGCCTTTATTTCATTGAGGGTTATTTCGTAGCACATATTTTCCTTTAAAAAAAAATTTTTTTTAGATCCAATTTTATTACAAGTTGTTTTCCATTTTTGTGCAAATTTCTGGTACTTTTTATTTATGAGGCATTTTCTCATCGAAACATTTAAACTTCTTTCAATCTAGAATTTTTAAAATTTTCCCGGAATTTTCTTAAAATAGCGATACCGAAATAAATGAAATAGCGTTACCCTTAAAATTCCGTTACCGAAATAACCTAAAATATCGTTACCCTAACGATAACCGCATTCGTTTCGGTTACCATCCATGGTATTAAGCATATTTCTTTAAACAAAAAATGGTGGCAAAACAGAGTTTTATTCAAGTTAAATCACACATTTTTGTAGCGAAATTTAACATTTAATTGAATTTTTTGATGGTCTTCTAATAGTTTAAATTTTTTGAAAGTATCCAACAAAACGTCGCGTACCACCTAAAACCCACATACGTGCCACTACTGACACGCGTGTCATAGTTTTGCCAGCCCTGTAATAGGATGTTTCTTATTTTTGTATGTGCTATATTAAGGTTTGCAAATTCTTTTTTTTTTAGTTAATTTTTAATTTAAACACAATTGTGCCTATTCCTACGAAAAGTCTGTGACTCTCAGTTGTGACTGTGTTCCCCATGTGCATCCCATGTGTTTGTTGTTGTAAAGTCACAATCAATTATATTTATTCAAATTTTTGTTTATAAACTTCAATCGATACAATCATAACATTGACAAATAAAATTTGAATATTTTGAATTTTATTGTTGTTTTGTATGGAAAGTTGTGACTTTCAGTCTTACAAATAGCCTTAAGACAGTCACAGGTAGGAATAGGCACCAATATTTATTTAAAAAAAAATAGGCAATAGAAATCATAAAATATTCACAAAATATACACTTACCCAGTAAAACCTCCTATAACCTTTGTGGTGAAAAACCTCACCTCCAATGACATGCCTGTGTTAAAATAATGGTATTTTCACGACAAAGGTTTCGTATTTTAAGGCTAACGGTATTTTTAGTTATTTCTTTAGTTTATTTTAGAGTTAATGGTGTTTAAAGCTATAATATTTTGTTATTTTTAGGTTAACGGTATTTCAAGTTATTTCGTTGGTGGTATTTTAAGGTTAACTCTCTAGTACCCAAGGTCACTAAAACGCGGTCTTCAGATACTGAGTAGTTTTTGGATAACTAAAAATTTTTTATTAAAGCAATTGCATCAGCTACTTTTTTTTTGCCTTCAAACTTTATTTTGTACAACAAACGATTTACAGCGAGAAAGCTGTAAAGTCAACTTTTTCTTAAATTTGAAAAAAAGTATCTTTTTTATATAAAAAAAAAAATATTTAAAAAAACGTCAAAAATATATTTACGCTCTGGCACACCTTAAGCATATATGACACTTGCTAGTTTCAGTATTAATAATCCAAAATAGAAGAGAGCACGAATTTCCGTATGTGAGAAATAATGTGTGTGAAGAGAACAACTATATCGAAAAACTATCAAACTGTCAAATTGATGTTGGTAATGCAGTACCCTTCATATGATTTGCATTGATGGTGCAAAAAACTAGAATCTAGAAACTAGCAAGTGTCATATAGGCTTTAATGATAATAACAAAACTAGACTAAAGCCTAAATGACACTTGCTAGTTTCTAGATTCTAGTTTTTTGCACCATCAATGCAAATCATATGAAGGGTACTGCATTACCAACATCAATTTGACAGTTTGATAGTTTTTCGATATAATTGTTCTCTTCTCACATAAGGAAATTCGTGATCTCTTCTATTTTGAATTATTAATACTGAAACTAGCAAGTGTCATACGGGCATAAAGACTCTAGTTGTAAACTAAGTTATTATTTTTACTCCAGGACTCACAAGTTAACGTCAGGACATATGTATGTTATACGAATATTTCTGTAACTCAAAAACTAATTAAGAGATTTTTTTGAAAATAAGCACAGTTAAGCTGTAACTACAATTGACTTACCGTTTGTTAACTTTGTTCGAAATTTTGCTTACCCAGCCAGCAATTTCGGAGCGCTCATAAATAAGATTCTTAAATGGCTCACAGAAATGATTATTGTTTTTTTGAAAACACTCTTTTTTTGGTAAAAAATATGAACCCTCAGAAAACAATCCAAAAAGTTGTCTCTACAATCTAAAAAGCTGTCTCAAAATGAGGGTTCATTTTTGGGACTCAAAAAAGATTACAAAATTATTTAAATTTATGAGGAACATTTCGATTTTATACTTTCTTTTTTCTGAGTCATTTCTTAGTACACAGGGGGCTCTTTTGGACGGACCACTTTCATAGGAAAAAGGGGAAAAATGCTTATGTTTTTGGAGTCATTAATAATCATCTTTGTTTGCTGGGTTAACTTTTGTCCAAATTAAAGAACGCCCATATTTGACTTATTAAAATTTTTGGTCAGATTTGTAAATTTGTTTTATATTTTTTAATTTTATTATTTGTTTTGTTTATTGTTTTTTAATTCCTTTTGTTTATTGGAAATGTTTTGCTCAACATTCTTAATTTTTAAGATCAGAACTTGTATTTAATCTAAATTGTTCTATCTTTTCAAATAAAAAACATGCTCTGGCTTCTTTTTGGTTGACCTAATCATCACATTAGATGGAAGGTATAAAAAAGCAATTGCAATCAATTTCAAATAAAATTAACTATTTATATTTGGATTTATTAACATTTTTAAATATTTTAGAAAATATAGAACATTGTACTTGTTAAATATATGGATTTCCCCTCTTTTTCTTATCCATACAAAGCAATTGAACAATTGTTTTAAAATCACAGACTAATTTGTTTAGAAATCTTTGGAATAATATTTCACATTTCATTAAGTACAAAAGATAAAAGAATATAGAAATTCGTAATTATGTATTTTTTTAAGTTTTAATAAATGATTCCGTAACATCATCTGGATTTGCATTATTATTCTTTAGAGATTCTTGACTAATATTTATTTCCATAGGTAAAGCCATCACTCCGGATTTAAAATATTCTTCAATTTCTAATAATGTACGACCTTTTGTTTCAGGTATTAGAAAGTAGATAAAGAATACTGCTACCAACGATACACCACCATAAAAAGCAAATAGACCTGCCGTACCCATAAATGACTCCATGGCAGGATACAATTTAATAACAGCAAATGATATAAGTAAACCACAACTTACTGAGAAACCCGAAGCACTGCCTCTAACACGTTGTGGAAATACCTCAGAGATCATAAAGAAGGGCAATGTCAATAAGCCCATGGTAGAGAAAACTATGTGCAATACAATGCAAATGACAGGCAGAATAGCAACTTTTTGAAATGCTTCGGGAAACCAGCCCGAAGCAGCTAATAATAACATGCAAATAGTCATACCCGAAGCAGAGACTACTCCTGCAGGCCTACGGCCCCAACGTTCGAATATTGTGCTCATGAAGAGAGTGGTGATTATACGTGCTACACCTACTAAAACTGCACACAATCGTGGATCGATGGAGACACCGGCTAAAGTAGCAATTTGTACAGCATATACAACCACTACTACTACTCCTGAGCCCTGTTGGAAAGCAAAGAATCCAATCATTAATAACAGAGGCTTATACACCTCTGGAGCTTTAACGGCCTGCAGTAGAGACTCACTTTCGGCTGAGCTACGACTTAATTCGGAGGTGCGTTTTATTTGACCCAATTCATTTTCAAATTCCTCGCAATAGGAAGCATCTGCAATGAGAAATCCAATGAATTATACAAAATTATTCAGGCTATTTAAAACTCACCATTTTTATTTAAACCTCTAAAATATTTTAGTGATCTTCTTGCCTTTTCTGTATAGCCCTTCTGCATTAACCAACTGGGAGTTTCTGGCATTGGTAATGCGCATATAGTTGATATCACTTGATAGATTGTGGAAATTATCGCTATAAGTTGCCAATCGTCCTATGGCGGGAAAGAGTAACAATAAATTTAAATTCTATTAAATGGTTAATAACCCTCTTCTTACCCTTATAAAGTAACCTAGTACATACATAAATAATATTCCAGCTGCTATAGCTATTGATGTACCCAATATCAGTCTTCCTCTTATGCGTGGTAAACTTATCTCAGCCGAATAAACACCAACTGGAGATACGCATAAACCAATCATAATACCTGAAATGATATTTCAATTGCACTTAATTTGAAGTTTTAGAGATTTTACAAAATTGTTTTTAGCTCTAAACAAGTTAGCTTACGAGAGAAATGAATTTTTAAAATTGTTTAGTCAAAACACCATTTTTGCCATTAACGCCTCACTTTTCTTAAAGAAGAATGCTAATTGTTTTAAATATTTTACGTATATTGTTTACTTTTTAAAAGTTACATGTTGATAGTCAAAAGTGGAGAACTTTTAATGGTTTATTTTTAACAACTTGACATAAGCACACCAAATGCTTTCTCCGTCGTTATCTCGAAATTAAAATAAAAATTATTTTAAGAGTTAACAACTTATGACCATCGATATTTATTACTATGTAATATATGAATTTTTTTTTTTAAGTTAAAACATTGTAATCCATAATTCAAGTTAATGCTCAGTTTTTTTCCTTTATACGTGTTTGCTACATATATCCCAGCAAAACTTTGGTAATATATGGGTACTACTATGAATAATATATCAAACCGCTTACCCTTGCATTATCTTGGACCCTTACACCTTACCCCTGCATTACTTTTAATACCAAATTCATACGTTTGGATATTTTATTGGTATAAATAATTCGTTTTTCTAGAAAATTTTAGAAATTAATTTTTTGTTAAAAACCCGTAAATTTAATATTGATATTCGGTTAAAAAAATTAAAATTTATAAATGTTTTTAAAAACTCCTTACTCTTTAATTTCAGAATAACATGTTACTACACTCTAAAAAATGTTTGTAAATTTACTACTATAAAATGGGTAAAGTTTTGTTTAATTTTACGAAAATTCGGTAAATATAAACAAAAAATGCGTAAACATTTTTTGTACACACTTTCATATACAATAATACATTATGTGTTCACAAATAAACACATTACGCGTAAAATTAGTAGTCTTTTGTTAAATAAAATTTTTACGCACAAAGTTGATAAATATACTAACATATAATAGTAATAAATTCTCTGACATTTTAAATTGAAAAAAATTAAAAAAATTTTTAAATATTAAAAAAAAAAGCTAAAACGGATTGTATTTTGTGAATTAGTACATTTCTGCAAACACATTTTTATCTGGAAATAGAACATAAGAATGAAATTGTTTTTGGTAAATTTTGTTGACACATGTGGTAGTCTAAACCCACCAATGTACTAAATGATTTTAGTACATTGGTGCGCATTTCAAAGCACAATTGTGAATTTACTTATTCACACATATTCTTATGCTCTTTAAATTAGTCGTCAATGAGACAGCGACGAGTGCACATGTTTAGCGGGTGTTTTGATATTTTTTTCAAGTGCACTGAAAACAAATATTTATGACATTCAGAAAATATATGATGAAAAATGTTTTTGATATCATGCAATGCCTTTTACGTTATAAAACATTTAAGGAATCTAGGGAATATGTTATTAAAATATATTATGATTATTTTCATAGTAATTATCTTTCATAGTAGATCTTTAATAGAAATAAAAAAAAAACAAAATATAAAAAAATTGCCATAAAAGTATTAATATAGAACATTTTGTTTAAAATCTATAAAAAATATGTTGCAGAAAAATTCATTAAGATTATATAAACAATATGGAGATTGATAAATATGTAAAAAGACATATTTTTTAATTCGCTCAATTTTTTTCCCAGTGCAGTTCTCTCTCTTGCTCACTAATACAATTGCAAATCAATTTTGCGCATCACTGTTTTAGTATAATAATTATAACGAATTCTTATTAAGGCACATTTACACGCGAGAGAAAACTGCCAGAGATAGAGCAAAAAAACACCTCTAAATAGCTCTATTGTGAATGATTTAGGCTATTTGGAGTTGGTTTTTACTCCATCTCTAGCAATTTTCTCTCGCGTGTACATGTGCCTTTATACCAATTTTATACAAATATATTAAGATCTAAAAACGACTAATTTCGACATAGACGATTATGTGAGTATGACACGGATATTGTTATTAATGAAATATATACCTACTAAAAATTAATTTGTTGTTTAATTAAAAAAATATATATTTTCTTGGGTGGTTTAACTTTAAACACAGCTGTGGTAAATATAGGCATTTTTGGGGGAATTTACGCACTTTCTGTGGATTTTTGCGCATTTTCTGTGGATTTTTTCGCATTTTATGCATACAATTAAACATAAAACGTGCTTTTTTACTCACAAATTTTGTAAATTAACACAATAATTTCAAAATTTCATTTAATTTTTACGCACTTTCAATGCAAAATTACGCATTATTTTTTGTGCACATATCTTAAACATATTGTGCGCATTTTTTTTTTCAATTACGCACGTAGAGTAAATTTACCCAATTTATAGTAGGAGTACAGTTTTCTACTATAAGTTGGGTAAATTTCAACAGAATCTAATTAGAGTGTAGGTAAGGAGTTACATCAATGGACATGCCCTTGTTAAAATAATAGGTCTAGTAATAGAAAAGTAAGAGCTTACCCCCTTCCTTACAAAAAGCTTATTTTTATAACCAAAACTTATAAAAAAAAAATATTCAATATAAAACGCAATGAAATTTTAAGAAAAAAACGTATTATTTTAAGGTTTTTTGTAACCTAGAGGTAATAGGTAGCGTAACATGTAAGTTCAGAATAACAAATGGACATGCCCTTGTTAAAATAATAGCTTTGGTAATAGAAAAGTAAGAAAAACACTGAAATAGTTGTAAACTTTTTTTTTGCATTTTGTACCAAAAAACATAATTTTTATTCAAATCCCGAGTTTCATGCAGTAAAGGGTTAACTCTCAAACTTTTTTGAGTGTAGAATACTTTTCACACAATAACTTATTTTTGTACAAAAATATCAAAATTAAAAAAAAAATTAGGTCATTGGAACTTAATTTTATATATGTATGTATATTTGCAAAGCTAAATTATTTCTCTTCCTTAGTGAAACTGAATACAAAATCGGTTAAAAAAATAACTGTTGTTGAAAAAGCAAACTCCCTTTGAACTCGAAATAAAATGCACTTTTCGAATAAATTAAATAAAAATGGGTTTTACAAATAAAATGATGGTAGAAAAGATGTCAATATTGAAAAAACTACAACAAAAATTTTAAAATTCAGATACTAGCTGTGTTTCTACGGCAATCTTTCAATGTTAGCTTATGTCATTCCCTCATAAATTTGGCATTTGTAACGTTAACAGTTAACACTATATGTTGAATAGTGTCAATTTTATATGGAAATGACAAAAACCAACGTTGATAGCTTGCCACACAAACACAGCTATTATTGGACATATTTTTCAGCAGTTTTACTAAAGATTTGTATATATATTTTCGAAAATGCCAATTATTCTTTTCAAAAATGTTGCAGAATTGGAAATCGATTGAAAAATAACTAAAGTAACATTTTTTTAGTCAGCGAAGTCTTAGAAAAATGGCTTTTAAGAATAACTCAATCCGCGCTACAACCTTCACTTTTTTTGAAAGTATAATACATTTGTTCTATGTATTTGATAGCACCGTTTAATATTTAAGGCCTAAAATGTGACTGAATAAGCCGAAAGGAATACTGCGCAAATCAATCGTATATGCCGACCTTATTGGCAGCATATTATATAATTTAGTACACCCTGATCCTTGGATTAACATAACACTCCATAAAATATTTTAAAGTTGCGAAAAATACTTTAGACTAACTTACCTGAAATAAATCGTGCTATTAAAATTTGTATGTAAATTGCTGAACGGTCTTTGTGCAAAGGAGCAGTTGCCAATAAGGCCCAACCAAGAACACCACAAATATCAGTAAAGAGAATAGTCTTTTTACGTCCCACACGATCCATTAAATAACCAACCAATAAACCTCCCAACGGACAGGCCATAGTGTTAATGGAGGCTACAATATAAAATTTTCTAAAATTATTCCAATTATTTTACGGCAAAATAATCCATTCTTCAACATACAAAACCAACTGGCCTCATCTTTTGATAAATGAAAATCTTCTTTAGCATCCATTAATATACCCAAAGTAACAGAGGGCAAAGCAACAGCCATGCCACCGCCCATTACTCCCGTATTCCCCAGGAATACCATTAGTTCTTGGCGTAATACGGCCCTACGTCGTTCTCCCAGGGGTTTATCCTTAATGGGTTTGTTAAGGCCTTGCGATAATATAGGTGTGGTTTGATTCTTATTGCCATTTTGTAATTTAATCTTATCGCCATGATTTGATGACATAATCCAAGGACCCAAGATTTTTCCAAACGATGAATGTGTCAACTAATTAAAAAATTTGTAAAGCTGTTTCTGCTGATCAAACGACTGATTGTGTAAATTTTTGTGTTTAACAAAACTTTTTAATTTAGTTATTTCTCAAATAAATATTTGCTTTAGGAAGACTGGTAATATGAGCTTTATTAAGAACAACACAATACATTAAGGCACTTTTCAATTCCAATTCCAATTAATAAATAAAACTCGCTACAGCTTGTATTGACTTTTAGACAATTTCTTTAATTGATTTTTAGTTTATTTTTTCAAAAGCACGTATTTTATTAAAATAATTGCATAATTCTGTGGAAACTTTTTCTTTTAAGAACAATTTGTATTTATTATAACATTAATATAATGGAAGTTATTCGGCTGTTTTGTATTTAACAAACGCGTTTTTGGCACGATAAAAATTGTTAACTTATTTTAAGTACAATAACGACAATAACAGTCCTTTAGTCAATATCCTTTGCCTGCAAGGAGTTAGTAGGTGGTTATGTCGGCTTGTTTATTAAAAATTGTACTTTTCCGCTATTTAATTTTGAACGAACTATTTAAATTGACACTTCCCTGGTTAATGGTTGCACAATTCATCATTCAATATGCTTGTTAGCCTCAATTTTCAATGAACTTTTTAAATTCCGTTTAGTTTGAATACAAATAATATTCAGAGAGTATATTAACTGGAATCACATGTACTCTAGTTTACTATAATTTGCAATAGTTTTATTTATATAAATTGCTTAAAATGTTAAAAATCAACGTCAATTTAAACTGATTTCCTTCTCGACGTCTCTATCTCTTAAGTGTTTTTTTTTGTTTTTTTTTTTAGTTAAAGGCACCACACCAATTATAAAATTTTATTTCGTTATTTGTACTTTTTCACAAAAATTATTACAACAAAAACATTTACATTCAGTAGGCAACCAGATAACACTGAACTTGACAATCACCACGGCTCTCTTGGGTGTCTAGCACATTTTGAGATACATACCTTTCGGAATATTCAAACATGCCTCATCGAATGAATTGGTGTAAACCAGGGTTGGCAACCGATGCCTTTATAATACCGTTATCCGTTTCAAAACCATTTCAAACTTTCGAAACTCTTAATTTAAAAAAATACCGATATTCCAAAACCTTTTCCCTTAATACCGGTATCTTACCGGTATTGAATCAGTTTCTTATAAAATAAGTTTTGTGTACGTTTTTCACAATAAAATATAAATTTTTTTATACAAAATTTAAAATTATTTGAACACTGTGTTTTTGATAAAAACTCGTATTGCTATTATTTTTCAATTTGGTTTAGCAATATTGTGTTGTTTTACAACAACACATAATTTATTGTGAAAACACAATTCCTCAATAATACCGGTACGTACCGGTATTGATGTTTCGGTATCGGTAATACCAATACCGATACAAAGGAAATATCGTTACCGATATCAATATCGAAACAAATTAAAAATCGATACCGATACCAATACCGTTATTCGTTTCGGTTGCCGACCTTGGTGTAAACACCAAACCTTTTGCGAAACAGAAAGTAAATTATATTTAATGTTGTCAATTCTCTAAGATACTCTCACATACATACATAGATATAAATAAATATTTATTTATCTAGTACATATAAACAGGATGTGTCAATAAAATTTAGACATTTTTACAATACATTATATAAGGATCATGAATCAATCAAGTCATATTTATTAGGGTGCCAGCTAATTGGTGAATTAGATTAATTACAAGAACTGTACCCTCGCTTATATATTTATAAAATTTGATCACAAAAGTACACGGTGAAAATTTAAGACTAATCGAAAGTTGTTAGTCGGATTAAATTATAACAGCATATATTAATAAAAAAAAATTTTTTCTTCAAAATTATTTTAATTTTTGTAATATAAATACAAAAATTGTTTTTTCGGACTTTCTATATTTTCATATATTTAGTTAGAATATTGGTCTACCTCAAGTCTAAATTCTAATATGATATTGTCATATTAGATTTTATTTGTTGTTTAAAAAAGTTGACCATTTTCATGGCAGACAATACAATTGCTTCGGGAGCATTAATCAACTCATCATTTCTCCGCAATAAGAAAATGATGATTGGAACACACAAACCGAGCCATTATATGACGTACAAAAATTCAACTAGACGATAATTTTGTACTTATGTATATGAACTGTCCGATTTGGTAAAATCCAGTCAGAAAGCAACACTTTTTGAGAAGCAAAAAGTTTACATAAAAGTGCGCTTTGGATACTATTATATATATATTTGTGTTTTCAGTTTTTTTCTTTCAACGAAATTTTTTATTTTTTAAACAAAACCAATTGTTTACTGTGAAAATACTGTTTTGGTAGTTGTTTATTACAGAATTAAAAAATAACTGCTTTAAACAACTGTTATGAAATTACAGTAATTTTCGATAGTTGTTTTCTTAACCCTTTGAGGACCATACATTTTCTGCCGAAGCAATTTTGAAAATTTTGCGATTTTCATAATCTCTGACCTAATTATAGTTATGCCAAGAAAAATTGGCTCCGTAGAACCCCTCCTTACCCCTCATTTCGCTTATCAAATATATTTTCCATTTGACGGTCCTGCCGTTCCGGACGAAACGATTTTTATTATTATTTAATTTTCGTGATTTGGAATAGACCCCTTGTTTGCCCTTCATTTCGCTTCTCTAAATTTGTGTTTTTTACTTCTTAAATGAAGAATTCTAAATAACCAACTTCGTGGGCTCGCAAGGGGAAAGCGGGACAAGGTAGGAATTTGCTGCCTACTACATTTTTGTTCCCTCATTTCTCCCTTACAGATCAGCTTTGAAAATATTTACTCTATCTTTTGTCTGGGCAATTATAAATGCGAAAAACCCTTGGGCAAGCATACTTGCCTATGGTCGGCAAAGTGTTAAAGAGCGGTCGTTGTAGCTATTTTGTATTTTTACATAGAAGAATAGCTGTAATAATGTTAAAAACAACTACTGATTACTATACAAAACAACTGTCATGTAGTAACTGTCAAACTTTTTTCAATGTATAGGCTATCCCGAGTAAAAACTTTTGCATATAATAACACATTGTTATAAATATATGCACATAAATGTACTTGTATGCCAGTGTATATAACTGGACATAATATATAAATTCATATATAATTTTTTTTCTCAAAAAATTATAATATATTGTCATATTTATTTACATCTTATTGCATATTGATCAATACCCAGTAGGAAAAAATACTAGTTCAAAATCAGTTATGTACTATTTTATTTGAACCAGGCAACTAGTACTAGTTCTACCATATTGAATTGTCGCCAAACTCCCACTTTGGAACTAGTTGCAGAACTAGTTTGAAAATTACAATTTAAGAACGAAAAATAGGGAACGAAATTGATACTATTATGACACTCGTCGAACCAGTTCTTAAGTGATTCTTTGGAAATAGTACTGTACGTGTTGCTTAAGATCTGAATTATATAGATAAAAGCAACGATGAAACGTTGATAAAACCAACAGTTTCTTATTACTGAGAAAATAAAATCCATTTACCAAATGAAATTTCAAATATTTTGTGTTTATGATTTCTAATCACAATAGAAAAATTTTAGTGTTTTGAAAGATTCTTAGCATAGTTTCAATGAAACTAATACACAAATGGCTAAAAATTATTGCTTTAAGAAAAAACAGCAAACTTTACTGGTGCTTATGAGAAATTTACCAAACTTGTGAAATTTACCAAATTCACCACCAGTACTGTTCCAGTTGATTTGAACTACAATAAAAAAAAATAAGTGCTGATTTTTAAACTGTGATATTTTATTGAAAACAAATATAAACAAAATGAGAATTTCAAATTTCGTATTTTAATTTAGCAAGTTTTTTTAAACAATCCTCACGTGAAACGTCTTAAACTGATTAAAAATGATTATTTCGAGAACTAGTTTAGTAATTACCAGTCAAAAAACGAGTAGTTTTTTGAAAATATAAGAAGCAGTTTAAAAAAGGCAGCTGTTTAAAAATAAGTTGTCATATGATAAAGCTGCGAGTAATTTTCTCGAAAATTACCTATTTTTAGATATTTTCCATGGGAATTAAAGTAGCCGTATTTTAGTTCAGCACAGACGATTTATGAAAACACCAGTCGACATTTAGTTTTGCCTACGTCGGCAAAAAACGCTAATTTTTCGACACTTTTCCTTAAAAAGTTTCATTTAAGAACCACCCTAGTTCATATAAATATATGTATTAGGTATTTCTCTCTTATAGATATTTTTGTTTTACAAATTTAACAAAATAACATCAACATCGTTACCAATTACACACTTAGATACCAATACTTTTTTTTATTTATTTGCCACTATACAAACGACAAATTTACAATTTTATAAGTCATATGCAAAAAACAAAACTAGGGAATAAAAGCCCATCATGACCGGCGTCGTGGAACACTAAACCAATTATCGATTCAAGCTAACTGTTAGATCTGGGTCTTAAACTGATCGTACGTTAGTTAAATATTTGTTATGAACCTGAAATAATTTATGTGAAGTTTAATTGGAGCGTTGGCGGTTAAGCCCAGTATTTTGTTCAAAACAGCGAAAAAATTTCGCTCTATGTTTGGAACTCAAAAATTATAATAAAAACATTAAAATGCACAAATTTGTTATGGTCTATAAAAACTTACAATCATAATTAACCCAAATGTCACTTTTTCGCTACATTTTCAAATGGCCCTGTCTATTAAATTGATGCGAAAAAAATTCCACCACAATTTCGCAGCAATTCCACGCAAGTGAAAAATCATTTTTTTATATAGAGTTTGATAGCTTTTTTTCGCAAAAGTACGAACAAACTACCGGGCTTTATGTGTTGAATTAATTATATGGAAACCCCAGTCCACACTAGTCTGGAAACAGAGTTGATTTTCTGGTATTTAAGAATGTGGCTATCACAGTATCAACTCAGTGGCTGAATCTCATGTAATTGCTAAATGTCATGTATTTGACATCCCACCGTGGGATGTCACTAATACACAGAACTCGGGGGAGTATGATATTGCATATTTAAAGAACTAGAGACCAAATATGTTTGTAGCTAATAAAATATATGAATGTACTCGGTAAAAATTTCTAAGACAAATGTGACCTGGGGGCAAATTACCACAGTCGTGGTCGAGTGTTATTCGTTAGCAATTATTGTTACTGAAAACATTACAAAGATTAAAACCAGGTTAGAGGTGAAGCATTTAGTTCCTTTATTACAAATATGAGTTAAAGTTGTAACAATAGTTGGTCATGTTCTTTTATTTGCGCTTTAAAAACGTGATTTTTTAACAATTTCGAACGCTTACGACTGCGCGAATCTGTCCCCTGTTTTCATTAACAGAAGAAGCTTATGGTAAAGCTAAGTCTTTGTCATTTGTTGTTAGAAGTTACAAACATAATTGCAAACTTCCAATTTAGTGTAGGGTGTTAAAAAAACACAAGTCATTAATTCATTCACTTCCCGCAAATTAAAACGATAAATAAATACGAACTGATTCTATATAGACCAATATTGTACGTAGATACGTATGTATCTGGTAGCATAGTAAACTCATTCTACATGAATACAATTTGTAAATAAACAATTTATTAACTCTATTGTTTGTGTTATTCGTGCAATCGCTACTAAATTAACAACAACAACAACAAAGATGTCAACAATCAATCGTGTGCCAACAATTTTGTATTCTCTCTGCTGTTGTAGGTATATTGGTAATATTCTTCTACGTCACTGATACAATTTGGTTGTTATGACAATAAATTTACGCCGGGTTTCATACTGATGGTTTATGAGCTAACTATTAGTTAACCCAAAATTTTGTTGTTGTTATGTGTACAAATTTTTGACATTTGCTTTTGTTTAACAGTGAAGTTAAAGTTAATCCTGCAGTATGAGACCACAGACAGCTTCGAAAGACTTAATTCAATTTAAGCTTAAATCACGAAAAATTTAATTCAGATTTTAAAAATGTTCATGTACCATTCGGTTTAACCATTCGTAAAGAATTCATTCATAAGCTTTATTCTCAAAGCTTTAATATGAATTGAATGCATTCCCAACTTGAATCACTTAAATCGCATGTTCATTCAACATTTTACTAATTGAATGCAGTGTAATTTGAAATTAATACATAATCAAAACCAAAGCACAAAAGCTATAACAAAGCATACTATTTATTTATGTTAGATGAATTCTAAACCTTTTTCATTTGTATTATGCTAATATTTCAGCCATTACATTTAAAAAAAAATGGAAAATTTTCATTTGACTAAATGAATGAAAAAAAAAATAATTTTTCATTCACCTTTTTACTAAACAGAGAATATTAATTATAGAGATAGGAAATCAAAACTTACACTACTCACCGGTAGGGGGCGCTGAAATTTAGTATAACTTGAACAACTATTTAGTATCACTTTAGTATCAGCTGATCCTATATTTAAAAACTCAAAAATTGCTGAAAACTGCGCAAAATAAGAAAAATTTATGCAGAGTAGTCTTTGTTTTTTGTCCAAAAAGCAACTCTGAAAATATCGTGGAATAACTTTTGATTATCGAGTATTCCAAAAAAAAAGACAAATATTCGATACCAACTGCTCATATTTTTACCAGCACTAATACAGACACTGTCCGTGAATTTTAAGGTGAAATGACATGAGTTTTATCATTTTGTTTAATAATTTATGGTCTACTTATAACTAGTTTTTTGTTTATTGTTAATTGTTTTAGTTTGCGGTGAAATGTTAATATTGTTTTACCTATATCGATGGTCATAAGTTGTTTATTCGTAACTGGCAGTTAAATTCCAACTTAAGCAAGCAAAACGATTTCTTCATCATACAACTTTGATTGAACTTGTGGTTTCGTTTTTTTTGTTTTTTGAAAATCACTGGTAACTGCAGTGATCGGATTTTTGAAGTAGCTCTAGGAGATGCAATCCCTATCAGATCGCACATTGGACAAAATAAGTGCGTAAAAACGCCATGATGCCATGGTGGCACACATGAATTTAAGGGATTTTCCGCTGAAAAAATAAAAATAAATGGAAATAAAAATGCCAAGAAGCTCTAATTTAAAAAAAAAAAAAAATATTGATAATACTAGAATTTAGAAAATGTAAAATTTTGAAATATGTAATATTTAAAAATTTTTGGGAATTAAATTTAAACACTACACACAAAAAAAATGTTGTCAAATAATTAAGAAATAAATAAATAATTAATAAAGTTTTTTCGAATAAATTATTCAAAAATTAAATTGAAACAACTAAAAACTTGGTCAAGTATTTCTTGTTTTCGCATAATGTTGGCGAAAATACTTTATTAGTTGAAATGCTCCTAATTACTTGCTAACGATTTTTTTTGTGTGTAATATTTGTTTATTTTTTATTTTGCATATTTTTATCTTTTTTCTTAATTCAAATATTTTTATTAAATTTTTATTATCAGTTTTCGTTTCTGACAATTTATTTTCACTTTTTGCTAATTTTTGATCGACTGTGTGACAAATAGTGCTGGTAAAAATATGAGTAGTGGGTATCGAGTATTTGTCAAAACTACTACTCGATATTTTCAGAGTTGCATTTTGGACAGACAAAATATATATAAAAATGTGACTCCGCTAAAATATTTACCACAAAAATGTGACTCTGCTAAAATATTTGTCACAAAATTACAAATCTGCTAAAAGAAAAAATCAGAAGTAAAATATTTAAAATAATATGTTAAAAAATTAGGAAAAACGCTATGAATAGTTGGTGAAAAAGTTTAAAAATATATTTATAAATTTAAATATTGAATTACCATAAACATTTTCAAAGAATTTTACCAAAAAATTAAAAATAATTTTTAATTTAAAAACCGTTAAAAGTATCGAGTAGTATTGAGTATCCAAATCAAAAATATCGAGTTGTATCGAGTATTAAAAAGTAACCGAATTTACCAGCACTACCCGTGTAAAAAAGTTTAGATCTGATCAGATCTTTTTGGAGCTAAATATATATGATTGAATCTAATTAGACCCTGTACCAGATCTCATCAAATATGATCAGATATGGCATATGTGATAATACCTTATGGCAAGATCTGATCAGATCTAGTGCCAAATCTGTTCAAATCTAAAGTGATCTGGACAATGCCTAGATCTGATCAAATTTAATTTGATCTCAAATTTGTCCCCAATTTTGAGATCTAATTAGATCTGGTAAGATCTACTAAGATCTGGCCAGATATGCCTAGATCTGATCATATCTGATCAGATCTAATTAGATCTCAAATTTGTCCCCAATTTTGAGACCTAATTAGATCTGGTAAGATCTACTGAGATCTGGCCAGATCTGAAATTTTTTACACGGGTAGTGACAAAGACATAATATTCTGTCCAATGTCTGGCCCGATGGTAGCAGTTACCTTTTATTAATTTTGCACTACTTTTTCTTGGATACTTCATAATAATAAATAATAAAATATCTCTTTCTATCATGTGTACGTTGCCGATCATCTTATACTTGTATTTATATCTTAATTAATACTTTAGCTATTTTATTTATTAGAAAATCAATAACTTTTAAAACGCTTATTTTATTCTCATTGAAAAATCATGATCACGTTCGCTGTTTAAAAGAATAGTGAACACAGGATCGCTCATCTCTAGTAATTTCATTGTCAGTTATGTATTGTCAACTTATGATCATTGATATTATAAATTCAATATTTTTAATTGCTTTGGAAATAAAAACTATTCCATAAATACATGTGTTTTATGAGTATTCATATTAATTTCCAATAGGGACGGTAAAATTGAATAAAACAAGTTGCGTGTGAGATATTAATAAACTTTCAGTTATTTCGCACGCCGAAAAAAATGCCTCACAGTCAGTTGTTACTTCCTTGTTTATATGTTCCTTGCTTTTACTACAACTGGAAAGTTTTAAGGTTGTTCGTTTACTTACAAGTTACTACAGCTGGAAAAATTCAATACAAAAAGTAAACAAAACTTTCCAATTGTAGTAAAAGTAGTAAGGAATTCAAGTAAACGAACACACTGATTATATATGATTATATAAAAATCATTTTTACTAGGGTATTTACTTTTTGTATTGAATTTTAACAGCTGTAGAAAAAGTAGTAACTTGTAGAAGTAAAAAAAACAAGCTTTATGTGTGGAAATGGCAGCCACAGCTTCGCTGGGTGTCACGTATGCGAGAGGTTAAATTTTCGATGACTTTGAGCGATGGCGCGATTTATGTTGAATTTGATTTTAACGATTGTCTGTAGCTTATTAGCATAGACCTGTGCCTAATAGAAACCCCACACGAAAAAGTCTAACGGAGTCAAGAGTCATGAGGGTTTAAATGTTCCTCGTAGTGTTCGTAGTGTATATAAGTTCGCTGAACACATCCTATACATAAAATTGAAGATTCACATGGTTTGCTCCTAAAATCCAGATTTGTGGGACATTTGAGCGTCAATTCTGAATAAGTACGAAATTAACACTGAAACACATTTTAAGTTTTTACTTATTTCTGACATTGAACTAAAATTTGCAACTTTGATTCACTACCTCATTTACTAAAATCATCATTAAGGCATATGATGCCAATAAAATATCTTTACTACTGAATTTAAAATCTAACAAAAACCAGCTGGTATTTGTACAAAGTTAAATTGCAAAAGCCAAGTCATTTACACTGGTTATTTATTTTTTCTTTGTCATAACACTTTTTTATTATACACTTTTCTTTCTTTTTTATTTTTAAATTAATGTAAAAAAATTATTGATATATGTATGTATTTAAAAAAGAATAACAACACAAAATTTCAAAATATTCTTAAAAAATTAAAAAATATTTTTTTGACACTTGCTTTGCTCCTATATTCGTTGTAACAGGGTGTACCAAAAATTAACCATAAATGATACCGAGTGTATCAAAAATGCACATTTCAGACATTTTTACTTGGTTTTTTGGCAAAAACCAGGTAGAATCTGGTTTTCAGTTTGTATGAAAATTGTTTGGAAAAACTAAATTAATTTTGCGGTTTTCAGCTCAAAAACTAAAAATGGCCAAAAACTACTAGTTTTCAACCAGTCTAAATACACTATAAAGTATAATATAAATCAGTTATTTCGCTCTCCTGAAAACCTTAAAAAAAACACATAGCACTACTTGCCGACAATGTGGGCCAGAGCATAATTAAGGCTGATCATTTTACAGTTTTCTGACATTGATTTAAAATACATATATTAATTAATTTAATTAAATTTAAAAAAAACAATTTTTTTTAACTAAATTTTGATTTTTTGCTGAGTAACTAAATCAGCAACAAAAAACTCTTGGAAACTAAATCATTTTTAAGCTGTGATTGATTATATTCATGATAAAAGTTAAAAAATATATGATGAATAGCTTAAATGTAATTAAATATCAATTTAAAAAAAATCCATAGTTTTGGAAGTATAAAATTAGAAAAGCGGACAATATTTGTATTAGTCACATCATGGCCAAAAGCCATCAGTTAGCCTATAAATATAAAAATAAATTTTAAAAAAGCTTTTAGTCTAGTTATAACTAGAGCGCTTCACATCAACTTAATATGCAGAGGAAACAGAAAACCAATAAAAATCAAATGGTTCAATTGTGGGGACCTAATTTTACAGTTGTGACGCAGTAATTCATTCGAGGCAAGACATATTTGACTGCGAAACAAAATATCGATTGCCTTAACAAAATATCTGTAGTCAGTCAAAATTGTTAAGTTATTAAAACCGAATCATTTGATTGGCAAAAAATCGGTTGTCAGCAAAACATTATCGATTTGTATTTCATATTTTAGGCCTACAAATGTTAGCGACTTTTTTTACCTACACTTAGAAAACAGATTCAGAGCGGACAACGCAATTTGTTGCCAATCGAATGGTTTAGTTGCATCAAATGAATTTTACGGTTGCGACTACCGAATCATTCTTGATACAACTGAAATTCTATTGTCACAGTCAAATTAGTCCTGTCTCAATTGGTTTTCTGTTGTCACAACTAAAAAACTCAACTTGCAATTGTGCGCACCGAATCTGTTTTCTGGGTGTATATTTATAATATATCAAATGGTGGATCGTAATCTTAGGCAATATGGTTAACAACAGTTTTCTTTTGTGGAGTACTTTTTTATAATACCTGGAAAAATTAATTTGAATTTCTTAAATTTCAGACATGTTACTAGAGATAAGACATCGGAACAAATTTTTGAGTACGCAAACACAGTTATTTTGTTGGTCTGTGTAATCAATATTTAGTAAAATACAAACATAATAAAAGCGTCCTTTTGGTATTATATATAAAAATTTATTAATTAATCTTTTCAATTCACTAATGTTAATGAAAAACAGTCTTATCACAGCACTTATTAAGTATATCAAATTTTGTTATTTGAGCCTAGAAACCCTGTTTGAGTCCAAAGAATTTTATAAACACAATTTGTGGGTTTTAATTTAAATAACGACTTTTTCTACCTAACATAAATTTCTTCCATTTCCACTGGTTCAGCTGGTTTTCTTGATTTTTTTCCATTTCTAAATTCTTCTTCAATTTCTAATAAAGTACGTCCCCTGGTTTCGGGTAGGCATAAATATATAAATATCACTGCCAAAAATGAAACGACAGCAAATACGACAAAGCAATATTCCTTGCCGATAACATCTTTAACACTGGGATATGTTTTGGTGCAGATAAATGATATAAAAGTACCAAATGCTATTGTTAAACCTGAAGCAGGACCTCTTACACTTTGGGGGAATACTTCAGAAATCATAAAGAATGGTAGCGTGTATAAACCGAGAGTACTTAAGACAATAAATGCTACAATGGCTATAACCGGTAAATAGGGTATTGATTTCAACCACTTTTGTTCGTGTGTAGCTAATAAAATCATACATATTGTCATGCCAATAGCTGATATCAAACCCGATCTACGGCGACCCCATTTCTCTAAAATATAGCCCATGGGACAGGTGGTAATAACTCGGGCCAAACCAATCATAATGGCACACATAAAGGGATCTATGGTAACACCAGCCTCGGTGGAGATTTGCACAGCATAAACGATAATAATAAAAATTCCAGTCAACTGTTGGAATGCAAATAAACCCATGAGTATTAAGAGAGGCTTATAGACTTCAGGCTTTTTGAGAGACTTCAAGAACGATGGTTTCTTTTCACCTTCTGCAAGTTGAATATTCTTTTGCAATAGATTAAATTCTGATAAAATTTCAGGATGTGTAATAACCGCTGAAAATAAAAGGAAAAATAGAGAGATTAATCTTTCTGAACGTCATTATAATATTCCTTACTTACGTTTTCTATCTAAACCTCTAAAATAGTTAATAGATTTTCGAGCTTCCACCAAACGAGATTTTGAAATCAACCAACTGGGTGATTCGGGTAAAGGTAAAACACACAATAGAGTTAGAATTTGAAAAGCACAGCAGATTAAGGATATTAAACGCCAATCGTCACGTATAAAGTAACCCAGACCATAGATTAATGTTATGCCCAATGCTACCGATATTGAGGTACCCAGTATTAAACGTCCTCTAATTTTTGGCGTACTGATTTCGGCTGAGTAAACACCAACGGGAGCACTTGATAAACCACTGGAAAGACCTTAAAAAAGAAAATATTATTAATTTTAGAATGTTTATTAAAAAATTTTAACTCTTTAGAAAGTTGCTTATATTAAACCATAGTAACAAACATTCTCTTCTAATGAATATATCAACATTCAGACGATTTTGATAGAAACTCAAGCGGAAAGTTTTCAAACAAGGTAATGAGATTCCATCCATAATGTATCCTATATATTAAAATTCTAGATCAACGAGATTTCTTAATGCTTTTTATCTAATTTTTTTTCTATAAGTATAAATAAGAAATGCTTAGAATTTTAAGAAATATTGTGGCAAATAGAAATCAGAAATATAAAAGTATCAAAATGTACGTTCAGGCCACATTACTGAGTGTCCAGTTAAAATTTAGCCAACACTGAATTCAAGTTTTACTTAAGAAACAACAACAAATGTGTCAATGAAAATCCCCGTTAGTAGCTAACGGAACACTGTGAAAATGAGGGTTAAGTCTCCATTAGTTTGGCAGTATCCTAAAGAATCATGTCAGCTCTTTACTCTTAATTGTTGATAGTAGTATACACAACTTCCCATGCAGGAAAATACGATCCACACAGTGCTGGCGAAGCATCGGCTATAGTCGAGTATGCATTGGTAGAATGTGGATTTTAACAATATTGACAGTATTGCTCTGTTACCCGATAGATAACAGCGGTCAACCGTTCGTTGAAACGAACTTACAACCGTTGTCATAACGTGGAGAATTCAAAAAATTTGTTGCAGTTCCAATACGCTAAATTCAATAAATTTTTTAAAGTTTTTATAAAAAAACTCACATATAAAAGGCAGTAATCCATTTCGGTAATTAAATAATTGCTATTGAAATGTGTGAAAAATAGGAAAATATTCAAAAATAATTCATACTACTGAATGGTTGTAATATTGATGAAAATATAGTGGTAAAGAAGTTTTCGATTGGTATTGGTAAAATTCTAACCTGAATAAAAAGCAGTGTTTTGCTATCGCCATCTTAGTTGTACCTTTAGTAAATTCTAACAGGGTGAGTTTAACAAAGAAACAGTTGTTTTTTTATTTTTTTTTGTACGATTGGGAATTTCTGCCTGGGTAAATACTTTGAAAGTACTTGAAGTAAGAAAAATTGATAAAAAATAGATTTCTACCTCTTATTATATCCTACAGTATTTAATGATTTTTGTTCAATACTACCAAAAATACTTCCTCGAGAGCCCACCTAATTATATATTTCATATATTTAATTCAAATTCCCTTACCCGAATTCGATTCGCTTCCCGGAATATTACCCAAATCGAACTGTGATGTATGGTATCATTCAATCGGCAAACACGACTTTTATTTATTCTAAATCAGAGCTTTATAAATCACAGGCTTAGATCATTCAGAACAGTAATTGCAGAGAGCTGTGTTTGTTCGGCAAGCTATCATCGTTGACTTAAGTCATTCCTATGTAAATTTGACATTAGCCAAAGTTTAGTGGTAACTCTTAACGTTATTAATGTCAAATTTGTATGGGAATGATCTTATAAAAAGCCTTTAACCCTTTACCGACCGAAAGCAATTAATCAAGAATGAATAGACTAATATGTCCAAAGGTGATTTGTAGAGGAAAGTTGGGTCAGTAAAAATGTTGTGGACGGCAAATCTCTATCTGGTCCCACGTAGCCCTTAGAAGTCCTCAATATTTTTCCAAAATTTTTATTCAAAATTAAAATATAAACTTGTTTGAAACAACCAACTTTACTTACCAACTAAAAATCTCGCCACCACCAATTGTATAAACATAGATTCTTGATTTTCAGAACTAGCTGTTGCCATAAGAATCCATGAAATTAAAGCAAAAACATTCATCAGATACATGGTGTTCTTACGACCAAATTTATCTAATAACAACCCCGATAAAAGTCCACCAAACGGAGCAGAGAATAAATTGAGAGAAGCTGTTTTAAAGAAAAAGAAATGAATATAAGATTTGCAGCAATTTGTTAACTTTTTAGTCGATACTTACCGAACCATGTAAATTGTGATGATGAAAGATATACCGCCTGGGTGGTATCTGTCATAGGTGTATTTGTAATAGTCGGTAGACCAAGAGCCATACCCGTAGACATTACACCTAAGTTACCGAGTATAACCATAGTAGCTTGACGTTTTAAAGCACGATTTTGTTCTCCCAATGGTTTGGGCTGATAAGGTCTATTCAGACCTCGTACCACTCGTGGTGTACGATCTTTACGTAAAGTTTGAAATTCGTCGCCATTTGAATTTTTGAGTTCTGCCATTATGGTAAGCTGAAAGAGGAGAAAAACTTGTTATTACAACAATTTTATTTAACATCTTTATTGTTCGTATATTATACAATGAAAGAACGGTACAGTTCAAATTGCAGCTCAAACTAGAAAGCATTGCAGCGCCTCTAGTGTACACAGCCAAATGCTGTTTACATATGTTTTGAGTAACACTTATGTCATTATGTGACTAAAGTTTCAAGAATTTTTACAATTAAATACCATTGAAAAATACCCTAAAGTCTGCAGAAATATCTTTAAAATCTGACATGGGCACGTACGAAATTAACATAATCGCCTTAAGGTGTTAAGAGAACAAAGGGTTATGTGTAGAGTTGACAAATATTCGACCTATTTGAAAACCCAGTTTTCGAATACTTCTAAAAACCGCCTTTTTAAAAATCTACCCCTCAATTCATAAATGCTTTGTAAAGTTATAGCAGGTTTACAAAACGTCATTTTCATACAAAATTTGTTCAATAAACCTCCAATAATTTCACAAAGCGTTTATGAATTTAGGAGCTAGTTTTCATTTATTTTTTTTTTATTTAAAACCAACAATTTATAACAATATATCATATTTTTGCTTTTCATACATATCCATATTTTAATTCAAAGTTAGTGTAAGTATCTCTGGCGCAGGGGGTAGATACTAGGGTTGTCAGACCCAGATTCGCAAAAAGCAATTCGGGTTAAAAAAAGTTTGTTTTGCAAAATAAGCTGGACATTTTCAAAAATAATTTTAAAAGAAAAGTTGTTAATTTTTATTTTGTATACAGAATATTTATTTAAAAAAACTTTGCGCTTTGTTGGGAACATAAAGTACACTCAAAATAATAAGTCTGTTTACTGAACAGAAAAATTTGTTACTTTATCAAAATGTATTCCTGTTTTTTGGCTTAAAATAAAATTTATTGATTTTAAAACATTTTCTGTTAAATTTAACAAATCTAAATTTAAGTACAAAATTGGTAAAACTACAGTTTTATCTGGTGGCGTCATCTACCCAGTAATAGCAGATATGTGAAAATATTTAACAATAAATTGTGTAGATGTGTGTGAAAAAATGTGTTTGTGACAAAAGAAGAAGAAGAGTAAAATTTCTATGTAATCTATGATCAATAAACTCTTCATATATGTATATGTATGTATGTTATATAAATATGGTATAATTCTATATATTTAGGTTGTTCACAAGGAGTGTGCTATCTGTTGTATCGTCCTAATAAAAAACAGAGTTGTTAAAATGTTTATTTGACTTTAACAGCGATTTTCAATTGGTTTTTCTATATGTTAGCACACTCAAACACAGGACACTAAACATACGTAAAAATGTTGTATCGTGCTATTCTCAAATGTTGTATTTTTTCAATTTAAATTTTAACAACTCTGTTTTTTGTTAGGACGATACAACGATACAACAAATAGCACACCCTTTGTGAACTACCTTATTATTTTCCTTCCACATGTTTGATTAATTTCAATTCATAATTTTTATTTTATTGCATAACATTTATGCACTTGTTCATATCAGTTTATTCAAAACGTACTTTTCTATCTTTCATCCATGTAATTTTTTATATAATATGTGAGTCAAAATGTCTGTTCAACTCAATTCATTGTTTTACTTTGTTCTTTATTTTTCTGTTCAATCAATTAATTTGCAATCAATTCAAATTAATTAAAAATAAAAACCAGTCATTTAACATTTTAAAAAAATATATAAATGTTTATGCGATATTGTCAATTAATTGTACAGCCCGAGTAAAAATGTGGTTTTATCTCTCATATAGGCTGAAGCTGAAGTAATTAAATAAGAAAATGTTTTTTCTTTATGGTGTTTTTCTATAAAGCGGCCGGGCCCCTGGCACCCGCTAGGTCCAAAAAACCGAAACACACATAAAATGGTGTGACGACTCAAATTAAAGGAAATTTTCGCACGATTTCAAAAGAAACTATGTAGTTTTGGATTAGTTAAATTCAATCTTAATATAAAATATGAAGAGATTTTGTTAATTTTAAGAAATCTCATTGTATTTCTCGTAAAAATTAACTGGTAACAACCGAAACGATAACAGTATTTCATTTATTTCGGTAAATGTAAGGATAATGGTGGAGTGACGGTAGAGGTAACGATAGTCTATCATTTCAATCGACAACGTCATTGTAACGGTTTTGATCTCAAACCCCTTATTTGTATATTTTATCAAGGCAAAGATGATATTGCATTTTATAGCGAATTTACATTATGATCGAAATCGAGTTAAAAGTAGATTTCGATAGATTTCGACTGAAATCCAATTCAAATTTGGGATTTCAAACAGATTTCCCATAGGAAATGAAATCCCAATTTAATTTGGATTTCAGCGAAATCTCATCGAAATCCAAATTGAAATCCAATTTTTCTCCCATATTTGCAGAAAAGTAGGGAAGTTTGCAGAAAAAGTGGCAACATTCAGCAGCTGTTTATGTCATAAAAAATTAATAAATAATAAATTTTAATAACTTTAAAAAATTAAGGAATAACATAATAAAGTCTGTTATTTTTAATTGAAAGAAATATTTAAAGTTGAAAACGGCTATTTTATTGCATCCGACGAAGAGAAACTATGAAACATCATTTGATTGCGCCGACAAGAGCACTGACAAAACATTGAATATTTTAGCTTTCTACTAATCATCCCTATAATTAAACACATTTCTTAGCAAATATAACATTGTATCTTTCATAATATAAATGATTTTTGTGTTCCGCCATTACATAAAATAGTTTTTAGAATATCTTTTAATTTTGGTTATTTTTTAAGGTTAGTTTGTTTACAAAAAAATTGTTGTTGGTCGATCGAAATCCCATTCATCTGTCAAATATTCTAATGTAAACGATATAGATTTCGAATTGGATTTCAAAACGAAATCTAGTGAAAAATTTAACAATGTAAATTCGCTATTATACATAATTGCAGGCTTACCAGATACTTTTTCTCAATATACCCAAACAAATCTTAAAATATCCCCAAAAAATTCCCAACTAGCGAAATATTTTATAAACGCCTAAAATAACAAAAATTTTATAGATATAACAGTTTCTTTTTGATATTTTTAGTCTACTAATATTTAGCAATATTTTATGCAGATTATGCAGTACCTACAATAAACTAAAAGTTAACTTAAATATAACTAAAATTCTGTAAATTTAACAGTTTTATTTTTGCTGTTCTTATTTAAAAAAAAAATCTGTTAATGGGTCATATGAATAAAACTTAGCAATTACTTCGAAGTAATTACTTTTGGCTTAGGAATGGCTTTTAATTCCAAATTTAGCAATTGACTGGTAGAATAGCATGAAATGTAAACGAAAATGGAAAAATTAAATTTCTAGTCTACTCCCAAGCAGACTAGATTTGTGAAGTAATTGCTTAAAAAACCCTGTATTTCCCCCTATTAGTAATATCTATTTTTTATTCATATGAGCCAATGTAATAATTTATTCTGCAGCATCATTATACCCTACACCACTATGTGGTCATTATACCCTACACCACTATGTGGTCAGGGTATTATAAGTTTGTGCTGATGTTTGTAACACCAAAAAATATTGGTCGTAGACCCACCTTATAGTATACCGATCGGTTCAGAATTTTTTTTTATTTCGATTTAACGATGTCCGTCTGTCCGTCCGTCCGTCCGTCCCTCCGTCCGTCCGTCCGTCTGTCTGTCTGTCCATGCAATCTTGTGCGCACTCTACAGGTCGCAACTATTAAGATATTTTGATGAAATTTGGTACGCAGACCTATGTTGGCCCAAGGACGAACAAGTTTGATTTTTTTGAACATCGGTCCATGTTTAGACCTAGTGCCCATATAAGGGTCCTACCAAAATTATACTGTTTATATGCTGCAGGTCGTAAATATTCAGATATTTTGATGAAATTTGGTACACAGACCTATATTGGCCCAATAACGCAGCCTATTGATTTTGGTGAACAGCGGTCCATGTTTAGACCTAGTGCCCATATAAGGGTCCTACCAAAATTATAATGTTTATACGCTGCAGGTCGCAAATATTAAGATATTTTGATGAAATTTAATACACAGAGCTATATTGCCCCAAAAACACAGCCTATTGATTTTGGTGAACATCGGTCTATGTTTAGACCTAGTGCCCATATAAGGGTCCTACCAAAATTATACTGTTTATACGCTGCAGGTCGCAAATATTAAGATATTTTGATGAAAGGACGAAGCCTATTGATTTTGGTGAACATCGGTCCATGTTTAGAACTAGTGCCCATATAAGGGTCCCCCCAAAATTATATTGTTTATACGCTGCAGGTCGCAAATATTAAGCCATATAAGGGTCCTACCAAAATTATACTGTTTATACGCTGCAGGTCGTGAATACTAAGATATTTTGACGAAATTTGGTACACAGACCTATATTGGCCCAGTAACGCAGCCTATTGATTTTGGTGAACATCGGTCCATGTTTAGACCTAGTGCCCATATAAGGGTCCTACCAAAATTATACTGTTTATATGCTGCAGGTCGTAAATATTAAGATATTTTGATGAAATTTGGTACACAGACCTATATTGCCCCAATAACGCAGCCTATTGATTTTGGTGAACAGCGGTCCATGTTTAGACCTAGTGCCCATATAAGGGTACTACCAAAATTATAATGTTTATACGCTGCAGGTCGCAAATATTAAGATATTTTGATGAAATTTAATACACAGAGCTATATTGCCCCAAAAACACAGCCTATTGATTTTGGTGAACATCGGTCTATGTTTAGACCTAGTGCCCATATAAGGGTCCTACCAAAATTATACTGTTTATACGCTGCAGGTCGCAAATATTAAGATATTTTGATGAAAGGACGAAGCCTATTGATTTTGGTGAACATCGGTCCATGTTTAGAACTAGTGCCCATATAAGGGTCCCCCCAAAATTATATTGTTTATACGCTGCAGGTCGCAAATATTAAGCTATTTTGATGAAATTTGGTACATAGACCTATGTTGGCCCAAGGACGAAGCCTATTGATTTTGGTGAACATCGGTCCATGTTTAGAACTAGTGCCCATATAAGGGTCCCCCCAAAATTGGCTTGGTTACAAACTGCAGGTCGCAAATATTAAGATATTCTAATGAAATTTGGTGCGCTGACTCACATTATAGAAAATTTTGACATAAGCCCCATTTTAACCCATTCGAATTTCGGATCCAAACAATACACCAGACTGGTGTAGGGTATTGTATAGTCGGCATGCCCGACTTTAACCTTTTTACTCGTTTTTAACTAATTTTAAGTTGCTTTTTCTGCTATTTTTACAGAGTTATTTCTATGAGTGTTGAGATTACATTTCCCGTATTATACCTACACAGCTGCATTTTCGCAGTCACGCGATTTTTCTCTAGTGTGTAAATCTCTAGTGTGTAGGAATAACTAGATTATTTTGGAAAAAAAATATCTGGAAAAAATCTTACAATTTAAGAACTATTATGTAGAAAAACTGCGTTTTATGTTACTTTATTTAAAAAAAATGGATCCCTAAACTCTTTTTCTTTTGAAATTTCCAAGATTTTAAAAAAATTTTTAAAGAGGATTCGCTTTCTTCAAGTTTATCTATTAAATACATTAGACTTTTACCCACAACATTAATCACATATAAGATTTATTGGAGTTACGAAACTTTACATTAAACCAGAAAATGTATAAAAGGAAAAATTTGTAACGTTCTTTGAAATTATGTGGACAAACTTGACTGTTGTTTTCTAAAAAATATATAAAATTAATATAATCTTCAGAATTTATGGAACATTTTAAACATCGCAAAGAAACTCCAAAACATTTAAAAAAAAACCCCCTGTCTCCAAATGAAGATTTTCTCCCTAAGACTAACAAAAATCCCCAAATTTGGGGCAAAACCAAAAGTCTGGCTAGACTGCATATTTGCCCTGTTGATCATATTGAAATGTAAAAATTAAAAAAAAAAAATAATTGTTGTCAACTGATTAATTTATTATAAGCGATTGAAAATTAATTGTCATTCTATTTTATAATAAATACAATTTCATAATGATAGTTTATGTTAAATTGGCGGTTAATTTATTTTAAATGATTTTTTTTATTTTTTAGCAAATAACGTGAATCATATTGTATTCAGTAAATAATTAAATACAATATCTATAAAAGTAAATATGTTTACCAGATGATCACATATATATGCAAATAAATGTCTATATTTGTTTAAATAATATTCCGTTGACGCTTTCAAACAACGAAATCGTAAAAACTATATTGAAAATTTATAATAAACGCAAAAATTAAAACCGTTATCAGTTGATAATAATAATGATGTCAAAAAACACACGTTAAATGTTTATTTTAAGATTTATGTTTTTAATAAATTGTTGAGAATCTATAATTTAATAAAAAATGAGTTTCAAGTGCAATTAAAACATCTCTTACGCAATTTTATTGCGGCTTTCAAAGTTAAAGTGAAAATTTTCACTGGCAAAACAATTTAATATGCTTTATAAGCAAAAAAATAACTTGTTATAAAATACAAGACGGGCATATCGAATACCCTACACCAAGTATAATTTGAAATATATTCCGTGATGCAGTCAAACTTGCGGGAAGGGGATTATTCTTATAATATAAAAAGCGTTCCGATATTTGGAGTAATAATTTATGGGTCTATAATCATTCACAGAACCAATACACAATAGCTTGGACAAGGAATTCCATGCAAATGCATGTTTTTTCTTAATAGTCCAAAACTGATATTGACTAAATATTTATCCGAATTATCCACAATAGAACAAAATAGTATTGATTTGTAGTTGCATATGACGCAAATTTGAGGTCATGGTGGATAATTCCAACGCTAATTGAAACTGCTCGATTACCCCCAAAGCGTTTGGCGCTGGTAGGTAAAAATGTATGTGGTTTATTGTCAAAAAGTGTACACTCAGGGAATTCTGTAGGTAAAATCAAGTGCAAATGACAGTTAAAATAACTGCATATGTAGTTAAAAAGGTGTACACTACATTTGCATTAAAATAAATTAACTGTATATGAAGTTGCTTTTAACTGTTAAAAATCAACTTACAAATGTAGTAAAAATAACTATAAATGTAGCTAAAACAACAGCCATGGAAATTAATGTAAAACTGTACAAACAACTACATATGTAGTTAAAACCACAGACATAAAAATTATTGTAAAACTGTAAAATATTTTGTATATTTAAAAATAAATGTGTCTGTTAAAAAATCCAAAACAACTACGTAAAGTAACTGTAACGAAAATACTATAGTTTTATCAATACCCTTGTAGAAGAGCATGAAATATAAATAGAGATTGAAAATTGATTTTTTTAGTATACCCGCAAGCAGAATAAAATTGTGAACTATTTGCTTAAAAAACCAATATTTCCCCCTATAAAAAAGCAACTAAAAATTAGTCAAAAATGACGTTGCAGAAAATACTGCTGAGCTTAGCAGATTTTTTTGCTAAATACTAGTAAACTAAGAACAGCAAAAATAAAACTGTTAAATTAACAGAGTTTTTACAGACTTTTTTCTATTGGTGTAATATCTATTTTTTATTCATACGAACGAATGTGTAAAACCAAATAATCGAATAATAATAAGCGGGGCAAGTTTTTTGGCATTTTTCATTAAATACCATTTTTCCACTTATTTTGTAAAAATGCTATTTTTACAGATCCTTGCCAAAAAAACCATTTTGTGGATTTTTTTAGACTTTTCATTAAAAAAATGCAGTCAAAACTGTAAGATAATTTTTGAAAAAAATTTACAAAAAAAATATTTTTTTAATGTTGGTAAAAATTAAATATCAGAAACTTTCTTTCTTTAAAAATCATATTAATTTACGCCCATTGCACTTTAGCAATCGACGTAAAATTTCACATTGTTTCAACTGTAAATTCCTTCATTACTATATTTTTGTTAAAAACATTCAGAAATGCACTTAAATCAGCTTGTGCTATACTTTAAAGTTTTTGGAAATTTGTCAATTTCAACTTTTTTTGTGTCATTTTAAACTTGCCCTGATAATAAGTATTACGCCTAATTCATACAGTACACTTAAAATATTTCGTATGTAAAGACTGCTGCAAATGTATTTAAAAACAAATGAAAATTCACTTGAAAACGGGACCACTAACATTTCATTAAATTCAACTCACATTTTCTTTTGTTTTTTACTGTTAATATAAAAACCACAAATTAGCCAAAACAGCTAACAAAAATTACTTAATTACATTGATGTTATTCACAGTTTATGCTATTTTAAGTAGTAAATTAGCATTTATCGTAAATTTGACAATTTTCTATAGGTTAAACTTCGAAAATCATCCTATTTTACAACGTGCTAACTTTAGCACTAAAACTGTTAATTACTTCATTCTAGCTTCATTACTTCATTAGCTTTATTTTTTTTAGAAATCAAAACTGAATAAAATAAATGTTATGAATTTTCAGTATTTTATGTTGTTTGTGAATGAATCTAGTTAAAATTTAAATTTCCTCTACAAATGAATGTTGTTTTCACTTGCAGCAACAAAACTGAAATACTACGTAAATAACTAACAAATTTTGACAGCAGAAGCTCCATGAGTGTACCTACCATCTTATAGGAGTTAGATCTAAACATTGACCAATTCTAACCAATTTCAAGAGGGTTAGTTTGGACCAAATTACCTCAAATGGTGCCTTACGTGTCAAATTTAATTTCAATCCTTTTATATTTGAAATCTGTAGTTTGACTACAAAGCTGTCATAGACACGCAGACGGACGGACATAGCGGTCTTAACTCGTTGTTCTATTGGTAGTTACAAACAACAGCACTAAATCATTATACCTAGACAATTAGTGGCGTAGGGTGTAAAAAAAAAAAGTTAAGAAACTTCACCAAAATGCACGAACTCCGAACAATAACAACCAACATGTGAATTGACCCAAAAAAGAATTCAAATTAAAACTGGTTTATTAAAATGTATTATTTTTAAGTAGAACCGGTAAAGAATGACACATCTAATACCATATAACCAACTATACTTGGTTTCAATATGACTTTGACTTTTACACAAAACAAAAAAATAAAACCACGCTTTTACTTTGTATACGTTTATAAACCCAAAATTAACAAAATTTAATTTAACTTAAAGCTGAATCATGAATATTCAATAAACATATTTAGCAGTCAGCAGAAAAATCTGAGACAATTTGTGGTTAGTAACTCTGCTGAACGTCATTATTTTTGTTGTGTTTTTGAATACAATTTTTTCTCCGATTTGCTTTGAAATTTTTCATAATATTAGTACATTTTTTTGTTTTTTTGTCATTCTTAACAAAATATTAAAAAAAAAATGAACAACAATCATTGTATTTGTTTAAAAGTACCATACATTTTGTACGCTACCAAAATAAAACAGCCGTACATGAGCGCTCTCATTCGAGGGCATCTGTTGTAGAACTGTTGTACAATTAAACTTTTTGCAAATATAATTAAACTTTTAATTGAAATTTCGCCTACAAACTATTTTTCACGGTAATGAGCTTCATACACTCACAATATATTTTCCATAACCGATTGGGGTTTATTTGTAAAGTAATAGGTAAAGTTTGTTTTCAATTGAAGAATCAATTAAAATACATTGAAACATATTGAGCGCATTTACCAGACGCTCAACTGTTGCTAATCCGCTACTCAACAATCTGGTGAACGATTTGATAAGCTACCGCTAAGTCAACATGTTGTGGTATCGCTACCTTTTGGTAGCGTAAAAATATTACGCTACTTGTGAGCAGTTAATGATACATCAGCTGTCGTTTGTTTTTTTGTATATTTTTTTTAAAGAATAATAAACATATACAAATATAATTATAAAGGAATAAAAAATTTAGAAAAAATCAATGAAACATCTACAAATATTTTTATTTTAAAACAAAAACAAAAGAAGCATCGTTCGCCAGATTAAGGTAATCATAAAGCGCTACATATCAATTGTAGCGGTAACAGGTTTCTCTGGTAAACCTGCCCATTGTTTAACTTTTTATATTCGTCAATGAAAAACAAACTACAAAAAATATGTATTGTCTGTAGGAGTTGATATTTACAGTCCAATATTTTATTTTTAGATTTCTATTTTTAGAAAAAATAATTCAAATAATTTCTTTGTTTTCTGTTTTAAAACAAAAAATGCAAATATTTTCGGTTTTCTTTTTTGTTAAAATGGTTTGTTTATATACAAAATTAATTCAATTTAAATTACAAGAAATACTCATACACACAAACATAGCCAATAAAAATATGAATGTGTGTTATGTGTGTAGTGTTTTGAAAATTCAAACAAAAAACAATTTTCAAATATGAAAAAACAAACCACAAAATCGTTTTTTTTTTACATGGACTATTAAATTTTTTTATAAATCATATTAATTTTTTCTAAATTTTTTTTTATGAAACTTTTTAATTTAATGAATTCCTTCTTTAAAAATCCGTAAAATATGCTACGATTTTATTACGCCTTTTGCATTTGCTAAGTACTTTTTATTTATCCACTCCAGCTTAGCAACGACAACAACCAACTATAATAAATAATAGTAAATGAAATTGCTTCATAGATTTTATGAAGCTCTTAATTGGCTGAATGATTTATTCATTGGACGAGTGGACTATTAATTTTATGAAGAGTTTCATTAATTTTATGAACTTTTCATAAACATTGACTTTAATGAAACCTGTTTCATATATTCTATGAAAAGTTTCAATGGACGAGTTCCAGTGACAATTTTCATTGAAAATATGAAAAAATTCATTACTGAAGTGATGAAAATTCTCCCAGTGTAGATTGTTTTTAACGATAAAATATTGTGAGTGTATGAAAAGTGTGTAGACTTTGTTTTCACGCATTATTTTTTCTGGTGAAAAAGTGACATTTTGTGTTTATTGTGATTGTGTCTTTATTATAAAATTAAAAAAATTGTTTATTTTTATAATTTAAACTGCAATTTGAAGCCTTTGAAGTTCGAGTGAATTTTTTCACGTGAAAAACAACTTACTATGCACTATAAGGTGTTTTTCACGTGGAAAAATTTCACTCGAACTTAAAAGGCCTCAAAAGTTAATTTAAATTCTTAAATCAAGTAATATTTTTTATTTTATTTGAAAGACACAATAACAATAAACACCAAATGTTACTTTTTTTAAGCACAACAGTAAGCAGTAAATAAATATACCTTACAGTTTTGTGCATAAGCATAGTAAATTTTCTTCCCTGCGAAAATTTTTTACACGAACTTTAAAAAGCCTTAAAGAACTTTAAAAGAAAAAACTTTGCTAATTTCAGCAGTCTTTTGTGCACGGTCATTTTTAACACAATTTTCAAGTGAAAATATTATATGAAAACCCCTAATATACTTTATAATTATTTTAAAAAAATATATAGATTTGGGAGCAAACTAAATTTAGGTTTATAAGTTTCTAGGTAATTAACAAAAATAATTTAAAAAATGCAATTTGTCAATTTGAATTTTACGAAAATGAGTATCAGGTAAAATTACTATAGAATTTGTTTTCACACAAATTTAATATACAAGACTAATATTTTTTTAGTGAAAAAGTGATATCTTGAGTATATTGTGTTTGTGTATTTATTATAAAATAAAATTGTTCCCTTTCACAACTTACTTTCACAGCAAAAACAACTTACTATACTCGGCTTCAGCTTAGAATAAATTTACCCACTTTTCACAGGACCTTAAATAAATTTTCTGTTCAAATAGATTTTTTATTTGCTATTTCTTGGTAAGGCCGACGATTTTTAAGTCTTACTTTTTATATTATTTTTTACTTATGCACATATGAACTTATGAATATATTTATCATTAAAAATGAGTATTCTTTTTATTTTTTGTTAACCCCAAATCCAACCGTTTTCGTTAAAACTTCGCTCACAACTAAAACATTTAACTTAAGCGATCAAAGCAAATAGCTATTCCTTTCCTAGTCGTATAACATGGGTTTGGCTTGCTTTTTGTTATATTTTGTTTTTGTTAAAAAATAATATACGAAAAACAAAACGAAATGTGTTAAAAAATTAAACAACCACCAATCTCAGAGATATTTGTAGTTTTAACGGCTCATTACTCAACTCTAAGTAAAACTCTTCAGTTAATAAATCATCTTATCGTCAAGTTGACAATACATACATAGAACAAAAGTGCTACGAAACCCCTTTTATTACTTCTGAAAACAAAAAGACTGAATGAGGAAAGGAAGTGATCGAATAATAAATTGTATTTTTATATTTAAAAAACAGAGTCGTTGCTAAATCAGATGTATACACTCTATTCACAGTCCACACACTCTACACTACAGTTATTTGTGTAGTAATGCGGTTGTAGTTATTTTTAACAGCAATTGAAATTGTTTTACGTTAAGTTTCACGCGAAAAACTGTTATACTCCATATAAAAAAAAAATTGTTTTTCACGATAATGAGTTTCACGTGGAAATTGTGTATAATTTGTTTTCAGGCAAGCGACCGGAATTATACCTCCAGAGAAATGTGTGTATTTTGTTTTTGTTACAATAACAAAATACACACATTCCTCAGGCGAAATTATTCCGCTTGCTTTATGAAAACATGGGGTTAATGTGCAAGACTATTATTTTTCTTGTAAAAAAAGTGACATTTTGAAATTATTGTGATTGTGTCTTTCCTATAAAATAAAATGATTGTTTACTTTCACAATACATATAACAATTTGAGGCCATTAAAGTTCGAATGAAATTTTTCCACGTGAAAAAACAAACAGATATATCAAATTTTATTAATTGAATATATTCCGTGCTTGTTTTTTTCCCTTATATTGAGCAGTTTTCAGCTGAACATTAATGGGTCCCTTGCCAACCCCAAAAAAATGGTCTAGGTATGCCTATGGACATAGGTCCTCTTTGTTGAATGGTTTACGTGCAAGCGAATATTTAGATAAGAAGAACGCGAATTTTTAAAATTTTTATTAATTTGTTCATTTATCAAAAAAAAAATATTTTTGAAAATAAATACTTTTTTTTATCAATTATAGTTGGTTGTTTTAGGCATTGAAAAATGGCTATGGGAAAAAATTTCATTGGTACTGATCAGTTGTAATGCCAAACAATTTCGTCAATCAATTGGTCCATCCAATTAACTAGTCCCAAGTATGCTATTTTATGACAGCAGACATTGTTTTATGCATGCAATAGGTGGGTAGATATATAAAATTGGTTGCTGAGAAAAATATAAATAAATTTTAATTCTTCTTATCGCTTATTTATTGCGGCATTACTTTTTTATATTGAAAACAATATTGTTGATCTTTTTATTCGCACAGATAAATTTTTCATATGGCAGATTCTTATCTTTATATTTGTTTTAATGCAAAGATTACATTTTTGGCTTTTAAAAATTTTCAACTTATTTTTCAAAAGTGTGCGTTTTAATATATGATATATATACTTGACTCGAATCTTATTTGCGTTTCTTCATATGAAATTGATAAGATATGGTCACTTGAAATAACAGATACTTTAAAATATATAGATAGTTATAAAATAATCATTTTATACGAACAGCAAAATATTTTAATTTATCAATAAAAAAAATTAAAATATGTTTTGAAGTATTTCAAAAACAACGGTTTTACAAAACTCCTTCAAATATGCTAAACTTTTTTACGCTATTGTAAACACAGGGTGACCCATAATAGTAATAGTCTGGCACCACAGCTGCCGAATTCAGTAAAATTATTTTCTAGTGTTGCCAGAGTTTATACATATATGTATGTACAGTGTTGCCAGGGCAGTTTTAGCTCATCTCCCCATTTTGTAAGTTAAAATCCCCAACAGTCCCGAACAAATTTTTGAGTGGTATAAGTGGATTTTTTTAAATAAAAAAAATTAATAAAATAATGCGACATTATGTTCACATTACGATCGAAATCGAGTTAAAAGTTGATTTGGAGAAATTTTGACGGAAATCCCCATAATCCATCCGTAAAAGCCGAGACGAAAAGGGACCGTAAATATACCGTTTCTTCGGATTTTAGAAAGCAATCCGTTTGGACTCCGTTTTTCCGTATCCGTTTCGGTGTCGTTATAAGCTGCTCCGATTCTCATCCGTTTCAGTCGGAGTTTGTTGTTTGTCAAATTATAAATAAACAATATTGAAATTTATTCACAAATTTGTATAAAAAAAATAAGAGAATCTGCAATAATGGTGAATGGTGAAATTTATTCTCAAATTTGTTTAAAAAAAAATAAGAGAATCTGCAATAATGGTGCCTGCAATCTGCAAAAATAAGATCAAATATAAAAAGTAAAATAATGGAGAGCTATTGCAAATATATACACATTGGTAAATATTGTGTATATCTTTATACTACAAAAATATTTTTACAGCACTGTGTGTGAATAGCAGGTGGGTCTGCTTTCCCGCTATGAAGACCCTAATAAATTAATTCTGTGGAACCTAAGCTAGTAAGTAAATTAATTTTTTTCCTGCAGCTAAAGACAATAAATAACTAATGAACATACGACTGGATTGTTCTGTAGTATTTGGACATTTAAAGCTGAGAGGTGTAATCTGTTTGCTGGAACAACGATTGCAGAAACGGAGAGATACTGAATCCAGGCAGGGGAAAATTCCTTCATTACAAATTAAGTATTGTAAGTGTTAATTTTTCTGCAGAATGTAAATTAATTAATAATCAAATTGTAAATATGTTATTTACTTATTTTTTTTTTAGTAATTTATAAATAAATCTTTTAAAAAATAAAAATACTACTTAAAATTAATAAAAGTGATCCTACTTTAGCTAGATTTACAAGTCCATTTCTTTTAATACGGTACGGATACGGACCCGAAACGGCATTCTAAAAGTAAAATAATGGAGAGCTATTGCAAATATAGTTGAACAATAGTATTGCGTATTGTATGGCCAGCTTAAAAGTTACATTTGCTTGCAGACATGTTTGCAACAGCCGATTTCATATCAACGATATCATGATATTGCAATAACTGAAATTGAAATTGAGTGACTTCACGTGAACTGAAATCTTTTTGACAATTGCTTATCACCATTTTACTGCATGTGAAGACTCTAGGTCAAAAACCTGTCCCAAAATCTTAAATTGAAATACCCAATTTGGAGCCAAATCCCAGTATCTGACAACACTTTCACTAGTCAGCTGTTCGTGTTTTTGTTTATACTATTTTTATTTTTTGTGCAAAGTTAGAAGTGTTTTTAAAAAATGGATTGAATTCCATATAAAATAATTAAAAAAAGTTGGTATATTTAATTAAGTTTGGGTAATTATCCTGAAATAAAAAATCACTGTTACACATAAACATAACCTCTCTTCCTACAGACGCTATTTTTAAGAAACTTCTTTTTAACTAGAAAATTTATGAAACTTTCTTTAAATTGTTCTTAATTCTATTAACCATTATTAGAACTTTGTGTGAGTGTGTATTCGTCTATACATTTGATAACCGCCACCACTTTTCTGTAAGTTGTTTATGACTAGTTGCGCATTATTGCCACTCAGGCCAACTACAACACAAATCTCTACTCTTCCACTTCTGGCTGGCTGGTTGGATGTTGTCAGCAAAAAAGTAAAGCAACAAGATGGAAAAAACGCAAGCAAAGCTTAATTGTTTTGTTTACATTATGGCAAAAAAATTGTAGAGATTTTCAATGAACTAGTATAAGAACTCATGCGCAAAGAGTACGAAGGACCTTTCTAGAGAGATAATGAGAAATATCTAAGAGGGAGAAAAAGAAAATTAAGGACATAACTGCATTTTATATGTAAACAATTTTTAAACAATATTCTTTACGTTTAGGTAATTAATTGAAGTTTTTACAATAACGCATAGTATATAAAGGAATTTAAAAGGATATTGTCAATTTTTTATATTTAAGACCAGTTTATAGTCTTTAAGTAAAGATATTTTTAAACAAAATTTCTTAAGAAATAGTAAAGATGGCCTTTTATTGTTTCTAATATCAGAATCATAGTCCGTTAGAGTTAAAATATGTTTAATAAAGGGAAGTAGTCCATTTAGTACTCTACAATTTTTTTTTTTTTTATTTTTCCTTAGAATATATGAAATCTGCGGGGTCTTTTTTTTAATGATTTTTAAGTTCAAAGATTGCGATAAATTTAAAAAATCTTATTTTGAACAGATTACAGGATAGCCCTTAAGGTCTTACACTCTTATAAAAAACTGCTAAAAATACTCAAAATTTTTTTATAAAAAATTTTGGGTTTCGAATTTTATGTAGCCAAATCTGAAACCGTTTTAAATAGACCGTTTCCGACAGAACTTGGTTTCCACATATTTGCTCGATTCTCCCCTTTTCTCATCTTGCTTAACTTTTTTGATATGGACTTAATAAAGTTAGTTAAAGTTTAATTAAAGATTTAAGGTCATAAAACAAACTACCTATGCCCTACTGGCGAAAGCTTCCCAGATACGACTTTCTGTTACTCGTATCTTATAAGAAAGGTATCCCAATTAGTGTATTCAAAAAACCCAACTTTTCAAAACAAAGTTTTACGGTTTATCCGAAAAATTGTTTTTCAAAAAACCGGTTTTAGTTTTTGCCGAAAAAACCGGTTAATTTGGCACTTTCACGTCTGATAATGTGATTTTTATTTGTCTTCAGTGGAAAAAATTGTTGATTAGCCGAAATATTTTCCAATATTTAGTAAAAAATTTTATCAAATTACACAGTCTAACAAAATATTACTTTTTGCGAGATATCGTCTTAATTTATTAATTGGGTCGAAGATGACGCAATTTTAAATGCCACATACAGGAATCAATAAAAAAAAAAAAGAAAACACATAAAATATATGGGCACTTCTAAAATTTCGGAATAGAAGTGCCCATATATTTTATATTTGTTTTCTTTTTTTAAAAAAATTGATTGCTGTATGTGGCAGTTACAGAATGTTCAGTGTATTTCAAATATTTAAAATATTTTAAATATTTCAAAAATTTCAAATATTTTAAATACCCATGTGAAAATCGAAATATATATGAACATACATGATCATACATTGACTAGTATATGATCATGCATAGGCATACATGATCATATACGTCCATGCATAGTACAATGTATGACCATACATTATTTCATATATTTCCATATATCTTCGGATCCGATATTTGAGGGTATATGACCGTACATGTTCATATATGACCATATATGCTCACATATGATTCATGTATGGTCATATATGATCATATATGGCCATATACCTCCATATACCCTCATATTTCGGATCCGAAGATATATGGAAATATATGAGATAATGTATGGTCATACATTGTACTATGCAATGACGTATATGATCATGTATGCCTATGCATGATAATATACTAGTCAATGTATGATCATGTATGTTCATATATATTTCGATTTTCATATGGGTATTTCAAATATTTCATATATTTCAAATATTTTAAATATTTCAAATATTTTAAAAATTTCAAAATATTTCAAAAATGTAGCTCAGTATTTTATTTATTTCAAAATATTTATATTTCAGCTTTGAAATATTAATATTTTTGAAAATATTTGCATTTCAACTTTGAAATATTAATATTTATTTACTTACTCCAAATTATTTGAAATAAATAAAAAAATATTAATATTTCAAAACTCAAATATAAATATTAGTTTACTTAACTTTTTTAAGTAAGTAATAAATTATGTACTGATACTTGAACTTTCAACTATAATTACGAAAAATATTTCAAATTGTTAATTTAAGTAAATATTTTTAAGTAACTGTACAGCTTTGGAATAGAATATGCTCTGAAATTTTCAGTAAAAAATTCTGAGAAATAAAATTTCCACATGTTTTTTTGTAAAATATGTTTTAGTCCGAAGTAATATTCTAAAGTGCTTATGTATAATAATTTGAAAACCTTATAACAAGTTTATAAAATTAATTTTGTATGAAAAAATTATTTTATAAGTTATTTATAAATTTAAAACGTGATTATACATATGACCCTAAGCCAGAGCTTCGAAGAATTAATTCCCTAATTCCCTTTTTTTGAACTGAATTTATATTTTGGGAATGAATTCCCTGACCAAACTTTAAGGAATTGAATGAATTCCTTTTTTTTTCATTCGATTTATGTTAAAGGAATTCATTAATTTTTTTCTAATGCCTTCATAATATTTAATGAATTCATTCAACAAGGAATTCATTCAATTCTAGTTAATTCAACTTTTGGTCAAGGAATTCATTCAATTCTAGTTAATTCAAGTTTTAGTCCAGGAATTAAATTTATTTCGTTTAATTCCCTAAGAAATTAAATTTTTTCGTTTAATTGCCTGAATTTAAGTTTTCAGTCAATGCCCATCTCTTAATGCTCTATCTTAGTTTTCGAGATACAGGCCATTTTGTAAAATGGCGAGATAGAGCAAAACGGAAATTTTTGCTAATATGGAGTATTAACACACCCCAATAATATAAATAGGCCAGGTCTTGTAACGCTTCTGATTGATCAATTTCTATAAAACAGCCACGTGGATCACCGTGACTGTTCATAAAAATTGATTTGTGGGAATCGCTCGCGGACCTACCTCATGTGAATAATAGGAGCGTGAACATCGACTCAAAACTTGCAAAAATTTTGTCCGTTTTGCTCTATCTCGCTTAGTTTTCGAGAAAGAGGCCATTTTGTAAAATGACGATTTTTTAAAACGGCCCGTATCTCGAAAACTAAGCGAGATAGAAATTTTTGTTCCAGAGGAGTATTAACACACTCCAATAATACAAATAGGCCAGGTCTTGTAACGCTTCCGATTGATCCATTTCTATAAAACAGTCATGACTGTTCATAAAAATTGATTTCTGCACTCATAGAAATAAATCTGTAAAAATAGCAGAAAAAGTTACTAAAAATTAGGTAAAAATTATGCTGCAGAAAGAACTGCTAAAATTAGCAGATTTTTTTTACTAAATACTAAATTAAAACTGTTAAATTTACAGAATTTTAGTTATATTTAGCCTAACTTTTAGTTAATTGAAATTAGCAAATTGTACTGTAAAATCTGCAGAAAATTTTGCTAAATATTTGTAGACTAAAAATAGCAAAAATAAACTGTTAAATCTACAAAATTTTTCCTATTTTATTCTAAATTTAGTTGAATGCAAATAGCAGTTAATTCTGCTAAAATCAGCAGAAATATTTGCTAAAAAATTGTAAACTGCTGTTTTCAAAAGGCTCGATTTTTATTTGCATTTAAAAAAAATCAAAAAAAAACTTCGAAAATTTTAAATTTGTTGGTGATTTTTTAGGCTACTAATTATTTATAAATTTTTTTTGCTGATTTTAGCAGGTTAATTTGCTATTAAAAAACTTTTGACGATCCAAGGTACACGCACCCAATATAAAGGTCTCCTATAGACTTATCTGAAACTGAAACAAGATTAAGATTAATATTATTTGGGTTAATATATATAATACTCTTTAACCGATTCGTCTCAAATTTGGTAAACATGTAGAAAACTGCAAGATATAAATTTTATTCATATATGTTTTTTTTGAAATTTTGCTGTTTTCTTAGCGTAAAATTAATTTTAAACTTTAAACGCGTTTTCCAACAACCTTGAGTTCAACATCGGCTGCCACTGCACAGCCAAGGCGGGTTAACCGATTTCTATCCGGGTTTTTCCTTTCGTAGGTAACGAAAAACTTTAGTCCTCATCGTGCCCCTTTTTTAAATTTTGGTCAAATAAATTTCATATCTCCGAGCAAGGTGTTTTTTCTTGCATTCTTTGAAAATTTTAAGTTTGTGTGGAAACTTATTTTCCGAAGTTCATTTTTGAGCTATGGTTTCTTCGGCAAAGTTTATTCGAATGACCCATAGAATAAGAATCGCGATGAGCCTTTGTCGCAAAAAATTTGACCCACCCTAACATGTTTGTTGATCAAACACTGTCAACATTTTTCTATATGCCTAAAAGTATGCTATAAATTGTTTTAACTTCACAAAAACAAAAGTATGCAGTACATTTTTCAACAAAATACCTTTAAAACTATGCTCTACAAAACATTTGAAGTTTATTGATGATACTTCGTCCCCCTCAAGGCATTCAACATTTAAGAAACTCTACACAAATATTGCAGTTTGCTTCATCGTACAACAACTTTTATTATTACACCAAATGTATGAATTTGTGTGCCTACACTCACTCTCAATAAACAAGCGAAAACTGAAAATCATTGCCTTACTCAATATTATTTGTATGTGCTACAGTTGCTTATATTGTAGACTATCGAAATGTTTCATTTGAGTTGATGTAGAACCGGGAACGCGTTCGGTGGTCCTCTCGCAACAATTAAAACGTTCTTATTAAAATAAAAAAATAAAAATTCCCAAACAACTAAAACTAAATAGAGTTAACTAACACATCAGCATACGCATACAGAAAAAAGCATACAACATTTACTAAAGGAAGAAAAAACAACTGTATAACTCGTATTAGAAAAACAAATTTTTAACAAAAAATAAATATTTGCAATTGTATAGTTGTGGGAAAACCTCCCCCTCACAAAAAACTCACAATTGGTGCCTTCTTTAAAGCTTGGGCTAATATACAGCATATTTTATTAATTTTAAAAGAAAAAGTACTTTAAAATGAGATGAGTTTGTAACAAAAAAAAATACATTTCCTGAAATCTCGGTTCAACACAGAAAAAAAAAACAAAAACTCAGTCAGACGTATTAAAGGCAAGAAAAATTAGAACAAAAAATATATATAGAACTCTATACAACGCTGTTCTACATAAAATTTTTTTCATGAAATTCGTAAAAACGAAATTATAAAACATATAAAACGAAGTTTCCTTCTTTTTTTTTTTTGTTTGTATAATGACCTCAAAATATATTCTAAAGTTTAAAGCATAACTCTAGGTGTCAGTTGCTTGTTTTCAAATCAAATAAAATTTAAAGCCTATGTTTAAGTGTTATATGAAACCAAAGCATATTTTAAGGAGTTAAAAAATAAAAAAAATAAAAACAAAGTTTTATTATTAACAATAAAAACAATTTTAAAATATAATTATAATATTAAATCAACATTTCAATATAAAGTTTTTAAATAACAGTGAGTGCACTTTGCATTAAAACGCCTTCTTCTAACATTAAAAATTGTGTATATGTGCTTGTGTGCTTCTTTTTAAATTGTTTTTGAGAAAATCGTTTACTCTAATCGAAAAACAGTTTTCATTCCAATCGGTTTAACACAGATTTCCTTGTACTTACCAACACCATTAAAAAAAAACAGTAAAAAATACGAGGTAGAAAAAATTGTTGCAACACAGACGCATACACTCACACGTCAACAACCACACTGACCGGCCACTGACATCATCGTAATCGCAATCGTCAACATCAACATCTTTATCATTGGATTTTCAAAATGACCACAGATCTGTTATTTCCTAAAATTGCGGATTGTTCGTATGTTTCCTGTTATTGGTAAGTAAATTAAAAAGTAATCAATTTTTTTATAAAAACCTATAAAAGGAAATACCAATACAAGTTTGAAATTTAATTAAATACTGTGCAAAATGTGCCACAAATAAATACTATTCACTATATGGGGTCAGTTCAATAAGAAGTCGATCTAAACATGAAAACATAGTTTTTTTCCAACACTGGATTTAATTTATCATCACAGTCATTTTCTAGCTTTATACACTTAGCTCAGCATTTCTCCAGTTTTATTACGCCATCCTGGTAATACGATTTCTTAAGTCCTCCAAAATACGCATTAGTTTCCTATTGAACTGCATAATTTGACGTGAATCTCTTTCCACTAAGCCATTTTTTTAAGCTTTGAAACGGGGGCTTCATCTGGAGAATATGGTGAATGCAGAAGCAGTCCATAGCGTAATTCATCCAATTTCTTTCGAATTTTTCATGAGTTGTTGTGCTTACTCGCACTCTCTAGTGGTGGATTAAGTAATTTAAAGTGTAACTTTGATGCTCTGTGCGCACTTAAAGGACTAATATTTTTTCAAAAATTTAATTTTTATATTTTGATAATACAAATTTCTGTGAAAAAAATTGCAAAAATTTGTATTATATTTTTGCAATATTTTTAAGAATTTTTTTTTTTTAATTTGGTATTTTAGAGGTTTTTTTTAACTGAACCGACACCACCAATTAGTCAGATTTGTATGCACCTTTGCCAAATGAGAGAAAATAGCCCATTTTTAATATTAATAAAATAAAAATGGATCAATTTTCTACATTCTTACAATTTTACAAATACACTCAGGACCAAAATGATTAAAAATGTCAGTTAAAATAACTACAAATGTAATTGAAACGATAATGACCGTATTTTTTACAAAAATGACAAATATTATAGTCAATTTTAACTATTAAAAAACAACTAAAATGTAGTAAAAATGACTACAAATTAAAAGCTGAACTGTAAAAACAAATTCAAATGTTGTCAAAATAGCTATAGAAATAAAGAAATAGTTTTTATTTATTACTTGAAAAAATCACTTTACAAATGTATATAAAAATACTTTTAAATATAGAAAACAAGATACCAGCATCGTTTTCCTAAACACTGAAAAGAAAAAAGAAAATTGTAATAAAAATGCAAATAAAATTATGAAATTATTACTTACCTTCGATAAGGCCAGCAGGATATAATACGTATTTTCGGGTCCCGCTACAGACCCATCCTCAGTATCCTATGTCTTTATGGGTTAATATTTAATGATAATCTATTTATATTGAATTTAAGTAAATAAACACATGTTAACAAATTAGAAAAACATCAACGAAATTTTAACAATCTATTTTTATCCCCTGTTATTACTATTTTTGCTTTGAACTTTAATTCTTAAAGTATCGCAGCTGGTTCTATTCAACTCTGAAACACAGATTTATTGAACAACAACGAACCGTTAATTTTAAATTTTAAATCCATATTCTAATTATTTTTAATCTACAACATAAATCCATGTTGATAGTAAACAATTAGGCATATTAAATTACATTTTCACTGTATCTGGTGTGTTGAGAGGTATGTAGGTATGTATAGTTGATTTTAATTGGTAAATGAATAAAGCCTACTGGCCTTATCGAATTTTTTCAATATTTTCTTCTCTATAGTTTACTTGTATGATCTCAAATCAAACAAAAAACATTTATTCACCAATTAAAAGATCAACTATACATATTTTCATACAATTTTCGGTTTTTTTTCTCCAACTGTAATACCACTCACTCATTCTTGAAAGAAAAATAATCAAATTTTGTTAATGAATTAAAAGGTAAAGAATTTTAAATAATTTGTTTTTATAACTTGCCATTTTAACAGCTTTTTGGGTGTTACCATTTAGCGTTTTATAGCACATTTAACGTTTCATACCAGTGCTGCATTCAAGCGTTTTGCAAAAGCATCTTTAAAAATCGTCACAAAATGAAAAGGAATGAGAGATTTTTCCCAAAAAAACATATTTTCTTAAATACACCCATTTTGACAAAATTTAAAACAACAATATTTACAAAAGGTTATAAAAAAGAAGAAAAAATTTGTCGTTAGAATCTGCTGTAAATGTCAGTTAAGACAAGTCAAAATGCTATAATCGGATTTACCATTAAAAGAACTAAAAGTTCAGTTATTTCTAACTATTTAAATATAATGAACAAATGTATTAAAAATAACTAACAATGTCTTAATATTAACTGATAATATTAATAAAAACTAGTGTTTTTTAAAGCTAATTTTTTATATTTTAAAAATATATTAAAAAACAAATCTTTTGTCTTTCGATTATAAAAAAATGTGTACTTAGTTCAGAGCTACAAAGAATTTCTATTTTAAATTAATTGCCTAAAATTGCTATTCGAGCTCCTTTTAAATCGAATGAATTTATATTTAAACAATCGCAGGGAATTCATTCGATCGAATTCAAATATAAAAAATTCAATCAATCTATCTCATTCGATTTTATCAATCATTGAATTCAATCATTATGACTTCATTCGATTTCTTACTCATTCGATTGATTGATGATTTGGGAATTCAATCGATCATTCGATTTTGTATCACTTGATTGAACAATCTGGGAATGACATTCAATTTAAAAAATTTGTAAAATTAAAAATTATTTTAGTTTATTACAGTAAAATTAATGATTTCTTACAAGTAAAGGAAAAAACCAAAACAAAAATTAAATTATAAATTTGTGTGATTTTTTAATTTAAACAATTCCTAAAAAGCAAAAAGCTAAAATTTCTAAAGTTATGCAAAATTTGGATTTAGCAGATTTGAGGTTAAGAAGAAGAATATAAAGTTTTTTTCATAAGTTTTTTCTCTATTGGTTGTAAAATAAAAATTGTAAATTCTATTTAGAATTTGTAATATTTGATCTTTAACCGAACAAAAATAACACTCATTGTAACAATCTTCAGATCAACTAAAAATCTACAATAAAATACATTTTTCTCTAAAAATTATAAACACATTAATTTTAAAATCAGACTAGATCTAGTTTCTGTCTTTTTCTATGGACAGGCTTCATCAGTGATTTTCCATTAATTATTGTATTATTGTTAATATCTTATTGTCAGATTGTCTCTATATGATAATTTTTCAATAACCCGTCGGCTGTTACTAATGTTACAAATGTTACTATACTAGGGTGTTACCGCTTAGGCATCTCATCCAAGTAAGGCCTTGAATGACATATGACTAGTTCATAGTTTTCTTTCTCATTCAGCCTTCTGTTATTGTTTTTACTCAGAAGACACATACAAAGTTTAAATTTTGAGATTTTTGTTTATCTTCCAATCTCTTCCGTGTCGCTAAACTGGCGTATGGCTATTACGTTCAAATTTGGATTACTTGAAATAGTTCGAAATGCAAATGCCATCAATAAATTATTGTCTAAAATCAATTTATTGAAATTGAAATATTGAAATTGTTGAAATATTATTTGTTATTCTATTTCGCATATTCCCGTACTTTACCACTGTATGGGAAAGTTTTATTTTATTTTTATTTATTTTATTTTTTTTGTATGACTTAACATAATGATTGAAGTCTTTAAAATTAAATCTAATGAGGACAATTAAGACTTCATTCGATGTGTAAAATTGCAGTTGGAGAATTCAATCATTCCATAGTCAATCAGAATTGAAAATAGAATGAGTGATTGAAGTAATAATTCAAAACGGTTTTCCAGTTATTAGGTTTTTATTTTCCTATTTTTATTTGCAAAATAGAAGTATATCAATAATAACAGATATAAACTAAAGAAGAAATTTCAAAAAGTTAATTAAAGTCGACGATATTTTTTTATTTTTTAAATAACTAACCAAAATAACTGCTTACTGCAAAAGCACTGTCTTGGTAGTTGTTCATTGTTAAAAATAACTACTTTAAACAACTCTTATGGAATCCAAAACTTTTTGTTAGTTCTTATTTTAAATAACCCTGAGAATAGTTGTTTTGTAATTTTGCATAGAAAAACAACCTTAATTACAGTCGAAAATAAGAACTACTGATTGTGCTGTAGTAACTGGACCTAAGTGAATCAGGTTTTGCACTGAACATTAAAGTCGAACATGCTCATCTTTCTGCGGTTTTCAATGGCATTGTTCCAATTAACGTCGCAAATAACAGTCCTTGGTTGTAATTGGTCTATGGGTTGGTCTTAGATAAGATCTAATATTTCTTAGGAAATATCGTTGGGTTGGAAACCCAATAGTTTTATATAAATTACATAACAGATTTAAAAGTATAATTCGATGCGGCCACATACTATAACTTAAAGCTTTTTTTCAGCAGTTATGGTCATATAAGTTGTTACCTTGAACTATCGACAAATATAATCCCACATCAAAGTATTTCATTCATTCTGGCAGTTAAACATTGTTTAATTTACATTAATTAAATGGTATTAATCTTAAAAAATTTCCCAGTATCTACTTCTACTCTTACCTACACCGTTACGAGATGACAACATTCTACCAAAACCCTCCTCACTTTAACGTGTATCATTTCTAAAAAGTTCATCAAATCAAATGCCACAAGTGAAAGCGTTTACAATATTTGTTTGTAAATGAATATTTTTTGAAATAAAATTCTGATTTATAAGTAGATTAAAAAAGATTGATTTCTTAAGCAGACAAAGAATAAAAACAGAACACCAAACAGAAAACAACAACAGCAACAATAAAAGTATCAGCGGTTGGCTGAACATTAAAAAAAAATGAAGGATATTAACGAAAAACATCAACAGAAAAACACTGTCAAAATAAGAAAAACAGTATATAAAAATAATAGCATAAATGGACATGCACATAAATATTTATATCAAAAATTGTAAACTAAACTAAATAAGGATTAAGGACAAAGACACAAAAAACTTAATACGAAATACATTTTTATGATGATGATCGTCATCATAGTATCATGGTCATTATGCGTAACATCATTATTATTCAAAGGGAATAAATAATATAAACGAAGAGGAAAAGAATTCCTCTTCATCGTAATCATCATCATCATCGTTTTAACATCATTTCTGTCATCATTAAGCATTAAGCATTTTACTATGAAAGCAACTAAAACATTAAAGAAAGGTCCTTATCCTTATTTTATCATTAAATTTTAAGAAAAATTCCATAATGCCCCAAAAAACACAACAACGAAATAAAAAGAATCAACATAAGACAATTTTTATAACCACACTAAACTCGCTCTCTTTTCTTGTGTGTGTGTGTATGTGTATCTAATGTGTCAGACATGCAAGAAGAAGGAAAAACAAAAAGGACCCACCACAACAATATCCAACGATACCCATGATGATGATACAGAATCTAAAACAACACCAAAAATAACATAAAAGTTTTCTATTACAAAAAGCAACAACATAACTGAAACTAAACGAAATTTTGTAGCAAAAAACGATAAGACAAGAGGAGTAAAGTAGAGAGAAAAAAATACATCATACACAGGCATACACATTTCCACCAGCAACAGCAAAAAAGGAGTTAAAAACCATAAAATTTCTCCCTCTAAGCGTGAGCATGACCGTTTGACCTAATTTCTGACGCGTTTGAGTAATGAAAGAATTTGAATATGAATAAAGTACATATACAAGTACAATCAAATACACACATACTCACGCACAATCATAAATACATATGAAATTTTTGCACAAACACATGTGTAAGTACAAATGTATACACACAGAACTTGAAAGAATCATTTATTTTTTAAATTAATACATAAAACCATTCCTGCAAGCAGTTGGAAGATATCTTCCAAGAATATATTAAAGCGATATCTTCTATTTCTCATTTGAATGAAAATAATCAAGTATTCGGCGATATTTGGAAAAAAAATAATAATTAAAAAATTGTATTTTTTGTCACAATTTTTTATGGGATTATTGCAGCTATATCATCTTTTTATCATCAGGAAGGTATTGTTTAAAATTTTTGTAATTTTTGAAAAAAATTTAAACAAAATTTGTACAAAACACAATGAAAAGATATATGGGAAACAAATTCGTGGAGAAGCAAGATTAACGACGCGGAATAAATCGGGTAGGATGATAACTACATAATAATCGCCTTCGTCTATGGGTTGTGTATGCAGTTTTTTTCAGAGTTAAATTTGATAATAAAAAAAATAAATCGTTTATATTGTAGCGCGGAGTTTATTACCCGATATCACCTTTTTATCTTCCCGGAGATAAATTAGCGATATCGCCGAATTGCGTCCGTATTGCTGGGCAGTATTGCTTCCGGCTGTGGTGTTCTTGACAGTCCTTTATTGAATAGCTCGATCTTATAAGATAATACAATATATGTGTGTATAATAAGGTACATAAACAGTGTTGTATTACATTTGTTGATAAATAATACTTTATTAGTAACAGTAGTATAAATGACTGTAATCACTAGATATACAAGTTTATTATTATAACATCTTCCTTTTTTCCTTTTATTATTGAAGATATCTTTGCGGTAGCTTACTTACCCTACCACTTTTAGTCATTTTCGTGTTAGTAATATTTTCATTAACATTTTGATTTAAATTCGGATTAACGTTTTGATTTAAGTTTTGATTCTCATTTTCATTATTATTTTCATTACTATCTTCATTACTATTATCGTTAACACAATCTGAGTTTTTTCTAATATGTTGCCTATTTCTCCTATATGCTGACCCACCTTCATCTTGTACAATAAAAGATCTGGGTTCCTTACTGCCCTCCAATATTGTACCAGGGTACCATATAGATGTCGGTGTTTTCTTAAACATAATTCGTTCGCCTACTTCCACCGGCCTAAGATTCTTCATTGCCCTGTTGTAATATTTCAACATATTCTCATTTTCCTTATCTATTTGTTTCCCCATTTCATTTGTATCAACAAGTTTCTGTTTCAAATTTTCCGAAAGACAGGGTAACTTCGTTCTCAAAACTCTACCCATTAGTATTTCCGACGGACTAGGAAAACTTCCCTTACGAGTCGTTCTATATTGTAATAAGGCTGTATAGGGGTCAGATGAATCATCCCGACACTTGTACAACATCTTCTTGATCGTCTGTATGGTACGCTCTGCCAGGCCATTGGACCTGGGCAGATACGGACTCGAAGATACATGCTGTATTCCCCAGTTGGTACAAAAAGTTGAAAATTCCCTGGAATTAAATGGTGGCCCATTATCAGAAACACAAATAGCAGGTATCCCATGTCGGGCATAAATAGATTTAAGTTTAGTAATGACCTGGTTACTATTATAGCCTGAAGTCAATACCTCTATTTCAACAAATTTGGAGTAGTAGTCTACTACCAACAGATACATTGATCTGTTGAATTCAAATAGGTCACAACCAATTTTGTACCATGGAATTGGAGCAATATCATGTGGTAACAATTCCTCCTTCGAATTAGAATTCTGATATTTTTTACAAGTTTCACAATTAGACACCACGGTTTTTCCATGCTTACTGATGAAGTATAATATAGTAAACAACGAAACTCAGTAAACCACTTTTTACCGTTGAAATTGATAGTGCAGTCCCCATAATACTTATCAGGCTTTTCCTTGATTTGAGTGATTTTCGGAAAAAATTTTATTTTTTGACGTTAAAATGTTAAGAATTTTAATCTTTATATACTCATAAAAAAGCCCGTAAAAATAGTTGAAAACTCTGCTGAAATAACACATCGGCCGAAAAATCCGTAGGATGCCACATACATAGGTGGTGCCACTAATGAAAAATCCATATGATTGAATTTGGAACTTCCGACCTTCAGATGATACCTGTCAAAATTTAATGACAATTCGTTCATTAGTAAACAAGTTACAGCTGTTTTAGTAATGGTACTTGTGCGATTTTGAAAACAATGGATTCAAAGTAATTTCGTGTGTTGATTTATCGTTGATTTTTAATGGGATAAAACACAGTCCAAGCCAAAGCTTGACTTGATAAGTGTTATTCAGATATAAAAGAGGTTTGCAGACTTTAAACGTGGTCGTACAAACACTGATTACGGCGAACGCTCTGGTTGCCCAAAAGAGGTGGTGATACCAGAAAACATCACAAAAGTTCACAAAATCGTTTTGGCAGACCGTAAAGTAAAGTTTTAGGAGTGAGCTGATACCTTAAAGATATCGAAGGAACGTGTCGGCTATATTTTGCATGAACATTTGTCCATGAGAAAGCTATTTTCGAAATGGGTGTCGCGTTTGCTCACAGTGCACCAAAAACAACATCGTGTCAATGATTCTGAGAGAAAAGAAGGACTTTTGTCGGTATGAACGAAAATTGGATCTGCCACTTCACTCCAGAGTCGAATCGGCAGTCAGCTGAGTGGACAGCAACTGGCGAACTTGTTCCGAAGAAGCCAAAGACGCAACAGTCAGCTGGTGAAGTTATGGCATCAGTATTTTGGGATGCGGCTGGAATTTTGTACGTTGATTACCTTGAAAAAGGCCAAACCATCAATAGCGATCGCTACATGGCGCAACTGGTGCATTTGAAGGAGGAAATCGCAAAAAACAGGCCCCATATGAAGAAGAAAAAAGTGACCTTTCACCAAGACAATGCGCCGTATCACAAGTCGTTGGCTACCATTGCCAAATTGCACGAATTACACTTTCAGTTGCTTCCGCACCCACCGTATTCGCTAGATTTTTCTCCCAGCGATTTTTACCTGTTTTCAGACTTCAAAAAAATGCTCGCTGGAAAGAGATTTGGTTCGAATAAAGAGGAGATTGTCGAAACAGAATTCTATTTTGAGGCCAAAGATAAATCATTCTATAAAAAAGGTATCGAAATGTTAGAAAGGCGTTGAGTACGCAATACCGTTTTTGCGATTACTCAATATTTAAAAGTACCTACTTAGTACTTACAGAGTTGTATTTTTGTATACAAGCATGATTTTACCATGAAAAAAAATTAAAATGCAACTCTGTTTTTTGACATACAAATATTTTTCTGTTTGTGTATGGAAATAAAAAAAATTAATAAGTATTTCAAAAACTATTCAAAAGCATCGACATTTTTCAACTCAAACCCCATGTATCGTTTTTGCAAATTGATTTATCCTTAAGGGAATATATTTATAAGAGAAATCCATTTCAAAACAACTCATAGACTGGGCCGGGTGGCCATCATGTTGTTATAATGAAAGTAAACGCTCAAAATTGACATTTGTGCCTATATTAAGAAGGCAACTATTAGAAAATATGGACATTTCCCAGGGAAGGATACCCTCTGGTTTGTCATATTTAGTATAGGAAGTATGCCTAGGATCATGAATGCCACCACATGCAGGTAGAAGAGAGATGATAGTTTATGATTAAATGACATAATGATCATAATAACATCCTAAATAATAATAAAATCATCCTCGGTGATCCAAATATAATCAGTTAGAATCATTTTTATGATCATTAGGATCGTACTGTGATCATTTCGTATCCCTAATTGTTTTCAACCATATTTGTTCTCTACGTGTAGGAGCTATCCACAAGGTCGTTTTTTATCATTATTGTTTTGAATTCTAGTGATAAAGGAGTTACCTGATTTACCTGAGAACATCAAGCTACGTTGACGGCTGGATAGGATAGCAAATGATGTGAGAAAAAGGAGAAATCCATTAGCCCATCATACACAATTGTAATACTTAATAATAAGAATAAAAAGTAAAGGGATCTAACAATGCCTACAATCCACGCTTCTAATGTAGATTTTTCCGACGATGTGAAATATTTTGTGGTTAATTAGTACACAAAGGTAACAGATTCGTTGTGACAACTGAATTTCTTACCAACGAAAGAATCGAATTATTGAGTTGCTGTCTATGATTAAGCGTGTTCTTTTACTTACTACAAGTTACTACTTTTACTACAGCTGGAAAAAAATCAATACAAAATTTCGAGTAAACGAACACACTGAATGTGGGTAACTCCATATTTCTTCTCTGTGAAGCCATCAAGGCTGCAAAACGTTTAATTGATGATTCAATTACAAAGCTCAGAGACAGGAGCATGAATGGTAACCGAAACGATGCGGTTATCGGTAAGGACAACGCTATTTTAGATTATTTCAGTAACGGTATTTTAAGAGTAACGCTATTTCATTTATTTCGGTATCGGTATTTTAAGGATAACGGTTTTTTAGTTATTTCGGTAACGGTATTTTAAGGGTAACTTTTTTTTTATTATTTCGGTAACGGTATTTTAAGGGTTACGCTATTTCCGTTATTTCGGTAACGATATTTTAAGGATAACGGTATTTTGGTTATTTCGGTAACGTTATTTTAGCAGTAACGTTAGTCAGTTAAAAGTGTTTTGAATCGATAAGGGTATTTTAGCGGTATTGCCAGCCAACCTTGAACAGAAGTCTACCGAGACTGCAGTCCTGTATATGAATGTAAAAAACTTGTTGATTATAAAGCTATAGCAGAGAGTATTAACTTCATATAGGCATCCTATGCCTCTCACGGCGAATTAGCAATCTCGGGAAAGGAAATGAAAACATTTTTTTTTACAAAGAAAAAATTGCATTGCAACGTGTTTTTAATGATAAAGGGCGGAATATTTAAAAAAATGTGTTAATATTAAACATGAAAAAAATTAATTAAAAGTTTTAAATTTTCATTTGGTTTGCCCGAGTTCACGAACAAAGGGAAACACACTCAAATGGAAAGCTTCATCATAATTATGAACACCTTCAGTAATATAACAAGAACTTTATATTTTTCAGTTACTGAAACACGTTTTATAAGTACTTATGGGGCTGTGTCATAAAACGATTGATTATATGTTCCGGTTTGGGATCCCACGCTTTCTATATTTGAGCTTCCAAAAATTAGCCATTTTTAAAAATTGTAGTTCACATGTCTTTCGAATTTGCTCGTCTTCGAGATTTTTCTATGAAGTGACATTGTTGTTAATGATTGTGTGATAAGTTTCATTATATGTATTTATGAAAAGTTCATAAATAAAAGTTCCAATAAAACTGATTTTTAAATATGATAAAAACAATCTTTTTCACTGTGGATATATTGCAAACTGGAAGTCTAATTTTAAATAGTGCCATCTGAAGAAACTTAAGGGAATACCGGACTGAGAATTGTAATCTTAGTTGTTAATACTAGAATAGAGATTTACCGGATGCGGTTCATGGATAAATTCTATGAACTTAAAGTATATTCTCTACGAATGCCGAAAAATAATAAATTTTCTATAACAAAAACAGTGTTTTCTGTAACTTTTACATATTTTTATAATTGAGTGTAATAACCGAATTTCAATTAGAAACCTTCAACATGTTTTTATGTAGTTAATTCTTTACTAACTCTGCATATAATAAATATACACATACATATGCATCTGCATCTGCTCTATACATACACACACTACTATAGTTTTAGATTAAAAAGAAAAGTAGGATCTGTTTTTCATAAACACTCAAACACACAAATTCAAAAAAAAAAGAATTGGCTGGCTGTGTCCTTTTTTAAAATTTAATGAAAAGTTTTAGTTTATTTTTTCTCTGGCGAAAAGAAGAAAAAAACTTGATGTTTATTTAAGTTTAAGCCTTAAGAAAAACAGACAAATCTTTTTAGTATCATTTTTATTGTTGTTCTTGTAGTTGTGAGTGTGAGTATATGTACGTAAGTGTGTGTTCGTGTTCTTGATGTTTTGTTTAGGGTTAATATATAAGATTTCCATGCAATTTTTATTCAATTTCAATAGAGTAGTAGTAGTAGTAGTGTTGTTGTTCTTGTCCTAATGTATAGATGATGTTCGAGAACGAATATACATTGCATAAACAAAATATTCTAAACGATTTGCAATTTTTAGGATTGCGTTAATAATTTTGATATTCTAACATTTGAAATGTCGAATTTTGTATTCTAAAATATGGAAAATGTGCGCTTAAAATAATTCAAAATATACTCTAAAATATATAGTTATTTAAGTAGAAATATGCACTAAAAATTCAAAAATGATCACTTAAACTAAAAGAATGGACTTTAAATTTGTCAATTTTTTAAAATCATAGTTATTACTCGAGAGCGTTTGCTTAAAAATTAAATAGGATATAAATATCTACATAAGTAGATGGTGTTTCTACTTTTAGTTAATTACTGTGTTAGGGTTTACAAATCCTTCTCTTCGTTAAGTTTTAATAGAATCTTTCTTCTAATTTTTAAAAAATATACAAAAATATGTAATTAAACGTGAAATATGCAAAAATGTACAATAAAAATCATAAACTATGCAAAAAAAATATGCACTTAAAAACAAAATATGCATTTAAAAACAAAATATGCAAAAACATGCATTAATAACAAAATATGCAGAAATATGCAACAACAAATCGATGCCATTTTGTTGCAAATTTTTTGATTCGGATAAGTATTTGGTCAAAATTTGTGTTTGGGCTACTGACTACAAATATGCATTTGCATAAAAGTTGCTGCCCTGGTCATAATATTTAGCTAAAATGCTATCCTTAGTACACACGTACATATGCATGTGTGTATGCAGTAGAGATGCCAAACGGAAAATCCCGAATCCCGGGAATATTTCTCAAAAATCCCAGGATTTTCTTATTTTTTAATATTAATATAAACGCAAATAAACAAAGTGAGCAATTTTATATTACCTAAGTTTTTTCTTGAATTTTCTCATATTGACAAGAAATTGATGCCAAGATATTGATAAAATTTAAATTAAGTAGATTATTCGAGTAAACTATGCAAAGACATTGCAGAAAAATTTGAAATTTTGGTAAACAATATTAAGTTTTTGAGTAATACATGCGAAAAATGAAGTTTGTTTGTTATTTTACCGATTTATTCTTCCAAGCGAAATTCGATTTCTGAAACTGGGACTGTAAGTTTTGGCTGGGACAGTAAGTTTGAATTCTTCCATGAAAACATTTGATAACGATAACCAAATAACTTTGTTGCTGTAATTACACGATTTAGTGGGCAAGGTTATCGCAACGAATCTGTTTTAAAATCTGCCTACAAAATACTGGGCGCAAGTGTACTTAATAACAGGCCTTTATATATTCTCCCAGCCAGAAAAATACAAACGGGAAAGCGATGGCAAGGTATTTTAACAGGTGGTACAAGTACTGACAAAAATTGCTTTCCCATTTCCAATATGATAACGTCAATAGACAAAAGGACCGGCAGTTCAAAAAGCGCCGGAAAAGTACTGGAGAAACAAAATTTTTAACTTTGGCAAAACGCTGCCAAAACCAATTAATAGGTGGTTTGGAATTATATTTTCCAAAATAAAATTTAAAAAAAGTTCATATGTAATTTTTTTTTGCCCTGCCATGATGTTTTGTAAAACAAATACTGGCAAAACGATTTTTGCAAACGCTGGCAAAGCGTGCCAAATGAGTGTTCCGCCAGTCATTTATTTTTAACATCGCGGTTACCCAGTGGAATGCAAGTACTTGATATTTTGTACCACTGTCAATTTCTGACTGAGATGTTTCAATATCGGAGCTTTGAAGAATTAATTCCTTTTTGAATGAATTCACTACCAATCGAATTCAATTTTCTCTACAATTGAATGAATTCCTTTTCTTAAGTAACTCAGTGAATTCGTTCAACTGAATGCGTTCATCAAACAACAAATTTAAAGAATTAATTCAATTGCAATAGTTCTTTTTATTAAATCAAATGAATTAATTCACCGGTGAACGCGTTCAATTTTATAAATCGAACGGAAAAAAAGTGAATTAATTCCTTACTGAATTAATTCCTTACTGAATTCGTTCAATTTAATTTTCGTTCAGTGAATTAAAAAAAATAAAATTACGTTCAGTGAATTAAAAAAAAAAATAATAAGTTCACTGAATTGAAAAAAAATAAAATAAGTTCACTGAATTGAAAAAAAATAAAATAAGTTCACTGAATTGAAAAAAAATAAAATAAGTTCACTGAATTCAAAGCCTGTTTTCTGCCGTTTAGTAGAAGAAAACAATAATGTACAAATAAAATTTTTAAATAAGCAATTTTACAGCGTGTGCTAGTAAAAATGAACAAATTAGAAACCGGATGCTGTTTACAACCTACATGATTCAAAAATAAATCCTTTTGCTATTAAAAATAAAAACTTTACAGATATAGATAAATTTGGAAAAAAAATATAACTATATAACTAGTTTGAAAAATTAATAGTTATATTTTTTTCCAAATTTAACTATATCTGTAAAGTTTTTATTTTTAATAGTAAAAGGCTTTATTTTTGAATCATGTAGGTTGATAAACAGCATCCGGTTTCTATTTTGTTTATTTTTACTAGCACACGCTGTAAAATTGCTTATTTAAAAAATGTATTTCTAGATTATTGTTTTCTTCTACTGAACGGCAGAAAACAGGCTTTGAATTCAGTGAACTTATTTTATTTTTTTTCAATTCAGTGAACTTATTATTTTTTTTTTTTAATTCACTGAACGTAATTTTATTTTTTTTAATTCACTGAACGTAATTTTATTTCTTTTAATTCACTGAACGTAATTTTATTTTTTTTAATTCACTGAACGAAAATGAAATTGAACGAATTCAGTAGTGAATTAATTCAGTAAGGAATTAATTCATTTGATTTAATAAAAAGAACTATTGCAAATGAATTAATTCGTAACAAAATAAATCGAAAGAAAGCAAATATGAATTAATTCCATTCAATATATATTGCTTAGTGAATTAATTCATCGAATTTTTAATTCAGAATTGAAAAATTGAATTAAGGAATTAATTCTTCAAAGCTCTGTTCAATATTCATAAAATGTACCACATTATTAATTAACAACTATTAAATAATTATAAAACGCTTTATTCTATAAAAAAATTAGTACATAACATAAAAATTTTTATAAATAAAGGAAAATTTAAATCCCGAAATCCCGAAAAATCCTGTAGTCCCGAAAATCCCGAATCCCGGGATTTTCAAATATCAATCTCGATTGGCATCCCTAGTATGCAGTAGTATAAATCCCTAGTATGTAGTAGTATAAATGATGAAGTTTTCTGTATATAAATGTATTCATTGCTTAGTTTTCCATTATTGGAGTGAATAGATTTGCCTTGTATAAGATGTTATTATAACATTTTTATTAAGGCCTAAATAAAAATATGCATTAATGGATAAGCCTTTTTTCTAAATAAATACCACTCAAATTTAAAAGGGGTATTATACTACACACTATGCACTAGAATTATTTTTGTTGGTTACCTATTGAATGCTTAATCAATAAAATTTTAATTGAAAATAGTATAAGTTTAAAGTTTTTTTAATCGAAATTCTATACAAATAAAAATTGAAGGTTTTTGGTTTTAACTATTCAATATAATTAATTTTGCAGCACAAGGAGCGCGAACGTCCACTACTTTGATTTTGATTTTTCCTTATAAAGGCCACATTTTATGGTGCTGTAGTAGTATTGAAATGATGACTTTAATCTAGCTATGCAAGCTTTTTTTTTTACCCATAAACTTAATTATTATAAAAAAAAATCGCATATGTGGTTAAATAACTACATACATATCTAGTAATTACAACTAGTTACTCTTATTATTACATTTCGCAGTACACTCATAAAAAAAGCCCGTACAAATAGTTAAAAATTCTGCTAAAATAACAGGAAATAGTACCTGAATTTGCGCCATGTTGAGAATCATGGTCTGCTAAATTTAGGTGATCTAAATTTTAGGTAAAAAAATTAGTTCAAATACAATAATTTATAAGAAATGTTGTTTAATGGAAATGAAAATTACTTAGTTGAAATCAGAAAATATTTTCTGCTAAATTTTATTTGGTTATAAACAGGTAAAAAATTCAGTTAACATTCAAAAATTTAGAAGAATGTTCGTTTAATAGAAATGAAAGTGGGTCAGTTGAAATCTGTAAAACATGCTGCTAAAATTACAATCATTTTTTGTTATTAATTGAATAAAAACAAATTAATGTAAATATTGTTAATTTTATTTTCGAATAAGTTACACAATCCAAAAACACTATTTGCACTAAATATCACTTTTATTTTCTTGCCAATATCTGCGCCAGCGGAAGTTGTATTATTTGGTTCCTTTTTTTCGTCTACCTGCAGACGATAACATATTTAATAGTATTCCCGTAAATAAATATAGTTTATATTATAACACAAACCTCTATTATTTTATTTCTTTTAATACAATTTTAACTGCGAAATGTTAATGTCCAGTATACCTCCAGTTTCTTTTGCGTTCCTTTGCTGACTAACAGAAACAAGAGAAAACATACTCTTATCATATTATTTTATTTATTAGAACTTTCTTAACAAGCGCCATATTATTTTTATTTGTATTGGTAAGCGTCATCAGTGATGACTCATCACACACATTAAAATACACTTACTAGAAATTTTCTAATTTGTATTGGTCGGCAAACTCACCAATACACACTTCACCATCAAGCACCATCAATCACTATACACTAGCGCCCCTATCGTTTTCTTTTGAAAACATAAATATTAAAAAAGTTGCCACCAAATTTATGTATATTAGCTGATACATTGTCAAAATCATTTATAAAAACATAGCAAAATTAGTTCAAGTACAGCAGAAATATGTTTTTATGGTGAAATTGGACAACTAACAAATTTAGCTAAACAATGGATTTAAACGAAAACAACAGGAAACATTAGTTCAACTGAATTAGAACGCGTTTAACAGACTTTTGTACTAACTTTTTTTATGAGTGTAGTTTTGCTTATGAATGTCGCACAAAATAAAAAGTTATGCTTATACACCAGCATATGGAAAATCAAAAAATATATCTGATAGATTTTAATTAATAGAACACATTAAAAATATAATTTTGAAAAAAAAATTAATCCCCTGAAGAATGTCAGCGTGTTAACATTTCGACTTTGGTTGCAAATATCTTTGCTAGAGGGCGTGGTGCGATAATAAAAATGCAAAAAAATCTTATTTGGTTACAGGTCTTTGGCCATACCAATTTTCATTAAAAAATTCGCACGATTTCTTAATTCAGGAGAATATAGGTTAATTGCAAAATGATGACAGTTTCTTTATGAAATGATAGTTTCCCATGTATTTGCGACGAAATCGTCAACGCCGATTGTTTCGTGAAAGATAATATTTGTGTAGTTTTAAATGCTTAAGTATAAGTTTTCATTATTATAAAAAGACAAATATCCTTTCATATAACTTTTTAAATTAGTAGAATATTTTGCTTATTTTACCAACGGGGTTTTCAAAAATTTGTAAAAAAAAATAGTGAAGTGAAGTTGAAAACCGTTTACAAATTTTTCAACTAACATTTTTTCTGAATGTATTACAGATACATGTATTTATGTACAATTTTTTTAACTTTTATCTAGAAAAAAATACTTTACAATTATATGTTATCCTTCCCAGCAAAATTGTCGGATGCAAAGAACCGGTTGTAGAACAACTTGTTTTTGCATGCAACCTGTTCTAATTTATGTTCTATCATCGGTGAGTTTTGTTTGAGTTTGTCCCAAAAGCAACAGGTTATGTTCATCCAAGCTAGAACAGGTTGCTTTGGAACCGGTTCTAGAACCAGTTATAGAACCGGTTCTGCGACAGTGAGGCCTTCCATTTTGACTTCCAGGAATCAGTTCTAGAACATGTTCCACGGAACCGGTGGTAAAAACACCTATTCTAGAACAGATTCAAAGGCAACCAGTTCATAAAAATTTTTCTGGGTTCTATTTTATTTTTCTTTTTTGTTTTCTTAAAATTAATTGAGTGGAGTTTTTCTTTTGTTAGCATATTTAATAAAATGCCATAATAAAACATCGTTTTTATTAACAAATTGTAGAGGGAATATCCTAATGTTTTATACGAATAAGAGATGTTTTTATTTGCAATAATTCTTTTATTTTAAGTGTTATTTGTTTTCAAAGTGGAAAAAGAAACAAAGGGCCTATATCCAGCACTCACAAAGTAACTATTAATTGTTAACTTTTAAAGTATTTAAACCATAAAAAATAAATAGTATAGCATTTTGCTTAAACATTTCAAATTTTTGAATCAAGTTTCGATATTTTTTTCGCGATTTGTTTTAGAAAATTTTTTTTAAATATAAACTGTGTAAATATTTTCAGAAGCAAGCACTTTCTATCGTTTGTTGTACAAAACATATTTCGATTTTTCTATAGGTTTATATAGTCAACGTATGACCATCGATCAGAGCTGTAAAGGAATCATTCTTTTTTGATTTCAATTCATTACGAATTCTTTTCACCATTTGAAATTTTAATCAATTCACATGAATTTGGCAAAATGAATTGCAATTCATTTCCCATTCAAATGAATTGAATTGATTTTGAATTAATTCAAATGAATTGCAATTAATCAAAGTAAACGTGGTGTTTAGAGTTATTTCTTAACCCTCTAATGCTCTTTCTTCTGATTACAATAATATTTAAACCATATATTTGGCGTTGAAAATCTACTATGGAAAAAATATTAAAATTTTAATTTATCGCTTTATTTAGGCGATATAGCACAACAAGAATTGAAGACGTATCTTGAAACCTAGTACCGAAAATTGTTGATCATATGTTGTTATTTCAAAAGTTATGGCGATTTTCGCTTTTTGAAAATTACGAAATTTGGCGAATTTGGCACTAAACATCAATAAAATTTGACGAAATTAGTTCTGCTTACTACTACCTCTGAGTATATAATCCGTGTTTAATTTCAAGAAAATCCGTTGGCTAGTTTTTGAGTTAGAGAGATATTTGTAAAACGTATCCTGGCGTTATCCTGTGAGTCCTGGAGAAAAATTTTTAACTGATTTTACAATTAGAGACTCTAAACTAGCGTTGTTATTATCGGTAATGTACGCCAGATCGTAAATGTATTTTTGACAATTTTTCAAATATTTTTTTCTGTCTTAAAAAGTTAATTTTTTTAAATTTTCTAAATTTTCACTTTACATGCTTCTCGCTTGAAAACCGTTCCTTATACAAAAAAAGTTTGAAAGCAAAAATAAATTGGCAGTTACGTTTTCTATGGGTATAATACAACTTGTTTAATAAAATATTGTTATTTAGCCAAAAACTATTTAAAATTTAACGGACGCCAAAAGGCGGCCTTGGGCATTAGAGGGTTAAGGTATTACTTATTTTGTTATTGAAATATGCTGAACGACAAAAACACATTTAATATTCAGGAAGCAATTAATAATTTCATTGCAATTCATTTTTAATTTTTCTAATTAATTTGAATTAATTCGAATTCAATTCAAATGAATTGGAAATGAATTTGAAATTCAGTTTGCCAAATTCATTTTTACCAAATTCATGTGAATTGGTTCAAATTTCATTCAATTCGTGATTTTTGTGAAAAGAATTAATTCAAAATTTTGCTAATTCATGCATTAATGATTCGCGAATTAATTAAAAAATGAATGTTTCATTTACAGCTCTGCCATCGATATAAGTATGAGTTTGGTTTTTATTTAAGCGATATTACATCACTTCTTCACATATTGTTACAATTTTAATATTGTGTGATAATATCTATACTTTAATATTTATCTTTTATACTTCGATTTACTATAAAAGTATATCCTTGATGTCCTTGAAATATTTCCATTTCATAAACTATATTAAGTACTCTATAGTTGTTTAAGTTTCATCGAAATCGAATAAAAATGGGATATAAAATAACAAATTCCCCAACATGCTGCAAATGATATTGAGGTCTGAAGGCCCTTTATCCAGTTTTGCCCAAATTAATGTGTAATTTTTTGCAACTTATACTTCGTTTTTTTTAACAAAATTTTGCACAGTGATAGATTTATTCCAGTTCTACAGAAGCATTGAAATAATTGTTTAGAAATATAAATACAAAATTTTTTTAACATTTTCTACGTTTTTCTCGTTTCCTTTGTATTACGGTCTGTAGACCCTTAATTGTGCCATCTCTTTAATTGTTTTCACTTTGATAGGATTTCCTGTCCATATTTTCATTTTACTTTTCAAAGAAAAGGAAGCAAATAACTAATGATTGATTTGTGGTCTTAACAAACCACTAACGTTTGCTCCTAAGTGACCAAATACAAAACAAACAACAAAATTATTGTTGCACTTTTAACCTCTCACTAATCTTCAAATATACAAATAAGAAACAAACAGTTCCGATACACTGCAGCTCTGCTAGTAATACAGATATTGTGGTTACTTGAGGTATAAAGAAAATTAAATTAGTCTACAGTTGACTTCACCACCATCATCGTAACCTGTATAAGTTAAAGGAGCACAAGAAGGTTGAGGTTGGAAAGAAGACGAAAATGAACAAGATAAATTGAAATTAAACTTCAGCATATTAAGGGAAATTTTATGTTGGTTGCTGCTGTTCTTGTTGTGGCTAAATGTTTATCCTTGTTAAAATTTAACATTATTATATTTACCTTCAGTTGGTTGTTGTTTTCTATTTTCCTAATGACATTGACTGCCACAGTGCCGTCATCATCATCATCTTATACACTACAACAAGATTTATCTAAACTATAAACAATTTTTTAATGATTATAATTAAATCGAAAAGAAGGAATTCAATCGAATCATCTCTTTATGTTCTCCTTCTTCTTCAACAAAAATTCCCCTATAGGGGGATGAATATTTTCATTCCACATTATTTTCATTTATTATTTCTCTTAACGCTGGTATGCATTAATAATGACCAGCTCTCAGCATAACTATTATCGCTATCATTTTTAAAGGATGTTTATTATCAGTAAGTAGACTTTAGTGCAGCTTAAAATCAAAATTCTTTACCTTAAACAATACTTAATGTTTTATAACTAATAAAAACAAGGCGAAGAGGAAGAATAATAAGAGGAAGTAAGTAGAAAATATAATAACATAGTGTCATCAATCGATGGAATATACACACTTGATAAACACTTGGGCACATATGATGAGCACCAACTAAATACACATTCATTCATGCATATAAACAAACATATACTTACACTTAATATACATATTGTATGGAGACGAAAAGGAGAAAAAAACATAAATATCCTCCAAAACCAAATATGTCATGGTTGAGTCTTTACAACAAAATGAAAAAGTTTGTATGCGTGTTTGTGTGTTGTTTTTTTTTATCCTGCCACAATGTTAAGATCCTTTAAGCAACCAGCTAACATACTTCATGTGTGTATTAAAAAATGTCAATTTCATAAGAAACTTTCATACTTTTTAGTTCGTACTTTTTTGATAGCAATAAAATCAGTAACGTAGGAAATATTTTATATATAAAGGAAACACATTTAATGTAAATTAGATTTCTATATTTACCCAGCCAACATTTGTCTGAGCGCTCAGAAATTATAACTCATAAATGCGCTCTGATATTGATCTTATTTTAGAGTCATAAATGAAGCATAATTACCTAGCAAAATCTTTCATTACCAAATAAGTGATTATATAATGAAATTGAAATTTTTTACTACTTACGAGGGCAGTTCGAATTGTTCTTAGCCTAACAATGAAAAACAAGAGCTAGATTTTTAAAATTATAATCTCCAGAAACTTCAATACACTTAGTCCAACGTTTTTCTAGCAATTCTATCCCTTGATTAAAATAATTTTCCTGAAGCTCCTCAAAATAATCGTTTACAGCTGCCATTGCAACTTCATTCGAGGTAAAACGTTTGCCAGCAAGGAATTTTTAGATTTTAGATTTGGGAGCAGGTAGAAGTCAGAGGGAACTAAATCAGAGAAATGAGAAATTTTCATTCGAATGCGTTTTTGGTCAACTGTTAACAAATGCGGCACCCATCTTGCAGAAAGCTTTTTCATCTGTAATTCTTGATGCAAAGTAAAATGTACTCGATCATTTGAGACGCCTATGGCATTCCCTATTTCACGCACTTTCCCTCATCGAACGTCTAATACCATATCGTGGACTTTAGCTATGATTTCTGGCGTTGTTTCAGTTTTTGGACGTTCACTTGGTGGTTTATCGTCAATGCTTAAATGTTTAAATTCAGCAACCCAATTTTTTACTGTTGCATATGAAGGAGCACTTTCACCCAACACATTCACCATATCATTATGAATTTCTTGTCCCGATAAACCTTTCTTATGTAAATATTTAATCACACCAAGAATTTCTAATTATTCCATTACAAAAAAATCACTGAAGCGCCTTTGTTGAACACCTGTTACTATGCGAATGAGTTGACAGATGGAAATTTAATTTATATGACGGATGGAAGTTTCTTTATATAAAGCTTTTTGCTGTTTATACCGCCATCTCTATGTCAGGCTAAGAACATTTCGTACAGCCCTGGTATAATTCGGCGTCAGTACTAGTTATTTTGTTAGACAAAGTCATTTTCATAAGCAGTCTAGCTTACGGGCGGCTATTTATTAAAAATTTTTGAAAATTTTTTCAATACTCTAAGTGATTCAAAACTGAATCATAAATCGCTCGGAAATGTCCAATAATGTGCATATTTTGAAGTGTTTTATGAGTCATAAAAGAACACTGTGAGCCTTCGTCGGTAAAGAAAACCGACCCTCATATAACTATAAATAGATTTCAGAAGGTCTAAGGACTCTTTTAAGAGCCTTTTCAGACTCTATAATTGTAGACTGTGTTAATAAAAAAACTAAGAATCCACATTTCTTGAACCTATTTTTTAACCATATTCTTATTTTAACACTTCCCAATAAACCAAAGAACGATATGATAGCGAAATCCCTATCACCTTAAATATCCGAAAACGATATCATATTCCAATAAGATTATTATATCGTTTTCGATAAGGTTTAATGATAAAGCATACTTCAAAATATTCATTATTTACAAAAATTCAAACAGTTTGCAAAAATCCCGGGATTTTCGGGATCGGGATTTCGGGATCGGTATCCCTAATTAGTACCTTTAGTATAAATTTCTTAATCAATTATTATTACATACGTCCCTGACAACAGCATCAATAGCAAGCAAAAACATGAATATTGCGGCACTTAATTGTAAGCAATCATATCTCGGGATACTTTCATATTTATACATAGAGACAATCAACTAAATCCATGTTGTATCTACATGAATATATGCCTTTCCATATCAACTGCCCTTTAAAAGAAAGTGTAAGTCTACATAATGTAATCGATTTCGTGTACTTCACATTGTATGAACTTACGATAGGGGATACTTGTGTATAACAATTGTATATGAAACTTTTAAAATTTTCCAAAAATTGTGTCTAACTTGCATGCCACTATACTTGTATGTACTTACGAAGTATATTGGCTTGTGGGCCCTTACAATGCGGCCTTACCCTGGATAAAGTATGCCAGTTATATATTATTAGAGAAATATACATATTCGCATATTATAATATACTGTAAGATAAAACAATATATTTTAGTATGGGTTTAAAGTATGGACTTTGAGCTTTAAGATCCATATCAATTTACTCCGATTAAGTGAAGGATGGTCTATCCTTGCAACTGAAGTGAAATATTTACTTAATTTTCTATTTTGTAAATATTTCCAAATCCCTTAATCGGAAGTAAAAAAATTTAACACATGATGTTAGTTTATATTTCGCTTCAGAAATTTTATTAAAATAATCAAAGCTTTTTGAGAAAATTCAGTATGAAATACAAGTTTTTTAACTTTTTTGATTAAAATTAATTTTATATGAAAAGCAAATACAAATTCAGAAAATATCGTTCCCGGACGATTTCCTTAGGCAAGAATGAAATCCGGATAGGGGCATGCCTTCAACAGATTATTTTTCACAATTTGTTAAACTTTTTTAATCGGGACTATATAATTTTTCCTGCAGCTGGTTAGTTGGTAGGGAAAGCCACATAAGTGTTTTATCCATCCATCCACTTTTTCTTTATAGATAGACAAACAACCACATGATACAATGAAAATTCCAACAATATCAAATGACACCAGAATAATGGTAACTAAAGTAAAAAAAAAAAGATGAAAAGGAATCCTTCATATACACTCACAGTATTTATAATGTATTAACAAGCACTCACACATAGATATTAAAAAAGAAAATGCCATCACACAGATAAAACAAGTTTTTTTTGAAAAAAATGTTAAAGAAAAGCTTTCTCCCGCGGGATATGTTCATTGATTAATTCACAGCATAATAAAGTTGTATAAGTTTGTGTATGAGGATGTGAATGGTAATGTGAGTGTGTGCGTATGTGTTTGTGAGTAAGATAAACAGCAGTGGCATTGTTATAAGATATATGTATATGATGCTTTACGGTTTATAAAGTAAACAACAATACAGCATCAACCCACAAACACAAAAAAAAAGAAACTAAATTACACTCATACTTATGTAAAAAGTATCATCCTAACACCACCATCATCACATGATAAACATGAGTTATGGAGACTTTTTCTCTATTGCTCTGCCTTTTAAAACAAAATTACAAATACTCACTCTACAATAAGGAGAGTTGACAAAGTTTTTGTAAAAATCATATAGAGAGGAGTATAATATTTACTCAAGTTTGATGAACATTTTACCCTATTAAAAATGATTGACTTTTATGTCATTATATTTTTTTTTATTATCTCCATAAGAAATTGATTGTAGGTTTTTGATTGTTGTTACAGTTGTTATTTTGTCTCTCTCTCTAATCTACAACAAACATCATTGATGAATTATTGTAAACATGTGTATAAATAAGGTTTATAAAATAAAATCACGTGGAAAATTTGTCGTTTATGCTCTCTCTATCATTAACATCGTTCATCAGCATCAATATACCGTAAATGTTCAAACCAAAAATACCATGAACTAAACCATTAAAACCACCGAAACAACAACTAGCAGGAATATTGCATTCTTTTAATAATAAAAATAAACAAACTCACACTCACGAACGCACACACATTTAATTACAACAAAATTTTCCATTTTCCCTGACATCATCAACTTCATCATTCATTATCCAGCAAAAAGAGGAGTCGAAGCAGTAGAAAAAGTACTACAATTGATAATCTAGATGTACCTCTTTTTTAACATAAACACTTATGATTTTAACATTGAGTTGTCATAGGAGAGAAGTACTTCCACTTCAACATTTTTTCAGTACTTTTTGAACGAGTGTAAAGGAAGCACTTTTTACCAATTAAAAGTTAAAAAAAAAGTTGTTCACAAAAAAAATTATATTTTTTTTATTTTACAAAAGTTTTCTTTTATTGCCGCCACCTTGTATCGGACTTCCGACCTCACGTTTGCTGGTCTAGCGATCTACGGCTGAGCTATTCTTTGATATGAAAGTTGACTGGCATAAATAAACCACTTTGTTAATGCGAGATATTGTTCCTTATTCTCTTCAATAAAAGTTCTTATTATACAAGTGTAAAAGGTGCACTCCAATTCAATATTGTTTTCAGTACTATTTTTACAGGTGCATAAAAAGCAATTTCTCACCATTTTTTTTATATATACATACATATTTTTAAAAAATTAAAAATATTAAATTTAAACAAATTAATTATAAATATAAAAAAAAAATTAATAGAATAAAATAAACTAAAAAAAAAAAATATTTGTCCCGCCGGGAATCGAACCCGGGACCTTCTGTTTGGAAATGCCAAATGATACCAAAATCACTTTTTACGATCACTTTTACAGCAATTACTCTTTAGAAGCAATACTTAAGTGATTTTTTTAATGTTGTTCAGAAGTGATTGTAAAAAAGCTGTTAAAAAATACTAACGGATACTTTGCAAGCAATGAAAGGAGTGATTTTTTGAAGTTGTTCAGAATAACTTGTAAAAAAAACAGTAAAAATACACTAACGGGTACTTGTGAAGCATTGAAAGAATTAGTTTGTAAAGCATTACTTCCAATTTTTTTTGCTGGTTACTTATGGCATTTAGCCTTAGTATATACTGACGTGTATACTTAAATGTAGTGTGTTTTAGTAAATCCCGTTTCTCGAAATATTGTGTTTCAGAAAATTCCAGAGTTTTCTATACTAGAGTCATCTAATTTCGTAAGAATATATTGTCCAAACTTTACAGCTTTGCTACTAATACTAAATATAATTCTTTCTTCCAAATGAGCGCAAATCAAGGTTGAAGCTTTAGATTTTCAAGAAAGTCGTGTCCTTTGGCATTCTGGCATGTGATGGAAAGCGATCGTTTTTCATTTCGATCGATTTGGTTAAAAATCAAAAATTAAATGATGAATATAAAAGGCAAAGAGGGTTAAAATTGTTTTTAACCGCTATAGTTGTATCAGGCATATCGACTTCTTATCGCTTTTAAATTAAAAATAATAAGAAATATTCAGGATTGAAATTTCAGAAACGATCGATTTTCATCACATGCCAGATTATCTCGTTTTCGATAAAACATTTGAGAAGTTTTAAAATAAGTTAACAAAACTTTATTCTGAATTTATTTATTTATTTTTTTTTTCAATAAAAGTTCAACATTTTTTAAAAAATTTCTTTTGGAACTGAAAGATTTTTAGTGAAATTTAAATTCAATTTAATCCTGTATTAAAGTGAATTTGAAAAAATATTCTTTTAAATCTCTGATATTCGTTGTTTTTGTCGTCCTAATTGGTCTAACAAAAATAACAAGTATTTCTTCTTTATGCATTTCAAAAACAATTTTCCTTGTCTACTCTAACCACTATACCTTACACTAACAGACACTGAAAAATCTTTATTTTAAAGCCACTAAAAATTAGTTCAAAATTACCTTGCCGAGAAAAGTGCTGAAATTAGAAGTTTTTTGTGCTATTAGTAAGGCAAGAAAAAATAAAACTGTTAAATATATACCCCTCAATTCATAAACGCTTTGTAAAGTTATAGGAGGTTTACAAAACAAAATTTTCATACAAAATTTGTTCAATAAGCCTCCTATAATTTTACAAAGCGTTTATGAATCTAGGGGATAGAATTTTATTTATAATTAGTTAATTGAAGATAATAATTTAACGTGCTAAAATCAGCAATAATTTGTATTATTTTTCAGCAAATATTTCTGTTCATTTCAGCAGAATGGATGTGAATTAAACTAAATTTAACTTAAATATATCTAGAATTTTATAGATATAAATTATTTTCTTTTTGTTGTCTACTACGAGGGGTACTATTTATATGTCGGGAATAGCAATATTGTTTTTGAAAATATTCCCTTTGATGATCAATACACTTTTGCATTTGGTCAAACCATTTGTCATAGCAGATTTTCCATTCCTCTTGAGACACTCCCAAAACATGGTTTTTGAACGCTTCAACTGCTTCTTCGGCGCTCGTAAATAGTTGACCACGCAGTTTACTTTTAATATTCGGGAACAAGAAGAAGTCATTGGGTGCCAAATCAGAACTGTATGAAGGATGAGTCATCCATTCGATGTTTTGACTGCTCAAAAATTCGCCTGTTTGACGAGATGTGTGAGAGCTCGCATTGTAATGATGGAAAATGATTCGTCTTTGGGGGTTGTTTTAAGTATTTCTCCGAAGACTTCCGACAAACAAATGGTCGTGTACCACTCAGAATTGACCGTCATACGTTGCTCAAGCGGAACAGTGGCCACATGACCCATTCGGCCGAAGAAACAGGCGACCATTTGCTTCGCTGTGCTTCTTCCACGAACAACAATTTCGCTCGGCTTGGAATACCCACACGGTCGATTGCTGTTTTGTTTCCAATTCATACGCATATATCCATGATTCGTCAGCTCGCACGCTTTTATACACGTCTTTTGAAGCACCACGGTCGAACTTTTTAATCATTCCCTTACACCAATCGACGGGAGCCTTTTTTTGAGCGATTGATAAATTATGGGGTATCCAACGAGAGCAAATTTTTTTTACAACTAAATGTTGATGCAAAATGCAATATATTGAAGTGGAACTAATGTGCAAGGATGTCTCTATCTCACGATATGTCACATGACGATCTTGCATTATCAGTTCACGCACTGCATCGATGTTTTGTGGCACAACAACCGATTTTGGACGACCTTCACGGAATTCGTCGGCGACCGAACTACGACCACGATTGAATTCACTATACCAGCGATATACTGTGTTTTTGATGCTGCTTTATCGCCATATAAAGAACTGAGTTCATCGACACTTTCTTGTTGAGATAATCCACGTCGAAATGTGAAAAATAATCCAACAAAAATCTTTGCTTGAAATTTCCAGTTTTTTTGCCAATTTGATTTTCTTAACTCACTGTAAACAAATCAAATAGCACGTGTACATCAAAACCTTGTGAGTACGTTTATGCTAAAAAATGTCAAATTTAATTATGGTGTTGCCGGTTTTTCGGTATTGGCATTAGTGTTGCCAGTTCCCGAAATATAAATAGTACCCCTCGTAATATTCAGCGAAATGTTTTACCGATTTTAGCAGAGTAAATTGTTATTTTCGATTGACTAAAATTTATTTCAATGCAATTGGAATTTTGTATATTTAACAGTTTTATTTTTGCTGTTCTTAATCTTACTTAAAAAAATCTTATTTTAACAGGTCTTTTTTTTCAAGATAATTTTTAACTAATTTAGATTTAACAAACATTTTTACAGGTTTATTTCTATCAGTGGAGGAATAAAAATCATTAAGAACCTAAATTCAGTAAAATTTTGTTTCCATTTTTGTTCACATTTGTAACTGTTGATATGCCTTGTGGTCTTACAAAAAAAAAATATGTTGAAATGGAAAAAGTAATAAAAAATAAAACTTCAATACACGCTATGGTTTCATTACATTTTGTAGTTACAAGTATCCAAATCATAAAAAATGTATAAATTTTGAGATCAAAATAACAACAGCACACGTCAACACACTTAAACAATTGTGACGTGTGTTATTTGATACCTGAAATTTCCTGGGAGTTAGAAGACATAAACCGCATATAGACACGTTTACAAATTATGATTCACATAAACAACGTTGTAATCTTCGCTCTAAGGAATTTGTATTTTCTAAAAAATATAGATAAATCAGCAAAAACTTTAACATTGATAGAATGTAATTTGAGGTTGAAGATGAAAAGATTTTTTTAAATTCTTTAGTTTGCAAACCTTAAAAATATTAAGTTTTAAAAAAATTATACTTTATTCAAGAAATTATACTTTATTTAACAAATATCGAATTCAACTACGAGACGCAAGCCGCCGGCTAGTTACCGCTTAAGCTCGTATAACACCAGCCTTTTTCTTAATTTTTTCTTGACTTTTCCTTAGGGATTTTAGGTTACGCCTAGGGATGCCAATCTGGATTGGTTTTTTTAAAATTCGGGATATCGAAATTAAAAAACGGGATCCCGGGACGGATCGCGATTTTTCGGGATCCCGAATTTTTTTCGGGATTTCTTAATTTTTGCTATTTTGGGAATTTTTATTTAAAAAAAGTGTAAAAAACTTCAAATTTATGTAAAAGAAATATAAGGTCATATGCATAAATACTTAAAATTTATAAGTGACTTATAAAACAAATTTTTCATACAAATTTTATTTTACAAACATCTTATAAGGTTTTCAAGTTATTATGCATAAGCACTGTAAAATATAACTGTTTTATATGTTTTTTACATACTCCTGTTTGTTTCTAAAGAACGAAAGAATTGAAAAAACTCAAGAATTAAGAATTTAACTCCGTCGATATGTTGTGTGCTATTTTTGTGTATAATAATTTTATATTCACTATTCTTATATATAATTTAAAATTGTCAATTAAATTTTAGAGTTTTCAATTAGTTTTAGAATTTTTTTATTCTTTTCCACATATATTGCAGAAACTCAAATGAAAAATTATGAAATACAACATTTTATTCTAAATTTTAATCGATGATTTCCGAAATATAATAAGAAATACTAGACAAAAAAGGTTTAAAATTATCAGCAGGGTTACAATTTTGAAAAAATTACCACATATTTTTGCAATTGTAAAAATCCCGAGATTCGAGCTTAAGAATCCCGGGATTCGCGACTAATTTTTATTGAATAATCCCGGGATTGGCATCCCTAGTTACGCCGTGATTTGAACCAGGGCCGTCAGACTGACAAACGAGAGCTTCACCCACTAAACTATCTAATAATACAAACAAAATAGTAAAAAAGTGTACTAAAAAATAAAAAAAATGTAAAATCTAAAAAAAACTAATTAATAAAAAAAATTTTTTTTTCTTTCGGTTGTAAAAAATGTATAATTACTTCATCCTACTTGAAATTTGGAGTAAAAATTGCAAACGGTTCTCCAGTTATCAGTTTTGCCCGTTTTTTTCAGACCTTATCCCCAATTTTCAATTTGTAATCCCCAAAAATCCCCAATTTTTATTTTCTGGAAAAAATTCGTATTCTTTAACTTTTTTTAAAAATGAATGTAAAAATACTATATTTATTTAATTTTTTCGGTAAGTTATAAAGGGTTCTTCAATAAGAGCGCTACAAAAGTTTTTTTAAATAAAACAAAAACGGTTTTGGATATCAATGAAATTCTTTATTCCCGTGAAAGTACGTTCGATGCCATTATGTATGGAAATCGATCTCTTTGGCATGGCCACCACGGGCACGCTTGCAGAAGTCCAGACGCTGAACCCAATTTTCGACGGTTTTCAAGCATAAATCGGCCGATATTCGTACGAAGTTCATCAATCGTCGCTGGCTTGTTGGCATAGACCATAGATTTGACGTAGCCCCACAGGAAATAGTCCAACGGCGTCAAACCGCACGACCGAGGCGGCCAATCGACTGGGCCATTTCGTGAGATAACACGTTCTCCAAACTTGGTTTGCAATAAATTGATTGTGACATTCGCTGTGTGGCTTGTGGCGCCGTCCTGGTGGAACCACATGTCCTCCAAGTCCATATCATCCAATTGGGGCCAAAAATATTCGGTTATCATTGAACGGTAGCGATTCCCATTCACAGTAACGTGCCGGTCTTGATCATCACGGAAGAAGTACGGCCCAATGACGCCGCCGGCCCATAAACCGGCCATATTTGAAGCCCTTCATCTTTCACCACCTTTCACTTCTTCTCTATCTCCTTTCCAAAGGAAGCAACACGTTAATTAATAGGAAGAATTTCCTGAGTGTTGCTTCTCTTAAAAAAAAAAAAAAAAAAAAAAAACCGCACCAAACCGTAATTTTTTCGGGATGCAATGATGACTCATGGAGTACGTGTGGATTGCTGTTTGACCAATAACGCATATTTTGTTTATTGACGAAGCCATTCATTATGATGACCATAAATTGGACATAGCGCTCTTTACGTTGAGGCCACTGACTCCGAATTTCGGTAGTAAATTTTAATAATTTCGAATCATTGTTGACTCGTATATCTTTCCATCATGAAATGGCAAACCTTACTGAAGAGAAATGTCAAAAGAGCGGCAAGAAATATGGCGTCGTTTGCTGTCCCTGTCTTTCTACTTTTGTAGCGTCCCTGTTGGAGAACCCTATATTTCATTTAAGAAGATCTTCTTATAATTCATATTACATTCGAATAACCTTAAATATTTTGGAACCAAAAGGAATTCACATTTTCACCAAAAGGAATTAAGGTTTGTACGCACATTAACTTGACAGACACAAATTTGTGTAGCTTAAAATCATGCACTATTATCATTCTTAAAAGAAATATATAAATATTTAGAATTATCAGGGTTAAATTTATAAAAATATAAAAAGCCATATGTTATCCCCTAAAATTTCTTGTCATCCGAAAGAAATACCCAGATCCCCAAACGGAATTTTTTTATCCCCATTGATGAAAAAAATCCCCAATTTCGGGATAAATCACCTAAACTGACAACACTTACCTTTTATGCGTTGGAGATACAATAAAATTTTCAGTTTGATTTTCAAACTAAGAATATATCAATAATAACAAATATAAAAATTATTAAAATATTTTGCTGCAATCAGCAACGAAAATTAGTAAAAAAACATCAGTAATTTGTAATAAGAGAATCCCAGCAAACAAAGATGATCATTAATGACTCAAAAATGAGCTCCAAAAACATAAACATTTTTCCACTTTTTCCTATGAAAGTGGTCCGTCCAAAAGAGCCCCCTTTGTACTCAGAAATGACTTAGAAAAAAGAGATTATAAATTCGAAATTTTCCTCATAAATTTAAATAATTTTGGAATCTTCTTTGAGTCCGAAAAATGAACCCTCATTTTGAGACAGCTTTTTAGATTGTAGAGACAATTTTTTGGATTGTTTTCTGAGGGTTCATATTTTCTACCAAAAAAAGAGTGTTTCCAAAAAAACAATAATCATTGCTATGAGCCATTTAAGAATCTTGTTTATGAGCGCTCCGAAATAGCTGGATGGGATACCAAAAATTATTACTAAAAAAAATTGTACTAAAAATCAGTACAAAAATAGTAAAGTGCGCCTGAAAACTGTTTACAAATTTATTACTAACTTTTTTATTTGAGTGTGATAAAAGATCTTTTATATATTATACCAAAATTATTGAGGTGCTGATGTTTTTATTTATAATTTTGGTGAGGTCTTAATTTTCACCAAATCTTGAAAGGTTAAATTATTTGGAAGGAACACTTTCATATACCTATATTTTCTATATCATTATTTACCTTGCCCAAAACAAAATGAAAAATATTGTAGGAGGTATATACGGCGGTAAATAGACCTAATTTCCGGTCTTTTACTGTTTCTTTTATACTTCGTTTATTTGTAATTGCATTTATTTTAGTTGTTATTATTAAACACTATTAATTTACAACATTTAACTTCAGATCTAGAATTTAGATTTTGCTAAATAACTTTCCGGTGTTTCCTTCAAAGCACAAACATTATTCATTTACACACATAAATTCGTACCACCCTATACCGTACTCTATTGAAACTACACCACGAATTGATAGTAGCACAATTTAATGTCTACTTATGACAGATGGGATATTTCCTATTCAGTCAAACTCCATTTAAAACTGTCTGACTCTCTATACTTATCGATTATAGGCAACTCGTAAAGTTAACATTAAAGTAAAGGAGTACCTACTTAACTGTAATGGTGGTAATGGTGTTGGAGTCGTGACCACCAAACAACAACAAAAACACTACTAGCAACAGCGGCATTTGAATCTAGTAATAAATTATCAAAAAGATTGTTGGCATTTCGTGCCAACGTAAAAAGGGCGTCTGCTTGAAAAAAAAACACATTTGAGTGTATTGTTGCTTTGAGCTTTCTGTTTACAATACTCGTATAAGTTTGTGTTAGTGTTTTATCCTTTGACGACCAACACGTTGCTGGTTGTTGGTTAATATGACTGACCACAGAAAACATTGGCTTGCCTGTTGGTGGTCACGTAAGAATTCATATCTATCTGCATACATAAATATATACCTACCTACTCGTTGTCAAAAGTTCAAAAGAACCAAATCTTTTATTATGTTTTTTAAAACTGTGAATATTTTAATGAAAAACTCTTTGAAATAAAAAAGTTACAATATCCCAGCAAAATCTTTCATTACCAAATAAGTGGTTATATAAAAGAAATTCATAGCTCCGCACAACTTATTTTTTGGTGTCTAAACTCATTATTTTTGTTTGGCGTGGTCGTTTTTATAAGTAGTCACGCTTACCCGCTCGCTTACGAAAAATGAGAAATAAGTAGTTATGAGATTTTAAATAATAAGTGGTTACACACATACTTACAAAAAGTTGAATTATAAGTGGTTACCCGATTGCTTACTTGATTCATAAAAATAAGGAGTTAAGCAAATACTATTAGCTTAAGATATACATTTAGAAAAATTTAAGTTTTCTCTAGTGTGTAATTTTAGGACTCGTCATAAAAATTTAAACATAAAACATATTTACATATAATAAATAAAAATGTATAAAATTGAACTGTGTAAAAAGTACTTATTTAAACTATTACGAGTAAGTCATTACTTTATATTTAGAAACAATGAATACAATAGGCCGTTATTAGGAAGTCATTATTTTATATTATAAAATAATGCAGAAGGTAATGATATATAATTTTTGGTAATGCAGATAGTAATGAGGTGTCATTACCAATATTTTGCTGGGATGTTAAAAAAACTCCAAACTCAGTGTCTTTAAATGCAATAAATGATACGATATGAAATGTCAAAGCGATTGCAAAGAAACGTCAAAATGATATCAGTTACAGTGTAGTGGAGAACTCTGACCATTTCATGGCTAAGAAATATCATAGTTTTCTTTTGAAAAATACAAAATTTTATCAACAATTAATTTTTTTCTACTAATAAATAATTAAACTTTTCCCAGTTCTTGTTTTCTAAAATTTATGTTGTTTTTATTGTTGAATTAAAATGAAAACTAAAAATGACCCAAGTAGAAATTGCCGACGTTACAACAAAAATTTTACAGGGAGAGCACTGTTTTTTTACGAAATGCCGGTACTACTTAAAACGTGCTTTGCCAGTACTGTTTTCTGAAAATTAACGAGTTTTATAAATTTTACGTATTTTTACATATATTACACAATTATTTATATAAGAGAAACATACCCATTCTTTTCTTGTGAAGTTTCGAAGGAATACATTAAAAATCTGTGATTTATACTAAAAGGACCGTAAAGTACTAGCAAACTACTAAATTTGTTATTAAATGTACTGGGATAATACGAAAAAAATAAAATCCCAAGCCTGCGCCAACATTGGGAAATAACTACGGCCAAGCGTTTATTGGTGTTATCATTTCGACAACATGCCAGTACAGTGAAAGTTGAAAATCCGACGCATTGCCAGTACATGTACTACCGTCTCCAATACCGGGCCGACATTGTGTCGTTTGTTTTTTTTCTAATTGGGGACATTTGATGGTATACATCATGGCATGAGCAGTGTCTGCACTTGAGATGAAATCATTTAGACAATTGCTTGCTATTATTTTATTGCATGTCACGACAGTAGGTAACGCGATATTTTCTTAAATTTTAGTAGTGTTGCCTCTTTTTGAATAAATATTTAAGAACGAGACTGTTTACACGTTGGTTGGATAATTTTTGAATATTGATATTTTTGTGTAATTTAATTAGGTTGTTCACAAGGGGTATGCTATATGTTGTATTGATGTATCGTCCTAACAAATAACAGACAGAATGTTGGTAATAAAAAATTTTAATTAAATATTGTTGTTTTTATTGATTTCTAAATCAATTTCATTCCGTGATAGCATTCTTATAGAATTAATTCGAAAGCTTAATTCCTAAAAGCTCTAAATTATAAGAATTCCCCTAGTAAAAAAGATTTTTATATAATCATTTATGATTTTTATATAATCATTTATGATTTTATACAATTATATCTTGTCGAGTATTGTGAAACATATACTTTTATATGATTATATCAAAAGATATTTAATTATATAAAATTATATTAACAATATCCACCATTTTCCGGATCATATCATGTATGGGTTAATATAATTATATATAAAAATATATTATTTGGTGGATCTGGTTAATATAATTTTATATAATTAAATATCTTTTGATATAATCATATAAAAATATATGTTTCACAATACTCGACAAGATATATTTGTTTAAAATCATAAATGATTCTTTTTTATTTACAGAAAGAAGAAGAAAACATTTTTTTTTTAGTTTGTATGTGAATAGATCAAAGTGTTTTGAATTATTTAATTCTATCTATATGAAAAACTTTTTGTGTATGCCTTGACAGGGAATCGAATCGGCAACACTCTACATAGGCTATGATGACTCGTAGGATCTCACCTCTTAACGAGATAGACCACGGCTAATTGCAGTTTTGTCAATCACAGTATGTTTTGTTTGATCAGAAGAGACAGAAATAACTATTATATGGGCAATTTATTTTAAATTTTTAATTAATTTTATTTGAATGAATTCAAATTTTCATGAATTCATTTAATAAAGAGCTGAATGATGGATGATTTTTTTTTTTCTTTCATAAGGCCAAATGAAAAATTGAAAGTTGCCATTAATCGTATATTCTTAAAAATGAAAAAGGTTTCAAATAAGAATTTCTTAGGAATGATTTTACCGAATGGTAAATATATGAACATATTTTAAAGCTAAATTAAATTTTTCGTGAATCCACTTTAAACTGAATTAATACTTTGGAAGCTCTGCCGGTTATACAAGTGCACTTTTTCCTTTTTTTACTAGATTTTGATGGAAAAGTAAAATTTATGTTCGTTTTTGGTGCTTTTGTTGCAATAATAATAACATTTAACTACCCGATATAATCAAAAATAATGAAAAATATATATGAAAAAACAAAAAAAAACACCTCCATCCACACATTATACATGGAGTATAGGCTCCCGTTGAAATTTCCTCTTATAGTGAAATGTAATTCTGTTTGCTATTTTGTGAGCATGTGGAATTTTCTATGTGCTGACCTCATTCCCAGTGGACGCATGTTGAAATAAAATTGTAATAATAATAATAAAAAAAAAGTATAAATAAATACAATCTTAACTCTGAACTGAACTTTGTAAGTAAACAAGTATGTGCAACGAGTAACAAAGTTTTATTTTATCAGACTTGTTACAAATTTACGAGTACAACATTATTATGTTCTTTAGTTTATTAAAGAAGCACTCGATAACAATAAAGCCTTTTAATATTTAAAACATATTAAGGCGGTAATCCTAATTCAATCATATAATATCAGGCAGCTTGAAAACGAAGATTCTCTTTTCGTTTAGTCTTGACAGTTATAAACTCGAAGCTAAACCCTAAAATTTGTTACTTTAACAAAATTCATTCCTGTGACTTAAAATAAAATTTGTTGATTTTGAAAATTTTTTTGTTAAATTTAACAAATCTAAATTTAAGTAAAAAACTAGTAAAACTACAGTTTTATCTGTAATTATACTGAGTCGTAGAATTTATTCAAATTTAGGGTCTCGGGACCCTCCCCGGTCCTAGTCCATATAATCTAAGGGCATGTAAGAGCACTCGCAAGGAGCAAAAATTTTGTTCTTTTTGCTCTATCTCGCTTAGTTTTCGAGATATGGGCCATTTAATGAAGTGTACATTTTTTATAAAATTTTTTTTCCGAGGGTCCAAGGGCCCGCAAAGATTCATTGTTGGATAGAGATAGCCTTTTCACAGGGGTGTTGCACAGTTAGGGGTAGTCGAAATTTTCATCAATTGTGCTCTATCTTAGTTTTCGAGATATGGGAAATAAAAAACCGGGAGGGAAAGAAATAGCGCCATCTTTATAACTTCGGATACACCGGTGGCGCCATCTACCAGGTAATAACAGAAACCTGAAAATATTATATTTTAACAATAAATTTTGTAAAATTTAACTAATGGGTTCTTGGAAATTAGTTATAAATAGTTTTGAAAATTAACACTCAAAACTATTTAGTTAAAGTACTGAGGATTTTTTGTATTGTGTTAAATGAAGATAACTAAAATCTTTGTTAAAATCAGTGTTTCAACTACAAATTTGTTAAAAATTAGTCAAATCGATTTAAAACCCGTTTGACAGATTTTCTACTGACGTATTATTTTAAGTGTACTGTAAATGTTTGCAGTGTAATATACTCTCGTGTAACACATAAATGTAAAAATCATATATTACTTATATTCTATTATATATTTGTATGTATGTATGTCTATGTATACAATACATATATTTAATACATACATATGTATTACTTTATTGTTTGTGTACATATAAAATGCATTTTAATTTATAATAAAAAAATATATTTTCTTCTTTTTTTATATTTTATGCATTATTTAGCGAAGAAAATGTTTGGAAACTTTGTGAACAAGTAAAGAAAACACGTATCGATGAACTTTCTAAGTGTTATGCCGTGTTTGTATCAAACGAGGGTCGCACTGTACCCTTATGGCGCCAGAAAGCAGGACGCGGTGATGACCAAGTTGTGATATGGGTAAGTTTTTCTTCTGCTTTCAGTTTTCAAATAATTTTATTCATTTTAGTATAGACTTGTATACTATTACTTTTTTCATTCAACTGTACCTACTACAGAAATTACAAATCTGCATTTTTTGTTCTTATTATTATTATTTTATTCTTCGGGTAATATTTTATTCAAGTTTTTTTATATTTACTATAACTTTTTTGTTTTTGCCCACAACACGCAGTTGCTTATGAATTACTTGTTGGAAAAATAATTATCCAACGGTTGTTTGATAAAAAAATTGGTCTGATTAGAAAAAGAAGATTGTATTTTATAAAACTGCCCACTAGAAATTCACGAACGATTAAGTACTTTTTGCACAAATTATAGGAATAGAAAGAAATTCTAAAAAATATTATGTGTTCCCATATAAATCAACCTTCCCGGTATTTGCTTAAATAAACTTTTTATACAATTTTATTAGGATTTTTACTGTATTTATAACACCGTTAATTTTTCGGCTATAAAATAAGGACCAGGTCCCTTCCCGGAACCCGTCGTCAAACTTTACCTACTGTAATTTTTTACTTTTTCGTTTCGTTCTTGTAAAAATATATACAGAAAAACTTTTTTAAGACATGTTCAAATCCAGATTTCGAATTGGTGTTATTCATTCAACAGTTTTATTTTTTAATAATAAAACAAAACACGAAAATGCATATATATATATTTTTTTAATGTTTATTTATTTACAATTATAGAAAAATATTTACACGAAAATGCAATATAATTTTAGTAATTTGTCGATATTGCCGGCCTTAAAAACACTATAAAAAAGAAGAACGTGGACAAACTGAGCCAAAGTTGGGCCCGGGATTTTTAGCCCGGAATGAGCAGTATCTGATACAAGTACAATTATATAGGTGAGGTGAAAGAAAACCCTTAAATCGGTTTGGTTTGATAATTTCGATGCCATTTTGTTGCAAATTTATTGGTTCGCAAAGATATTTGATAATGCTGTTCTCCAGCGATCGACCAAACATGTATTTGCATGAACGTCCGAGCCCTAATCATCATTAACCCACAATATATTGGATACTGCGGATGGATTTATAGCGAGACTCGCAAATACGTATTCTTTCCTGCTGGCATTTATCAACTTTTTAAATTTTTTATTCTCTGTAATGTCCTTGTAAATTTTATCAACTTTCTTTTATTTGAAAAATAATTTAAAGAAAATTTTAAGTTTGTTGGCTGAACAGCAAAATTTGTTTAGTACAGTGTTGTTTTATTTTTCAAACGTGTCATATAGACCAACTATATTTAATATTTGGCCTTTTTTTTAATCACTGGATTTATCTTTGGATTTATTTTATTTTGTTAAAAAATCCACATTTTGTTTTTCAATTTTTAAAATTTTATATTTTTATCCAGATCTAACACTTATTCCCTTATATAATGTGAAAGAAAAAAATTAAGTTTTGCGAAAATGGAATTTCTGGAATAAAATTAAGCTAAATCCAAAACGGATTTATTTATTTTTTAAATCCATTTTGGATTTAGCTTATTTCAATTCCTGTGTTCACATTTTTACAAAATTTAATGATTTTCCTGCACATTATATTGGCGAATAAGTATAAGAATTTAATAAAAATTATAAATTTTTCAAATTAAAAAACAAGGCATTAATTTTTTAACTAAATAAAATAAATCCAAAAATAAATCCAGTTATTAAAAAATCAATTTTAATTTAGTAGGTTTGAGGTTAAGAAGCAGAATAAACCTTTTTTCTTAACGTTATAAACACATTAATTTGCAAATCGGACTAGATCTAGTTTCTGCCTTTTTCTATGGACAGGCTTCATCAGTGATTTTCCATTAAATTCTATTATTAGGCCTTTTTTTTAATCATTAGATTTATTTTTAGATTTATTTTATTTTGTTAAAAAATGCACATTTTGTTTTTTAATTTACCAAATTTAATATTTTTATCCAAATATAATATGAAAGAAAAAAATTAAATTTTGCGAAAATGCAATTTCTGGAATTAAATTAATCTAAATCCAAAATAGATTTATTTATTTTATAAATCTTTTTGGGATTTAGTTTATTCAATTCCTTTGTTCACACTTTTATTAAATTTCGATGACGTATTGGATTTTGATAAAAATATAAAATTTTTAAAATTAAAAAACAAAATGTGGATTTTTTAACAAAATAAAATAAATCCAAAAATAAATCCAGTGATTAAAAAAGGCATATTGTTTATATTTTATTGTCAGATTGTCTCTATTCAACAACCCGTCGGCTTTGTTACTTTAACAAAATTTTCTAAAATACCACAGTGTAGAAAATCATTACCAGATATGTGGTTATGTAACTACACATTTGGTAATGGTAACTAATTACTTTTGTTATTACATTTCTTATTACCTTTAATTGCCGATTTCGCGAAAAATAATGAGTTAATCAAAAAATATATCGTTACCTATGTGCTTACCAGTACTGACAAAAATAATGAGTCTAAAATTAGATTTTCAAAAAACTAAATTATATAAAAAAAATATTTTTTATTGCATTTTTTTTTTAATAAAATTTCCTGGTGCGGGAATCGAACCTGGGTCTACAGATTGCCAGACGATAGCTCTACCATCTGAGCTATATCGACATGTAATATTTAATAGATAAAAACATAATTGACCTGCTGCACACAAGTAAGCTTACTCGCCAATATACAAAAAATCAAAAAAATATGTGGTTACATATATCCTTACCAGTGTTTAAAAAATATTGAGTTAAAAAATAGATTTCAAATAATTTTAAAAAAAATCTAGAAATTTATTTCCTATTTGAAATAAATAAGTCATTATCAGTAACTCATTATTATATGTTTTAAAATAATGCAGAAGGTAAGTGGGTGTCATTACTGGTAGTCCAAAAAATAATGACATGTCATTACCGTTTATACACTGGGACGTTTGGGATTTTAGCACATTTAATTTATTATTTAATTCCGATAAAAATAAATTTAAAAAGAAAAAAAATTTATTCCTGTTTTTTGGCTTAAAATAAAATTTGTTGATTTTAAAACATTTTTTGTTACTAAATATCAATAATTTTAGAACAATGAAATTAGTATAAATAATTAGTTGTAGCTACTAAATTTCAGTAAATTGTTGTAAACTGTAATTTAAAATCAATCTGTTGAAATTAGCAAAAAAGTGTACTAAAAAATAAAAAAACTGTAAAATATAAAAAAAAAAATTAATAAAAAAATGTTTTTTCTTTCGATTCCCAGCCAGCAATTTCGGAGCGCTCATAAATAAGATTCCTGAATGGCTCATAGAAATGATTATTGTTTTTTGAAAACACTCTTCTTTTGTTAGAAAATATGAACCCTCAGAAAACAATCCAAAAAGTTGTCTTTACAATCTAAAAAGCTGTCTCAAAATGAGGGTTCATTTTTCGGACTCAAAGAAGATTCCAAAATTATTTAAATTTATGAGGAAAATTTCGAATTTATAAGTTCTTTTTTCTGAGTCATTTCTGAGTACACAGGGGGCTCTTTTGGACGGACCACTTTCATAGGAAAAAGTGGAAAAATGTTTATGTTTTTGGAGCTCATTTCTGAGTCATTAATGATCATCTTTGTTTGCTGAGTTGTAACAAGCGTACACTCAAAAAAATAAGTTAGTAGAAAAATTAGTAAAACGTCTTGTATATCAAGTGTACTAGTTTTCAGCAATTCCAAAATTATTTAAATTTATGAGGAAAATTTCGAATTTATAAGTTCTTTTTTCTGAGTCATTTCTGAGTACACAGGGGGCTCTTTTGGACGGACCACTTTCATAGGAAAAAGTGGAAAAATGTTTATGTTTTTGGAGCTCATTTCTGAGTCATTAATGATCATCTTTGTTTGCTGAGTTGTAACGAGCGTACACTCAAAAAAATAAGTTAGTAGAAAAATTAGTAAAACATCTTGTATATCAAGTGTACTAGTTTTCAGCAATTTTTTCTAGTTATATTTTTTAGCACTAAACTAATTTTGAACTAATTTTTTACTAATTTATTAAGCTACAAAAATTGTCCTGATAACCGCATTCATAGTGTGGACGACAACCAGATAGACAAGATGTAGATGTCGCAGCTTGTCTGGAAACGGAAATGACAAAAAAAGAAAAACAACTCTACACATATTCTATATTTAAATTTTCAGCAAATAAATTAACTAAAGTCAATTTCGCTACAAGTTTTTTGAGTTTTTTTTAGTCTACTAATATTTAGCAAAAAGTTTGGTGATTTTAGCAAGGATTTTTGTCATTTGCAGTCGACTAAGTGTTAACAAAACTTTTGCTGAAGATTCCTATTTTTTGGGTAAAAATCAGCTCGCTGATTTTCAGCAAACCTTTTGCTGAAATTACAAACTTTTTTTTAAGTACGCTCCTGACTAAAAATTTGCTGACACAGCAACATTTTTTGCTGACTTTACTGACTTTTTTTGAGTGTATGATTACTTCATCGTACTTGAAATTTGGAGTCAAAATTGCAAATGGTTCTCCAGTTGTTACCTTTGTATGCATTGGAGATACAATAAAATTTTCTGAGTGTTATTTCCAAACTAAGAATATATCAATAGTAACAAATATAAACTAAACAAGAATTGTAAAAAATCAAAAAAATTATATTTTTAAATTAAAATTGCTAAATTTAGCACTCGGTTTTGAAAAATTAGTTAAATGCTTTGCTGAAATCAGCAGCGAAAATCAGCAGCCCTTTTTGCTCTATCTCGCTTAGTTTCCGAGATATGGGCCATTGTATGAAATGGAAATTTTTACTAAAAATTTCCTAGTGTCCAAGGCCCCACCGAGGTCCATTTTTGGATAGAGATATCCAAATTTTCACGGAGGTTTTACACGGTCAGGGGTAGTCGAAATGTTTGTCAATTTTGATCTATCTCTCTTAATTTTCGAGATATGGGCCATTTTAAAATATCGGGAGGGAAAGAAATAGCGATATCTTTAAAACTTCGGGTAATAACAGAAGCATGAAAATATTATATTTTAACAATAAATTGTGTAAAATTTAACGAATGGGTCCGTAAAACTTATATGTAAAAAAGTACTGAGGATTTTTTGTATTGTGTTAAATGAGGATAACGAAAGTCTTTGTTTAAATCAGTGTTTGAACTAAAAATTTGTTAAAAATTAGTCAAATCGATTTGAAACCCGTTTAACAGATTTTTCTACTGATGTATTATTTTAAGTGTACGTTAGAGCGTACAGGCAAAAAAAAAGTGCGCCGTACACCCTCCAATATGAAGTATTTTTGTAAGGAGGTTTCAAAAAAAATTTTTTTTTTTTTTTTTTTGCCGAACGTAGGGGTCGCCATTTTACATTTTTCGTTATATCTTTGGTATTTACAGTTGGATCTTAAAGTATGATACATCGATATTTTTCTCTCGAGGAGACCAGTGTTTTGCTCTAAGGACATTTTGACCTCAAGTATCCCGTTCTAGTAGTTACCCACCAGATGTCAGTTGCTACCACCCTAATGTCAGAAAATTAAAGCTCGCAAAAAATCATTAAACTTTAGCTAAGGAAGTTTTTCGCTTAACCCAATAGAAATTTTTTTTAATATATTTGTTGCCGAACGTAGGGGTCGCCTTTTTAATTGGTTTTTTACTATATAGCAAAACACTGGCCTCCTCGAGGCAAAAAATCGATATACCACACTTTAAAATCCGATTTTAAATGCCAAAGCTATAACAAAAAATTTAAAAAGGCGACCCCTACGGTCGGCAAAAAAAATTTTTTTTTTTGAAATTGCCTTCCAAAAATACATCGTATTGGAAGGTGTACGGCGAACTTTTTTTTTGAGGTACGGTCTAGTGTACATATAGTGTTCCTAAAAACCGACTTTTTTAAAAACCGGTTAACCGACTAAAAACACCAAATATTAAAATAAAAAAGTGAAAAATAAAGTTTAAAAAACGGCAAGAGTGACAAAATTATTCTCAGAATTTTTCAAGAGAGGTTTTATTTTGAATATATTAAAATCTGAACGTTATTCTTCAGAATCAATATTTTATATTTTTAGAGATTTATTGTTAACAATTTTGGGAGTTTGCGTTTGCGTTCAGTGAACGGTAAAAAAATAAAAATTTTCAAAATCTGTTAAATTGGTTTAAATCGGCTGAAAGGGGCTCTAAAATATTGCTATTTGAATTTTAATTTTTTTCATTTGCAATGGCACTATCTACATAAAATTATCTTTCATTTGAGTCCAAAAATTTGGAAAATGTTGAAGGGTATTCCAAGGATGTTACGACAAAAGTTGTAAAAATTTTCAGTGATCACTGTTTTTTTTTAAGTGATCCGAGATTTTACCTATTTATTATTTTTTTTTTTTTTGAGTAACATAAAATAAAATTTTATGACCGGTTTATAATTTTGTTTTTTCTGATCATAAATATAAAATGGCGTCATCATTAATACATTAGGGGTTTTCATATAAACTCGTATTCTACTCGTAAACCGTGTAAACCTGGTATGTTTATGAGTTTAATGTCAAAATCCATACATAAAAATATGGTTTGTATTTGTACAAGGTTTACAATGAATTTACGAGTTTATATGAAAACCCCTATTAGTTTTTAGTAAATATCATAAAAATTATATTGCGTGATTGGATTTAAAACTTTGTAACACAATGTTCGGAAAGTATCCTATTTTTGATACACACAATGTTTGACAAGTATTCTACTTTATATTTTTCAGAAATTTCGAATCTTCCACCGCTTTGCGGATACCTCGAACGTGAACCGATTTTGAAAATTTGTATTTGTTACTGTTTACTGGACGCAAACGCAACTTTTCCGCACACCCGCAACCCCCCCTCGTTTTTGAAGTACGCAATTCGGCAAAGTTCGAATTAAATTGCTTAACTACTAACTGGGAATTTAACTAACACATTTGTTGTAGTTTCCCATATAAACTTTGAATTTAACTGACGCCTAAATTTTAACCGGACATTCAGTAATCGGGCCTAAATTAATTAAATTAGGAAAATAAATCCAGATTTTTGTAAAGAGTTTAATATCAGTCTTTTGAAATTTTTTTCAAAAAATTTTATTTATACAATACACGCAATTTTTTCTATATAAATTGTAAACGTTATCGGCCAGTTTTATATTTAGTCTGAGCTAAAAACCACTCTCATGTATCTGTTCGTGAGTTCATATGACGATGTTAGGATAATTAAAAATGTCAAGATGCCTCTAAAAGGTCTAACATACCTTGCTACTCTAACTATAAACGTCCTTTATGTTTCAGTTCAACAAATTATGAAGTAACCTACGTAGTTAGTAGTAAATCTTTCTATTATACAAAAAAATTCATACTAAAAAGCATAATTAACACGCATTGTTTTAATGTTTTTTGTACAAACAAAAAAATTAAATACAAAACAAAAAAATTTACATAAGCGCCTTTATGACTACTCTATACATTACACCAATAGCCCAGCACCATGCACAGTACCGCATAGTTATTCCCTTATGGTCACAGGTGTTTTTATATGACACTTGACTAATATTTTTAATTGAAGTGGGTGGCGTTAGAATTGTGGATGGTTTATGGAAAATTCATGACTTTTACAAACTAATTAAATTACTTTTTTTTGAGGTATGTTTTTAAATTTTTTAAACTCAATTCAAAATTGTTTCAAAGTTGAATAAGGATTAAAAAACAAAGTTAGTTTTATTATGTTGGAGACTTCTCGTCATAATTATTTTTGGTTATCGTAACAAATTTTTATCTATCTTTTTTATTATAATAATTGTGTTTTATATAATCAATTTTGTTTTTGCGTAGATTAAACACCCTACAATAAAATGTTATTAAATTTTCATTACAGGACTATCATGTATTTTTTATGCACAATCCTACTCCAAATAGATGTCTGGTATTCGATTTAGATACAACCCTACCATTTCCCACATATTTTCACAAATATGTAACAGAAACATTTCGTTCCGATTTAGCTTTAAGACAAGAACATCACAGGTAATTCTAGGCGTCTTCTTCGATATAATATATTTAATATTCTATAAATATTTTCTGTAATTTTTAGATTTTTTCGTGTTATACCTGCTGAAACATATCTTGCGGAATTCTCATCAGATCGAAGACACATGAGAAGGCCAGATGGAAGTTGGATAAAACCACCACCCTCATATCCGCCCATACAATCATGTAGTAAGTTATTTAAATCTACACGCAAAAAACTAAAAGCGTATATTTATCGAATAACTTAGGTAATATACTAAATCAGAAGTATGTTGTGTAAGTTAATTGATCCCATTATATTCCGACGCACTTTAAAATAAGTTCATTTACATAAGTTTTTCTATGGCAGGTTATCTTAGGAAATAATATATTAACTAAAAAAAGTGTATAACTAGAAATTACTTTTGAATTTGCATTTCACCTAAGTACCTCGATAATTATAGGCTTTTTGTTTTTTGCAAGTGCACAAACCTATAATTCGATTTACGCGGCAAATTATCAAAAAAATTTTAATTTTTTGTATAAATTCAAGCAAAAAGTAAATTTTAAAAATATTTTTATTTTCTAGGTAATGCTCATACATTGGGTGATTTTATATGCATGAGTCCTGGCAAAGGTCCTGGTACAGTTTATAGTCTTTCTGAGTTTGTGCAAACTTTTTACAAGTTACCAAATGTTGTAGCGCAACAAAATAATAAATAATATCATCCATCAGCCATGTTTAATGGGTAAATTAAATTTAGTTAAATATAATTAAACATAAATTATTTTATTTTCCTTTTTTAAATAAAAATAATTATTATAATTATGAACAACATTAAGACTACCGCACTTTAAAGTAATTAAAAAAAAAAAAACAATTACAACAAAGAAAACTTTTAAGCAAATGGTTTATAATGCGTAAATATAAAATATCCTTTAAATTTTAATTTACATTAATTAAAGGCTTGATTTTTTTTTTAATAAACAACACAAAACAATCTGTTTCAGCTAAGATATTATAAATAACGAAAATTGGCTTATAAATTTTATCAATGACTTTTGGAAAAAGCTAAGAAAATACAACAAAATTTTTAAACATATTTTATGTTCAGAGATTGTTTTATACATTCAAACCGATTCAATTATTTAGTCATGTCCAAATATTGCAATTAACTTGCTTTAATTTGGGTTACGTCTAAACGTGGGTGCCATATAAACACAAATTTTATAGAAAATATAGTTTTGTTGGGGTGTTGCTTGGAGTCACTTGTGACGTATCTGTTTAGTCTGTGCCTTAATAGTGATGCCAAATTTCTAGTAGCAGCAGTGCTGCCATGATATGGGCTTTTCGCATTAACTTATGGGGTTTTAAGAATTTGTTACGACGGTATATGCCAAAAAGTTTTTAAAAATCGCATTTTTTCTTTTTTGTAATCAAGTGCAGAAACGAGTTGCAGCTCGTCTGCTACAATATGCCAGACTTTAAAACCTTGTGTCCTGTCGTTTTGGTCTGTGATATGAGTTTATAGAAATAAATTTCAGGAATCCATGGCGTTAATTATGTATCTTTTTGGCGACGATAGTGTAACGCTACCTAAATAATTATCGGAAGATGTAATTCTAGTTATATATGTATATCATGAGTAGGGCAAGTTTAAAATGACATAAAAAAGTTGAAATTGGTATGCAAATTTTTAACAAAAAACAATAATAGAGGAATTCACAGTGGAACAGCTAAAGTGCAATCAACGTAAATTAGTAGGTTTTTTAAAGTTTCAAATTTTCGTCGTTTTTTAGAGTTTAACATTTTCAAAAAATTATCTACAAAGGTTGGATTGTTTATAGCATTTTATATATTTTACAAATTTGACAATTCGTATCACTAATTCTGGGAAATAATAGACATAGGGTGAAAAGAGGTTATTAGCTTGTGAATTAACCTTTGCATAAATTTAAATAAAATGCAAGAAACATACTTTTTATTTTACGACTTAGCTGCATATCGAGATAAATTAATAATTAAATTAATACCACATGTGCCACAGTGGCGAGCATTAACCCTATAATGCTATTGCTTCTGATAGCGATAATATTTATACTACATATATATTTGGCATTGAAAACTAACTATGGCACAAATATAAACATTTTGATTTATCGCTTTACTTAGGCGATATAGCACAATACAGGTTCAAGACTATACAAGAAATCCAGTAGTCAAATAATTTAGGGGTTTGCTGTCAATAACACTATCACTAAAATAAAATTATTTATCGAAAGTTTTTGATGTTTTATTGTTGGTTAATGTTTAAGTTGGTACTATGTTTGGTGGCCACCTAAGTACGAAAGTAAAAAAAATAGTCTGGCATGTGATGAAAAACGATCGGTTTTAATTTCGATCGGTTTGGTTAAAACTCAAAAATTTAATGATGAATAGAAAAGGCAAAGAGGTTTGAAATTATTTTTAACCGCTTTATTTGAATCAGGTATATTGATTTACGTCTTTTTATCGCTTTTAAATTAAAAATAATACGAAATATTCAGGATTGAAATTTCAAAAACGATCGATTTGAAACCGATTGATTTTCATTACATGCCAGAGTATGATTTTTAATCTAAAAACTTTGAAATTTATATAAATTGTCTTAAAATAACTTGCTGTTAAAAAAACTGTTTTTTGATAAGTCAAAAATCCTAATCTATCGACATCGAAATTTAAAAAGTCAAATAGAAATCGTATAAACAACTGCGGCTTGTATTAAGATTGAAGAGATAAATATTAAAAAATAAAGAATTTTTATTAACAAATCACAGCTTAAATTAAAAATTTCTGAAAATTCGAAAAATTTATTGTATTTATTGTAATATCTCAGCTTGAAAATATATTAAAACATTATTGATTTCACCTAGAAAAACAGTTAATCATACAAAATACCATTAAAAACACAAAATATAAATAATTAATAATATTTTTGTATTTTTTCCAAAAAAAAAAAACTTAAATTAACAAAAAAAAAAAAAAAATAAACACGTGAATTAACATAAAAAAAAAACTATATAGAAACTTTTTATGCTTAAAAAATCAAAATATAATAACAATTAGTTTTGTTTTATAAAGAAAAACAACAAAATCAATTGTTTTTTAAATACTTTTAAAATTGCATTAAAAATTTATGGTCTTATACATAATTATTTTTAAAACCTATAACACGTTTATAAAATGATTTTTATATGAAAAATTTGTTTTATAAACAATTTATTAATTTGAAAAGTGATTATGCATATATGCACCATTAAGTCCTCTCTCTCTCTCCCTGTATCTTTTCCAATTTTGTAAACCTCTTTAAAGATATCAGAAAAACGGACTATACTTAGGTGGTGTTTCTAGATGACGTTTTGCTTCATACGAACGAAAATAAAATATCAAAATATATGCAATTCCAAAAACAAACTACTTATAGTCACTCATTCGTGTGACAACGAACGTCTTCTAGAACCCCAAGTTATCTTTTTTTATGAATTGTAGTAAAGGTTTTAAAAGCGTCATTTTCAAAACTTATTTCAAAGAGACTGAAAAGTAGTAAACCAAGAAAGTAGTTTGAAAGTTTTAAATGATTTTAACCTAATTTTATAATACTCTCATAGCAAACAAAAGTAAAGCATTAGTTAGCTCTTTCTCCCTGAATAATTAAGTAATAAAAAAATCGTAGAGAACCCTACCCACGTAATGGTAAAAATATAGGAAAAATGAAACCGCAAAAAAAGACTGATGCCTTTTTAATATGATTCAAATATATGTAATCATTTTCAAATGTCCTTTAAACTCCCTCCATTAAGTTAAAACGAAAATTATTGCATTTTATTTAAAAAAAAAAAACATGTTTTCCTTTTTTTTTGCATTAAAAGTCCGTTTATCTGTTTATACTCTCCTTCCCTAGCCACATTTATTATAAATTATAAGTGAACTATATTTTCATAATTTTAAGATATCTATGGTTAAACTTTATTTAAACTGAAATTACTGAAAAAAGTCTTGAAAAGCAAAAATTTAAAAACAAAAAAATAATCAAGTTAACATTGTTTCTAGTAACATATTTTACAGTAATAATTGCATAAAAATAAGTAAACTTTAATGTGTGTACATTTTCGACTGTTTTTAATTTAAGTCGTTTATGCTAAATTTTTCATATAAAAATCATTTTTTATTCATATAGAAATCTCATGTCATGAAAAAAAATCAATTTTTTTTAATTATTTCAATTTTTCTACTTCTTCACTTAAAAACAAAAAGTTAAACTTTTGTTATTAATTTTTAAGATTAAAACAATAATATCTTAAATACAAAAGTAGTAAACAATAAGTACCACTATTTTATCAAGAAAAAAATGTGTAAATTACATTGCATAAAAATAACAATAAAGTGTGTTGAAAATGATAAAATGACCAAAAATCTATAAAATTAGTAAATGGCTTAAAATCAGCAAAAATTTAGAAGGCCAAACCACAGTATATAAGCCTGTGCTTGTAACTGGCTTAAAATGAATATCATAGTACGTATATATTTAAAAATGAGAAGAGAAAAATAACATTAACTTTAAAAAAAAAAAGGAATTTTGTACCAAAGATTTATAAGTTATGCTTCATGTTTTCGTTTTGCCTTTCATTTGAAATCGTTTCAAATTTGTTTAAACAAATTTTAGGTTTTTACAATTTTTCGTACAAATTTAAAACAAAATATTGTAGAATAAAATTATTATTTTCGGCCACTTTTAAATTTATTGAACAACGTATTTTAGATATGCAAACTAGTAAAACGATAAATAATGTTTTAATAACGATGATCCCTTGGCAATTACAATGAATAAAAAATACTATGCGAAACTAGAACATTTTAAAATTTTAAGTATTCGCGAATTTTGCGAAGCCAGTTTGAAATAACTGCCGCTGATAACGCAGCGGGAAATCTGGTCGGGCGAATTGGGGGTTAATGATATAATAATTCGAAATTATGCCGAAATCTGTTCAGTTTTCATTTGAAATTTCAGTGAAGTATTAAAAAATCCCTACTCTTGCAAAGTGCCTAAATTATACACCCAACATAAAACTTTGAAACTAACTGCGTATTTTAAGATAAGAAATTTTCTCACCAAATCAGTAGAGTGGATTTATAAAATTCGAATTTAATGAGAAAATTTTCTAGTCGATTAAAAAAAATTCAGAAAATTAATTTTAACAGAATTTTTAAGGCATCCCTTCAGAAAATTGTGTAAGTCCCTACAATGTAATCGATTTCGTGTACTTTACATTGTGTTTACATACGATATGGTATACTCCTGTATAACAATTGTAGCCCTATAAACATTTTCACTGGAATTCAAGTTGAAATCAAGTTAAATTCCAGCCCTGTTTTCCAGTTTCAAGGCTTGAATTCAACTTTTATTACATTTTATTTCAATAGCATACTCCAGCAAAAGGGAAACAAAAATTTAAGTTTGAAATATTTTTGTTAAAAAAAACAAGTGCTAGAATTTGAAAAATACTTTACTTCAAGCAAAATTTAAAGCACTTGAATTTTTAAAACCCATGTGCTTATTGGGTAGGTATATCAAATTTAAAAAGCTGTCTAACTTACATGCTGTTGTGTGTAGTTTTATGTCTCTTTATTAAATGTCTGTATTGCGGAAATATCATAATTACAAAATAGGTTTACAATGTTCATTATACAGGGATGTATAATATGTCAATAATACAAGGATATATAATATTACACTAATGATAATTTAGGTGTCATTTACATATATAATTTCAGGATACAATATCTTTCCTTTTCTAAATATATAATAAAATATATATAGCTTACAAACAAACTATTCAAAATGTGCTTGTATTAATTTCCAGTTATAATTAAGTAAAGTTTATATCCTAGTCAAATGTTAATCTGATAGGGGGCCTTGTCTGCCTTCCAGAACCTGTAACATGAACACCCTCCCTGGAAGTCCCTAATTGGTTACTATTTATGTCCTGAATTCTCATCAATACATTTTTTACTATCATCCTTATTTGCCTGAGAGATTGGAAAGATTATCTCGTCACTAATATTTCCCAATTCCTCAGCTCCAATACCTTTCTTTCGTATGTGCTCCCGGTTTCCCTGACTATCCTTCACCATGTACGATCTTGGTTCACTACACCTATCAATTACTGCCCCCGATAACCAGTGAAAAGTTTCAGATTTTTTAAACATTATCCCGTCACTAACCTTCAATGGTTCCAAAATCCTAGTCCCTTTGTATAGTACTTTGCCTATAATTTTCTCCGGCTCACTAACTTGTCATTATAATCCTCAATATTTACTACACTGGGTTTAAGATTTCCTTCAATCGTTGGTATTTTCGTCCGAAATTGCTTTGACATTAATAGCTGCTCCTTCTGAGCTGGTCTACAGTGAAGTAAAGCTATACACTCCGTATCATACTATAGACGCACTTATAAAATAGCTGATATGTGAAGTTCACATATCAGACCTTATAACTAAAAGTTACAGTATATTTTTCTTCCCTTAAACACTTTAAATTATCATCTCTCAACACCTTGTTAAACGTGATACGTTTAAGTTTAATGTGAGAAAACATAAAACTTGAGAAAACATAAAAAAAAAATTTAAAAAAAAGTTGAATAAAATTAAATTTAATTAATTTTGAAAAGTGCTTAATTCATTTTAAAAAGTGCTATGTAAGTTTACACAAACCAAAAACTAATTACATTTTGCTTCCGGTGAAAGAAAAATGTAAAAGCAGCCCTGAAGTTATCCCTTAACTAAAAAATTAAAAATCTTATTTCCGACTGGGGCGGACAATGTATTGTAATAACACATTTCATAGCAATATTCACGTTGGATAACAAAACTTAATTATTCTTGCAGCCACCCGAAAAAAAATAAGTTTTTGGAAAATTTTGTTAAATTTTTCTTGTTTTTGTTTACACATTTGTTAAGGCACAGCTGTTCGAAACGTTTAACTTAGGCCCGATTACTGTCCAGTTAAAATTTAGCCGACAGTTAAATTAATATTTTGTACAGGAAACAACAACAAATATGTTAAAGTCCCAGTTAGCAGCTAACTAAACATGGTTTAGTTAGGTTTAGTTTTTACATTAACGTGTTTAAAGCCCCTTTTACCGATTGTTCAGTTAAAATGTAGCCAATAGTTGAATTCAAATTTTATATGAGAAACAACAACAAATGTGTCAGTTAAAGTTTCAGTTAGTAGCTAACTGAACATTCAGTAATCAGGTCTAGGAATCGTTTTTGAAAAAGTTCTATTCTGATCGAAAAAAAAACTTAAATACCGATAAAAAATAAATAAATGAATTCAACAATAGCACACAAAACTGCATAATGTGAAATGTTTTATTTCATATAAAAACAAAAATATGAAATACAACAATTAAAACTACTCTCATTCACAAAGCAATTTTTTTCATCTCTTCAAAAAATATATTAAGTGATAAATATAAATTTATATTAAATAAACAATTTACGCATATATATTATCATATAACTTCATATATATATTTTAAATTTAAAACAAAAAAAAATTATTTAATCTTAAGAAAAAACATTTGTTCTCTACAAACAAAATATTAAACTTTTTAATTATATTGAAAAAAAAAAAAATACTAATTCTAAAATAAAAACTAACTCTCTCTCTCCCTTAATATCTCTCCATTTTATATTTAAAGAAAAACTAAAGAAACTAAATTAATAAGTATGTGCTTAAAACAACCAAAAATACAGATTTTTATAAAATGCAATAACACTATAAAAAAAAGATAAAGGCTTTTAGAAGAAGAAGCTTGCGAATATTTTTGAAACCGACAAGGAATGTTGCACTCAAAAAAATAAATCTGTAAAAATAGCAGAAAAAGCAACTAAAAATTAGTTTAAAATTATGCTGCAGAAAAAACTGTTAAATTGGCAAAATGTTTTGCTAAATAATAATAAAATAAGAACAGCAAAAATAAAACTGTTAAATTTACACAATTTTATTTATATTTAAGTTAACTTTTAGTTAATTGAAAATGACAAATTGTACTGTAAAATCTACAGAAAATTTTGCTAAATATTAGTAGACTGAAAATAGCAAAACCAAACTTATATCTACAAAATTTTTGATATTTTTGAGCTAAATTGTTAACTGCTGTTTTAAAAAGGCTCGATTTATATTTGCATTTAAAAAAACTCGAAAAAAACTTCGAAAATTTTAAAGTTTTTCGTAATTTTTTAGGCTACTAATTATTTAGCAAAATTTTTTTGCTGATTTTAATTAATTTTTTATTTTCTATTAACAAAAATTTAACTCAAATATAATTAAAATTCTGTATATTTAACAGTTTTATTTTTGCTGTTCCTATCTTTCTAACATATAGCAAAACAAATCTGCTAATTAAGCAGTTTTTTCTGCAGCATCATTTTTAACTAATTTTTAGTAGTTTTAACTAACTTTTTTACAGATTTTTTCTATTAGTGCAAAAGAATTCTGTATTTCAAAATACACAACCAACAAAAAAATAATAAAAATTTATGTGAACACATAGTTTCAAAATTTTATGGAGAGAAGTTAAAGTAAATGCAATGTTAACATTATATTATTATAAATTAAATACATAAAAATTAATATAATACTAATTAATACATAATATAATTTTTTATTAACAAACAATGCAGTTTAATAACAAAATAAGCTTCAAAATACACACAAAACAAAGAATAAAACAAAACAATAATTAAAATTTACTAAAAAAAATGTTTAAAAGCAAATACAAATTATGAATAAAGCAATTTTATTATTTTAATATTTAAGAGCTATTAACCTACCTACCAACAATAAAAACAACAAGAAAAAAAATATAATTTTTAAAGCTTATTAATTTTGAATCTTTTCACAACCTTTTTAAAAAATTTACCTTTCAAATAAAAAATAAAAAACATCTTTATACAATTTTTCTCAAACAATCTAACATACATATTACCTTTTAACAAAATTACACCCTTTGAGAAAATTACACTAAACAACATCGAAAAATAAAAACGATTCACATCCTCTTAAATCATTTCCCTTTTAAAATTAAACTACAATTTTCATAATTTATTTTTTAAATTAAATTTTATTGTAGTTAGGCAAAATTTTAAACAATAAAAATATGAAAATTTAAAAAATATGTATTGTATTTTAATTGCAACTTCATATTTTAATATTATTTTAATTCCGTTTATCAAAATCAAATATTGTTTTTAGTTTTTTAAACATGGTTTCAAAAATCAATACTTTCTTTATAAGTACATATATAACTTATGAGTATATATGTGTAAATTCATAAATTAATTATAAAGTTATAGAAGGCTTATGAAACAAATTATGTATGAAAAATTTGTTTTGTAAGCATGGATGGTAACCGAAACGATGCGGTTATCGGTAAGGGTAACGCTATTTTAGATTATTTCGATAACGGTATTTGAAGGGTAACGCTATTTCATTTATATCGGTATTTTAAGGATAACGGTTTTTAGTTATTTCAGTAACGGTATTTTAAGGATAACGGTTTTTTGGTTATATCGGTAACGATATTTTAAGGTTAGCGGTATTTCGGTTATTTCGGTAACGGTATTTTAAGGATATCGGTAGTCAGCTTTTTCGATGCATCCCTCAATTTTTTTTACGAAAAACAAACGAGATTAAAAACAGAACCAATTTACCAACTTAATGTACGAAAAATATTCAATAATCCAGTGCAATTGCCAAAAACAGAAAATTAAAAATATCGGTAACGGTATTTTAGGGGTAGCGGTATATCATTAATATCGGTAAGGGTATTTTAAGGGTATCGATATTTAATTTATTTCGGTATCGGTATTTTAAGGGTACCGGTATTTCAGTTATATCGGTACCGGTAATTTAAAGATAGCGGTATTTTGGTTATTTCAGTAACGGTATTTTAGGGGTAACGGTAGTCAGTTGAAAGGGTTTTAAAAATCGATAACGGTATTTTAGCGGTATTGCCTGCCAACCCTGTTTGTAAGTCTCCCATAACTTTATCAAGCATTTGTAAATTTACACATTATTATTTAGTCGTTTTAAGTTTGTCGAAAAAACTATTTGTAATAAAACTATATTAATTAATACCTTATAATTTTTTTAACACAACACCTCTATTTTTGCTTTATTAAAAATAAATGAAAAAATTTAATAAGAAAGTTATTGTTCTTTAACCAAACAACAGCTCTAATTAAAAAATTAGAATTCAAACAAAATATTAATTATTATAAGCATCAACAACAAAAAGAAAACTGATTGCTATTACAATAATTAATAAAATATATTTAAAAAAATAAACTATACAAATTAGATTGAAGACACAACGAAGGCTAAAACCAAATCGAAATATATTCGTCTGGCTGCCGGCGAAAATTCGTCAGAATAAAATCAATTACATTTTGAAGACGAACATTTTGTATTCTTTTAGCCTTCATTTGTGTTTTTAATCCAAGCGTTTTAAATAAAACAAGAATCACTTTACTGATTAAAAACATGAATGAAATGTCATAATTTATCACACAAAAAAATCGTTGCCAAGTAATTAGGAGCATTTCAATTAATTAAGGGTTTTCGTATACATTAAGCAAAAATTTTTAATATTTTACCAAGTTTTTGGTTTTTTCTACTTAATTTTTGAATAAAATATGCGAAAAACTTTTTTGGTTGAAATGCTCTTAATTATTGGCATCGATTTTTTTGTGTGTGGCCACAGACTAAACAGGCAGGACACGAGATTTTAAGGTCTGGCAACTCTACCGAATTTTGCCAAAATTATTATCCTTGGCAACTCTTATTTGGAGTTGTGTGGGCCCCAGAACAAAAGCGGTAAGTTAGCGGCCGCCGCTCTGAGAAAAAACCGCCCGAAATAACGACGGATTGCGGCGGCGGTAAAAATTACCATGTCTCATATATGTATATATAACACAGATCGTTATGACTCTCATGTTTATTGGAAACATACGGTGGGTCTCATACTGTAGGTTTAACTTAACTATAAACAAAAGAAACTGTCAAAAAAATGTAGGGTATTCAATCGATTAACCGTTACTCGATTAATCGATGAACTTCTTTCAAAGACTTGTTCGAGTAATTTCGAATGGCCAGTTTCAAGTAACGAATTACTCGAGTAATTTTGGTCGATTAATCGAGTTACTCGAGTAAATTTAAAAAGGATTTTTTTTAATTTAAACCAATTTGTTTTAAATTTGCTGACTAATTTTTTTTTTATAGATTTTAAAGTAATGTTTCAGTTACAGTTTGAAATTAAATACTATAATCATTTTCTGAATCATAACCACTTTAAATCAACGATTTGAAGTTGAATAAATTTATATATGGTATAATAAATTTATATTAATTCAGTTTTTAAAGAATTGAATTTTTTATGATTTGATTCGCTATTGAAGGCAAATCAATTTGGTTAAATTAATTTGTTAAAATTGAATCAGTTCGTTTGATTACATGAAAAGAATCAACAAAAGTCAAATTAATTCTTTGAATAAAATACTGATGGAATTTAAATGATTATCGATTTTTTTTTAAATTTAATCAGAGTTTAAAATCTAATTAAGGAATTATATATTTGAAGGTACTGTGTAAGCAAAATAGAATTCCCAAAAGAAGACCTTTTTAAAATAAGTTTGAATCAAAAATTTATCTGAATGCATTTTTTATCACTAAAAAATTTCATACACACATTCACAGTTTTTAGGTTTTATTTTACGTTCTATCCTTCTCTAAAGAAATACAAAAACTAGTTGGGATCATTTTAAATTAAGCCATCCAAAATATTTTAGTTTTACAAATTATTTTATACAGACCTCTCTTAGGGCCATTAACAATAAACAAATGAACCTAAAGTTTGAGCTAACTTAGAGTTACAGATGTCAAATTCCATACCAATTTTAATTTTTTAACTTTCAGTTTGTGTCAATTTTAGGTTATTTGTTTATTGTTAATGGGGTTAGATTTCAAAGTTAACATAACATCTAAACATTTTTTTAAACTTCTACTTATTTATTTTTTGCCGAACGTGGGGGTCGCCATTTTACATTTTTTGTTATATCTTTGGCATTTATAGTCGGATCTTAAGGTATGATGCATCGATGTTTTTCTCTCGAGGAGACCACTATTTTGCTCTAAGGGACATTGACCTCAAGTATCCCGTTCTAGTAGTTACCCTAATGTTCCGCCCTAATGTCAGAAAATTAAAGCTCGCAAAAAATTATTAAACTTTTGCTAAATTTTTCGATAAATCCAGTAGAATTTTTTTTTATATTTTGGTTGACTTTATGAATTTTTTTCATTGGATTTTACTTTTATAGCAAAACACAGGTCTCCTCGAGGCAAAAAAATTTATATATCACACTTTAAAATCTGACTTTAAATGCCGAAGCTATAACGAAAAATTAAAAAAGGCAACCCCTACGATCATACTGGAGGGTGTACGGCGAACTTTTTTTTGGGGTACACAGAAAAAACAGTAGGCACCAACAATGGGAATTTGTAAAAGCAATCACATTTTCTTTTAAATTGAAATTTTATTCCCAACAATTTTTTTGTTTGAAATATTTGTAACTCGTTTGTAAATTGTTATCTTTCATACAAATATTGTTTAAAAATAAAAATTCAAACTTACAAAAAAGAAAAGAAAATTTTTTTTTGGATTTACAAATTTCTTTGTTGGTACCTTTTTAAAAAGTTTTTTTTTTTTTGTATTTACAAATTTGGTATGAGAAAGGTGTTTAAAAATTTAATTGAAATTTTGTAAATTCGTTCTGTGTACGGTTTAATCTACATGTATGAACACATATGAATACATACCCTGTAGGAAATGTCACTAGTAAATCAGTACTGATTCACTATTGACACTGTCACCAGTACTAGTGATTTATTATACCCCGACAATGCTTTTTTACTATAGACATTTAACATGTGCGTGTCATTGGAAATCTACTACTGACACTGTCACTATTGAGTAGGTGGTTCTTTTGGGACCATATGTAGACATTGTCACCAGAGATTCACTAGTGCATTTTAGTAATTCTAGTCTACACTTTTGATACTTTTCTGAAATAGACGTCGTTAATGAAACTTTTGTTAACATTTCATGTTTTATTAAAAAAATTAAGGATGCATAACATCCGTTTTAAATATTAAATATTTAAAGTAAATAGGTACATTTCAGCCTTTTAAATAGTATTTAAAAAAAAATTAAATTAAATTGCATTATAAAAAATTAAGGAATTCATAACAGGCGTTTTAAATATTAAATGTAAATAAGGTACATTTCAGCCTTTTAAGTTTAGCCGAGTTTAGCCGCCGACATTCTTTTAATATTGCCGCCGTCGAACTCGTCAGCTCTTAATTTTTAATAAACAAAAGAAATACAAAATATGAAAAATGGGATGTTGTATCTACTTTTTAAATTTATAAAGATTAATGTACTGCATACTTATTATAGCACAATTGAAAAAATACTAGATTAATAAAAACAATTATGCCGCCGATGAATAATAGCGCTTTGGCTGCGAATTAGAACTTTAATTTGTTGTGTATACATTTTTCTTCTCGTCAAAGCAAATAAAAAAAAAATGTAGACGCTTTGTTGACAATGTCACCGAGAAGTCACCAAAATAGTCGACAAAACTGGTGACTTGGAGACACTTGCCCCCAGGTTTCCTTCAGGGTATATATGAATATATGTATTACCTCAAATTTCGTTAATGCACTAGTATGGGCATCCTTATATGCATGTATGGTGATTTATGCATCCATGTATGGAAGAGCATGCATGTTTATGATAATGCACGACCATACATTAAATATGTATGGATCCATATATGTCGATTTTTACCTGGGTAATCACGTTAAGTTTATTCGCAAACGCATAGTCGCGCTATATTTCCATTATTGATTTTTAGTAGTGTTGTTTTAAAAATAAATAATAAAAATAGTGTAAAATTTATTTGACTTACTGGTTAATAATCAGCAATTCACAACAAATGGAGGGAAAAATAATCTGTCACAGCTTTTTGACGTTTTAATTTTTTTTCGAGGTACTTATTATAAACGGTACTTTTAAATAAATTTACCTGTTGTTTTTTTTTTGCTTGATTTGCATGATCGCGTGCTTGAACGTTAGCGGAGCTGGATTGAAGCAATTCCGCAAACAATTCATGCGAAATAATCCGAAATAGTGGTACTTTTTATGCAATTCTGATACTTTTTTACAAAATTCGGTAAAAGGTACCGGATTATTTGTTCCGAACACAATGATTTTTGTTTAAAAACAGAAAATGAACTTACAAACTATTTCCAAAGTGGTTTGGTTTGTTGGGTGGAAATGAAATGCCAAAGGCAACTCTGTTTCAAGACTACTAAACACAGCTTTTTTATATATAAAACCATATAAAACAAACTCAGCTGTCAAAAAGTGTCATTTTTAAACAAGCGTTTGTTCGTCGTGGGTGTGTCGAGAAATTGTATATAATTAAAAAAAAGTATTTGTAAAAATCACTAATTTTCGATAAATTGTTTTTAGAAAAACAAAGTATTGCAAAGAATAGAATATAAACAAATATTTTCAAGTTAAAAAAACAATTGAAGACACAGTCTGTAAAATTTATTTAAAACAAAAATAAAACAGAAGGGGCGTTGGATAAAAAATCAAATATATACAAGTCTGGTTTTGGATATTTTATACGCTTATAAGATTTCGTAATACAGCAAAAACAAAAAATTTATACAGCTTTAAGAAAATTTTAAAAGAGAAATATTTTTAAATTAAATTTAATCTGTAAAAATATTGGCAAAGTGAAAGAAAGTGTTAAATATTTGAAAAAAAGAAGTGCTAAAAATTATAAAAACATAAAATTCTTAATTTTAAAGGCGGCTTATATGGCAACCAATTGAAAAATTATTCATTCTATCGACATCAAAATCAGGTGCCTCAAAGGAATTGTTTTAAAAAACCCAAAAAATTACAAACGACAGCAAATACAATGAGTGGATACACAGATTTAACAAAATTGGAAAACAGTCGGTAAGTTATATAACTGATTTTTTGGGAAATTCTAAACGAAATTTGTTGGAATAAAAAGTTTTATTACTAGACTCGATCTAGAATAATAATAATAAAAAAATCGGGAAAAAGTGTCTCAATTTCCCAAAATAGAGTCACCTCTATTAGCTGTAAAGTGCAATCAGAAACCTGTCAGATTTTCTCTTTCATTTGGCCTTAACATGTTACAAAGTACCTACTAACAGAAGTATAAAACTTTTATTTTCTTAATACTTTGTAAAAGAGCTTACAGAGTCAGTCAAACAACGAACCAGCCAGTCAGCTAGCAAACTAGTCATCCAACAAAACTTAGTAACCTACCTCCCCTCTATTTTATCATCTAACTAGACAGTATTAAAAATTTACTTAAACTATCTAAAAAAAATGTTGTATACCCCTTACATTACTCCCTCCTTTTGAATCCACTTACTACCTATCACCTCATACACAAATATGTATTTCTCGGTCTGAATCTGACGTTTTGTTTGTTGTATTTAATCATACATATAAATTTATCGTACGATACGGTGCGGAGAAAAAACGTTAAATATTTCTTCTATATGGTTTAATTATAAAAAGCCGCTTAATACTGAGTTTTTTCCCACTTTTAGCGGTTTTTGAAGAGGGGATCTTCTTTCTTTTTGCCACTTTATTAGAAATGGTGTTATGACACAATCGTTTTATTTGCTCATTATCATTAGCCCATAATAATTGAATACTTAATAATACTCTCTCCTTATGTTTGGAGTTTTGGAAGAACAACGTCAGCAATTCGAGGTCTTATTTTTGTCTAAATTTAAAAATCTAAACAAATAATTTATGTCTAGTCATTATAAATATTTGTGTTATTTCCATATAGATGTCATCATTTGAGAGCAAATTAAATTAAAATTCCAGAAATAAGTTCAATAAATATACTCACATTGCCGATGAACCATACTTGTCACTATTTAGAAATTTATAGGTATTTCTAAATATACGAGTACTAAAGGACCTTAACAAAAACAATATTCAATATTTTTAAACTTTATATAAAAATATTATTTTGGGCGGCAACACCATTTGAAACCGCTGCGAAAGAGTGAAATTTGGATATATAATTGAGGATTTCCAATTACTAAACAAAACTAGTAATTTTTAAAGCTTTTGTAACAGCCCATAAATAAATACTAGTTCGTTTATTATACTAATTCAGTTTAAACCACAAAATTAGTATGAGTTCTAACGCCTCCACTTTCTAATTTTATTTCAGAAATTATCATTTTATTTCAGAAGTTATCAATTGTTTTTCAGATTTATCAATTGTATTTCAAAAATTACCAATCGTAGTTATCAAATGTAGTGTATCAAATGTATTTCATATTCTTATTATTCTCTATTAACTATGAAATATAATCAATAAATTCTGAAATACATTTGATAATTTCTGATATACAATTGGTAATTTCAGAAATAGAATTAATAATTTCTGAAATACAATTGAGAGTTTCTAAAGTACTTTCATAATTTCTGAAATACAATTGTTAATTTCTCAAATACAATTGATGTTTATTTTCTGAAATACAATTCATAAATAGGAAAATAAATTTGAAAATTTCTGAAACACAATTGCTAAAACTGGAAATCAATTGATTACTTCTGAAGTTCAATTCATAAATCGATAATTTCTGAAATACAATTGATAAATTTAAAATACAATTGATAACTTCCCTACGGGAAATTTTAACAAACTGTCACCGAACTGGCCCCTTTATATGAAATAGACTGGTCACTTTTACATGGCGTTGTCATAGGAGGTGGAAATTGACCCCTTGTGACATGTCACAAGACAAATCCCAGGACAGGTCCCTGAAATTGAGAGTTCAGTAACCTGTCCTAGGATTTGTCTTGTGACATGTCACAAGGGGTCAATTTCCACCTCCTATGACAACGCCATGTAAAAGTGACCAGTCTATTTCATATAAAGGGGCCAGTTCGGTGAGAGTTTGTTAAAATTTCCCGTAGGGTTCTGACGAAAAATAGGGAACAAAACTGGTATTAATGTGTCACTCGCGGAACCTGTTCCGAAGTGACACATTAATACCAGTACTGTACCATTTAGTTAGCTCCTGATTTATGCAGATAAAAAACAAAGTTTTTTTCCTTTTATAAAACGCAGAGAAGACCGAAAGTTTCCTCTTACTGAGATAATTATGTCCATTTACAAAATTAAATTTAAAATATTTTGTGTTTTGATTTTAAATCAAAATAAAACATTTGAAAAAAATTAAGTCTATTTGCAAACCCTATTTTTTTATAATAAATAAATGCAAACAAAATAAGAACTTCAAATTATGTATTTGAATTTAGGTAATTTTTTTAAACAGACTACATAGGTCGTATTTAACTTGTACACGACTGTTCCAAATAATTATTATGAAAACTAGTTTTTTTGATTTTTTTTTTGCTGCGATAACACGATTCATTTCTTTGCTATGAATGATAGGCAATAATTCCCTTTAAATATAAAAATGTTACATTTTTATTTTGAAAGTGAGTATTTGCTTTTAAAAGATTTTATTGTAAAGATTTTAGGCTAAAAATTATAAAAAATTTTGAGATCTGATGAAAAGAAACCCTCAATTAAAAAAAAAAAACATTAAAAAGTTTCCAAGAAATAAATTTTCCAATTTTTGCTATCTTGCCCATATATATATAAACCAAAGATGGATCAGCAATAATGTCATTACATTATAGCCATCTTGGACAGTCGATTTTGAAGGGGAATATTTTTGGGGAACAACTGGGGAATATTTTTTCCATAAAGCACATCCGAATAAAGTAGTCTTTCGTAAAAACATAAACACTGTAGTATTTGTTCATAATTAGACTTTTATATGGAGTCTTGCTACTTTTTGACTAAAAATATCTAAAATAATTTTTTTTTAATTTTCGACTTTAAAAGCCTCATACGTATTTGTATGAATTTATTGTATATAAATTGACCATTCCGGGATGTGATGGAAAACAATCGTTTTTGATTTCAATCGGTTTCGTTAAATATCAAAAATTAAATGACGAATAGAAAAGGCAAAGACTTTTGAAATTGTTTTTAACCGCTTTATATTAGTTGAATCAGGTATATCGATTGACGTATCCTTATCGCTTTCAATTTAAAATAATACGAAGAATTTAGGATTGAAATTTCAAAAACGGTCGATTTGAAACCGATCGATTTTTATCACATGCCAGATTGTCTTGAAATAATATAAAAAAATATGTAGAGCTGTGTAATTTTTTGTTTTACTGGTGTCGACACTAATTTTTTCTCACTAATTCTGCATTCTAAACTCTTTAATCCAACGATTTTTAGAATAAAGAGTATTCCTGTTAAACCTTCTTCAAAATTTTATATGCCAACTATGATTGGGAAAACTGTTAAAAGTTAAAAATATCCCAATAAACAATTTTACTGGAATTCAAGTTGAAATCAGGCGTAATTCCAGTCACATTTTCCAATTTCAAACCTTGATTTATACTTGATTTACACTGTAATTCATTGGCATACTACAGCAAAAGGGACACTGGAATATACAATTCAAGTTCAAACAACAAACGTTGTGGTGCTTCTCTTAGCTGAGGGGAAAAGTATAACCTTAGAATATAGTTTAGGCTCAAAGAAATGTCAATTACATACATATTTATTAGGAAGAAATCCAAGGAAGAAATTAAATTAAATTAAAATTTCGTGTTAATTATGCTTAATTAATGTAGAGAATGTAATAAACAACACAAAGGAAATACAAAATGTAATTAAAATAATAGGATACTCATTATAACTCGTAAATGCCTTGTAAACCTCGTATAAATACAAGCCATATTTTTTATGTATAGAATTTGACATTAATTAACCTCAAAACAAACCAGTTTAACATCTTTTTCGGGTAGAATACGAGTTTATATGAAAACCCCTAATAGTATATTTTATATTTTTTGTATTTTTTTTTTTTTTTTTTTTTTATTAATTCTTCAATTACATAACCGAGCCCTTAGGGCCTTATATGGTTAATTAAAGCTACTAACTAAATAACAAACTTCTATATAAAATTAAAGTTAATTATTTAAATATATAATAAATCGCAATATAAAAAATTCACAATTACATATGTATATGAGATCACATAAAATAAAGCATTACAAATTAAAAAAAAGAACCAAAATAAAATCACAGTGAATGCCAAGAATCAATTTCCATAAGAAGCCTTAATATCACAAAGATAAATACATATTATTACAACATTCTTTTCTTTCGCCTTTCGCACTTTCAAAAACATACATTTTACAAAACCTCCAACAAATGCAGTTTCGCAAATTCTACTAATTTGGACTTGAATTGAAGCAATGTATAATTAAACATTCTCAATTCTCTCGGCAAAGCATTCCATATTCTTGACACACGAATCTGAAATGATTTCACAAAAATATTTAAATGCCTTATAGGTGGTATTATCTGGGGATTTCTAATCGAACGAGTGAAATTAAATTGATCAACTATATAAACAGGATAACCATTAATAATGGATTTATACAAAACAGTAATATCCTAATGCTAATAAAATTCTTAAAAGACGATCCAAGAAAATTAAATGTATGTTGAGATACATGATCTCTTCTTTTCAAATTAAAAACTTAACGGATAATCCTGTTAAAGGTAAGGTGATATTTCCTCAAGGCGTAATTCCCAGTACCCGAAAAGATCTCCATGCAGTACAATATATGTGGCATCAAGATAGAAGTGGCAACCCGCCTTTTAACTGAACGAGGTAAATAAATATTCAAAGAATACAACCTTTTCAAAAGAAATGATACCCGTGAGGATAAATAATTAATATGTGGAGAAAAATTTAATTGATTATCCAAGACAAGACCTAAGCATTTCATTTTATCGACAAACTCAACAGAAATGCCACCAATTCTAACATCTATATCATCAGTATCAAATCCAAACCCCATCAATTTTGTCTTTCCCGGATTGACACTAAGCCCATTTTCAGACGCCCAAGATACAACTTCCCGAATTATATAACTATTTTAAATGTCAAGTAAATTTTGAACAAAAAATAAAAATAAAGAAAACAGGATACGCATTTTGAGATATTGGCAAACCAATGACATTTTTATTAGTTTTTTTAGTGATTTATTATTCCTCACAACCGGCTAGTATGTATACACTTTAATATGAGAATAAATTCATAACAATTGAATTACGCGTTCAAAGTTTACTAAAAAGTCCACTAAAACTACGATAGAACGCGAACTACAACGAATTTAGAAAAAACAAGAAATTAAGGTGTTAATAACATAAGGAGAATAAAATAACTTAATATATAAAATAACTAAAAAAAAAGAGATAACCTGGCATGTGATGAAAATCGATCGGTTTCAAATCGATCATTTTTGAAATTTCAATCCTGAATATTTCGTGTTATTTTTAATTTAAAAGCGAAAAGAAGACGTAAATAGATACACCTGATACAACTAAAGCGGTTAAAAATAATTTTAAACCTGGCCTTTTCTATTCATCATTTAATTTTTGGCTTTTAACCAAATCGATCGAAATCAAAATCGATCGTTTTCCATCACATGCCAGAACATCTTTTTAAAATATAAGAAAAAATTCACTAAAAACCTCATAAAGAAAAAAATTGTGGTATTAATTGGCTTTGATCTGCAATACATTAAAAAATAATATGTTTTTAAATTTTGGTAGCCTATGGGCGAAATTCTTTTTACATGCAATTTTTTTTTAAGACTACACTTTTTAATTTAATTGGTTATTAAATATATTTACATCTAAAAGCGGCATCTTAGAATGAAAACTTCTGAAAATTGTTAAGATCTTAGAATTTATTTAAACATATGGCTTTTGTATGCGATATTAAAAAAAAATCACAATGATTTTTACATTTTTCTTTACAAATATGTTGGTTTTTCATGTATATAAAAAAACTGATTAGATAAAATTAACACTCATTGTAAATTACTCATAGGGTATTGATAACACTGCATGACATCAGTTCTATATATTTCGGACATGCTGATTACAATAGCATACTTTATTCTTTGATCTAAGATAGAGATTTTCCGCGAAATGTCTTTAAAATTTAGCGGGTTTTAGTTTTTCATATACAAAAATTTTCAAATGCAATCAATATAAACTTTTGTGATGAAATTTAGGTACAGGAACTGTAGCCATTTTTAGTGTTAACACTTAATGCACAAAAATTGATATTAAAACCACTGTTCGCATTTTATGTGGCTTTTTACAGTTTTTTATTGTTTTAACCAATTGAATCGATGAGTGTAAAATCGACCTTGATGAATGTTATGCCCCTGCAATAAACCAATTAAATGGAAAATATTTCATTAAAAAATGTATTTATGTTTATCAGCCATCGCGAATTTCCAAAAATTTTATAAGGCAGCATAGCTTTTAAGTTTTCCCCCAAAGTCGAACTTTTAGTATAATATGGGAGTTACCTCTAAAAAGTGTCCTTGAAAAATTTCAAAGCAAAAGGTTTTCATTAAAGGAATTAAATATGCTAAAATCCCAAACGTATTTAACAAGTTGTGAAAAATAATCCGTTGTAGGCATGTCCCTATCCGGATTTCATTCTTGCCTAAGGAAATCGTCAGATGACGACGTTTTTAGAATTTCTGGTTTTCATTTGCAAAAGTTCGAAAAATAAAGGACGCCATTGTAATCAGCATGTCCGAAATATATAGAACTGATGGTCAGACCTCTATTAATTTTTAAAAGTTAAGATTTTGTCATCCTGTGTAATAATAACAAATTATAAAATATACAACTACTATTTTACTTACTCACCATTGACAAAATTCAAAATAAAAAAAATAATAAATCTTACTCATCCATAATATAATCAACATACGAACGATGAACAAAATGATTAACATCTTTAACGTTACATAGAAAATACAAATTGTCATTATAATAATACTGTAAGAAAAAATTCCATATTTAAAATTATAAAAATGTCCTCCTTGAAAACTTAAACAATAGAAAACAAGCGAAAATAAAAATCGTTAAAAAGCAACAAATTTATTGTACAAATATTTACAATAAATTAATTGCAAAATATTTTCTACAACTTATAATTTTGCAAATTACCACCATCACATCTCTAAAAATCCATAACCATAACATCAAATTATAATATTAGTGGACAGAGAGGGAAGAAGGCAAAAAATTCCCTATGCAGTGAATGAATGGAGTCGTTAGTGTATTATGATTTACATTAATCGAACGAATACCTCTGTACTCAATATAATCACCACTGTACATCATACCATAACAGTAGCGAGCATTGCTGTAGTGGTGTGTATCAGTGATGGGAATACCTCTAAAAAATTGAACAGAATATTTATGCATTAATTAAAATAAAACTATTCAAATTTCAAATAAAAAGTTCTTAAAAAGCACATTCTTTGAAGGTCATGGTTATATGGAATACAATACTTCTAAAATACCGCTATCGATTGAAAGCCCTTTCATCTGACTAACCATATCCTGAAAATACTGTTACCGAAATAACCGAAATACCGACTTTTCCGACAAGTTCCCAGTCGTTATTTTTAACTTATGAATACAGCCCCTACTTTTTCTGTAGTTTTCTAGAATTTTTTTAATACAAAATATTAGGGGTTTTCATATAAACTCGTATTCTACACGTAAACGCTGTAAACCTGGTATGTTTATGAGTTTAATGTCAAACTCCATACATAAAAAATATGGTTTGTATTTATACAAGGTTTACAAGAAATTTACGAGTTTATTTGAAAACCCTTATTACATTTTGGAATATTGTAATCCTAAAAAATTATCATATATTTTAGACTGCATGGTTAAAAATTAAGTTTTGGCACATTTTCGACTTCGATTCGGCACAAAACAAACACTTCCAAATCCCAGCACTGTGTGTAGTGATTGGAGTGGTCGTTGTTCGTAGTAGTTTGAAAATTGAATCAGGTCAACCTCCACCAAATAACGAACAACTACGTAAAAATGCAACCACACCACCTCTTTTTGATTTTTGTTTTACTGTTCTGTGTGCTGTTTGTTTGTTGCTATTTAATTTTTCTTCTTCTGTCGGTGTATATTGTGCCACCTTAAAATCAGCCGATTTTGATGTTGTATTCTTTTTGTATTATGCGCATGTGCGATATAAAACAGCTGCCAGTTTTATTTACGATAAAACAGTTTATAATTCAGCCGTATGCAACAAATTTATAATCCCCTATTTTGTTAATTAAAAATGGCAACACTTTTTTTAATGAAATGTTACCGGTTTTTATTAATATTATGTCTGATCCCGTACTTTACCGAAGTTACCCAAGCTAGCCCAAAGGCGTTCAAGTACTCAAAATTGAGTGTAAGTTGTTGTTGTTTGGGCCGTTTTGGGTTCCCGCGGTAACGTACGGGAACACACATATTATATTAAATGAACTTTTGGTCAAGTCCAGAGATTCTCAGTTGTGTTTAATCCCAGTGTAGAAACGGTAGTGACATATCATTATTTTATAGACTACCAGTAATGGCACCCACTTACCTTCTGCATTATTTTAAAACATTCTTTTTGTCAATACTGGTAAAGATATAGATATTTTTTTATTTTTCGTATGCTGGTGTGTAAGCATAACTTATAATTTTTCGCGACATCGCCATACAAAGGTAATAAGAAAAGTAAATAGTTACCATTACCAGGTATATAGTTACATAACCACATATCTGGTAATGATTTTCTACACTGGGATATGATATTGTGTTGCCTTTATCTACTTTTATGTGTTTTATAGGGGTTTTTACGAATAAATTTAAATAAGTGCGGCAGCAAGGTTATAGCAACAAAATTTTTTTAACTTTTAAATTTGCAACAAAAAATATATATTATTAAAAAAAAAGAAAAAAATACCTACATACTGTTATATTTTTGCACATATTATTACCAATATTAGGTCTATTAGTTTACTTTTCTCAATTAAGTCCAGTAAGAATTACTCTCAAAATAAAATTTTCGTAAACATGTATGCGAACAGAAAATTTGCAACAATTTACACATCTGATTACAACACCAAATATACAAATAAATTTAAATTGGTCCCTATGGAAGAATAGAACTTTTAATGTTAAATCTTAAGAAGAAAATTTTTAGAAGGTTTTCTTATCTTTTCCAAAATATATTTTGAAGGTTTTACTGCTTTGCATTTCCATAAAATAACATAATTGGAAAATAATTTTTTTATTTACAATAAACAAACATATGATTTCGAATCATATGTGTTTTTCTGCTTGCAAATTCTTACTGGGAAAAATTTGTCCAGTAAAAATTTGCAAGAAAATGAACAAGGCTTAGAAACTCTCATAATAGAACTGTCACTTTATTCTCTTTTTGTTTGGATAGTAATCGAATGGACCTACTATCATTTTTTTTGACCTACACATTGCAATAACTTCTACAAAATTTTGACGCGAAATATGACACAACTGTTTTCTTCTATTGGAAGAAGTTGAGTTTAGGGGCACAGGTCCGATATTTTTGATTTTTTTCCCCCAGATAGTACTTTCTGGGGGAAAAAAAGTAAATGGCTTTAATATGCCGTAAAAACTTTTAATATTTATTAACCCATTACGAGCCGGTTCCGTTTTTTTTTTAATTTTTAGATCGAGTTTTTCGAGAAAATCCTTTGAATATCAAAAATGTGGTTATATAATTGTATGATTTCTTTACACAAAATTGTATGTAAGATTGCAAGTTTTAATTTGAGTTACAACTTTTGCTTTTAACCCTTATACGGGCAAAGTTGTAAGGGGTTAAAGTTATTTTTTTTTTGTTAAATAAAAGTTGAAAGAAAAAATGGAGTTAAATAGGAAAATAATTTCGGGTCTTTTTATCATAAAAATAATAGTTTTATTTCCTTTATTTTTTTTTTTTTTTGTTTTGTTAACCGCTATTTTCGCATTTTTTGTTAAAATTTAGCCAATAATACCAATAATATGGCTGAAGATGAAGCTATAATAACTCTCTTTATTTTTAAATTTTAAAGTAGGTTATGGAAATATCTTTCACTAGGACTAAAAATAAGACCGATTTAAATAATTGAGAATCAAGAAGAAAATTTTTAGGAGACTTTTACATGGTGAGACTTTAGAATTTCGTAAACAATTACCCAATTTTGGAAGGTAACCAAAAAATGGTCATTAGGACCAAAAATAAGACCGATTAGTTAACCCATTGAGAAACAAGAAACTTTTCAGGAGACTTTGAGAATTTCGCAAAAAATAGCCATATTTGGAAAGAAAAAAAAATCGAGCGATTTTTTTTTACCATGAAAAAGCCTCTTGAAAAGTTTCTTGTTTCTCAATGGGTTAACTAATCGGTCTTATTTTTGATCCTAGTGAAAGATATTTCTATAACCTAATAATTGACATGAATTTTTTTGAGTTAATGTAAAAGAAAAAAAAGTAAAAGTTTGACCTTAATAACTTTGCTGTTTGATAGGTTAAAAAGTCGAGCTATATCTTGAATGGAAGGTGTAAATCTCGAAAATAAACTAATAAGTACATATTATACTGTTATATACCCAATATTCTTAAATAAACCACTTTAAAAAAAAGAACCCTCTAAAACTTAAAAATTTTAAGCTGGTCCGTAATGGCCCATAAATATATAATTTAAACGAGTAAAAAAGTTAAAGTCGGGCATGCCGACTATACAATACCGTACACCAGTCTGGTTAAAAGCCAACTAATATTTGGATCCGAATTTCGAATGGGTTAAAATAAAATAAAAAAAATTCACTTTGGCTTAGGCCATGTGAGTCAGCGAACCAAATTTCATTGCAATATCTTCGTATTTGCGACCTGCGGCTTGTAAACAAGCCTAAATAATTATCTTAGTTAAGTGTTGTTTTTTCAAACGCGTCGTATAGACCAAATACAATTAATATTGTAATTAATATGTATTTTTATTCATTCTAAATTAGTAGGTTTGAGGTTAAGAAGAATAAACATTTTCTCCAAAAGTTATAAACACATTAAATTTGCAAATCAGACTAGATCCAGTTTTTGCCTTTTTTATGGACAGACTTCATCAGTGATTTTCCATTAAATTGTATTATTGTTTATATTTTTATTGTCAGCTTGTCTCTATATGAATACTTTCAGAAGTGATCAAACAGACATATACAAACATTCTACTTCAGATTTCCTGTTTATCTTCTTATTTCCTCCGTGTCACCTTTTCGCAAATTTTGCCACACTGACGTATGGAGACGGACAGCCAACAGGGCATTTTTATTTTTTTTAGTTAAGTGTTGTTTTTTCAAACGCGTCGTATAGACCAAATACAATTAATATTGTAATTATTTTTTTTGACGATAGAACTGACTTGATTTGTAAACGATAATGATTTAGATACATAATAAGCCTGCAGCACTTTCTTAGGAGTCTCCTAGTTGGGAAATCCCTGAATAAAACAGTCTATTGTGTATAGGGTGACCATTTTTTTCTGACTTCAAATCAGTACAAATTTTTTTAAATATATTGACAAAAAAAAAAAGAATTATATTAAAATTCTTCGGTTAATACTACCGAATTTTTATTCTGGCCAGCGAATTTCTGTTGTCACATACAAATTACATTGTCTAAACTAACTTTATATAGACACAAACGACATATTCGATTACCACAACAAACCAAACGGTTGGCTACAAATTCCGCCTTGACAACAAATCTGTTTTCTCATTGCTCATTGTTATAGAAAACCGTTTACATTCTGGCTGTTTTTCCTACATAAAATGATTTGAAGACAATTTTAAGGTTTTATGAACTGTTTTCTATCATATAACCCTCAGATTTTAGATACTTTTCTTTCGAAATACCCTCATAAAAACAGATTTTAAGGACTTTTCCTACGAAAAATCTTTAGCCAATGATGACGTTTCCTACACCCAGAAAATAGAATCGTACTGATTACCGTTTCGGTTGCTACTACCGAAGACTTCTTAGGACAATTGAAATGTTGTTGTCACAGCCAAATAAATGTTGTATTAACTGATTTGCTATTGTAGAAACCGAAATATTTTTTATTTTATTAACAAAACGGCAAAAATTTGATTTTAAATCACTAAACGGTACAAATTTTATTCAAATCACATAAGGGAAAGTTTTTTCTGAAACCACTGAACGGAAAAATATTTTTTAAATCAATGAACGGCTGAGCGAAACCGTTCATAAATTGAGTGAGTTCTTTTTTTGATTTATAAAAAATGAAGGCATTCGTCAGTACATAAAAAATTAATTAATTGGATTTGATAAAATTAATATTACAATTGAATTAATTCTTAAATCATTATTGGAATTTACCGCGTTCAATGTTAAATGTTATAAATCAGTACAATCAGTACAAATTTCAAAAAATCAGTACAAATCAGTACACGATTTGTTCATCAGTACACGTGACTAAAAATCAGTACATGTACTGATCAAATCAGTACGAATGGTCACCTTAATTGTGTAATATTTAGTATTTTCTATTTTGTACAATATTTCATATTTTTATATAGATATAAAGATTTCTTTAACAAAAAGCATCATATCAGCCATAAAATTAACTCTAATATAAGCTTTTTTCAAAGCTTAGCTTTTGAATAATTAAAGATGCTGTAAGACATAATGGCTTTACTCTCATCTTAGGGTGCGTACAGAGTGGCCGCTTGTTGCCGAGCCGAGCTGACTGATGCTTATTGCGGGAATTTGTCATGCGAGAAACAAGTTTGAGTGTGCATAGTGGATGCGAGATTCAGCACTGATATTTTATCTATTATTTGTGTTTTATGTATGTTTGTATGCATTTGGGTTTGTTGTTCATTCTGACATTGAGTTTTAAAATTTTACTTATTAACGCATTTCTTCAATTATTCTTGAAATGTTTATTACATTTTTTTTTTTAAATTTTGTTTAAAAGTTTTTTTTAATTTTTTTATAATTGTTATAATTTTATTTAATTTTTATTATTTATTTGAATTTTTATTTTTTTGTTTAATTTTTATTTTATTAACATAACGTAAACAATGTTTTCGGCGCTGAAAAACGCTTTGGAACTGTTTTCTCGCATTCAATCAGCTTTGCGCTCTGACCAGCTCGGCGCCCACTATGACCTGTTGGCGCTTATTTGTACTAATTTGTATAGTACCAGTTTTCTCGCATTGGTTCTCGCAATAAGCGTCAGTCGGCTCGGCTCGGCAACAAGCGGCCACTCTGTACGCACCCTTACACAGATTCCGTGAAAATATAAACGACGTCTTTGTGTCTGCTGTTTGTTACTTCTATCATTGGTCTTACAAAAGTGGCGTGTTTTCTATCTAGTATATCATTTAATCTTATTTGTTTTTTTTTTAATAATTTCTTTTTGCATTCAAGACTACAACAAACAAAAGATGAATGAATAAAATTTAATGCTTCTTGGTTTTCTAATGGAAATATTTGCACCAGCCATTTACTGATGCCTTTTATGTCAACTAAATACATATAATGCGAAACTTTCTAGATTCATAAATTAAGAACGATTTAAACTAATTGAAATTAAAGTGTTTTAGATTATAATTTATATAAAATGGCGATGAAAGTGTTTTTTATTGCATTCCATTCGTCTTTTGTCACAAAATTAAATAATAAAAGTGTCATTAAAAATAATGCTAAAAATAGTCTTTTTTTTAACATTGAACGATTTTTATCAAATTGAAAATTTTCCGTTTACATATTAGGAAATAAGAAATATGTTAAGTTATTAGTAAATTCTATTACAATGTCAATGCAATAATATTTCAAACATCAATAAATTTTAACGAAATTAGTTTTGTTTACCCTGAATATAACAGCAGTGCTTAATTTCTGTTTTTGAGTTAGATAGATATTCGTAAAACGAATTCTAACGTTATCCCGTGAGCCCTCGAGCAAAAATATTAACTCATTTTGTAACTACCCAGGTAGAAAATTACAAAGGGGCCAGCACTGGCAAAGCACCGAAATGGGTGGTATGAGTGCTTGTTAACAGCGCTTTCCCAACGCCCAAATGATAACACCGTTCCAAGCCCTGGGAAAGCACCCATAAACATAAAAATAAAATGCTTTGCCAACGCTCAAATGAAAAAATTAAATTGCTTTCCTGACACCCAAATGATAACACCGATCTATTTAATGCTTTGCAAAGTATTGAGATAGCACCAAGAAACATAAAAATCAAGTGTTTTCCTTGCCACCAAATTATGAGCCCTCATCACTGAAGAATTTTAAATTACTCTAAAAATAGACGATTCTTGGAGTTATTGTATTGTGGAGTCAAAAATTATTTAAATATTCACTCTTTTAGAGTTTTTTTTCAAAAACAAAATAATGTTATAGGAAAACAAGTGCTGGGAATTCAGCCTTTTAAAGCGTTGGGAAGGCGTCCAAATTTAGTGCTTTGCCAGTAGTTCTTTTTGTAAGACCGCGGTCTACTTGCGCTTTGCCAGTGCTTCTTTTTTGTTACTACACATAATATCCACCTGGGTAGATACAATGCTAGAACGCTATGGTCCGTGGAAAATTATAAAGCCGAGCACACACGGTCAATATAATGAATTTCCATTTTTTGATTTTTTTACACACACTTTCAATGTTATTAGAAAAATATAAATAAAATTAAAAATTATCAATATTTTCCTTCCTATAAAAAATTTCAAAATTTTTTAGATTTTGAATATAAAGTAGGGCATACACGTTCAATATTATTGATAAATTTTTGATTGTTTACAAATTAATTGAAGATCTGTACCCTGTATTGAAAGTTTATCAATTAAATTGAAAAATTCAAAATGTTTTGGATTTTTGTTTTTCAATTTCATATTATTGAATTTGTTTTTTTGGCGTTAAAAAATAAATAAATAAAATTAACAAAACATATAAATTATTGCAAAATAAACAAATATTTTCTATAAATGCTAATTTTTGCAATTTTTTCTAGGATGGAAAATATTGATAAATTTTAATTTCATTTATATATTTCTAATAACATTGAAAGTGTGTGTGCAAAGATAAATAAAATTGAAATAAATTATATTGACCGTGTGTGCTCGGCGTAAAACCACGTTTACATTGATTATTTTTTTATTTTGGAATAATTTATATGTTTTTTAATTTTATTTATTTATTTTTCAACAACAGAAAACAAATTTAAAAATAAACTAACATTTCAATATTGGCCACACACTTCAATAATATGAAATGGGAAAACAAAAATCCAAATCATTTTGAGTTTTGAAATTTTATTGAAACACTTTCAATTCTGGATACAGACTTTCAATTAATTTGTAAACAACTAAAAATTGATCTAAAATATTGAAAATCTATGGGGCACTAAGGAAGGTTTACATTAATTTTCGCCAAAAACTACACAATAAATAATTTTTTTAGTATTTGCCATTAATTGTGATTTTTCAACAATAATACAAATTTACATACCATAACGTACAGTAGACCGTGCCACCATAAAGGCAAAAAAAAAAAATTGCGCCGTACACCTTCAAATATAAATTTGCAAGGCAATTCGCCTTTTTAAATTTTCGTTATAGCTTCGGCATTTAAAGTCGGAATTTAAAGTGTGATCGATTTTTTTGCCTCGAGGAGACCAGTGTTTTGCTATAAAAAAATCCAATGGAAAAATTTTTTAAAAAGCGACCTCTAAGTTCGGCAACAAAAAAAATAAAAAAAATTTCTGCTGGGTTTATCGAAAAACTTTCTTAACAAAAGTTTAATGATTTTTTGTGAGCTTTAATTTTCTGACATTAGGGTGGTAGCAACTGAGATCCGGTGGGTAAATACTAGAACGGGATACTTGAGGTCAATGGTCCTTAGAGCAAAACATTGGTCCTCTCGAGAGAAAAATGTAAAATGGCGAAAAAAATGTTTTTGAAAACTCCTTCTAACGTCTAACGTACGTACGTCTAACGTACGGTTAACTGATTTAGAAACAGAATATATCAATTATATAGATCAATTACTAACTCCAATTACTAAAAATTTTCTGTGGCAAATACGAGACTTTTTAAATATTTTTTTCTGTTTTAAGTGCACCATGCATTTTCAACATTTTTGATCAGTATTTGATTGTTTACAAATTAATTGAAGGTCTGCGCCCTGTATTGAAAGTTTATCAATTAAATTGAAAAAGTCGAAATGTTTTCGAAATTTTTTAAAAAGATTTAAAAATAAAATAAAATTTTTAGAAAATCCTTTAAACTATGTATTAAATTAAAATTAAATTTAAAAAATTTGGGTTCAGTGAGGAATCATAGCCGGTCGACGTTTTGAATTTGTTTACAAATATCTCGGCTAAATGGCATGGTAGAAACATAAAAAATCCAGATAAATTTCTTTTGGATACAACAAGCCTTTGGCCTAATCAATTTAAGAGAATAAGTGGCAGTTGAAATTGGTATTTAGCCAAAAACTACTTAAGATCTAAAGACGGCTTTCTGACTGCCTTGTGCATTAGAGGGTTAAAAATGTTGTTCTTTATTTGCTGTGTTTGTGCGGCAAGTTATCAACGTTGGCTTGTGGCATTCCCATATAAATTTGACATTACCCAACATTTAGTGTTAACTCTCAACGTTACTAATGTCAAATTTGTATGGGAATGACATAAGCCAACGTTGATAGCTTGCCGCACAAACACAGCTATTATTATAATTTACAGATGGATCTCCTTTTTTGAAAACACCTGTCTAAACAATCATAATTTACACAATTATAATAAATTAACTCCAAAAGTGTATTTCTATACATGGCCACATTTTTATTACGTGATCACGAGCGTTTAATAAATCTCCTGCCTCACTTCCATAATATATTTCATAACATTACGTATCTTTTAAATTGTATAACAATTGTCAGAATTGAAGTGTTGTAAATCTTTTGCTGTATAAAAATATTTATACAGCCCTTAACACAGTCTGCTGGCTTTGCCGTTCTATTATAAAGGTCTGATTAATAATTGTATTAATCAATTAAATTACACACTCCATAATATACAATATTTTCTATTAATACACTAAAAATAAGGTCTGTTGGCTCAACAGAAAAATTTGTTAACAACAACATCTGGTTTAAAATAAAATTAGTTGATTCTCATAATTTTTTTGTTAAATTAAATAAATCTAAATTTAATAAAAAAATTGGTGAAACTACAATGATATTTGTAATTATACTGAGCCTTTAAGTTTTTTCAAATTATAGTTATAAACAGAGCAAGATTAAATTGGAAATTGGCACAGAAAAAGGCACGAAAAACATCGAAATTGGCACAAAAAATGTCAAAGGCGGCGTGATTATTCTACTACTTGTTTTAAATGTTTTTGTAAAATATTTTTAACAAAAAATAGTAATAAAGGAATTCACAGTTGAACAGCTCAAGTGCAATCGGTGTAAATTAATATGATTTTTAAGTTTTGAATTTTCGTTGATTAAAAAAAAACCGGAATTTAATTTTTATCAACATTAAAAAAAATTTTTTTTTTGGAATTTTCAAAAATTATCTACACAACTTGGAGAAGATAACTAAATGAAGATAACTAAAATCTTAGTTTAAATCAGGATTTCAACTAGAGGATTTAAGTTGGCAGCCCCATCGCCGGCCTTGGAGGCAGAGTGTTAATCTCCCACTCACCCGAAACTAAATGATTAATGAAACCATTACAAATGAAAACTCCTCCTAGCGACGATTTTAAGCATGAAGAAAGGAACACGATTTGGATTATGGAATGTACGTACTATCCATCGCTCAACCCTCGCTCTATTTATTTGGTCGCATATTTTATAAATAGGTTTTCTTATGCATTTTTCTCTTTGCCCGAGTTTAGCCCGAGTTCGCTAATTATCGCGAGAACCTTGAGTAGCATAGTCTCTATAAATTATATACTCTTTGGTACTATGTTAGATATTGCAAAATTAGAACAAGTGGAAAAGAAATGTTATGGCGCTTTCTTCCACCTAGGAATCCCAGGACTTAATATATATAATGTATTGTATAAATGCAGTAGTGTTGTATTTAGTATTTCATGTAATGGATGGGAAAATTCTTTTCGATTAAATAAAATAAAGAAGAAACAACGTAGTTTCTTTTTTGGTTTTTCTTCATTATTATCTAGAGAAGCGTGTAAGTAAATTATAATTCAATGGATTTCAAAATGGGCAAGCGAGCAAGCACGCCGTCTGTGCGTGTTTTATGATACGAATACAAACAAAATATTGAACTGAATTGAATGTCAACTTCTAGCTGACTGTCTGACTGATTAAACAAGTGTAGTTTCTGACTCACTTCTTCACTATATGGCGGGCGACAAAGTTTCTTATGTATACATAAATATTATATGCTAGACACTATCTATCTGTGAAATATGTTCGTGTGTCTATTAGTTTGGACATTGGTTAACAAAAAAAAAGAGTACTTGTAATAAGTGTCAAGGTACTCTTTTTCAGTTTCGTTTTTAGAACTACAACAACAGTACTAAAAATACATAAGTGTGTCCCTTAAAATCCGATTTGTCGATTTTATTCTTCACACGCGCCAGTTTTTATGTACACTCAGAGAAAAAATTACGCCATTTTTCAACTGAAATTCGGTTACATCTATTAAAATAGGTTGGTACAACTGAATATTGATTATAACAACAAAATTCGGTTTATGCAACTGAATTTTAGTTGCAATACCCAAAATATTTCGGAATCACATTCCAATATGATTATACCAACCGAATTTATTGGTTGTAGTAACCAAAATATGCTTAGCAATTCGATTGGAATTGTGTGTAGTTGGTTCAAAATGAAGAATTATATTTTTTTGGAAGACGTTAATCCGCCACTAATCTTGTTTGGAAGTAGCATTATAAAAAATTTGCAAAATTCAAAATTTGAAAATTTGGCTTTTTATTCACTAAATATTTAGGTGAGCTTAGGATAAACCATCTGTTGTACTCAGAGCTTCTAAAGACTTCAATCCCTCATTATATTTTCAATTCTGATTGACTATGTAATGATTCTTAAATCGCAATTTTACACATCGAATGAAGTCTTGATTGGTCTCAATCGATTTAATTTTAAAGATATCAATAATTTTTTCATCATTCGATTTGTTCCATCACTGAATTCAATCGTAGATAATTCAATCGATTTCTAGTTGATTGGATTGAGCAATTCGGGAATGACAAACAACTACTGAAAACAAACAACTACGTTATTAGTTTTTATTAAAGGATAATATTGGAATTAAGTCATAAAAAACCACTTAAAACGTTCGCTTACAGTTGTAAAGCACTTGAATACACAAAATAGAAGGTAAAGTTGAGTTTAGGTACAGAGCTCCGATCGGGTACAAATTTTTACCGCAATTAAAATTTTTTATTTGAATTTCAAATCAACTTTTTTTTGTCAAAGTTCGGTTTTGGATAGTACATGCACCATTGGAAAGGTATTTAAAATATCTTTCATGACATTAAAGATTTTTATATCAATTATCCCATTACGGCCCAGTTTAAAATTATTAATTTTTAGAAGGTTCTTTTTTAAAAAAGGAGTTTTATTTAAGAAGATTGAGTACACGCAGAAAAAAAACAGATGCATCTTTTAAAAAGCCTGCTATGTAAAATTTGCTTAGTGTTGCTTTAATACAAAAATGCAGCCCCAAATTCGTGGTAATTTATTCAATTACAAATGCCCTTTTTTGTTAAGCTTGGTAAGTACGTGCTTTGTTAAATTTACATGGGTGAACATTAGACCGTAGGTACCTCAAAAAAAAGTTCGCCGTACACCCTCCAATATGAAATATTTTTGCAAGGCAATTTCAAAAAAACTTTTTTTTGCCGAACGTAGGGGTCGTCTTTTTCAATTCTTCGTTATAGCTTCGGCATTTTAAGTTGGATTTTAAAGTGTGATATATCAATTTTTTTGCCTCGAGGAGACCAGTGTTTACATTGAAAGTAAAATAAACAAGTTAATTTTTCTAATTTTTAGTCCACTAAGATTCAGCAAAATGTTTTGCTGATATTAGCACTATAAATTGTTATTTTCAATTGACTAAAATTGAACTGAAATGTAACTAAAATTTTGTGTATTTAATAGTTTTATATTTGCTGTTTTTTCTTACTAATATTTAGCTAATGTTTGGCAAAAATGAATAGTAATTCTTCCATTTTGAGCCAACTTGAACTGGGGGGTATAATGAATGAAACCCGATAAATCATAATTTGAGGGACATCCTTAAATACATTTTAAAGTTAACATGAATTAATTTTTCGTTTTATTACTTTATCAAATCATCTAATCTTTATTTTTGAAGCCATATTTTTTTATAAACAATTGTCATCTATATATTTTGTCTATTTCAACAAGTTTTTTATCACTATAAATAGTTTATAAATTTAAATTTAATCTAAAATTATCAGAAAAAATATAGCTATGTTAAACTATAATAAAAAAGTAAAGAAGTAATTAAAAAACCTCGGCATCAGGCGATAATCATACCATTTTTGACCATATGTATACAGCTGTTAATTTGGATTTTTGCCAATGAGAATGCAAGTGGTGGCGTTGATGCCGGTACTCGTGTTTCTTTTTTTCCCCTTAATTTGTTTAAACAAAGACATTCTATTGCATACAGATCTTCTAATCATTATACGCAATTTCTACTAATGTTTCGATTATATGTACAATAACTTGGTTATTAACATTACATTAGTTGTATCAATTTTAATTATAGATAATTTGTTTTTTAGGTCAAAAACAAACAAAACTTTTCCATATTGTTAGAATGTTGTAATAAATAACTGGAAGTATGTAGTAAGAATACTTACAAGTTTTTTTTAAATAATATACAGACACAAATTGTTAGTGTTATTAAATTCGTAAGCTTTTAATACTTAACTATTCGATACATTATCACATAATCGAAATCTAATTCCAACTGGATTTCAAGCTGAACTAATAAATATACATACATACATATACATATGTATATTTTTTTTTTAATTTTCAGACATTTAAAAATTTTGTATCCAAAGAAGTTTAAACATGTTCGAAGATGTTTTAGAATAAATTTTGCAAAAATAAGGGGTTTGTTCGAAATTTGAAATTGTTTTAAATTTTTTAATAAAATCCTTTGAAAATGTTTACGTTGATTCAATATTTAATTTTATATACCTATTTCTAAACTTTTGTACCAACGTTTTTCATAGTTTTTTAATATATAATTTTAAATATTTTACTTTTGATTTTTTTCTTTTAGCAGAATTGTAGTTTTGTGATAAATATTTTAGCAGTCACATTTTTGTGGTAAATATTTTAGCGAAGTTACATTTTCATATCTTTTTTCCGTTCAAAATGCAAATCTGAAAATATCGAGTAGTAATTTTAAGTACTCATATTTTTACCAGCACTAGTTCTCAACGTTTTTGGGTCATTGAAGAGTTTTATAAATATGACATTGATGAAATGATTCGTTTCGTGAATTAACAGTATGTGCTAGTTGGTCCGCATTATTGTTCATTTTGTCAGCTTCTTATTGCTTCGACGCACTAACATTATTGAAAAAAATTTAGTTAGGAATGAATTATATATTTAGGGGCATATGCATAATCACTCTTAAAATTTATAAGTGACTTATAAAACAAATTTTTCATACAAAGTTCATACTATAAACGTGTTATAAGGTTTTCAAATTATTATATATATAAGCATTTTATAATGTAAGTAGCCTCTTTTTGATTCCGAAAACCCGTTTCTCCAGTATAGACTTTGATATACCGCCCAATTTTGCATACAAAAAATAAAAAAATTGTTTTTCTCAATAACGGCTTTTTGGTTATGGGTCAAACCAGAAATATACTAAGGAAGTAGATCAATTTTATACCCACACTACTAGGTGGTTAGGGTGTAATGAGTATGTGCTGATTTTCTTAACAACAAAATACCGGAAATAGACCATAGACCTCTTCGTATACCGGTCGACTCAGACTAATTTCTTGTTCGTATATTAGCCCAGGGAAAAATATTACTTATTTTAGTTCAAATCGGTCCATGTTTGGACTTTCCGATTTTCAAATAAATACACAAAAAAAAAAAAAAATTATTTCGGTTCATTAAATTTTCGGATCCAAATTTTTTGGAATTTTATCCAGACTGGTTTAGGGTATCATATAAGGGGTCACATCGAAAAAAATGTTAAGACGCATTTTCACCAATAACTTATTTATATACGAAAGTGACATTTTTTTATTCATTAAGTTATCTTTCAAAAATTCGTCAGACTATGTATTCAAAATGGTGGCGTTATCATATTATTAGTTTGTTTAAAAATGGACTTGGAACAAAAAAATAGGGCAAACAAAAGTAACATTTTTACAGAAAAATCATCAATTTTTTGAAAACAAAATTTCACTCAATAATTCGGAACTCATAACAAAAATACACGATAATGATTTTTTTAAATTATTGAGGATGTTACAAAACAACCCAGGTAGAAAATTTCAAAGGGGCCAGCACTGGCAAAGCACCGAAATGGGTGGTATGAGTGCTTGTTAACAGTGCTTTCCCAACGCCCAAATTAGTTAAATACTTGTAAAAAAAAATTTCTATATTGTAGTACTGATTTTAGATATGTAACAAGTTTTTTTTCCAATCAGTTTTACCAACTCCATTTAGTAGGTTTATCATTTCTATCTGTATAATTTATTTTGATTTCCGAATTCATTGTAGTTCAACCTGATAAGACCACACCTAGCTTTAAAAATCCAAGTTATTTTTGTGTAACAGTGTATTAAGAAATTTGTAAATTATTGCTATTTTTTCATTTCTTTTCAAAATCCTTTCGCAACTCCGTAAAGTTTGTATTTAGTTCTCAAAATAGATTACTCGATACCCAACACTCAATAATTTTTCAACACTACCCGTATAGTGTATATTCTACGATATTTAAATATGTAAATGATTAAGAAAATTTAAATAAATAGTGTACAAGTAGTTATAATGTATTTAATACGAGTATAAAATGGAAAAGTTTTACTATACAATGCGGATATCCGAGTTGTTGAAATGTACAATATTTGCTATAATTATAACAGATTACAAAAACTTAAGTGTTAAATTGTTATATACGACCTGGAATTCATGAACATTAATATACTATAAATACAAAAATTTAAATCTTCTTTTCTTTACAATTTATTTACAAATCTGTAATAAAAATTTTATAATAAACAACATAAATAATTTCACAATATATTTAAATTTTTTAAACTTTAATCACTTGCCAATTAAATGACATCAGTTCCTTCCTCTTATCAAGGTTATCTTGCTATCGATCATCGTTCACTTAAAAAAAGACCCCAACCAAATAAAAAACATTGCCAAAAACGTAAAATGGTTAACCGAGACAACAACATATGAACAATTTACTTACACTTTTGTTACAAGAAAAGAAAAAACAACAAAATGAAACTCATCTGGTTTTGAACTTGGCCCTTAAAAAAAATTTAAGGTAAAAAATAACATGTTGGACATTTAACCACGTAATTAAAAAAAATCTGTTTTATTTGGCGGCTTTCTTATTGTTTCTCTCCTACTATTACTACTACTTCTACTAGAGTGACTCTCTTTATTTAGCTACCAAGCCCCTTTTATGAGTTAAACTACAAAAACTGCCCCCCTCCGGCAAAGTTTAACAAGTTTGCTACCAACATCATGTCAATTTGGCTGAATGACAACACCTTCGGAATTTATAATGGATTTCTACAAATTATTAAAAAATTTCAACAAAAAAACCTTTAAACAAGGCTTCTTTTATAAGACACATTTTGAAAACATTATAATTTTTTTTTAATATAAATTCAATATATTAACCAAGTCATGACAGCCATACAAATTTGGATGTTAACTGTTTGACATTTTGGCTATATTTTTGATTAAGATTTTTAAATATTTTTCATGTCTAATTTATGCCAAATCATTATAGAATAGCTAGAAATAAACCAGTTAATATGATAAAATATTGCTGATCATTCTGATAATCATCATCTCGATAAAGTTGATTTTTTCGGGATTTTTAAAACGTATTTCTTTTTTAAGACAACACGGAAGTTTTTGCTTTTTCGTTTTTTGTTTATGATATTTTCTTGAGCTCAACCAGACTTGAAGACGACTTTACAATTTGCTAGTTTCACTTTTAATATTTTTTTTTTTTTTCATTTTATTATTTAATATTTCTGACAAAATATATAATTTGTTATTTTTATAAATTAATTAATAATTCTTAAAATTTTTATATTAATTACTATTTTAATTTTTTTTATTTGTTTTTTATTTTAGAAACTGTTTACGCCGGATTGCTCGCCATGAAGATTTGCAATTTTCAAAAGACAGTATTGTCAATGTCATGGAAAAATTTGTAAAAACAGTTAATGTTATGGATGAAACTATTTTAGTTCCATGCAGACTCATGGATCGACAGGTAATTATTTAAAAATTATTAAAATATTATTTTCAATACCGAAACTTTGCACTTATATGTATATAAACGAAGTATAGTAAAACCTCGTTTATCTGGATAATTGATTGTAGACCACAATCCAGATTATCAAGTTTCCGCATTATTGAATATAAAAAAATGGATTACAATAAAAAAAACTGCTGAAATTAGCATATATGTATATATTTTTTTTTTTGCTAAATTTAAAGCAGAACGCGCAGTCAGGCTCTTTAAAAGCGAAGTCAGGCCCTAAAATCCAAAAAGCCATAACTACAAAAAAATATTTATGAATAAAATAAAACAAATGGTTACGATAAAAAATACTGTAGTTGGACCGAAATTAAAAAGTTTTTAGTTACCTTATGATTTATCTTATCTACAAATCTACATATTTAAAAAGATTAAAAAATTAATTTAATTCGAGAAAACAGAATTAAATTGGTTGAAAAAAAACACAAAATAATTGATTACACAAAAATAAAAAAAAAACTGCACTACACATTGCATATACAAATTAGTTTAAGCTGAAAAAAGAATATTATGATAAAAGCTGTGGCAGTCTGCCGGAAATAAAAACTCAAGTTCCTGAAGATGCTCCCATTTCTTATTAGATATTTTTATTCTTTCGGTATGTAAATGTGGCGGCCCTATGTTCCACTGGGAATTAAAGGATTAAATATATATGTAAATGTGAAGATTTGATATCTTCAAATTTTGTCTTTAATATTGTTTTATAATAAACTATTCCAGATGCATCGATCATATTAGAAGGAACGAATCATTTTAATATTATGTGCACAAATATGTTTTTTAATATTTACCTGGTCTAATATCTAATTGATTAGAGCAGGTAAAAGTGAAGTTACGTCACTTTGGTTTATGAAATTAATGAAGTTGCAATTACGGCCATTTGATTTTCGTTAATTAAATAGGTATTTTTGGACGTATACGTGTAAAACTGTAGCTACGGCCTTTTAGATTTTAAGTGACGATATGTACTTTTTCAACTAAATTAAGCTACGGAACATTCAAAAAGGGAAAATAAACCTAATTACACATTTTTATTGCCTTGAAAATGTTTAAGGTTGAAAATTGTTTTCTTTTAATGCAAATTTAAAGCAAAAATCAGTTTTATGAAGAGTTTTAGATAATTTGTGATGTAAATTAAAAAAAAAAATCATGAAAAAGTATATTATTTTTGCTTAAAAACGTTCAGATCAGTTAAAATTTTAATGAAAGGGCGCTAAACAAAATCCCGAAAAACGTCATCCTCGCACTTTTTTTTATAAAAATAATGTGAGTTGAGGGTAGTGCAAATTCGCTAAATTTAGCGGGACAAGAACTAAATTGGCTTCGCTGCTTCTAAAATTATAGGCCTGATCCACGGCCTATAATTTTAACGGCCAAATTACCCAGAGCAACAACAATTTACATATTTTGACAATAGAAACGCTTTTTGGTAAAATCGGGTTCCCACGGTAAAAAAGCTAAGTATTATTTTATTAATAAATTTTATTTTTGATTTATTTAAATAACTGCAAAAAAGTTAATTTGATTTCTTTAAAAAATAATAATTAAACATTTTGGGTCATAGCTTATAAAACAAATTTTCCATTCAAAATTCATTTTATAAACGTATTATAAGGTTTAAAAATTATTATGCATAAGCACTTTACTCGTGAAGTGAAAACACCTAATGGTATAAACGAAATAAGTCCTTTTTTCAAGCAAAAATTAATAAAATTTCGAAATAAGCTGATTTGAGGAGGTCTCATATCTTTTGGTCTATAAGGTGTAGAAATATGAGGATCAGAAAGAAATATGCTTTATTTTAAAATACTCTGTGAAGTATTTGTCAGGAGAGTATCTTGATGAAGAAAAATAGCAGTTTTTGGAAAAAAGTACTTATTATGTTAATTCATAATAATGAAATTGGCCTCGAACTAAATAAATTTCTAATTAAAATTTTATTGCTATAAAAATCTTTGAAAAACATTTTTTTTTTCAGTCTTAAAAATTGTCTTATGACAATCACAACTCGTCAAAAGTAGGATTAGGCGCAAATATTTGCATAATTTTTTGTGATGTTTTTGGTCTACTAATATTCAGCAAATTTGTTGCTAATTTTAACGGGGTACATTGTTATTTCCAAATCAAATATTACTAAAATTTTGTATATTTATCAGTATTATTTTGGCTATTTTTATCTACTAATATTTAATAAAATTTCGGAGTTTTCCTTAAATTTGACACTCAAAATGGATTCTAATCGGCCCAATAAACATTTTTCCATACGCAAAATTTGTCCATATTACTTTAACATTCCGTATACAGACCAAATACATTTTCTGTCCGAACTGTTTGGTCGGACACAAATAATTACCTCCATAAACCAGGAAACAGTCACAAAAATAAGCTCTTTGTTTGATCGTTATCGAAGTTTTTTATCGTATCTTTTTAGTATCTTGTATAAATTTGTTCTTGAGTTTTAAAATAGCTTTTTTTTTGTCTAAAAATTTAAATGATAATATATATTTTAAGAATATTTATTAAAATTTCCGTTTTGTATATATATATATATTTTTTTTCTAGGTGGGTGATAGTACTGATATTATACCAACTCCTGGCAAAGATGTGACCTCAAATCAACATACATTTATTCCTAATGCTAATGGCAAGCGTAATCCTGTTAAATCCAAAAATGTACATGAAGTTCTAAGCTCTTCGGAACTATTCAATTTGTACAGCATGTTGAATGCTTTGAAAAATGACCTACTCTGGACTGGCAAAGACGATACCGTTGATTTAGATGAACAGAAAATTTCTATGGAAAATCAAGAAGTAAAGACTGAAAACATTTCCACTACAGCTGCTAATGCTACAAATACAACAAACACAAGCTCGGTAAAAGGACACATAAGACGTCCCTCGACCGCCTCCATGGCTTCAATTACATCCGTTAGTCAAATGAGTGATTCCGAAAGTGATATTTCGCAAGAAAATGATTCTGGCGTTGAATCGGAAAGCAACAAAAACGGCAGCGGTTCTGATTCGACCAACAGTAGTGAAGATGGTGATGTGCAACATAAGAAACCAGCCAATGTTGATAAAGCCACCGAATTGGCAAAACGTTGCCGAAGACATTTAAATGGCTTGTATCAGTGTCTTGAACAAATGACAGAAGCAGCCAATTACTTGACTGCACGATACCAAAGTGATATTGGTGGTCCTGTATAGGGCTAAATGTACGCAAAGGGTAAATTTTTTTTACTTTGAGTATACATTACAAAACATACAAAAAGCGGGGTTTTGGGGGTTTTTATTACTTCGCCAGGGGGTTTATGGTACTAGCTTATTATAGTTTTTTTTTTTAATTTTTAGTAGGTCGTCGTTTTAATTATTAAAATTAAAAATACATAAGCAAAAACTAAAACATGTAAATTTATATGTGAAAGAGCATCTTGCTAAAAACATGAATAAATTAAAGAAAACATGAACTTGGATATTATTGTTTATAGTTTAAGAGCATAATTTAAGTAATTTAAAAAATAGGTTGAAGTTGAAACTAGATAAACATAAAAACCACAAAATAAACAAACAAAAATTGAACAACAAAATTGCTTTATTACACAAAGAAATCAAAACAAAACAAAAAAATTGTAAAATATGACAAAAATTTAAAAAAAAATTCACATAAAACTGTAATGGATTTAAAACTACATACAACAAAATACTACTACAAACCCAACCAACTAAACAAATCAACTTTGATATAAATAACAAATACTATAAAGTATGTATATAACAAAATAATATTGTTAAAAAGATAGCACAAACTAACATGATTTTTTGGAATTTTCCCGGAAAGAAACAATAACAAAGAAAAAAACTCCGTAAAACAATAACAAAAAAAAACTGCATAATCATTTTAAAAAATTCATAAAACATTTATCAAATGATTTTTGTATGAAAATTTTAAAATTTTCAATTTACATGACCACAAGTATTTGAAGAATGAAAGCTTTAAAAATAACAATTTTATTATTATTTGTTATGAACTAAACTTTCAATATTAATAACTCGTATTAAGATAAATTTCAACATTTCGAGTGGTTTTTCAAGGTTAGGTAGTTTTACCTTTAAATTTTTTTTAGCTTTTTGTGATTTTGTTTTACACAAAAATTACACAGCTTTACAAAATAATATATTTTTTTTGCAGCCGGAAATTTAATAACAATTTAAATGTTGTTGAAATGGGAGATTTAAAAAAAATTATTTTCGAAAATGTTTTCATCAGCTTAAAATTTCTTAGTTATATCTTTAACAATTTCCAAAATCTATATAGTTAGCAATTCAGATTTTTATGTCAAAAGATTTTTATACTAGATATAAAGATTTTATATATTTTATTCCTTCTAACAGATGATGAAACAATTCAAACCTAAGTTTATTTACCTCAAAAATTTAATTTTTAACATCTATAAATTTTCAGAGTCCGAACAGGATTTTAAAACTAAATTTAAAAAACAAAAACATTAATTTTACTTTTTAGTTTTCAACTTGTGTTTTGTGGGCAATTTAGCAATTAGATTTGAAAACTAATCAAAACTGTTGTCATAAAGTTGAAGGGGTTTTCATTATGAGCGTTCCCGTTCGTTACCGCAACAACAATTTTCACGCAATTTTGAGTTAAATACGTTTGGGATTTAACGCTGGCAAAACCAATAAATAGGTGGTCTGGAAATATATTTTCCAAAATAAAATTTAAAAAAAGTTCATATGTATTTTTTTTTGGTCCTGCCGTGATTTGAACCCAGGCCGTCAGATTGGCAGACGATTGCTCTACCCACTGAGCTAAAGAGACATATAATATTTGGTGGCTAAACACATAAATGAGTGATAAAAGCTGGCCAACTAATGGCTGCGCCAAAATGCTAGTAATGGCAAACAATTTTTTGTAACTAGTATGCCAGCGTTGGGAGGGCAAAAAAAAGTTGGTCTTGAAGGAGCTTTCCCACAAACAAAAAAATTGATTTTATAAAATAAAAAAAATTTTAATTTAAAAAAATCCAAAAAAAATTTTTTCCTTGCAACCAGATTTGAACTCAAAACCTTCTGACCACAAACCTTTTTTAAGAAGCGTCAGCATTTTTATAAAATCATTGTGCTACACTCATACAAATAAGTCCGTAAAAATAGCAGAAAAAGTTACTAAAGATTAGTTAAAAATGCTGCAGAAAAAACTGCTAATATTAGCAGAATCAGTTTGCTAAATATTAATAAAATGAAAACAGCAAAAAAAACTGTTCAATTTACAGAAGTTTAGTAATATTTGAGCTAAATTTTTGTTAATTGCAAATAACAATTTAACTTGCTGAAATCAGCAAAAAAATTGCTAAATAATAGTAGAATGAAAATAGCAAAAAAAAAACTGTTAAATCTACAAAATTTTTGCTAACATTTTCTGAAATCAACAAAACTTTTGCAGATTACTAGTGGACTGGAAAAAGGTAAAAAAAAGGAGCAAATGAAATGAAAATTAATAAATAAAAAATAAATGTGTGTTTAAAAAAATACTTGGGACCAGTTTATTAAATGTGTCAATTAATTTAAATTTTTTCAATTGGCATTGTTCAATGCCTAAATGCCCATTTATAATTGATGAAAGAAGTATTTGTTTTCATGTTTTAATAAAAGAATAAATTAAGAAAAAAAAAAAAATAAAAATTCGCGTATTTCTTATATTTTTTTTATATTACAATGCTTTTTTTCAATTATGTGTACATTTCATTACCATTGTTTTCATCAATGCAAATTGAAAAAAATTTCATTGGCATTGAATGGTGATGAAATTTGTTGGCATTGACATTGAGATAAAGTAATGCCAATTATATTTCAATGCCAATGAAAATTTCCCAAGAATGATTTTTTGTAAAAGTGGTAATATTTATAGTAATATGATATAATATGTTAACCATAACAAAATGTATTTCAGAGACCCTTCTTTTGATTTTCATTATTTGCTGATGGGATATGTACTTCCGAATTTATTTGAGTTTCCATTTTCACCTCTAAAACTCCACCCACATGAAAGAAGGTGTGGCCGAATAAAAATATCGTATTTTTTAAATAAGCTTAAAAAGTACAATATTGGGGGAAAAAATTAGGGTCATCCCCGTAAATTCCACTTGCTCCCCAGAGATAATTTTAATCACAATTTTCATATTAAAATGGTTCGTCCAAAATAAACCTTGATCTTCGAAAATGAATGTATTACGATAAATAGAAACTTTTCTCATAAATTTTAATAATTTAGATGTTTTATGACTAGGACAAATTTTCAACCATTTCAATTTAGCTTTATTTAAAAACTTTTGCACTATTTTTGGCGAGTTAAAAATATGCAGTAATTTTTATGAATCATTTAACATTCTGCTTATAAGCGCTCCAAAATTGGTGGTTTAGTTTACAAAAAATTTGTAAAATTAGCAAATCTTCTGTTAAAAATTTGTAACTAAAATTCAGCAAAATACTGTAAAGTTAGCAAATTTATTGTTAAAAATTAGTAACTAAATTCAGCAAAAAAAATAGCAAAAAAATTTGTAAGTTAGTAATGTGGAGGTAGCAAAAAAATTAACTAAAAATTAAATTTTAGCTAAAAATTAGTTAAAAATTTGTTAAGTTGAAGTACCAACAGTTTTACTAACTTTTCTACAAACTTTTTTCTATGAGTGTACCAGTGAATTGATTTTTGTACCACTGGTAGCATTGGCTAGGTAGCACTGGATAACCACTGGTTGCAAACCTTGGCATATCACTCTAAGCCAATTCTTTGCCAGTGGTTTTTTTATAAACTACCGAAATTTTTGTAAAACAAATACTGGCAAAACGCTTTTTGCAAACGCTGGCAAAGCGTCCCAAATGAGTGTTCTGCCAGTCATTTATTTTTAAAACCGTGGTTACCCAGTGGTATGCCAGTGCTTGATTTTTTGTACCACTGGCGATTTCTGACTGGGTGTTTTTAGCAGAAAGTAAGACAATCAAAAATACTTTAAACAATTAACTACATCAAAATAATTGTGCGCGCTCTACGAAAAATTTTACAGAATATAACTTGAAAGTATTAATTCTTTAAAATCTCAAATTTGTAAGGTCACATCCGTCACAGTCTTCTTATGGCCATTCTGAGCAGAAATCATGTTTTAATTATAACCAATAATGTAAGTAACATGCTGACACCCGTCACAATGGAATTACCCCTTAGAAACTTGTAAATTAAAACGGATTGGCTCGCCCTGCGGTAAATATGGTAGAGTTGCTTTTTACCATGTGATAAACTTCTCACATTGGTACAGAACACCGGTACAGGACTAAATTATTCAATTTAGATTTTTTTCTGTAAAATCAGAACATCCTCGAATGTAAAAGTTATTTCAAAGAAAGAATTGAAAATTAGTATGAAATGTAGTTATGCAAAAACTTGATAAATTACCAAGTTTTTTGGCGAAAAAATCAAAAACTTATGTAATTTATACAAAAACTTCGAAAGAGCTATTGTTACCAATTTATTAGCAAACATATTTTAACAAGTTATATTTTTGCCTAAAAACGTTTAAATTAAATTACTGAAAGTAATTTTAATTTTACTAAAACGCGCAAACTGAAAATAATGCGCTTTTAATGCTTTCATGGCCGAACAGAAACTGCTGGTAAATTTCCATTTTTTTTGCAAATTGTGCTTATCGTCCAAAAATTTCTAGAGACAAGTGTCGTCAAATGAATTCTTAAATTTTATTTAATAAACCATAGCAAGATGGACAATTTTAAGCAACAACCACAGCAGTAATAAATATATGCTAGCCAGGAGTTATTTTTCATGAGTGATAACAAGTTTAGATTTTTAATTTTTGTTCTTTTTACTGTAACATTTTTTTTTAATTTTTGTCCCTTTAATTAATTTTTGAAACGATTTAAAATTATATTAAAATTTATGTGAAATTGTATGAAAATATCAAAAATTCAAACCGAAATGTTATTTTAAAAATATTTTTTCTTGAAATGCCAAAAAGGTAAATATTTAATATTTTTTTGAAACGTCAACAAGTGGCGGTTCAAGCTCACACGCGGCACGAATGAGTTTATTTTTAATAAATTATAATATTAAGAAATGAAAAAGAACTTCCTTATCATTGGTTCAAATTTACATCATCTGTTTTTAAAGAGAACAACTTTCTTCCTATGAATGAATGATTAGAAAGAACTACTTGGTATTCAACAGTTGCAGTATTTCAATTACGTTTAAACGTAATTAAGACGTTGAAGCTAATTGAAGCTAATAATTTCTAATACAAATTTTTAATAAAAGTACTACAGACAGAAAATTGTGTTAGAAAAGACAACATTAGAAGGTTTTATTTAGAAAAAAAGTTAAGCTATAGGGATTTTTCTTCAATAAACCTCTTTGGACATAAACTATTTGTAAAATAACTAAATATTATAAAAGAAAATAAAACACACTCAAATCTGTAGCATTCCCTAATTTAAAAATAACTACTATAAATTACAATATATGTATGTAATAAAAAATAAATAAAACTATCAATAATAAAAAATTACTTATGTTGACTTTGTTTAAAAGCTGTTTGGGTTATGTGTGTTAAAAATAAAAAAAAAAATATCTAGTTTTATGAATCAATCACTTTATAAACAAGCAAATTTTTAATTGAATGAATTTTTTTTAAGTTAAAAGGTAATTGAAATCAAAGAACACTTGTTGTTATTGTTACACATTAACAAAAATATTTTACGATTTAATAATTTAATTAAAATGTCATTATCAATATCTATTGTTAAAGAGTTTAAGGAATTGAAAAAAAATCTTTTAAATTTTTAACAGTAGATAACACTAGATATTGAAGTCTATTTTTACATATTTTATATTGTTAAATATGTATAATGAAATTGTTTTTATATATGTTTTTTTTTTAATTAAGTCATCAATGGTTTAAAAAAACCCTTTTTTTAAAAAAAATACGCTTTTTGTAACACAACAAAAAAATATATTTTTTTAGTAAAGAAATCAAATTTCTTTGTCTTTCTAGATTGTAAAACAACCACTAATCGAACAATATTTTTCCCTTTTATAATTGGCTTTAAATATTAAATTAAATTACATTTATATTTTGTTTTTTGTACAGATTTATAAGAAGTCCTTTGTATAAAACCAAAACCTTAAGTCATTTTAATTGTTTTTAATAAATTTTAATATCATGGATTATATATAAATAAAAGCAAATATATGTATTTAAATATAATAATTACAAAAATCTAATAAACAAAGCTCTATGTACAATTCATTTTCCAAATATAAAATAAAGAAAAATATAATTTAAAAAAATATATATCTACAAAAAATTTGTTTTCTTTTATGGTTTTTCAGGGTTTTGCTAGCCAAAATGCTAGTCAATGGGCGGGTTTATCAGAGAAACCCGCTACCGCTACAATTGATATGTATGTAGCTGCGTATGATATCCTTAATCTGGTGAACGATGATACATGTGTATTTTATTTTAAATAAAAAAATATTCGTCGAGTTTTCTTTGATAACTAACATCAGGCAAAATGCAAATTTCTAAATAATTTTCTAACTTTTTACCACTTTTTTTTCACTCTTTGTTACTCTTCGTATATTATTCTCAAAATAAGTTAAGACTACAACTTTTTTATTATTGTCAAAAATATGGGAAATACTGCCGGCTCTTTTGTTTGTTGTTTCATTGCTAAAATATATGATTAGTTAATCAAATTTGGAAATTTGTTAAAAAAAAAAAAATACACCATAAATATATTAATTAGAAAGGGGAGAAATGTGTATAATTTATTATGCACATACGATAATTTGAAACAGCTAAAGCAGAATATTTTCACTCTAAAAATGTTAAATCTGAGAAACAACTCAAAAATCGATTTGTTTAATACTACATTTAGACGTGAGCAAAAGCTACTTAGTTTTTGTACAAAACTACCCTACGGGAAATTTTAACAAACTGTCACCGAACCGGCCCCTTTATATGAAATGGACTGGTCACTTTTACATGGCGTTGTCATAGGAGGTGGAAATTGACCCCTTGTGACATGTCACAAGACAAATCCCAGGACAGGTCCCTGAAATTGAGAGTTCAGTAACCTGTCCTAGGATTTGTCTTGTGACATGTCACAAGGGGTCAATTTCCACCTCCTATGACAACGCCATGTAAAAGTGACCAGTCTATTTCATATAAAGGGGCCAGTTCGGTGACAGTTTGTTAAAATTTCCCGTAGGGTAGTTTTTGCTTGTTTTTTATATAATATGGCCCTTACTATAAAAGAGCATTTTAAATTTAAAGTCGACTTTATTTTTAATCATACTGTTTTGTTTATTTTGTGTATGAAAATCCTACAAAAATGTTTACATTTTCAAACATTTGGTTGGTTGAAAATAAATTAACCAATCAGAATGCTCCAAAAATAAACCAAGTCATGGCCACCCAATATTTTAACTAAAGTCGACTTTAACTAAAATATACATTTGAAAATTTTAGATAGTAAGGGCGTATGCGTTTTAGCAAATAAAAACTAACAAGAGGCAAAACCAGGGGGTAACTGCGTAACTCAATTCGAAAAAAATTATAAATTAACAAGCTAAAATCAGCAAAAAAATTTTAGCCTAAAAAATCACAAAAAAATCTAAAATTTTCGAAGTTTTTTTCGATTTTTTTTAAATGCAAACAAAAGTCGACCCTTTTCAAAATAGCAGTTTACAATTTTTTTAGCCAACATTTCTTTAACAAGATATACTGCTATTTGCATTAAACTAAATTTAGCTTAAAAATAACAAAAATTTTGTAGATATAACAGTTTGTTTTAGCTATTTTTAGGTGCCTATTCCTACCAAAAGTCTGTGACTCTTAGTTATGACTGTATTCCCCAGGGGTATGGCATCACCAAAAAAAATAAGTTATAAAAACATCGTTATCACTAGATGGCACTATGTTCAAAAAATTGACAATTTTCTTTTTTTATTTAAATTTAAATAAAAAACGGATATCTCAAATTTTATTATTTGAATATATTCCGCGCTTGTTTTTTTCCTTATTTTAAGCGGTTTTCAGAAGTTTTTGAGTTTTTAAATTTAGGCTCAGCTGATACTAAACTAAATAGTTGCTCAGGTAATATTAAATTTCAGCGCCCTCTATCGGTGAGTAGTGTAAGTTTTCATTTCCTATCTCTATAATTTATAGTCTCTGGTATTCCGCATGTATTTGTTGTTGCAAAGTCATAATAAATTATATTTATTTAAATTTTCACCTGATATCGATCAATCATAATATTAACAAATAAAATTTGAATTTTTTGAATTTTATTGTTGTTTTGTATGAAAAGTTATGATTCTCAATCTTAAAAATAGGCTTAAGACGGTTTCAATGAGTCACAAGTAGGAATAGGCACCTTAGTCTACTAATATTTGGCAAAATTTTCTGCAGGTTTTGCAGTACAATTTGTCATTTTCAATTAACTAAAGTTAACTAAATATCTGTAAATTTAACAGTTTTATTTTTGCTGTTCTTATTTTACTAGTATTTAGAAAAAAAATCTGCTAATTTAACAGTTTTTTCTGAAACATCATTTTGAACAAATTTTTAGTTGCTTTTTTTGCTATTTTTACAGATTTATTTCTATGAGGGTAGCACTGGTGTTAATAGTTGTTTTCGACAACTGGATAATTTGTACAAATTTTTACTGGATGGCGTTCGTTAAACCAAATACTCAATAAACAGAAAGATAAAAGAGAGAATAAAGTGACAGTTCGATTATGAGAGTTTATCAATCTTCTTCTTTTTCTTGCAAAATTTAGCTGGACAAATTTTTGCCAGTAAGAATTTGCGAGCAGAAAAAAACATATGATTCGAAAACATATGTTTGTTTATTGTAAATAAAAAAAATTATTTTATATTTATATGTGCTTTCCCGTACGTTACCGCGGGTACCCGCGGGATCCCAAAACAGCCCAAACAACAACAATTTACACGTAATTTTGAATACGGGAACGCATTTGGGCTAGTTTGTGTAACTTCGGTAAAGTACGGGAACAGACATTATGTTATTTTGTGGAAAAGCAAAGCAGTGAAACAATCAAAATATTGAAAAAATAAGAAAACCTTCTAAAAAGTTTCTGCTTAAGATTTAACCTCAAAAATTTCCTTCTTCCATAGCGATTGTTGTAATCAGCTGTGTTTAGGAAATGTGTTTGGGAAAATTTTATTTTGAGAGCAAATCTTGTCTTACTCTCTATAAGTTTGTACTGAGTAATTTTTACTGGACTTGACTGAGAAAAGTAAACAAATGGACCTTATAATAAAAATGTGAGTGGGTTAGTTAAAAAAACAAATACTAAAAATTCAAAATGTTAAGATCACATTTGTAAAAATGAAAAAAAGAATCGTTATTTTGAACGGTGTATAGATGATCAGTATGCTGTACAGAATATACAGCATTTCATCGTATAAAGCCCGTATGACACTTCTTTTTTTTGTGTACCGAATCGATATAATTGATATTAAGAGCCGTGTAAATGACTTTGCTGTCATTTTCAATCCAATTCAAAATAATAACTAGTGTCATACGGGCTTTATTTTATCAACATATTACTTTTTCACAAAATCATTCATTAATTTTTCATCACTACAAAATCATTACAAAAACATTACATTACAATTAGACATTACATTGTTTGATTGTCATTATAAAAACAAATACACGAAATCATCAAGCCATGCTGTAGAACATACTTGATTGTATATAGGCCGCTTTATTAGGCGCTGTTTTTAACTATTATTAACAAATGAAAACAAAAAACAATTTCCTTATTTGTGAAGGCCTCCAAAATATAAATTTTTTCCAAACAAAAATTTTACATATTTTTGTTTGTGATTAATAAATCTTTAAGATATGCTTCCGTCATATTTATTCAAAAAAAGTTATATAATTAAATTTTGCTTCAAAAGTTTAAAAGAAAACCTTTAAAACGTTTTGTCTATATCGCATCGATAAGAATACAGTGATTGGCTACCATCGTAATAAAATACGTATAGACAAAATGAAATTAGAAACATTAAAATATATATTTAAAAATTGTTTATCACAGTTAAATAATCAGAATGCATCGGATATGCGATCCATCAATTTTCATATATTTAAGGAATACACTCATAAAAAAAGTTAGAACAAAAGTCTGTTAAACGCGTTCTGATTTTATTCAACTAATTTTTCTGTTATTTTGTCTTAGAATTTAGGGTTGAACTAATATTTTTTGTGAATCTAATTTTGCATTACTTTCATCCATATTTGAACTAACTTTGCATGCTAATTTTTTGTATTTTGTGTTTCTTAACTTTACAAATTTTTCAACTAATTTAAACCAAAATTATTATTTTTTTTTCTGTCTCTGCTATCAATATCACATAGAGATGGCGCTATATTTTAATTTTTTTTTTTTATTATACACTTATAAAAAAAGTTAGTACAAAAGTCTGTTAACGCGTTCTGGCGCAAATGAACTGATTTTTCTGTTATTTTGTCTTAAAATTTAGGATTGAACTAATATTTTTGTAAATCCCATTTAGCATAACAATTACTTTCATCCGTATTTAAACTAACTGCCTCCTAATTTTTAGTAATTTATTTTTCTAAATTTTACAAATTTTTCACTTAATTTAAACCCCAATTATTACCCAAAGTTTATATTTTTTTGTCTCTGCTATCAGTATCACATAGATATGGCGCTATATTTTCATAATTTTTTATTGTATAATCACAGAATGGCTTATACCTCGGAAACTAAGCGAGATAGAGCAAAATGAACAAAAGTTCGATACTGTGAACTTATCAATATTTATAAGCCACCTATACTCCCAAAAATAAATATTAGCCTGTCTCGGGACAGATCCGTAGAGCCCAAAAACCAAGACTGTAAGCGATATTTTAGCAGAAATTTTCAGTTAAATCAGGTAATGTTTCTGTTGAATTTAGCTCAAATTTCTTAGCTAAGCTAACTAGAATTGTCTGTATTTAGCAATGTGTAAAATTTAGCTTACCTAAATTTAGCATACCATAATTCTCAACTTCATTCAAAATTCTGCTGTCGCAAATACAGGTACTATTTCCTCGTCACTCTGTACCTAAAAACTATTCCAAATAATAAATATGGGCCCGTCTAGGATCAGATCCTTAGCAGACAATGATTTTCAACTTTATTGAAAATTCTGCTGGCGCAAATACAGGTAATCTTTCCTGTTATTGTAGCAGAATTTTGAACTATTTGTACGGACTTTTTTTTAGTGTAGTTGGTATACTAACACTAGTAATCTTAAAAACGATGCCAAAAAGATTATTATACATTTCATTTCCGTCAAAATGCCATTATTTTGTATATTTTTTAATTCATTTTATATTTGTTTATTAATCTAAACGAGTAGAAAGCCATTAATACCTACCCACCATTGGGAAATTAAATTTAAAGTAAATGAATGTTCTTTTTAGTTTGACTCTAGATCATAAATTAATATCACTTTCTGTTTAAATTATTTTCAAATCAAAGAAAGATGATACAATTTTTACAAGTAAATTACAGAGAATAAAAATATATTTGAAACAATTCGATAAGACCAGCAATACAGAATACGTATTTTCGGCTTTCGCTACAAAGCCATCATCAGTGTATTCAGGTTCAAAGCAAAATAGAGTAATAATAACAAAGGATAAAAATGGCATTGTTAAATTTCGTTGATGTTAGTCTAAGTTGAGTTGTTGCTACGAAATTCGATTTTCTTTCAGCGGTCACATAAGTAGACAAACATTAAAATATTAGCCCACACAAGACGAAATACACTGATGATGGCTTTGTACCGAAAGCCGAAAATACGTATTCTGTATTGCTGGTCTTATCGAATTCTTTCAAATATATTTTTATTCTTTGTAATTTACTTGTAAAAATTGTATCATCTTTCTTTGATTTGAAAATAATTTAAACAGAAAGTGATATTAATTTATGATCTAGAGTCAAACTAAAAAGAACATTCATTTACATAAAAATAAGAGATCAACTAAATATTCCCCCATTCAAATTAAAATTTTATTTCTTCAAATTTTTATACCCTACATCACTACGTGGTCAGGGTCTAAGTTTGTGCTGATGTTTGTAACACCAAAAAATATTGGACCTAGACCCACCTTATAGTATACCGATCGACTCAGAATCACATTTTATTTCGATTTAACGATGCCCGTCCGTCTGTCTGTCTGTCTGTCTGTCTGTCTGGCCATGCATTCTTGTGCGCACTCGGCAGGTCGCAAATATTAAGATATTCTGATGAAATTTGGTGCACCGACTTATGTTGGCCCAAAGAGGAAGCCTATTGATTTTAGTTATATCGGTCCATGTTTAGACCTAGTGCCCATATAAGGGCCCCCCACAATTGGCCCTTTTTACACGCTGGAGGTCGCAAATACAAAGATATTTCAATGAAATTTGGTTCGCTGACTCACATGGTCCCAAGGACAAAGCTTATAGATTCTAGATAGGATCGGTCCATATTTGGACCTATCGCCCATATGGCCTATATTTATGATTTTCTCTTCTTTTATCATTTTATAGCAAATTTTGACACAAGTCCCATTTTAACCCATTCGAATTTCGGATCCAAACATTGTATAGTCGGCTTGCCCGACTTCAACTTTTTTACTCGTTTTTTATTGCAATTTTCGGAACATATACTGAAGACTACACTCAAAAAAATAAGTTAGTAGAAAAATTAGTAAAACGTCTTGTATATCAAGTGTACTAGTTTTCAGCAATTTTTTTGCTGAAATTCCATTTTCAGCAAAAGTTTTAGTTATATTGTTTCAGTACTAAACTAATTTTGAACTCAAGTTTTACTAATTTATTTTGATACAAAAATTGTCCTGATAAGCGCATTTATAGCGGGGACGACAACCAGATATACAAGATGTAGATGTCGCAGCTTGTCTGGATGTAGTAGTCAACGGAAATGATAATTAAAAAAAAAACAATTCTACACAATTTCTATATTTGAATTTTTTTTTTAACTAAAGTAAAATTTCTCTACAAATTTTTTGAGCTTTTTTCAGTTTACTAATATTCAGCGAAAAGTTTAGTGATTTTAGCAAGAATTTTTTCTTTTGCAATCGACTAAGTGTTAGCAAAATTTTTGCTGAGATTACTATTTTTTTTTTGGTAAAAATCAGCTCGCTGATTTTCAGCAACACCTTTTGCTAACATTACCAACTTTTTTGCAAGCACGCTCCTGACTAAAAATTTGCTGACACAGCAACATTTTTTGCTGACTTTTTTTTAATGTGTGGTGGTACAAATAAAATAAAAAAAAAATCGAAAACGAAATTTTATTGTGCTCTCTTCTAATTTGGATTATTAATACAAATTAGATAGTTGCACTCTTCACACATATTTATAAGAAAATTAATAAATTTTTCGTTAATACAATATTAATACAAAATAAAGCAAGTGTCATGCGGGCTTTAAGCCCGTATAATTTAACATAATTTGAACATTTAATTTCAAAACTGGTCCATTTTATTTTTGCGTTCAAATGTGAAAGTTTTTGTTTTAAATTGAAAAATAACAACAATTAAAATAAACATTTAAATTATATCACATTTATAAAATGAATTTTGTATAGAAAATTTGTTTTATAAGTCACTTGGTCTTAGTCTACACACTTATTCAAAAATATTTATATGTGTGTCTATGCATAATTAATCTACCAATAACACTGTGTGACAGTGATTTTATACTTGACAAGTGACCTAGTGTAGGTTGTTGAACTGATTAAGTAGATCCATTACTAATTTTCAGAGTTTTTAATATATCCTCAAAATCTGAAGCTAACATATTGAAAAAAAAAACTTTATTTTAGGACTTCACAGAAAAAACGAATTTTAACTTAATTAAATTAGTTCTTAATCGATTTTTAATTTTTCAACGTGCTTAGAACAGGAGATGTTTGGGCTTTCCAAATATATACATATGTACAAACACCCAATAGGAAGTACTTTTCCAAGGCAATTTCAACGTAGGGGTCGCCATTTTACGTTATATCTTTGGCATTTACAGTCGGATCTTGTTTTGCTCTAGATCTCATTTGTTAATACCCTAATGTCAGAAAATTAAAGCTCGCAAAAAATCATTAAACTTTTGCTCAGGAAGTTTTTCGATAAACCCAGTAGAAATTTTTTTTATATTTTGGTTGCCGATCGTAGGGGTCGCTTTTTTAAATTTTTTTTCATTGGATTTTACCTTTATAGCAAAACACTGGCCTCCTCGATGCAAAAAATTGATATATCACACTTTAAAATCTGACTTTAAATGCCGAAGCTATAGCGAAAAATTAAAAAAGGCAACCCCTACGTTCGGAAAAAAATTTTTTTTTTAAATTGCCTGCAAAAATATTTCATATTGGAGGGTGTACGCCGAACTTTTTTTGCGGTACGGTCTAATGCACAGGCTACATCAGTGATTTTCCATTAAACTGTATTATTGATTATATTTTATTGTCAGATTGTCTCTATATGATAATTTTTTCAACAACCCGTCGGCTGTAGGAATCGAACCCATGCATTCCTATACAAACGTAACTATACTAGAGTTCGATAGCTTAGACATCTACGTAATCCACGTAAGGGTCTTGCAAGTAGCGTAGCTAATTCATAGTTTCTTACCTATTCAGCATTTATAGAAAAATCGACGTTAACCTATACACTCATAGAAATAAATCTGTAAGCTAAATTTAGTTGAATGCAAATAGCAGTCTATCCTGCTAAAATCAGCAAAAATATGTAAACTACTGTTTTAAAAAGGCTCCGTTTTTATTTGCATTAAAAAAAAAAATCGAAAAAAACACTTTAAAAATTTTAAATTGTTTTGTCATTATTTAGCAAAAGTTTCCATTAAGAAAAATTTAACTGAAATATAACTAAAATTCTGTACATTTAACAGTTTTATTTTTGCTGATCCTATATTACTAATATATAGCAAAAATAATCTGCTGATTTTAGCAGTTTTTTCTGCAGCATCATTTTTAACTAATTTTTAGTAGTTTTAACTAAATTTTTGAAAGACTTTTTTTTTATTAGTGTAGGTATAAAACATGAATTTGCTGAAGTATTCATTAACTCTATTAAACCTTTCAAGGTTGGTTACCTTATCGTTACAATACTGTTATCGTTATTCAAATTTCTACATAGTTGCACTTAAATAACTGTATATACTTGGAAAACTAAATTATTTCTCTTTTCAAAACCGTCCCATTACTGAGTTTCACAAACAAAGTTTTAAAATTTTTTATTAGTTTAACAAAGTACCGTATCTTCGCAATTTTAAATATTTTTAAATAAGCATTTGCTTTGCATGTTATATGCTCTCTTCAGTTTTAAAATAAATTAGAAAAAAAATATATATTTTTCGAAAAAATAAAAATAAGGCCTGAACCACATAAACGCAGTGTCGACCGCAGTGCGACGTTTTGTCGATAAAGTAGTTTTTTGTATCTTCTCTATTTGTCACTGCCGAGAAATTAGAAAAGTTTCTAAATAAACAAGAGCTGTTTTAAACAAAACGCAATAAGAATTTTTTAAAAATATTAAATCGTTTTCCCAAAATTCGAGAACAAAGTTTGACAGCACTGCCACTGTCCACTTTCACTATTTGGTTTGGGCTTAATTCCCAAAAAGATGTCAAAATTGGAAAAAAATGAGAAGGAAAATTTTAAATATCATTTATTATTGTAAATATTTCCCCACAATTTTCTTTTACCTATAAACCTATTCTTCTTTCCAAAACTGTTTAGAAAATAAAAATCGATCGAGAAATAACTAATTTAACATTTTTTTCGTCTGTAAAGTCATAAAAAAGTGTTTTCGATAATAACTTCAGTTTTTGAGGGCGCATGAAAATTCTGAAAATTATATTGAGATCTACTCAACCAGACCTACAATCAACACTAGGCCATTTGAAAAGTATATTTTTTATCTATTTTGTAGTACCGTGTAATTTTTGTTTGTTATAATTTCTTTTAAAACATAAAACTTGAAAACGAATATGCAAAAAACTTAATAACTAAAAGGTGAATGTTATTTTAAATTATGTATTTAAAATTCTTTTAAATGTTTTATATAAATTTGTTTTATTTCTTTTTGTCTACTGAAATTCATTAAAACATACAGTATTGTTCGAAACCTAAGCAACTTCTCCTAATAAAGTAATGAAAGTCCTATATATTCTTTTTAAATTACAAAATAACACTTTTAATTTTTATTATGTTATGTGCCTACATTATAAATAATAACAAGCAACATTTAATTCCATTTCCTTGCCAGTAAAAAAAAAAAACAAAAATGAAATTGACTCCATATATTATTGTTCGAAACTTAAGCAACTATTTTGTTGTTGTATTTTTTTGCAACAAATAAACAAAATTTTTGAAACATTTATTTAATTCCCGTTTAGTTTGACAAAGAAAATTTAAATTTTTTTTGTTTCTGTAGATTTAGAATCAATTATTTAGAACTGCAGCTATGGCGCGTACACGCTACGGAATCGATTTTAAGCTCAAAATTGTTGAACTATTAACAAACTAAGCATTAACAAATCAATAGTTTCGCTACTAAATAAAAAGTACAAAGCTACTGGATTAGTAGAAAAAGCCAATACCAGGGGGCAACCTCGAAAAAATTCACATCGAACAAATTGAAAATTGTCCGATTAATTAAGGAAAGAAACCCTTTATTTCTTCCAAAGATGTTGTGAGTGAGCTTAATCTCAATATTAGTTCGAGCAGTGTGAGAAAACGATCATTGGAAAACAATTAAAGAAGCTTCATGCCGTCTAAAAAACCTAAACTGGCAAAGAAACATTTAAAAAAAGAGGTTTGCCTAAATGATTTTGCAACGTATTCGTTAATTTTCATTAGTTTTATGAAATTTGAGGTTTGATTTTGCAAAAGCTCACGCAAATTGGACTGTGGGGAAATGGAAAATAGTTTTATTCAGCGACGAGTCTAAATTTAACCTGTTAAATTCAGATGAAGTATGCCACGTTCGAAGACCGAAGGGAAAACGATTACATCCGCGTTATTGTAAAGGTACAATAAAGCATGGGGGCGGAAATGTAATGGTGTGGACCTGCTTTTCGACGAGTGGAGTTGGCCTTTTGTTGAAATACAAATAAAAATGGATCGCTTTGTTTATATGGATAATTTAATGCAACTTCGATGGGCGTTTCAGCGTAATAATTAACCAAACTCATGCCAAAGTGGGTCAAAGAATTGTTACCTGTTAATGGCTTTCAATTATTGGATTGGCCAGCTCAATCTTCAGACTTTACTCCCATAGAAAACCTATTCGGCATTTTGAAGCGCAGGGTCGGAACTCGCCGTTTTAGTAATAAGCGGAAGCTGATAGATTACTTAAAATCAGAGTGGGAATCAATACCAACCACAACACTATCAAATCTTATAGATTCTATGGCAAAACGATGTGCGGAGGTCATATGAAGGAAGGGGTATAATAGGAATTACTGAAAGTTGCTTAAGTTTCGAACAATAATATATGGAGTTAATTTTGTTTTTGTTTTTCTTTTATTGCCAAGGAAATGGAATTAAATTTTTGTTGTTAGTATTAGATGGTAGGTACATAATATAATAAAAATTAAAAGTGTTATTTGGTATAAACCAATTTAAAAAGAATATGTAGGACTTTGATTACTTTATTAGGAGTTGCTTAGGTTTCGAACAATACTGTATTTGGTAAAGCAAAAATTGGTATACGGAAATTAATTTTTAAAATTTAAACTTCTATCGGCGGGTTTCATACTGTTGGTTTAACTTTAATTTAACCTGACTATTGAACAAAAGAAAATGTCAAAAAATTTTATACAACTGTCATAAATTAACACTTTCATAAAAAACTGTTATTAAGATAAAAACTACTTCAAATCTGAAGACCGTTCTTTAGCGGCCTTGGGTATTTCAAAGTTAAAAATGAATAGGTACATAGCAATAGAAATGCAACCTTCCGGCTGCGGCTGTGGATCCTGTTGGGACGAGAAAAAGCAAATTAAATGTTTAAATTAACTAAAAGTTAACTCAAATATAACACAAATTTTGTAAATTTAACAGTTTAATTTTTGCTTTTCTTATCTTACTAGTATTTATCAAACAAATCTGCTAATTCCAGCAGTTTTTTGTGCAAGGTCGTTTTCCTAAAAATCGAGTAACTCGAACATAGCCAAATCCGAGGAATTTGAATACCCTAATATTAATCTTAATGTAAATAAATTCAATTCAGTAAAATTTTTATTTAATCTCTGTTGCGTATTAAAAAAATAACCACAACAGCATCTGCAAAAAATATACTTAAAAGCAGGGAAAGTTTTTTTTTGGCATTTGCCATTAAATGCCATTTTTGCCATTTTATCACTTATTTTGTAAAAATGCCATTTTTACAAATCCTTGCCAAAAAAAAAAGCCATTTTGTCTAGTTTTTTAGACTTTTCATTATAAAAATGCTATAAAATTCAGTAAAAACTAAATCTTTGTAAATAATTTTTGAAAAAAATTAAAAAACACGATAATTTTTAGAGTTGATTTATAGGAAGAAGAAAACATTTTTATTGAAAAATTTAACAGACACGAGGGAATCATATTTAATATTTAATAAAATTCCAGATTTTTTTAAAATCATACTAATATACGGCGATTGCACTTTAGCAGTTCAATGATTAATTCCTTCATTATTGTATTTTTGTTAAAAACATTTAGAAAGACACTTAAAACAACTATTATACTTTATAATTTTTGGTTTTTTTTATTAAGCGTGCCATTTTTGCGTTTTTTGTGCCAATTTTACTATTTTTTCGTGCCACTTTGCCTGCCAATTTCAACTTTTTTGTGCCATTTTAAACTTGCCCTGCTTATAAGTTTCTTTTTAAATTGATTAAATTAAAGTAATCTTTCAAAGATTTGCTGTGTGTAAATTTACAAAAATTTTAAAATTAAAAAACATAATTTTGATTATTTTGTAATCTTCTGTTTAAGTTTTTTTTTATAATAATTATATAATTAACAAGATAAGTGTGAATACTCGTAAATAATCAGAACAAAGTACGCAAAACTTTAATTAAAAAACATTAAACGTACGTCAATAATAATATAAATTGATAAAAAAAATTATAAATTACAATGAAACAATACATAAATATTGAATAAATTATGAATGAATTAAATTTACGTGTATTAAATTAAAAAAAAAAAATATTATGAATTATGAATTTTCTAACAAAAAAATTATATGATAATTAAATCTCATTAGAATTTTTCAACATTTAATTACAATTCCACTTAACCATATTTATTGAAATTTTAAATTTTACATACCCAGCAAAGCCTCAGTAATGGCTGCTCATTACTAATAACTAGGGCAACCAAAAAAAGCTTTAAAAGCAATGTTTTAAGCTCTTAAAAAGAGCTCGAAAAAACAGTAAAATGAGCAGTTAAAATGCAAAAGTAAGTCCTTTAAATCCAGTATTTCTTCATTAAAATCTTTATAAAAATTAAATTTTTTATTTGGGACTTCAGGAATCAGACAAAGCTGTGACATATTTGTACTATTACAATTCAGGTTGGAAAAATAAAAAGTTTATTTTAACAAAAAAGATTGTTTAATTTAAAATAAATTTAAAAAAAAAATTTTTTAAATAAAAAAATTTATGTTTATTGTTTAAAATTACTAATTTTATGAAAAAAAAACAAAAATATGCTCTATTTTCGCATAAAAAAGCTAAAATAAGCTTAATTTTGAGAAAATAGCAAAAATAAGCTAATATTTATAAAATAATCATAAAAGCTTTAACAAATATAGCTTAAAATTCTTATTTTTTTAAGATCAGAACGTTTATTTAATCTAAATTGTTCTATCTTTTCAAATAAAAAGCATGCTCTGGCTTCTTTTTGGTTGGCCTACTAATAACTCATTGTTTTTATTCGACAAGGCCGATTTTGTAAGTAGTTAGTTGTCCATATTAGCTGCTTGAGAAAACGCACAAAATTTGTGCACCTGTTTGCCCGCTACATTACAAAAATATAAAAAAATAAGTGGTTACCAAAATAAGTACATAGTTATTCGTATGCTGATAAGCAGTTAAAAAAAATTGTTAATAAAATTGTATCAGGGCAAAAATCGGATTCAATTTAAACTGATTCATATATATTTTAATCAGGTCAGATCTAAACTGATACAATTAGATTAAGACCGTTTAACAGCCGATACAATTATATCGGGCCATTTTTCGAACGAAACTGTATATTTACACAGATATAATTTAATCACATTATATATGACTATCTGGCATGTGTATGTAACTATTTTTACCCGGGTTTTTATAATTTGAATTTGATTATGGGAAATTTAAACTTGCTGGACCATGCTGGAAATTTCAGTGACGATTTTATAAAGATATGTCATCATTTATTCATTACATTGACCGCATGCTGCCTTGACCTTGACGACACTTTTACATTTGTATGAAAATGTCAACAGGTGTCTACAGGTATTTTATATGGGAGCAGATCAGCAAGTCAGCATTGACAGCGACGATATTTCCAACTGAGTAGTTGTAAGTAACTCATTATTATATGCTTTAAAATAATGAAGAAAGTAAATATCTTCGTGCCATTACTGGTAGTACAAAAGATAATGACATATCGTTACCGTTTATACCCTGAGTAGAACTAAAGCCGAATTATGAGTAGCAAAATTTAAGTTTGATTCTATAACCACCCAGTCAGAAAAATACAAACGGAAAAGCGATGGCAAATCACTTTACAGGTGGTATAACTACTGGCAAAAAGTGCTTTCCCATTCCCAAAATGATAACAGCATTCGACAAAAGGACCGGCTGTTCAAAAAGTGCCGGAAAAGTACTGGAGAAACAAAATTTTTGCACGTTGGCAAAACGCTGGCAAAACCAAAAAGTAGGTGGTCTGGAAATACATATATTTTCCATAATAAAATTTAAAAATATTTCATATGTATTTTTTCTGGTCCTGCCGTGATTTGAACCCAGGCCGTCAGATTGGCAGACGATTGCTCTACCCACTGAGCTAACGAGAAATATAATACTTGGTAGTTAAACTCTTATTAGGTGTTTTTATAAAAAGAATCAGATGAAGTCCATAACAAATTTGTGTGAAAAACACTAATTTAAAAATGTTTTTCTTCTAAAATTTTTGCACAAATTTGTTAAGGCTTCTATGTAGAAAAAAAAAATTTAAAGATAAATCTTTTCAAGTTTGTGTTTTTATACACTCATAAAAAAAAGTTAGTACAAGAGTCTGTTAAACGCGTTCTGATTAAATTGAACTATTTTTTTCATTATTTTCTCTTGAAAAGCTCGTACAAATAGGTAAAACAAAAAAATGTTTAAATTAAAAAAAATAAAAAAAAATTTTTTTGCTTGCAGCCGGGCTACAAACCTTTTTCAACGAAGCGTCAGCATTTTTATAAAATCATTGCTCTACCAGCGAATTGCTTTTTGTGCCGCTGGCAATTTCTGACTAGGTAGCACTGGAAACCCACTGGTTGCAAACCTTGGCATATCACTCAAAGCCCATTCGTTGCCAGGGGTTTTTTTTATTAACCACCGAAATTTTTGTAAAACAAATACTGGCAAAACGCTTTTTGCAAACGCTGGCAAAGCGTCCCAAATGAGTGTTCTTCCAGTCATTTATTTTTAACACCATGGTTACCCAGTGGTATGCCAGTGCTTGATTTTTTGTACCACTGGCGATATCTGACCGGGCACATATTTGGTAATAAAAGGTTTTGCTGGGTACTATAATAAATACATAAATGATCTTCAATATTGTTTATGTTTTGGTTTTCAGTTTTCTTATAAATTTTTTCATTTGTTTGTTTTTTCTTTTCCATTCTAAATGCGTATGTAGATTCACTTAATCATTGGTGGAACTTCCTATTTCCTCATTCATACTTCAAAAATACAACAAACCAAAACAAAAACATCTCGAAAATCTTTGAAAACTGCTTAAAAACTTAAATCAATTAGCAAATACTCATAAAGATATTCAAAAGAAAACATAAAAAATAGACGATCGAGTACAAGTATTACTCACAGTAGTAAAATTATCAAAAATATAAAAAAAAGCAAACACGCGTCCGTCTATTCAAATTAAGTGTAGTAAATTCATATTTAACTTTAATATTCTTTGAATTCAATTAACTCTTGTTTCACTATTTTAAACACATCAAATAAACCTGTCTTATTTTCGGCCCGATTAGTACGAAATATCTGTAAAGTCATGCAAAAGTCGACAGAAAAAGCAAAAAAAAACAATTTCAACAGTATAATTAGCATTCGATTGATCGATAAAAAAACATTAAAAAAAAAAGAATATCACTCACATGTAAATGCTGTGAAATATCTCTACCCAGTAAATTCGTAAGCAGTTTGTTTTTTCCAGCTTTATGTTCTCTTTGATCAGCGGTTATACATACAGTTCATGGCTATTGGACAAAGTCCAAATTCAAAAAATAATAATCATAGTAGTGGTAAAAAATTACAGCAACTAAAATCCAACAAAAAGCCACATCTTAAAATTAGTTTTTGTTCAGAAAAAAAGCTTTTTTCTTCTTTTTATACCCTACCCAGGTTATAATAAGATTGTACTACTCTTTGTAACATCAAAATATATTGGACTTAGACCCAACTTTTGAAATACTGATTGACTTTGAACAACTTTTTTAGTGCATGTATATATACGTATGTTGATGAAATTTGGTACACTGACTTAAGGACGACCTACACTGGGAAAATTATCTGCATTATATTAATAAATTTTTCCATTGAAACTTTTGATTGAATATTGGAATATTTCGTAAAATGTTGTGAAAAATTTAATTTTACAATATTTATTAAAAGTTTCATACTCTCAATTAAAAAGTTTCATTAAAACTAGATTCTTAAAATACATGAAGCTTTTTCATCACATTTAAGAAATTTTCCATTAACTTTGTGGAGAAAACTTCATTAGTTTACTAAGAAATTTAATTAAAAACTCGTCCAGCAAAATGCTCTCTGTGTATAGCAAAGTTTAGTGGTTAGTTGCTCACAATTCATATTGTCTTGGTTTGTATTTTGCCTTAGGTTGCGTTTACATTGCATCAAAATTCGATATTCACCACTCTGAAAAACAGTGAAGATAACCGTTAAATTTTTGGAAATTGCATTTATTAGAACAATCTTTGTCTATTTTCTTCAGAATTTAACATCTATAAGCTTTCCTTCATTGTTTTTTCAGAGTGTTGAATATCGAAATCTCGAGATTTAGATGCAAGTCTAAACGCAACTTTAACTTTGAGAATGTAAGTGAAAATGATGTACATTAGATCGACTCATGAAAAAATTAAAAAAGTACCCCTCTCAAAATATGCCTTCGCTTGTTTATGAGGATTCCCAAAATATTTTCGGTCTGGCAGTGAGATCTCAAGAGCTGAACCGTTTTTAGATTTTCTTTTGACAAGTACATCATCGTGTGTGGAAATAATTTAAAATTTTGCAAATTTAATGCATTTTTCACGATGCTTTGTACCAAATTTTGGCGAAATTTTTGTGTTAAGTTTAAAAATGTGGCTCAACAAAAAAAATCCACTACTTGTTTTTTGGAGCCATAACATTTTTTGCGAATTAAAAAAGTTAATACAGTTTTTTTGTTTTACATATGTATATTGAAGTAACACTGTTACATTTTTTCTATTCTTTGCGCGTATGGGATTTATAAAAATTTGTCTAGATTACCGTGGGAAATGCACTTAGTTTGAAAAATTCCAAATTATTTCCACACAACGATGATGTACTTGTCAAAATAAAAATGTTGATACCCATATTGCCTGTTTGGAACAAAGAGTTAACCACCAATCGAATTTCTGATAAAACACGAACTAGCATGAATTTCAAAAAAATCTGAAACACTGATTCACTTAAATCGACTAGAGGTTAAGATGTATTAATTTGACATTTAAATTACAAACCTCTCCGTACAAAAATTTTAAAATTCCTTTTTTTACAGAATATTCTATAAAATTGGGCATGTCTGGACATTAGACCGTACCTCAAAAAAAAGTTCGCCGTAAACCCTCCAATATGAAGTATTTTTGCAAGGCAATTTAAAAAAAAAAATATTTTTTTTTTTTTTGCCAAACGTAGGGGTCGCCTTTTTCAATTTTTCTTTATAGCTTCGGCATTAAAAGTCGGATTTTAAAGTGTGATATATCGATTTTTTTACCTCGAGGAGACCAGTGTGTTGCTATAAAGGAAAAATCCAATGAAAAAAAAATTTAAAAAGCGACCCCTACGTTCGGCAACCAATATATAAAAAAAATTTCTACTGAATTCTTGAGAACTCACTGCTAGAGCCGAAATATTTTGAGAATCATCAAAAAACAAACCAAGATATATTTTAAGAGGGCCACTTTTGTATGTCCATATAAGGTTTTTTCTAATATCTGTTTTTTCAGCTCTTCTCATTTTCGTAAGTTTTGAATCTTGACAATTTTAACTAATTTTATAATTTTTTAGCGATTTTTTTTAATTCTGCTGAATATGTGTCCATAATTGGCTCATTAGAATTAACGCTGATGGTTTTTGAACAAAAACTAAAATAACAGTAAAAGCAGCAAATTTTACTGTTTTTGTAAGTCATTTTACATCAAACAAGTACAAATGTAGTAAATTTTACGGTTTGGTAAATCATTCGTTTTTTGCACCTGTATTAAAAACAAATGAAATATCAATCAATTTTACTACTTCATTAGTCAATTTTTTTTTTTTTTTTGTATCAAAAACAAGTGTAATAACATCCAATATTATTACTTCATAGGTCATTCCTGTTAGTAAAAATATACGAACAAAATATTTGTTTGTGTATTTTTAGTTTTTATAATAAGAAATTGACTGAATGAAATGAATGTTACGTATTGTCTGTAATTTATGTAGTTTGGATTTTTAATGACTTAAAAATATTTTTGATAAAAATATGTTGTAATTTTTCTCGTATTCATGTTAAGTGTGAGCAACAAAACAAGTCTGATATTGATAGAGTAATGGATTTTTACTATAAAAATTACTGAACGATTAATTACTACTATTTTAAAGACACACTAAATTTTTTAAAGATCTTAGCGAAATGAAAGAAATATTTTTTAAATAAAATTTTTATTTATTTTAATAGAAAAAATATTAGATTTTCTCAATCAGTAACATTTATAATCATAGGTTTCCATTTGGGTGTTTAGTAGTTCTTCAAAGAGACGTTGGTAAAAAATGGGTTAATCAGCATAATTTTGGTAGCAAAAACATTTGTTGAATATTACATTTTTTGCTCGTAACATATAACTAAAACTTTTGCTGGTAACGCAATGACAGAAAAAAGTTTATTAAAAGTTAGTATAAAAGTTTTTATAGAAGATTAACTAAATTTTCTACACTGAGAGAATTTTGCTGGACGAGTTTTAATCAAATTTTCCAGTAAACTAATGAAATATTCTTAACAACGTAAATGAAAAATTTCCTAAATTTGTTGAAAAAGCTTCATATACAATATTTTATGAATCTAGTTTAAAATTAAAATTTTTTATTGAGTGTATGGAACTTTTAATAAACAAAATGAAATTTTTAACAACATAAGTTCACTCACAATATTTTATCCTTAAAAACAACCTAAAATACATATTAAATTAATTGAAAACACTATTAAAAAAAGGACTACTGATTTTTCATTATATTCAAACCATTTTGCTATTTATTTTCAAACATTGTTTAAACAATCCAGAAAAGAAATAAAAATAATTGAAAAGTCTATTAAAACAATCATCAATTTTTTAACTGACAAAACGTAAAAAAAAAACGATTTTGTGGTTTGTTTTTTCATATTTCACCATACACAACAGACACGTTCATATTTTTATTGGCTATATTTGTGTGTATGAGTAAAGAATTTCTTGTAATTTGAATTGAAATAATTTTGTATATAAACAAACTATTTTAACAAAAAAGAAAACCGAAAATATTTGAATTTTTTGTTTTAAAACAGAAAACAACGAAATTATTTAAATAATTTTTTCAAAAAATAAAAATCTAAAAATAGAATATTTGACTGAAAATAACAACTCCTACAGACGATACATATTTTTTCTGGTTTGTTTTTTATTGGTTGACAAAAAAAGTTAAACAATAAGTTTCAATGTATTTTAATGGATTCTTCAATTGAAAACAAACTTTACCTATTACTTTTTAAATAAACCTCAATCGGTTATGGAAAATATATTGTGAGTGTTTCAGTGGACGAGTTCCAGTGAAACTTCATTGTTTTTAGGCAAAAATTCCTTAATATTATGCAGGTAATTCTCTTAGTGTACAAACTTATTACTTTGAGTATTTGCAGAATGAACATTTCTTACTGAATTTCTTACCAATTATAGACAAAATTTTCATACAAGTCCATTTTAGCCCATTAAAATTTCCGATTCAAATATTAGGATAACTTTCTACCAGTCTGGTGTAGGTTATCGTACAGTCGGCATGCCCGATTTTAACTTCTTTACTCGTTTTCATCATTGTTTTCGTTTAACTTTTAGATGAGATCGATGGAGTTGTCTTACCTGTTTCGTGCAGTGGTTTATATAAAAGTATTTAGTATAGTTTAGGAGTGATGCCAAAATTTTATGATAGTTAATACTCCAACAACAAAAAAATATACATATTGGGTTTTTTGTTATTAAACAAGAATATTTATAGGGGATTATTACAAAACGTTCGTCGTTAGACGATTAAGTGACTACATGTATTTTGTTACAGTATTTTTGTTCGCCTGAGTCAAAATATTACCTGGAAACACCACGTTAGTATTATAAATAGTTTCCTATAAATATTGAAAACTTGATAATTTTTGTCACATATGTCATTTATTCTTTGGGAAAGATGTGTTGAAAATGCTTCTTTGTATCAAAAGAATGTCACACTACACAGTGGACGAATTACTAATAAAAGGCGGGCATCGAATTTTTTTTGGAAATAAATTTTCAAAGTACATATAAGAATTTTGAAAAAAAATTTTTCCATTGTAGAAAGTTGAAGAATTAAGGAATACTTACTTGGAATTATGTTTAGAAAATGTGACATACATATGTAATCCAAGGCCGAATTTTTAGGATGTATATTATCTTTTTATCTTTTAACTTAGTTTGTAACTGGAATACTGCTTTTGAAATGCGATGGATGGGTCACGATCGTCATCTATTCACATGGGTGGTGAAAATATTGAGGAGTCTTAAGCTCTAGATGTTCTGGGCATAAGAGCTCAAGGTTAAGTCCGCTGAAAATATCACGTTATTCAAGTTTCGAAAGAAGTATTCAAGTGTTTCAGTTTCCTTAACCGGTGTTAGAACTACTTCATTCCTTCTGATCCCTTTACTATTTATGCCACCTACACTTAAAGTATTTTGTATGTAAAGACCGCTGCAGATGTATTTAAAAATAAATTAAGTTTCACTTCACTCAACTCAACTGCAAAAGACAGTTAAAATAACTGCATTTGAAGTTAAAAAGTTATAGACTACATTTGCATTTAAATCAACTGCAATGTGAAGTTATTTATAACTGTTAAAATTCAACTAGAAATGCAATTAAAACAACGTACATGCAAATTATTGTAAAACTGTACAAATAACTACAAATGTAGTTAAAATAACAGAAATAAAAATTGTTTTGAAAATTATTAATTTAATAAAAACAAATTTAGTAAATACTCTTAACTTAATTTTTTTCCATTATAAATTTAAAATTGAGAAATCAAAATTTACATTTAATATACATATATATTAAAATATGTTGTTCACTATATTGTTCTAGATGTCCGTCTGTGAGGGATGAAATATTGTTTGGCGTCCTTTTTTTCTGCAGGTAGAAAGGGATGAAAATATAAAAGAACTGAAAGAAATTAAATACAATATATTTTAATATTCCCGTAAATATATTTATATTTTATGTTATAGAACTTACCTTATTATTTTAATAATTCAATAAAATATATAACCTTTTCCTTGTTACGCGTCTTCACTCTTTAGCAAGGTTGGTTACCGTTATCGTTATAATACCGTTATCGTTATATAAAAAATAACTACAACCGCAATACTACACAAATAACTGTCATATAGTAACTGCAGAACTTTTCTGAGTGTTGAAAACCGAACCACTAACATTTTATTAATTAATTTCATTGTCTTTTGTTTTTGATTGTTAATAGAATGAACTACAAATTAGTCAAAACAACTAATAAAAATTACTGATATACATTCATTTGTTTTATTTATATTTATATGTTAAGAACTCTCAGTATTTTTTGTTTTTTTTTTTACCACTTGTAGTTAAAATTTACGAATGTAGTTAAAATTTATATTTCTTCTACAAATGAATGTTATATTCACTTAAAACAACAAAACTTAAGTACTACCTTAACAGTTAACAGATTCTCAGTTCCCTGACTGCGTATGTTAAAGTCGAGACTGCTTTCAGCAATTTTGTCCTATGTTAAAATGTTTTTACAAAAACATAAAAACAATTGTGAAAACATTTATTTAACCTAATTGTGATGACTAGTTTAAATGCAAAAAAAATAAAAATTGTCCGTAATCAAATATTTTTATAAACATACTTTTTATAAACACTCTGCACAGTGTATTTTGTCGCTTTTTTCGCATTTATGTCTATATTTTTTATAGTCCAGCATTTTGAATCCAGCTTTACTATAATTTAGAAGTAATCACCCAATATGATCCTACAGTGGAATACCGTCGCTGCGCCTACCAAAACGGATAAGTGGAGTAAACAATTCTTCAATGAGACCCAAAAAGCAGGCATATTTAAAGCCTATGGAAGAAATCTTTTATGAAATGAAAAGTTGTGAGTTTTTCTATTATGTACCTACATACATTCGTGAAAAGATTTCTAAAGAATTGCACTAAAAGATGAAATAATGCTATTTTTAGGTCTCATTAACGACATGTTAACTCCACGGTAGGTGCAGCGACGATGTATTTTAAAGCCACTTTGTTGGTCGAAATTGACACTTTTCGGCATTTACACCTTTAATTTTTGCCAAATCCTGAAGTGCCTTTGATTTCTGTAAATGACCATGTGGGACAGTGTATTTGTAGCATATGTAATAATTAAATATGTAATAAATAAATAATAATGTAATAATAATCGTGTTTTATGTACAAAAGATACGTATTTAAAATCCAAAAAAGTGCATTTAGAATTCCAAAAATATTCATTAATTATTGATTTTTTCAACGTTTTCTATAATATTAATTCAGTTTTAGTATTATTTTTCTTTTAAAGTAGCTTAAACATTGAAAACTTTGACTATTCATCATCAGAAAGTTCGTAGTTAATTTTTTCTGATATTTTTGTCGTGATAAAAAAATTTTTTTTAAATATTTCTAAATTAAAAAATATTTTTTTATAATAAAATATCCAAAAGTATGCTGAAAAACAAAATATGCATTAAAATATGCATTTCTAGCAAAATATGTATTTCTAGCAAAATATACATTTTGAACAAAATATACTTTAATAAATCGATGCCATTTTGTTGCAAATTTGCTGATTCGCAAAGATATTTACTCATAGTTAACATTGTTCTCCAGCTGACAACAAACATGTACATTAGAGCGTACCACCTTACAGGCAAAAAAAAAAGTGCGCCGTACACCCTCCAATATGAAGAATTTTTGCAAGGAGGTTTCAAAAAAATGTTTTTTATTTTTTTTTTTGCCGAACGTAGGGGTCGCCATTTTACATTTTTCGTTATATCTTTGGCATTTACAGTCGGATCTTAAAGTATGATACATCGATGTTTTTCTCTCGAGGAGACCAGTGTTTAGCTCTAAGGGCATTTTGAGCTCAAGTATCCCGTTCTTGTAGTTACCCACCAGATCTCAGTTGCTACCACCCTAATGTACCACCCTAATGTCAGAAAATTAAAGCTCGCAAAAAATCATTAAACTTTTGCTAAGGAAGTTTTCCGCTAAACCCCGTAGAAATTTTTTTCATATATTGGTTGCCGAACGTAGGGGTCGCCTTTTAAAATTTTTTTAAATTAGATTTTTACTATATAGCAAAATACTGGTCTCCTAAAAGCAAAAAAAATCGATATATCACACTTTAAAATCGGATTTTAAATGCCAAAGCTATAACAAAAAATTAAAAAAGGCGACCCCTACGTTCGGCAAAAAAAAAATTTTTTTTTTTGAAATCGCCTTCCAAAATTACTTCATATTAGAGGGTGTACGGCGAACTTTTTTTTGAGGTACGGTCTAATGTACATATTTACATTAAATTCCGATTGGTTGTTGTTTATTCGATATTTAGGTAGAATAGTTTAATAATTTGCAGAAAAACAAATCTAACAACAAATTTTAATATGAAATTCTAATTAAGCAGGCCGAAAATTTATTAGGTATTAGTTATCCCAAAAAGGAAACAAAATTATGTTACAGTTTATTTTTATCCATTATAAATATAACTATTTATATACATTTTTTTTTAATTTTAAACCTGATGTTAACAAATTGATTATCTAAATAATTTTCAAGATTCGTATTATAATGTATGTCACATACAAGTATGTTTGCCTAAAAATTTGTCTGACTACATTAGGGTATTCAATGGATTAATCGTTATTCGATTAATCGAACAATTTTGCTGAAAAATTGTTTGAATAATTTAAAATGTCGAAATTTCAAATAACGAATAATTCAAATAATTTAATACGATTAATCGAAATTAGTAAAAAATTACAACAATATTTAAAAAATAGTTTTTATTAAAATACAATAATAAAAGTGCTAAAATCTCAAAATTTATTTAACAAATTGTGAAAAGTAATTTGCTGTAGGCAAGAAAAATTATCAGGGGACGAATTAACAAAAAGCGCAATTAAAAGAAAAATAAAGTATTTTTTAAATCATATTCAGAAGTTTTTTTTAAAATACTATTTAAAAAGTAAAACAAAGAAATTTACGAATAAGTTGTTAACAATATTATAGTCAAAATTAAAATTTATTGAGGTCTAAAATAATCTTTAATGAGAACTGAATAACTTTTCATACGTATGAGCTTTCCAATTCCCGACACAATTGCTCTCTACACTTTCGTTTTTTAAATGTTCAATGCATACGAAAGAGACACAACTTAATATACGAGTTGTTCTAAATATTCTTGTTCAACTCATTATAAAGTGCCACGTTTACATCTGGCAAATGCAATGCAAAATTTATCTCGAAGGTCTGCGGTGTGGTTGTCTCTGATTTCAATAAAATTTGCATATGTAACAGAGACAGAAAAAAAAAATAAAACTCTTGACAAAATATTATCTCAAATAATAGATTTTTTGTTTTTATGAGTTTTAGAAGAATTATTATTATGATTCTTTTTTTTAAATAAAATTATTTAAATCACAACAACATTTGTATATTATTTTACATAATTTTTTTGTCGATTAATTCTTTAATTTTATTCAATTATTCGGTTAAGAAAAAACCCAAATAATTATATGCACGATTAATCGATTAAAATAAAAAGTCTATTAATTGAATACCTTAGACTACATGTAAAGTTTATACCGCCAAAATAAACACGTAGTATTTACAACACTTAAAAAGTAAGAAAACAGTATTAACCTTAGTTTATATTTAAAATGTTAGTTTTTTTTTCGTTTTCTTAAGAATCAATAAGAATGGAATTTCAAAAGATAATTACTCATGTGAAAGAAATTCATAACTTAAAACTGATCTTTTTTATTTAACACTTAACAATAATATTTTCTGCACGTTTAAAGACGTGTGTATTGTGCAAGGCAAGATATATGTACATTTTTTTTCGAAACAAATTTCTTAAAAATTTTATTGCTGAATTTCTTTGATTGTTAACAATAAAATTTTTGTGCAGATTAGGGTGGCAATATAAATTTCAAGGAACGTTTTTCGGAGAGGATTATTGTAAAACTTATGTGGTGAAAATTTTAGACAAATTGGTCAAAGTTTTGGGATTTTGAAACAAAAAACGAAGCGCTATATAAATAACTTATAAAACAATTTGATAGAAGTCCAAAATTAATAAAACAAAAATTTAAATTATAAAACACTCAATAAAAATTATTCTCATCACTTTTTGCAGTAAATGAATGCAATAATAGTAAATGCATGCAATTCGATTTTAGATCATAAATTAATATATCTTTCTGTTTAAATTATTTTTCAAATTAAAAGAAGATGTTACAATTTCCACAAGTAAGTTACAAAGAATAAAATTTTTTAAAGAATTCGATAAGGTCAGCAAGACAGAATTTATTTTTATCTTTAGCATAAGTAGATCATCATCAATGATTAACTCATCAAGGCAAACGACACTGATGATGGCTTTGTAGCAAAAGCCAAAAATAAGTATTCTCTCTTGCTGGCCTTATCGAATTATTTGAAAATTTTTTATTCTATGTAATTTACTTGTGGAAATAGTATCATCTTTCTTTAATTTGAAAAATAATTTAAACAGAAAGAGATATTAATTTATGATCTAAAATCGAACTAGGAACATTCATTTACCAAATAAAAGATCAACTATACATAGCCCTCATTCGAATTTAATTTCATTTATTAAGAATTTCCTGCACTCAGTGAAAACGTTTCATTAAAAAACTAGTTTCATAAAAATGACGAAGGTTTTTCGTTATAATAGGGAAATTTTTCATTGGCTTTGTGAAGAAACTTTATTAGTTTACTGAAAAAATTCATTAAAACTCGTCAAAGAGTTTTAATTAATTTCATGCAATAAAATTCTATTTGTGTAAAACTCGGTCTTACGGTTACTTAAAACCATTTGAGAATTAAATCTTTAATATAAAGTTTAAGTTGTATGAAAATTAACGAAATGACGAAATTTTATGAAAAAATAAGAAAAGTAAATACTATTGAACAATTTCATATATATAAAACGAACATTTTCGTTAAATTTATAAAGAGGTGATTGTTTATTTGTTTCAAATGCAATATAAATATATCATCATCAATTATTAACCCATAAAGTCATAGGATACTGAGGATGGGTCTGCAGCGGTATCCAAAAATACGTATTCTATCCTGCCGGCCTTATCGATTTTTTTCAATTTTTATTCTCTGCAATTTACTTATAAAAAATTGTATCGCCTTTCTTTAATTTGAGAATAATTTAAAAGAAAAATTTGATCATTAATATATGATGTCCAATCGAACGAAAAGCATTCATTTATTATGGAATTTTATGAAAAAGTTATAAAAAATTTCATTATATTAATTAAATATTATTTATATAATGAAATTCTTCATTGAATCTATGAAAAATTCTATCAGATTATTTCATTATCATGAAGGATAATTCTTTCAGTGTATGTGGTGTAGCATCCCAGCAAAAAGGAGACACGATTTTAGAAGCAATGCAGAACAAGAAGCGGATATTTTAGAGCTACCCTCTTCTCTACCTTCCAAAGATGCACAAAAAGAAGGCAGAGTTTTTGATCTTGTTGTATTTTTGTGGTAATTTATTGCTTCTAAGTGAGACATCGCGAACAAAATTCATGTCATATACCCGCAATAAACGAAGTGCTACTTTTAACTGCATTTTTGGAAGCAGCTTCTGTTATTGCTGGTATATGACATGATTTTTGTTGGCGATCTCCCACTTAGAAGTAATAAATTATAATAAAAATACAACAACATCAAAAACTCTACCTTCTTTTAATACATTTTTGGAAGGGTGAGAAGAGACAAGCGCTATAAACCGTGCTTCTAGTATTGCAGTGCTTCTAAAATCATGTCCATTTTTTGAAGGGATATAATAACTTTCATTACAACTTATTATATATTTCACTCTATTTATTCCTCTGTTCATTGGTCGGCTACTCGACTTGAACTTTTTTCTCGTTTTAAATTACTAGTATTATTCTTCTGTCAAAAACATATATTTTTTGTAAATAAGTACGAACTTTTGCAACACTAATTAGTGAAGGGGAACCTAATTCCAGTAAAAATATGGAAATTACCGCTGTCGTGATCAATCTCTTAATTTCTGTAAAAAATGTTCTTCCTTCAAATAATGAAACATGTATTTTGTTATTTACAAATAATGGTTTGTTAAAAGTGATATTCCCAAACAAAAATAATTTTTTTGAATTCTAACCAACATTTCAAAATTTGATAAAATTATAAGTTGATTTTTCATTGCCACCATAATGAATACAAACGCTACATAAAAATTTTAAATATTAATGTTAATTTTTATTATTTAACAAAATATATAACAAAAAAATAACAAACAACCACACTTGTTTGGCTTTCACGAGATCCTCAGTTAAACATTTATTCATCATTTGCTTGTTTTTATTTAAATTTTGTATTTATTTTTGTTAACAAAATTTGGAAATAACCATTATTTAAATTTTAAGTGTGAATCAAAAAATCATTTATTAAAATAAAATTCCGCTTAGATCATGATGACTTGAACAGAATTTTTCGTATTGACAATTTTGGAGTTACAAACGTTTTTAGTTTTTTTTAACAGTTTGTTTAGTTAAGAGATAAAATGAAGTGTTTAAAATAAATATATATATATATATATATTTATGAAAATTTTCACACGTGTATGTGTTATAATTGTCAATAGACACAAACACATCTAGCCATATTTGCTTACTACACTCAGGAAATTATGTAGGTAAAATCAACTGCAATATGAAGTTATTTTTAATTGTTGAAAATCAAGTGACAAATGTAGTTAAAATAACTACAAACGTAGTTAAAACAACAGTTATGAAAATTACTGTAAATCTGTACAAACAACTACAAATGCAGTTAAAACAACGGACAAAAAAATTATTGTAAGACTGTAAAAACTACCGTTTTTGTTAGTTAATCTTCTTAACACCAATTATTAATTTAATAAAAACACATTTTTGTAATTACTCTTTATTTTGTTTTATTCTTAAGTAAATGTTACAATTTAGAAACAATTTTTTTTAATTTTTCACTTTTAATACATACAATGAGGAGCAAAAGTGTAACAGGGTACCATTGTTCAGATATTCTGCTTTATATTTTTAGCTACGAAACCAAATCAAATAATTTTTTATAAATTTATTTGTTTATTAATCTGTTCTAATTAGAAATCAATAAAAATATTTAAAGTATTTTAATTAACGAAGAAGCTGAAGACAATTTTCTATATTATGACATATGTTACACTTTTGCACCCTGTTAAGTTTTGATAAATTTCTTAAGAAGTTTTTAATATTAACATAAAAAATCATAACATTTCTGCGGTTTTTATGTGTAGTTGGGAAAATTTTCCATTTATCTGGTGAAAAAGTGAGTATTAAGTAATATTTCCCTATTGTTCAGGTCGCAAGCGCTTTTTAAGGGCTGGCTATGTTTAATATGCTGAACATTTTCTTAAATACAAAAGTATTAAACATATTTCATATCGGACAATAGCATAGACTATTTTTCATTAAGAAATGTGATGGTTGGGTTGCTTTTTCTACTAAAAAATTTTTTGAAATGACTTTTGAATTTGGGCACTGATCGACACATTTTGCAAAAAATGTAATAGTTTTCTATGATAGCTAGTAAGTTCGGTTACTAAATTTTGTGGCATTCATTTTCCTTTGATATACCGTCAATATAGAACATCAGATGAAACCCATTTTTACTAGGTAGCCCCATATCCTGAAGTATATTGCTATAAGTCTCTATGTTTGAAGCCCTCTTTTTGGGGGAAACGTCGTAAGGTCGATAAACCAATTAAAAGCATATTATTTTTATATATCGTCGGCTTGCCGGCTAGTAGTGCTAACCCGACTAAAAAAGATGTTATATAATCATATATCACCATATATAAACCAATATATACGTCCATATCTAATTTGATCCGAATATTGGAATATACAATTATATCAAGCGAGATAAGCATGTTATCTCACCTGATAAAATTTGATCCGAAAAATGGGTCTATCTAACTGCATCAAATTATATATAAATACATATAATTTGATGAAGATTTTCAAAGAAAATTTTAGTAAATATTATTGAGATCACTTATTTCATTCATATTAAATCTAATGCTTAATGTTAAGAACAATTTTTGCTAATAAACTTGGAAATATGTGACAAAATAAAACATTACAAAAATTTGTCGGAACAACTTTTTCTAGGTTAGAGTTTTTATATTTCTTATAAAATAACTGAATTAACTAATTAGAAATTTATTAATTCAGTTCGAGGCCAATTTCCTTATTATGAATTAATATAATAAGTACTTTTTTTTAAAAAAAACTGCTATTTTTCTTCATCAGGATACTCTCCTGACAAATACTTCACAGAGTTTTTGCTTTCAAAAAACCTCTACACTTTCAGGAATGAAAAGACGATCGTTTCGGGGATTACGCCACCACTTTCTAAAGAAAACTGATGAAGGGGACCTGGAAAATCCCCGAAACGATACTCATTTCATTCCTGAAAGTGTAGAGGTTTTTTGAAAGCAAAAACTCTGTGAAGTATTTGTTAGGAGAGTATCCTGATGAAGAAAAAAAAAACAGTTTTTGAAAAAAGTACTTATTATATTAATTCATTAGAATTGAATCAATTTACATAATTTTTATTTAAAAATAAAAATTGTTTTTTTCTACCTGATGTAGCAGACTACAAATTAATATAAGATTTTGATGATTTAATTTGCAGTTATGCCACCTTTTTCTAAAGAAAACTGATGAAGGGGACCTGGAAAATCCCCGATATTATCGTCTTTTCATTCCTGAAAGTGTAGAGGTTATTGAAAGCAAAAACTCTGTGAAGTATTTGTCAGGAGAATGTACTTATTATGTTAATTCATAATAAGGAAATTGACCTCGAACTAGAATTAATAAATTTCTAAAAAAGCTCTAAAAATATTATTAAAAGTTCAAATTTTTGTATGAAAGTGGTTCATCCAAAAGGGACTTCTTTTTTGATTCAAAAATGACTAAAAAAAAAGATTTAAAAAAATTCGAAAGGCTTAAAAATTATTATTTTTTCTGTGTCATTTCTGAATTTAATAATTTGGCTCAAATTTGAAATATGTTTTATTTGAGTAAGTTTTGACTCATAGAATAAGAACCTTCAAAAAATATCCAAATTTTGCTGGCTTTTTAGATTGTAGAGATAACTTTTTGGATTGCTTTCTGAGGGTTCATATTTTCTACCAAAAAAAAGAGTGTTTTCAAAAAAACAATAATCATATCTATGAGCCATTTAAGAATCTTATTTATGAGCGCTCCGAAATTGCTGGCTTGACATTTTATAATTTTGTATAAAATAAACAAAAACTATATTTAATAGTTATGCCTTCAGAAAAAGCGCTTTGTGGATCTATTGAGGTTAATTCACATTTGCATTCTTATATAAATTAGATATTGAATTCAATTTTAATTTGTTCCAGAAAACAGTAGAAAATGTATTATATTTGGAAATTTAAAGTTTGCCTTCGTAGAAAATTTATTCTCGAAATTCTTGACCAAATGGGAAAAATATTTAAAAAAATTCCGTTGAGTAATTTTGGTCTATTACAGCATCATTTAGTTTGAAAGAATTCGTTTTAGAAATGCATTTAAAACTTGAATTTTTCATGAAATGTTGGTTATTAACATATTGTATGTTACAACAGTTTTGACAATAATCTAAAAAAAACCTAAAAAATGTACTTGTTTCAAACTAACTGATGCTGTCGTGGACCAAAATTACTCGATACCATTTTGTTCTAAATTTGATTATTCGGATAAATATTTAGTCCATATTAGTTTTGGACTATCGAGAAAAAACATGCATTTGCATGGAATTCCTTGCCCTATTAATAACATATATTTTTATACCCTACACCACTATGTGGTCAGGGTATTATAAGTTTGTGCTGATGTTTGTAACACCAAAAAATATTGGTCGTAGACCCACCTTATAGTATACCGATCGGTTCAGAATTTTTTTTTATTTCGATTTAACGATGTCCGTCTGTCCGTCCGTCCGTCCGTCCGTCTGTCTGTCTGTCCATGCAATCTTGTGCGCACTCTACAGGTCGCAACTATTAAGATATTTTGATGAAATTTGGTACGCAGACCTATGTTGGCCCAAGGATGAACAAGTTTGATTTTTTTGAACATCGGTCCATGTTTAGACCTAGTGCCCATATAAGGGTCCTACCAAAATTATACTGTTTATATGCTGCAGGTCGTAAATATTAAGATATTTTGATGAAATTTGGTACACAGACCTATATTGGCCCAATAATGCAGCCTATTGATTTTGGTGAACATCGGTCCATGTTTAGACCTAGTGCCCATATAAGGGTCCTACCAAAATTATACTATTTATACGCTGCAGGTCGTAAATATTAAGATATTTTGACGAAATTTGGTACACAGACCTATATTGGCCCAATAACGCAGCCTATTGATTTTGGTGAACATCGGTCCATGTTTAGACCTAGTGCCCATATAAGGGTCCTACCAAAATTATACTGTTGATATGCTGCAGGTCGTAAATATTAAGATATTTTGATGAAATTTGGTACACAGACCTATATTGGCCCAATAATGCAGCCTATTGATTTTGGTGAACATCGGTCCATGTTTAGACCTAGTGCCCATATAAGGGTCCTATCAAAATTATACTGTTTATACGCTGCAGGTCGTAAATATTAAGATATTTTGATGAAATTTGGTACACAGACCTACATTGGGCCAATAACGCAGCCTATTGATTTTGGTGAACATCGGTCTATGTTTAGACCTAGTGCCCATATAAGGGTCCTACCAAAATTATACTGTTTATACGCTGCAGGTCGCAAATATTACGATACTTTGATGAAATTTGGTACATAGACCTATGTTGGCCCAAGGACGAAGCCTATTGATTTTGGTGAACATCGGTCCATGTTTAGAACTAGTGCCCATATAAGGGTCCCCCCAAAATTATATTGTTTATACGCTGCAGGTCGCAAATATTAAGCTATTTTGATGAAATTTGGTACATAGACCTATGTTGGCCCAAGGACGAAGCCTATTGATTTTGGTGAACATCGGTCCATGTTTACAACTAGTGCCCATATAAGGGTCCCCCCAAAATTGGCTTGGTTACAAACTGTAGGTCGCAAATATTAAGATATTTTAATGAAATTTGGTGCGCTGACTCACATTATAGAAAATTTTGACATAAGCCCCATTTTAACCCATTCGAATTTCGGATCCAAACAATACACCAGACTGGTGTAGGGTATTGTATAGTCGGCATGCCCGACTTTAACCTTTTTACTCGTTGTTTATGCTGTTGAGCAGTTTTTGAAGATATCTTACATACATACAAATTATTACTAAAGCGCCTATTAATATTAGAATAGAAATTAAACGAAACACTTAAAACCATTTCATTGTTAAACGTTGTAAAATTACTTTTATAAAACCTCATATTAATTAATTTTATTTTTAACTTCATTAACATTTATTTGCTAACAGCTTTATATATTTTAAACAATAACACTAGTTAACATCTTATATTTTTTTTTTTTGTTTGATGTGAATAGAACGCGATTACTTATTTTAAACACTAATCCTGTTTTCGAAATTTTCCAGTATGTTAGTATTTCCTAGAAAGCGAGATCAAAATCCATAAATTAATTTTTAGGCCCTTTCCAAGATTTAATATTTTATGCTAATAAATTTTTTTATTACTTTCCGTTTTTAACAAAACGAATTTTAAGCCCTTTTTGGAATCTTATAATGCACAGAAAAAATTATTACCAATAAAATATCAATTAAAATTTTATTCGATTTAAAATTAATTCCCAAGTAAAAAAAAAATGATATGGACCCATATGAAGTTATATTTAATTATATATAATCTTTTATGTAATTAGATATAATTATATCCGAAAAATGAGAACGTCTTATTGTATCATATTGTATCGAATTGTATACAATTGTATACAATTTGGTACAATTTGATACAATTTTATGCAATTCGATACAATTGTATCCGAATTTTGTCCTCATCCAATTACATCAAATTATATCTTTTTGTATAAAATTATATAAAATATTATAAAAGTGGACATAGTTTCATACAATTATATCTAAATATTAACCTTATACTTTTTATCATATTATATAGGACCATATCTAACAATATACATACAAAAATAATTTTTTTAAATAAAAAAAAATTTTCAATTACTTATAATTGTAATTGTTCTTTTTTGAATTGCAATTACAAATAATCGGCCTGATTACGAGTGTCGAATTTGTAGTCGAAATTTTCGACTCCATATAAAATGATTTTGTATATAATGGAAATTATAAAGAAATGAAACTCTCATGGTGGATTTTTTTAAATCTGAGTGCTATATATGGTAAATCCAATTGAAAAATTTTTCAAAAGTTGCGTTTTTAGTGAGTTTTCAGTGAGTAGTTTCGACTACGACTACGACACTCGTAATAAGGCCGAATATGTAATTATAGATGAGTTTGTTTTTTCAATTACAATTACATGTAATTATGTAATTGCATGTTTAATTAATTACAAAATGTAATGATTAACCCCAGGCCTGCTGGAGATCTTATAATTTCGATAAATCTTCCATTACTTTTATCCAGATTTATCATGACAGTACAATAAACATGAAAAAAAATTTCTTTTAATTTAGTAATTTTAAAATAAAGTTAACAACACTGAAATTTTAAAGTTAATAGGATTATGATATACAACAAAGATATAAGAAATCAGTCAAGTGTACGTTATAGTATAGAGAATTTCGTATTAAAGCTTCAGTGTTGTTAATGTTATGGGTGCGGTGCGTAAGCCATTTTTGACTCATGCTCAAAAAAAAAAACCAAAAAAAAAACAAATTACTCACGCACGAGCATTTCGTTTTTTACTCAGCACATATTAACTTACTTATTAAACTTACAATCAGAAAATTCTCACGCAAAACAGTAAAAATTACTAAAAACATATGATGCAAAAAATAAACTCTCACACGAATCAATCACGGGTTATTCTTACTCACGCTCACGCACGAATCACTTAAGTATAGTAATTATTACTCACGATCACGTGTGAATAACGTGACTCAAGAACATTTCGTGTCACGCGCCAATCCCTAGTAATTACTAAATATAAAACTAGTTCAAAATCATTGATAACATGGAACCAAATATAATACAATACGGTTTTATATGGACCTTATATATTTTTATATAAAATCACTTTGAAAAAATTGCCTATGTGGGATGATATATAATTATAGATGATTTTATAAAGAACGTTATAAGTTATATATGGGTTCATATTCGTCAATATATAATCATAACTAACACAAATTATAAAAGATTTCTTATATGGATCCACATAGTTTTATATTATTATGAATAGTGTCATACTAAATTATATATAAACGTACATGTAATTATGTCTTTTATATGTTACTTTATGTACTTATATAGAGCACATACATATATATGTAGGCCAATATGTAATAATATAAAATCACATATGTCTCCTTATTAAAACCTTTGTTGAAAAAAGATCTAACATATGACTATATAAAAGTATATCTGCTTGAATTTAAAAGCATATGTGGCCTTATGTAACTATAAGTTACTATATGCAATTACATAAAATAATATATGATTATATCAAAACTTTTTTACTCGGGTTTTCAATTAAAAGTTTAATCATATCAATTAAATTTTTAATTAAAAATGATTATGGAAAATGGAAAAAATATTATATAATAGTTAGCTACTAATTGGGACTTTAGCTGACACATTTGTTGTTGTCTCTCATATAAAATTTAAATTTAAAGGCCTGCTGAATTGTAACTGGACATTCAGTAATTGGGCTTTAATATGCGTTGCGTAAAATCACATTATTTTGAATTATTCGTATTTTTACTTTTATTGTAGATAAAAAATTACAAAAGTATGTCTCAGATCAGACAAAAACATAAGAAAATTAATAAATATATATTAATAATATTTTTAATATTACACTCAGATAAAAAAGTTAGTAAATAATTTGTAAACAGTTTCCAATCGCACTTTACTATTTTTATACTGATTTTTAGTACAATTTATTTTTTTAGTAATCATTTTTGCTATTCTCTTATTACAAATTACGGATTTTTTTTACTAATTCTCGCTGCTGATTTCAGCAAAACATTTTACTAATTTTTCAAAACCGAGTGCTAAATTTAGCAGAAAAATATACTAATTTAAACAATCAATATACATACTAATTTAAACAATCAATATACTAATTTAAACAATCAATATATCAATAGTTACAATCACTGTTACTATTGATATATTCTTAGTTTGGAAATAACACTCAGAAAATTTTATTGTATCTCCAATGCATATAAAGCTAATAACTGGAGAAACGTTTGCAATTTTGACTCCAAATTTCAAGTACGATGAAGTAATTATACGCTTGTTACAATCGAAAGAAAAAAAATTTAATATTTTTTTAAGATTTTACAGTTTTTTTTATTTTTTAGTACACTTTTTTGCCAATTTCAGCATATTGATTTTAAATTATAGTTTACAACAATTTACAGAAATTTAGTAGCTGCAACTAATTATTTATACTAATTTCATTGTACTAAAATTATGATATTTACATGCCTATTCCTACGAAAAGTCTGTGAGTCTTAAGGGCGGATTATGGGACCGTAAACGTAAATGTGATGTAACTGTACCGTGACGTAGCTAAAATGTACACTTATAGATTACCGTAAACGACATTACTATTTAGCATCTATTTCATGTGGTTTTATATTTTATTCAAAATTTTTCCATTTATTTGTTAATTTGTATTCCTTATTTGTTGTTTGAATCAATTTTCTTTATTCATTTCATATTTTTTCCGACTAAAATCATTCAGCTGTTTCGATGCCGGATAGAAAATTCTGATTTCAACAGAATGATCCGGCAAGTACGTTTACATTTACGTGTTAGTAACCATTCGTATACATTTTCTTGTGGTATCGAAACAGCTGATTCGTTACAGATACGTTTACGGTTGGGTAACTCAGCCTTTAGTTATGACTATATTCCCCATGTTTGTGTTGTTGCAAAGTCATAATAAATTATATTTATTAAAATTTTTGTTTGAAAACTTCAAAAATTTAAGACCTGGTATCGATAAAATCATAATATTGACAAATAAAATTTGAATTTTTTGAATTTTATTGTTGTTTTGTATGAAAAGTTATGACTCTCAGTCTTAAAAATAGTCTTAAGACGGTCACAATGAGTCACAGGTGGGAATAGGAACCTTAGTAAGTTTTTTAACTGATTTTAGCAAATCGATTTTGAATTGCAGTTTACATAAATTTTACTAAAAATTAGTAGTAGGCTACTAATTTTTTCTACTAATTTTTTTGTACTACAGATCAGCAGACATGTGTTGCTAAAATTAGCAAAAAATACCGCTGGTCTCAAAACAGTTAAATTTCCCGTAATTGCAGCAGAATTTTCAGTAGCCATTACAGACTTTTTTAATAAAAGCGCCATAACATAATTGAAAATTTTGACGGTTTTCGATTAAATTTTTAATTGATATGATTAAAATTTTAATTGAAAAATTTTCAATTAGATTTGTACAGAAAAATTTAATTGATTTTCTTAATTGGTCCGAATTCAATTAATTTACAATTGTATAATTGTATTTACAAATACTTTAATTGAAACTCGATTTTATTTTTTTCTGTATGTGGAAACCTGATGCGCTACAAATTCCAGAAAGGCCTTCAAAAAAATTTACGGGTATTTTTTATAAGTTTTTTCGCATGTGCCGATTAAAGACTGACATTTTTATTGATATAAATAAACAATTAAACGCATTTTTTACATTTTAAAGTAATGCAGAAGGTAAGGTAACATGTTATTTTATGTTTTAAAGTAATGAGGAATGTAAAGGGTATCATTACAGGTAGCCCAAGAAACAATGATATTGTTTCTATATACTCGATGTAACGTAGTGTAATTTATAATGTTGAATTTTAAATAAAAAAAATATACATACACAGAAAAAATTATTTAAAAAATTCAATTAAAATATTACAAATAAAAAAAAACTCCCCAGCAAACAAAGATGATCATTAATGACTCAGAGATGAGCTCCAAAAACATAAACATTTTTCCACTTTTTCCTATGAAAGTGGTCCGTCCAAAAGAGTGGTCCGTACCTACTCAGAAATGACTCAGAAAAAAGAACGTATAAAATCGAAATTTTCTTCATAAATTTAAATAATTTTGGAATCTTCTTTGAGTCGGAAAAATTAACCCTCGTTTGGGGACAGCTTTTTAGATTGTAGAGACAACTTTTTGGATTGTTTTCTGAGGGCAGTGTTGTCAGTTTAGGGGATTTATCCCCAAATTGCGGATTTTTTTCGTCAATGGGGATACAAATTTCCGTTTGGGGATCCGGGAATTTATTTGGGATGACACGAAATTTTATGGGATTTTTTGGGGATAACATATTACTGCCTTCCCGGTGAAAAATGTCCATATATGAACATTTATGGTTCAACCATATATGTATGGATCCGAAAAATGAGGTAACACCTAAGTATATGTTCATATATGGACATATATAACAGATGCTTCCATATATGTCTATATATGAAATTTTTTCCATATATTGAATCACATATACTTCCATATATGTTCATATAAAATCCATATATGTTCATAAAAAATCCATATTTGTTCATATGTGTCCATACATAAACCATATATGAACATGTTCGAGTGTATATGAGCATTTTTCACCGGGTCTTTATATTTTTATGAATTTAACCCTGACAATTCTAAATATTTATATATTTCTTTTAAGTGTGATGATAATAGTGCATGATTTTAGGCTACACTGGAAAGTGTATGGAAAGTTAATGTGCGTACAAACCTTAATTACTTTTGGTGAAAATTTGAATTCCTTTTGGTTCCAAAATATTTAAGGTTATTCGGATGTAATATGAGTTATAAGAAACTGTTCTTAAATTAAATATATACTTTACATGTTATTCAATTGTCAAAAATTCAGTCCATCTGCTGAAATATTAAAACTCTTTTATACAGTACCATACGCAACAAAATGTCTGAAGCTGATGAATCGGAAAATTTTGATTCTGAAATATTTAAAACGAAAAAATTTGGCTCCCATTTTTTTATGCTGTTATTTAAATTTATTTGTTCTTTTTTATAACTTGTTAGAATTACAAAATTGATTGAGTTTGAGTGTATAAAGTACCGAAAAGAATTAAATAAATATGGTATTTTTACATTAATTTAAGAAAAAAGTTAACGAATACGAATTTTTTCCAGAAAATAAAAATTGGGGATTTTTGGGGATAACAATTTGAAAATTGGGGATAAAGTCTGAAAAAAACTGGCAACACTGTCTGAGGGTTCATATTTTCTACCAAAATAAAAGAGTGTTTTAAAAAACAATAATAATTTCTATGAGCCATTTAAAAATCTTATTTATGAGCGCTCCGAAATTGCTGGCTGGGTCGATTTTAATTTTTCTGCGTATATTTAAATAAATTCTAGATTCATGAATATTTTAACGCTGTATCGGCATTTTTGTATCTATAGTTTATATGATCAAACATTTATTTTTTTTTATTTTACTTGACAAAAATCTTAATAATTTAGTAACTAACTAAAATTCTTGAACTTTATTAAGGTCATCGTCATTGTATTTTAGAATAGTTCTATCATTGATTATATAGGGTGTTTTATTAAGCCCGATGGAACTTTAAATTGTAAAAAATAACAAAAAATTAAATTTTAATCTAAAAATTTTTTTATTCCAAAGATCAATACATGGCATTAACATTTGAAAATGATTTCAGGCATTTGGCCACTGCGGCTGTTCTTGACGAACCGTATTCTGTACGTCCAATTTTTCGAGCATTGCTGGCCGTATGTCACGAATAACAAGAACATTGTTGGCCTTCAAGGCGCCAATTGTTGCTGGTTTATCAGGAAATAATCGAGAGGTGTCAAATCGCACGACCTTGGAGGCCAATTGACAGGTCCATTTCTCGCAATCAGTTTATCGCAAAATTTTGATTCCAATAAGTCGATGTTTGCGGTGCCGTATGGCACGTAGCGCCCTCCTGTTGAAACCACATCTCGCCCGGATCAATGCCATCCATATTTCAAAACAAAAAATCATTGATCATGGTGTGGTAACGATCTCCATTGCCCGTAACGCGAACTCCGGCTTCATTTTTGAAGAAATAAGGTCCAATTATACCACCAGCGTGTAAACTGCACCGACCGGTGCATTTTTCTGAATGTTTACTCCATATGAGGCAATTTTGTTTATTAACAAACCCGTTAAGCGAAAAATGAGCCTCATCGCTGAACACAATTTTGCGTTTAAAAGTTACCCGAATTGATAACTGATTTTCAAAGTAAATATGGATAATTTGGTAGCGTTGTTCAAGCATCAATCTATTCATGATGATTTGCCAGAGTATAGTGATCATAAATGTCTGAAAGTGAGTACAGCATGACAGTTCGTTTGATATTTAACACTTTCGTAAGTTCTATCGGGCTTAAAAAAACACCCTATACATTCATATATTATATAGGTGGTTCATACTCATACATATATCGTACGTTTATCTCTATGTTTGCAGAACCAACGAGCATAGAATTACAAGAGTATGTATGCATCTCTACCTGTGCTAACTAGCTCTGTTCGACATTTAAAGAATTTTTATTAGAAAATAATACATCAACTTTTATAGTTACAATTTAATAAATATTAAAAATTGTTTTAATAAATTTACATACCCAGCCAGCAAATTCGGAGCGCTCATAAATAAGATTTTTAAATGGCTCATAGAAATGATTATTGTTTTTTTGAAAACACTCTTTTTTTGGTAGAAAATATGAACCCTCAGAAAACAATCCAAAAAGTTGTCTCTACAATCTAAAAAGCTGTCTCAAAACGAGGGTTCATTTTTCGGACTCAAAGAAGATTCCAAAATTATTTAAATTTATGAAGAAAATTTCGGTTTTATACGTTCTTTTTTCTGAGTCATTTCTGACTACACAGGGGGCTCTTTTGGACGGACCACTTTCATAGGAAAAAGTGGAGAAATGTTTATGTTTTTGGAGCTCATTTCTGAGTCATTAATGATCATCTTTGTTTGCTGGGTAATAAAGACAAAATACAACAAAAAAAAAAAACTAAACCCGTTAACTACAATTTAACTTCTTGAATTGTCAGACAGAGCCAGTGGGAGAGCGCGTAACAGAAGGTGAGCGACTTGCATAGAGCCTGGTAGAAGTATTACAACATTGATGCCGCATATCGTGTCACTGATCTAATGACCTTAACCATTGGAATCAGAAATTTAAATATAGAATTGTAAATTATATATTGTACGAGTAAATACATACATATATTTCTTTATATTTATTGTTATTTAGTTGTCTATTCTCCCTTTTATTGAATATTCGGAATTAGTTTTAAATATGCCGATTACGGAATAGTGGCTTAATATGTATAATTTAGTATTTTTTTCTATTTAGTATTTAATTCTATCGTTGCAAGAATTCAACATTTTATTTAAATACACTCTAAAAACTGTCCCAGTTGTGGCCACCGAATTTGTTTCCAATCGAATTCATGCGACTACCCCAGCAAAATCTTTCATTACCAAATAAGTGGTGATATATTAGAAATTCATAGCTCCGCACAACTTATTTTTTGGCGTCTAAACTCATTATTTTTGTTTGGCGTGGTCGTTTTTATAAGTAGTCACGCTTACCCACTCGCTTACGAAAAAATGAGAAATAAGTAGTTATAAGATTTTGAATAATAAGTGGTTACACACATGCTTACAAAAAGTTGAATTATAAGTGGTTATCCGATTGCTTACTTGATTCCTAAAAATAAGGAGTTAGGCAAATACTATTAGCCTAAGGAAATACATTCAGAAAAATTTAAGTTTTGTCTAGTGTGTAATTTTAGGACTCGTCATAAAAATTTAAACATAAAACATATTTACATTTAATAAAAAAAAGTTAACTGTGTAAAAAGTACTTATTTAAACTAATACGAGTAAGTCATTATTTTATATTTAGAAACAATAAATACAATAGGCCATTATTAGGAAGTCATTATTTTATATTATAAAATAATGCAAAAGGTAATGATATATCATTTTTGGTAATGCAGGTAGTAATGAGGTGTCATTACCAATATTTTGCTGGGACGACAACTGTTTTTATATTAAATTATATTTTGATGGTGAAAGCCAATATTCAGTTGTCTAATTCAGTATTATATTCCATAAAAATATTATTATGTTCCACTAAATTTTATTGAAATTAAAAAACTTTTTGAATTTTCTGGTATTAAATCCGGCCATTCAGATTCATAGTTCACACTCTTACCCATTATACCAAAACTACTTTTAATTTTCTTTGTCATATTTGCTCTTTAAACATATGAATATTTTATTTTAATTAACGGAAAAAACATTAAATTTTTGTTTTTTCCGGGACTCGAACTCAGAAATCCGTCGTACTAAGCTACCTATCCACCCACTACACCATAAACACTTATTACTTTTAGCCCTGGTTTATGTATTACGAAAATACCCTAAACGAAAGCAAAGCAAAGTAAAGAAAATTTGTTTTTGTTTCCCACGTATTTTTGACGATAGTAATTGTCAATTTCTTTTGTTTTGACTATTTTCGTAATACATAGATAAATAAGCCCTTAATGTCTAATTTTGAATTTATATTTTTTGTTAGGAAAACAAATACAGTACATCATACTACAGTAAATTACACTGTACAACAATTTCGAACTGTCCAAAATTACGGGGTTTTGACAATAGATTCTGGTAGAGGAGACCAAAAAAAAAACATGTGTGTCGGCATTTTGAAAGATCACATCGGAATTTTATTTTAGGGGGGTTAAAGTTTCCCCTCTTTTTCAAATGTTTATCGGCATAGGAAACCATGTGAATCTTCCATTTTAGGTATAGGATGTATTCAGCGAACATTTTAACCCTCTAACTCTTCAATTAAAGGGAATTTTTTGGCATCTTTTTAAAAAGGGACAAAAAGACCCATAAGTTAAAGAGTTATAGGGTTAAAATGTTCCACAAAAATTTTCCTCGTAGTGTTTTACAAAAGTTCGCTGAACCCCCTAAAATCCAGGTTTGTTGGACATTTGGGCGCCAATTCTGAATAAGTACGAGATTAGCCCTTAAACACATTTTAAGTTTGATTTATTTCTGGCATTGAAGTTAAATTTTAAACTTTGATGTTTTCAGAGAATTATAGTAGAATTTCATGACAAATATTTTTGCCGAACATTTTAGCCCTCTTACTCATCAATTAAAGGGACTTTTTTACCCCTTTTCAGAAAGTAACAAAAAAGCCCCGTAAGTAAGTGGTCAATTTAATATTATTTTTTTTTTATTTTTCAAACAAAAAATTTAATAAATATAATTTATTGTGCAGCCGTAATTTATTGTACAGCCACAACTAGGGTCGCCGGATATTACGTAGGAATAGACACGTTAGTGTAAACTATGTTATATATTCAAGAATAAAAGAATTACTAAAAACCAATTACATAAATTGGTTTTAGTAATAATTGGTGAATAGTATTTATGTCTGTTGTTTTAACTGCATTTGTAGTTGTTTTTACAGTGCTACAATAATTTTTATGTCTGTTTTAAATGAATTTGTCACTGAGAATGCAATTATTTTAAATCTCATTGTAGTTAATTTGGCTACATAATACCCTGTGTGCATAACAAAAGTATCATCATTCAACATGTCATCATAAAGTGCTACATCTCAATTGTAGCGTGTTTTTCGTTAAACCTGCCCAAAATGCTAGAGAGGAGCAGATAGTGAGTGAAATACAATAACCACACAGGTTACATAACATTTAATGAAATATTAACATTTTAAGTCGATAAGATTTAATTTTTTTTAATTGTGGATTAAAAAAAAGCAAATATATTTAAAAATTCTACTATAAATATGTATGTAGATAATTTGAATTTAAAAATATATAGTAACAACCTGTTTTAGAAACATTTTGATAAAAAAAAAACGATTGCGTTAAGGCTATAGCTGAATTTGTGCGGCAAGGTGTTGAAGGCAACATTTACTATAAACTTATATCAGTAAATATCATAGGTTAAGAGATTAACAGCTCTGGTCCATTTAAAAGAGGTTGAGAATAATCCCAGCAAAAATGTGGAAGCAGTAAAAATGATTACTGCTTCCTTACTGCTACTTTTACCGCTTTTAAAAATGTATAGCTTCGTAAACAGCACCAATGAAAGGCCTAAGTTGTTTAATTGTTTACATCGCTTTTTGCTGTGCTTTTCAAAAAGGCATGAAATTAGCACTACATTTTGATTGCTTAAATATTTTTGCAGTTCTTTTATCAAAATTTTTTAAAATGCGGAAAAGAAGAGGTTTTACTAAAAATAAGAGGCATTTTCTCTTCACGGAAAAATATGCAGGAATATTGTGCTTTTGAGAAGGCATGAATTTATATAGTTGAAAAGCTTTATAATATGCACTTCCAAGAAGGCATGAATTATTGAAATTTTAAAAGAAAAACAGGAGCACTAATTAAAAGCGGTGAAGTCATGCCTTTTCGAATCTCGAAACAAGTGCTTTCACGCGAGCTATCTCGAACAAAACTCAGGCCTGATATCATCAATAATACAATCGCTTCACTGCTCAACTTTCCCTGACAAAACTGCTTCCAGGAGTAATTTCTGCTGGGATGTTAAAAATTCCACTCGTTAACTCTTAACATTAACTAATATCCCAGCAAAAAATACTGCTTGCTTGGTAGCAGGTTCGTCAGGGAAAGAAAATAGTGTAGCGCTTGCATTATTGGTGATATAAGGCATGATTTTTGTTCGAGATAGCTCGCGTGAAAGCACTTGTTTCGATATCCGATATGCGCTTCTATCATAGCTCCAAATAATGCCATGAAATCACAGGTTTTAGCAAGTAAATTCGGTTATCATTGACATTCTTTCATGCTTTGTTAGAGCGATAAAGTAAACAAAACTCGATTGCCTTTTTTTAACACACTACTGCAAGCTATAAATCCTCAGAAGCAGTAGACGAAGCAGAAAAGAAGCACTAATCATTTTTACCGCTTCCGAATTTCTGCTGGGATAAGATTTATCGCACAAACATCTAAAGCTGCCTACACACTAGGGAACATACTTAAAAAAAGAGAGCATTTTTTGTGAATGTGTGAGTGCGTTTGTGTGTGTGTGCGTGTTGAGAGCGTGCATTTCGTGTTTACAAAATTTTTTGATATTTTTTGTTCCCTCAACCATGTTCCCTAGTGTGTAGGCAGCTTAATAATCAAATTAATATATATTTAGCAGGAATGTAGCCATCTACTACCCAATAGACAAAAATTCTTTAGAAAAATATTATAATAAGCTTTAAAAAGACTTGAGTACCAAACTATAGAAAAACGCTTTTAAATGGCTGTAAAAAAATCAAAAAGGAACCCTCGTGAAAATATTACTGCTTGCAAAAGCTTATTATTATGTGCAATAAGCTTATGTCTACAATTGTAGAATTAGCTTATGCTTGCAAATAACCAATTCATATTTTATTGTTTTTTTTTTTATTAATAAGTAAAAAATAATAATAAATAAAATAATAAATAAAAAGTAAAAAATTTATATGAAAAAAATCAAGTGTCAATAAATTTAACTTTAAAACTTTAATTTTAATTTTTACATCCGCACTCTATTGATGCAAAACTGAGAATGAAATGACAATGCACGCGGTACAAAATATTCAACGATGAATTTATTCAGAAATTAACGGGACTTTACTAGAGCAATAAGTCTTTTATAATCATACCAGCGACTATATAATTAAAAGACTTCCCGACTCTCCCTACCTCTGTTAAATCACTATCTTCTTAATTTGTATCGAAAAATGTTGCCATAAGAATTACACACGTCTGCAAAGGCTAACATTTTTCGATACAAACTGTTAATTTTCGAAAGAGGCGATGAAAACCGCTTGATCATACTAACAATGCTGTTGAGAAAATGCAAAATATGAAATATAAATAAAAGCAAAACTGTAAAATGGTGAAGAAATATTAAAGAACATGAGATTTGAAACAAAATTATAATATAAAGTTTGAAAAAATATTGTGAAGGAGAATAGTTTATCAAACATACTTGAGAAACTTTTATGATTTTTTGTTAATAGTAATCTTCTTACAAGTATGTTAAAAAAATATTAAGAAGGAGGATAGTTTCTCAAATAAGATTGAGAAACTCTTAAAATTTTTACAATTAGTAAGCTTTTTATATAATATGTTGAAAAACATATTGTGAAGGATAATAGTTTATCAAACATGATCAAAAAATACTTCAGTCATTTTGTTAAAAAAAGCTTCTTTGAAATTACTATTATACTTTACTTATTTTTTGGTCTATTGGGTATGTACTGTATATTTTCCATGCATATGCTGTTGCACTATCATTGAAGAGCAAATAAAACAATAAAATATTCACATGCACTCGCACACATACTTAATTAGAATAAACAACCTCCACCTGTCCGTGTAAAAATATGAAACATTGAATAAACGGTTTTCAAATCAAAATTTAAAAAATAATATACAATTTTTTTTTCATTTGTTATTAAACATTGTTTTCACATTTACATGTTTCAGTTTATTTTGGTGGGTTTTTGTAGGTATAATTGATATTGACTCAAAACAAAACTCGAAACTTTTTTAATTGTGCTTTTTTTAAGGCATAACAAAAAGTATTTATTTAAGTTTTTAACACCATCATCTAACAAAATATGTAAAAATCAAGTCATTGGACTAGTTTTTTAATGAACACAATAATAAAAAAAAACTAAATATCGAAAAATAATACGCCAAGATATCAAATAAGTACAGCCACAATACGTATTAATAACAGCAACAACAACAATGATAACAAATAAACAATTTGCAGCAAACGATGACCTTGAAGTCAACGACGATGCCAAGTCAACAACATATAAAGAGCCAAACCACTAACCAACCAATAAGACTACTTGACAGCCAAAAAGTCAGTTGGACAACATGCCAGCCAGTCATAAATATTTTTAACCACGTTTTAATTTAAGCTTACGAAAAAACAGAAAAAAACTTTTGTTTAAATAAAAATATTCTGTTTTACGATCGCAGATTTTGAAAAAAATTTATGCATTTGTATTTGTAAACAATAGCTGTATTTTCGCTCATAACTATCAACGTTAAGTATTTAAGGCAAATCTACGTTTAAACGATTAAAGTATAAAAACGAGTAAAAAAGTTAAAGTCGGGCATGCCGACTATATAATATCCTACGCCAGTCTGGTTAAAAGCCAACTATTGTTTGGATCCGAAATTCGAATGGGTTGAAACGGACTTGTGTCAAAATTTTCTATAAAATGATAAAAGAAGAAAAAATCGAAAGTATAGCCCATATGTGCGACAGGTGCAAATATGGACCGATCCTATTTAGAATTAATGGGCTTTGTCTTTGGGACCATGTGAGTCAGCGAATCAAATTTCATTGAAATATCTTCGACGTGCAGCGTGTAAAGAAGCCAATTTGGGGGGGGGGGGGGGGGGCTTATATGGGCACTAAGTCTAAAAATGGACCGATTTTAACCAATACTTCGTCCTTGGGCCGACATAGGTATGTATACCAAATTTCATCCAAATATTTTAATATTTGCGACCTGTAGAGTGCGCACAGACAGACGGACATCGATAAGTCGAAACAAAAAGTGATTCTGGTGTTACAAACATCAGCACAAACTGATAATACGCTCTCCACGTAGTGGTGTAGGGTATAATTATAAACACCTAATGGGTCATATGAATAAAACTTAGCAATTACTTCGAAGTAATTACTTTGAGCTTAGGAATGTCTTTTAACTCCAAATTTACCAATTGGCTGGTAGAATAGCATGAAATGTAAACGAAAATTAAAAAATTAAATTTCTAGTCTACTCCCAAATAGACTAGATTTGTGAAGTAATTGCTTAAAAACTCTGTATTTCCCCCTATTAGTAATATATATTTTTTATTCATACGAGCCAATGTTAATAATAGTAGGTAGTAACGCGAAGAAGTTGTTAGATGTAAAAATGTACAAACGTTGAGTTTTCAACCTGCAAGTTAACGTTGATACGAAAAGTAATGTGTTAGTTTTCGTCTCAAACGCATTTTTGCGTACTTTGAGTTTTTTCTGAGTTATCAATTAAGCCGTTAAAAAATCTCTTAAAATTTGAGGTAATACAATGCAATTCATAAATATCACGGGGCTGATCCAGTCCAAAATTTTTGGGCGGGGTGATAATTTTTAAAATTTTTTACTAATGTTTCAATAAGAGTTTCAACAATTTTTGATTATATTTTAATTAAAACTTTAATTAATTCACTACAAAATTAACAATTTTGTTTATTGGTTCTTTACATATTTAATGTTTAAAATTATACCACTACTGGCATGTTTATTGCGTCAAATTTGCCCATTCATATAATCAAAAAGGGTCATACTAATTTCTTTTTGTTTTCAAATTTTTCTTTTGTATTTTTAGGGCAAGGAATTCCATGCAAATGCATGTTTTTTCTCGATAGTCCAAAACCAATATGGATTAAATATTTATCCGAATCATCAATTTTAGAACAAAATGGCATCGATTTGCAGTTGTATATTTTTGCATAATTTTTTCAAAGATTTAGGAACCTCTGACTTCTTAACATACGAAATATGGGTATCAAGGTTTTTCTGTTTAGGAGTACATTCCTGTTATTTAAAAATAATTTTAAATTTCATAAATTTCGCCATACAAAAAATTATGAAAAAAGGAGTTTTTCCCAAATATCTTTTTTGGTTGTTATACAACATCTCATGTATTTCTGCATCACATAATGTAATTTTCAATAAGCTTTCCGTAAATATATAACATGATATCATACATGGGAATTTTTCATTACCATTGAATTTTCATTACCATTAGTTCATACTAATGACAATGAAAAAAATTCCATTACCATTAATGGTAATGAAATATTTTTCATTAGAAAAATCTTTACTAATGGTAATGAAATCACACTAATGTATAAAAAAACTAATTACAAATGATTAAAAACCATTTGTTTACAAAAAATTCAGACAAATGAAAACAAACTGGTTTGACCAGGGAAGTTATAAAACATACTTTATTAAGGAGGATCCATTTAATTCCGTTAAATTTTATCTGGATACAAATAACAGCGGAATGGAAAGTAATATTTAATTTCAAATGAGCATGAGCCTTAATGAGCATATTCCATCTTCGATTTCAACGAGTTTTACTCCATTTTTACGTTATTCTGTCAATGGAAACTATTTTATTTAATTTATTCATTATCAATGGTAATGAAATGTAAAATCATTGTCATTAATCAATGAAATTAAATTTTAGAATCATTACCATTAATTAAAAAAATGGTAATGAAAATAATTTCATTACAATTGATATCAATGTAATGGTAATGAAATCATCAATTACTTAGTCCACCTAATTAATTAGTCCCATGTAAGCATGATATCGGAAAACAAAACCTTAGTATAAAATTAAGGAAAATACGTTTTTTTTTATTATGTAAGGAAAGTTTTTAGCAAATTTTATCATTTTACTCAAATTGATTACCAATTTATGAGGGTTATATTAACTATACAAGTTATCTTAACCAAGTTATACACTCAAAAAAAAGTCAGCAAGGTCAGCAAAAAATGTTGCTGTGTCATCAAATTTTTAGTCAGGAGCGTGCTTGCAAAAAAAGTTGGTAATTTCAGCAAAAGGTTTGCTGAAAATCAGCGAGCTGATTTTTACCAAAAAAATAGTAATCTTCAGCAAAAGTTTTGCTAACACTTAGTCGACTGCAAATGAAAAAAATCCTTGCTAAAATCACTAAACTTTTTGCTGAATATTAGTAGACTGAAAAAAACTCAAAAAATTTGTAGCGAAATTTTACTTTAGTTAATTTATTTGCTGAAAATTTAAATATAGAATATGTGTAGAGTTGGTTTTCTTTTTTTGTCATTTCTGTTTCCAGACAAGCTGCGACATCTACATCTTGTCTATCTGGTTGTCGCCCACGCTATGAATGCGGTTATCAGCACAATTTTTGTAGCAAAATAAATTAGTAAAACATTAGTTCAAAATTAGTTTAGTGCTAAGAAAATATAACTAAAATTTTTGCTGAAAACGGAATTTCAGTAAAATAATTGCTGAAAACTAGTACACTTGATATACAAGACGTTTTACTAATTTTTCTACTAACTTATTTTTCTGAGTGTAGAAATTTAAATAGAGTGCGGAAATTGATTGATTTTATATGTTTTCATGCGATAGTTTCGTAGTTATTTATTATAAACTTTTTTGGGCATTGTTAACCCATCTTTGTTGGAGGTCATATACGTATCAAATATTAAAGTTTTTATGAAAAATATGACTAAGAATTTTCCGCTAGACTTTATATTGTCTTTTACACCTAAAGTGGCGTTCATAAAATCGTTAACCTTGCGCTGCGAAGACCAAAAATGTTCAACAAATGGTGTATGGCCAAACCAAAAGCGGTTAAAAAATATTTTTTGTGAACATTTAAAAATAAATTGTGAACCGACCCAACAAACACCAGTTCAAGCCTTAGAGAAAATTTGAGATTCACATTTGATATCAAGCGTATATTTCAAATCTGTCTCAATAAATAAAATTGAGTGAATAATTTTATATTGATTAATATTTGAAATCGATTTGAGAAATATACTTGTAAAAGCTTTGAAATTTCTATATAAACTTCTCTATTTTCCTCTAGTGTTTTTCTAGTTAAAAGCATAGGTTTGAGATTTATAATTTATATCAAATCATTTTCAAACTGAAAATAAGTTTTTTTCAATTTTTTAGAAAAATTATCTTCACATTAGAAAATTATATATATTTCAAGTATTTGTGGAGTATTTTTCTATATTCGATAATGATTTGAGATAATTTTGTATGTATAACGTATCTCAAATAACAAAACAAAAATGTCAATAAATAAAATATATATTGGAAAATTTTAGGAATAACGCGTAAATACGCCTTGAAATATCTTATTTTACAGAAAGAGGCAACGCGTTTTTTATATGTTAAAAGGAGCTAAGAAGGTAAGTAATAAAATATGATAACAGTGAATATAAAAAATTAACTTATTTCATCAACATTTTACAGATCGTACTTTTTACAGCGAATGTTGCCATCAAGGTTGTGCTTTGCATTTTTCAGGTAAGATATGATTTAAACCAAGCATTTTAAGCGCTCCTTTTTTCATTACGAGACCAATAAAAAAATCTTATACTACATTTATCCCTGATCAGAAACTACCTGGATTTTGGCTCTTCTAGTTTTTAGCTTGACAAACGCATACAAAAAAAAACAAGCAAAAACTAGTTTTGTACAAAAACTAGGTGATTTTTGCTCAAGTATAAATGTAGTGTTATGGACATATTATTAAAAAAACAGCATGTATGCAGTTCTAAAGGTATATCTACACGAGAGAAAAAACTTCTAGAAATAGAGCAAAAAACACCTCTAATTAGCTCTATTGTGAATGATTTAAGCTATTTAGAAGTATTTTTTGCTCTATCTCTAGCAGCTTTTCCTCTCGTGTAGATGTGCCTTAATAAATATGTTACATGGGCCAGATTTATAGTCAGAACTATGGAAGATTTTTGTCCTAAATATTTCTCAAATTAGAAATTTTGTTTGAAAATTTCTGGCTTAAGCAAAATTTTAGAAAAAAATCGTTCTCAGTTCTGACTATAAAACTGGCCCTGAAAATTTAATGTCTATAAGATTGTTTTAATTGTCTTTTAACATTTAAATAAACTAAAAAGCCAGTTTTATAGTCACAACTAAGAACTGATTTTTGTCTTAAATACTACTCAAGTTACAAAAAAAAAAAAAATCTCAACATTTTTTAATTAAGCAAAATTTTAGAAAAAAATCGTTTTTATTTTTGACTATTAAACTGACCCTTAATCATTTTTGTATTTTAAGGTATCCAAATTTGAAGATAACTTTTTACCACCCGGGAGTTTAATTTTTAAGTGGCTTTTAAATATTTTATACTTTACTTTTTTAAATGTTTTTATCTTGTAACCATTCAATACAATTTTTTATTTTTTTAAGTGTAAAAAATAAATGGTAGTAAGATTTGAAAAGAGTTCATTATTTTCATTGGAGGCAGATTTGATATATAATACATTTCTCAAGTCTTTATAGACAGTATTTTTCTATTATATAATTAATATTGATAAAAATTTAATATTCAGGTTAAATGTTGATTTGAGAAACATTTGAATTTTTGTTACTTTCAAGTCTATATCTCGACTCTAAAAATATTTGAGAAATATGCTTGAGCTCTAACTGCCGTTTTTATAGAGAACGGCATGATTCTCAAATTGAGAATAAAAATTCTCAATGCTATTCTCAAAGGTAATGTTTGAGAAATAAACTTGTTATCAAATCTCTATTTACTCTGTTTCAATAGTGATTGTTTGTTGGGGATATTTTTGTTTTATTAATAAATGTTTTCCAACCAAAAAAAATTAAAAAATTTCAGTCAGATATATTATTTTGAAATAAGCGGGTTTCTTTATTTTAAAAGCATTTGATTAAACATGTTGACTATTACATATTTCGGTTATAGTTATTGATCTCTAGTAAGTTTAACAGCGTTTAATGAGATCTATGCTACACTCTCAGAGAGTGTACATAATTTATTTTCTTGTGGAGTTATATCTGTTTTAGATTTATCTCTTATTTATAAGTTTTTTTATAGCCCAAAAATATTTAGGTGATGTTCTAAGTAGAAGTATTAGTTATTTTAAAGGTGTTATGTATTATGTACAATGTATACCTTATTGCAAATCTTCTTAAGGCGGGTTTCCACATACACCATAGTCGGAGCCGAAAATGAAATTCCATACATTTGCGCCGAAAAAAAGTTCGTATATTACCTCATAACATTTCTTAATAGAAAATAACAAATTAACTTGCTAAAATCACCAAAAAAATTTTAAAATTTCCAAGTTTTTTTTAAATGCAAACAAAAATCGAGCCTATTGAAAACAGCCTTAAAAATAACAAAAATTTTGTAGATATAAGAGTTTCTTTTTGCTATTTTCAGTTTACTTAAATTTAGCAAAATTCTCTGCAGATTTTAGAGAACAAATTGTCATTTTCAATTAACTAAAAGTAAATTGAAAGATTACGGTGTATGCGCAAAACCGCCTTTAAACCGACAAATTTTTACTTTTCAAACAAAAATATTTTATCAAAGTTCAAATATGTATTTCTCTATGCAACAGGCTCACCTACTATTTAACTCTCTCTCACTGTTCAGTTTTTTTACTAGGTATATATTTTATATTTTGTATATTTGATGAAACAACTTTTTTTTAAAATAATTATTAAAATTTATACTGAATTTAGACTCAGCAAAAACTACCTAGCTTTCGAAGAAAACTAGTGTTTGTTGTTGCTGTGTATATATAGGTTTTGACAATTATAACTAACGGGAGCCAAAAACTAGGTAGTTTTGCTGGGATCTAAATGCGGTATTAACCATAAAATCTAACCTGATTAAAACTTCTTCAAATGTCGGACAGAGCCAGTTCAGGCACCGGATTTTACAAACAAAAAACTTTATTTTTAAGTTTTCATCAAGAAATAAAAAAGTTTTCTGTTCAAAATAAAGTAAATTTCTAAATTATTTTTTTTTATTTTCATCCAAAATTGAAAATATATTTATCTTTAGAAAAAAAGAAAAAAAAAATTACAAATTATATTTTTATACAAATGATATTTTTTTATTTTCAACTCCAAACAAAAAAAGAAAAAGAAAAATATAAAAAAAGTTTTTGTACAAAAAAAAAGAAAAGTTTTTTCGTAGAAAAAAAAAGTCTCTTTATTAAGAAAAACAGTTTTATTTTTCAATTTATAAAATTTTAGCTTCGTACAATCTGCAAACGAATTAATGATGCAAAAATTTTACATTTGGAAAATTTTGTTTCTTACATGGGTGTTGTTTTTTTTTTTTGTTTTGCAAAAACTAAACTAAAACTAAATTTTGCAAAAAGTAAAATTCTTACATCAGTATATTTGTTTGCAGAATGAATATCGCTGATAAGGTTTTTCAATATAATTTTTAACCATAAAGTCTTTTTTCGCGTTCCGCCAATATTTTGCAATTTTTTAGGTGCGGTTTTGTTAAATATGTAATCTAGAGACTATAATATGCAATTCATAGAACAAAGTTCGGTGGCTAGTTGCAAAAAACAAATCGCGAAAAAATGTCGTGAAAAAAGATTTGCAAAACGGCCAAATATCAAAGCCTTATTTTTTAAATGCTACGATTAAACAAAATTTACAGCAAAAGAAAATTTAAAAAAAAATATATATATTTTTTTTTAAATTGTTGAAACCATTTTTTTTTAACAACACAAAAAAAGTTTCTTTTTATATATATTTATTTATTTTTTTTTGGAAAGAAAATTAAAACAGAAAAAGTTTTTTATTTTCATCATGAGGAGTATTTTTAATTAAATATTTCTTTCTTTTTATTTTTTTGTACGTTTGAATTTTTATTTTCATACTTTTACGATAATTATATTTGATAAAAACCAAAAAATAAAAAGTTTCCGGTCCTTGAGCCAGTTACACAGGCAGAGATGCATGCATACTCTTCAGATTCGATATTCGTTGATTCAACATAAAAAAGAGAAAAGAGAGTCAAAGTTCCCAAAACACAACAAAAAGTTAATAAAAACAAAGCTTTACTTGAAAGACTGAAATACTGTTAAACTCACTTTTATACTTAATGACCCATGGTCAGTCAATTTAATCTGCTTCAATCTACGAGTACTAAATCCAATTCTCAAATCGTTTTGTCTGTTTAATGACGTAGATGGAATGTTAATAAGAACTCACGAGATCAAATTGTTTTTATTTTTAATATTAATGCGTTAAACACATAGACGACTGCAGGTACACAACTACAGCCTGTCAAAAATAAAATACACACGTTTATATTAAAACGATTATTTTGACACCAACACAGCTACTCGGCTACACGACTACTTTTGCCGCTGTAGTCAACTTAGGATAATTTCTATTTTTGTTGGCTACAAAACAAAAATAGTGTTGACAATTTAACAAAATATGTAAAACAGGACAATTTTTCCCGCTAGAGGCGAAATAAAGTCGCTAGTTCTGACTAAAAAATCACCGTTATGGGAACACTGAAGAAACAGCTGTTTATATTTTACAATTGTTTGAAGGTTTCATTAATTTATATTTGGAAATAATTTTATTGTGATGTTTTGTAAAAAAAATGGATCTTACAAAATTAACAAAATATTCCTCAGCCAATATTTTAGAAGCACAAACCAAAAAAAATTAATATTTATCAAAACGTCAAATTTTTAGGATCAGCTGTGTACTATGTTGCTGTCGTTTTCAAAAAATTTAAGTAGCTGACTACACGACTACAATTGCATCCAGCAGCATTTGTAGTCGTGCAGTAGTGTAGCCGCAGTCGTCTATGTGTTTAATGCATAAAGTTTACATTCGCATACTTACACACTTGTTTTGCTGACTGCCGTCAATGTTTGCATTCAAACTAGAGTATTCAAAACCGAATCAGAAATCCGGTTAACCGGATATTTCATTTTTTAAATGTTAAATTATTTTATATAGGCAGCCGAACGGGAAAATATATTCGCGTAGCTAAAGTAAAAAATGAACATGGAAGTCAGTAGTTATAAACCAGGGCAAATTTGTTTTTGGCTTTTGCCATTAACGCTTTGAGGACCATACATTTCCTGCCTAAGCGATTTTAAAATTTTTGCGATTTTCATAATCTCTGACCTACACTTAAAATAATACGTCAGTAGAAAAATCTGTTAAACCGGTATCAAATCGATTTGACTAATTTTAAACAAATTTGAAACACTAATTTAAGCAAAGATTTTAGTTATCTTCATTTAACACAATACTAAAAATCCTCAGTACTTTAACTAATTTTGAGTGTTAATTTTCGAAATTATTTAAAACTAATTTTTAAGAACCCATTCGTTAAATTTTACAAAATTTATTGTTAAAATATAATATTTTCATGTTACTGTTATTACCCGGTAGATGGCGTCACTAATGTATCCGAAGTTTTAAAGATGGCGCTATTTTGAACCCTCCCGATTTTTTAAAATGGCCCATATCTCGAAAACTAAGAGATATAGAGCAAAATTGATGAAAATGTTGACTACACCTAACTCTGTAATACCCCAGCGAAAAGGGGTACTCTATCAAAAAATGAACCTTGGCGGGGCCTTGGACCTTCGGAAATTTTTAATAAAAATTTTCCACTTCATAAAATGGCCCATATCTCGAAAACTAAGCGTGATAGAGCAAAACGGGGAGGGCCCGAGACACTAGGTTCGTATAAATTCTACGACTCAGTATAATTACAGATAAAACTGTAGTTTAACAAACTTTTACTTAAATTTAGATTTGTTAAATTTAACTAAAGAATTTGTTAAAATCAACAAATTTTATTTTAAGCCAAAAAACAGGAATAAATTTTGTTAAAATAACAAATTTTTCTTTCCAGCCAACAGACGTATTATTTTGAGTGTAATAATAGTTATACCAAGAAAAATAGGCTTCGTCCTTGGGCTGATATAGGTCGGTGTACCAAATTTCATCAAAATATCTTAATATTTGCGACCTGCAGCGTATAAACAATATAATTTTGGGGGGACCCTTATATGGGCACTAGGTATAAACATGGACCGGTGTTAACCCAAATCAATAGGCTTCGTCCTTGAGCTGCTATAAATCGGTGTACCAAATTTCATCGAAATGTCTTAATATTTGCGACCTGCAGCGTATAAACAACCCAGCGAGCAATTTTGGAGCGCTCATAAATAAGATTCTTAAATGGCTCATAGAAATGATTATTGTGTTTTTCAAAACACTCTTTTTTTTAGTAGAAAATATGAACCCTCAGAAAACAATCCAAAAAGTTGTCTCTACAATCTAAAAAGCTGTCTCAAAATGAGGGTTCATTTTTCAGACTCAAAGAAGATTGCAAAATTATTTAAATTTATGAGGAAAATTTCGACTTTATACGTTCTTTTTTCTGAGTCATTTCTGAGTACACAGGGGGCTCTTTTGGACGGACCAATTTCATAGGAAAAAGTGGAAAAATGATTATGTTTTTGGAGCTCATTTCTGAGTCATTAATGATCATCTTTGTTTGCTGGGAATATAATTTTGGTAGGACCCTTATATGGGCACTAGGTCTAAACATGGATTACCAAAATCAATAGGCGTCGTCCTTGGGCCGACATAAGTCGGTGTACCAAGTTTCATCAAAATATCTTAATATGCGCACAAGAATGCATGGACAGACGGACAGATAGACGGACATCGTTAAATCGAAATAAAAAAAAATTCTGAGTCGATCGGTATACTATAAGGTGGGTCTGGGACCAATATTTTTTGGTGTTACAAACATCAGCACAAACTTATAATACCCTGACCACATAGTGGTGTAGGGTATAAAAACAAATCAACTAGTGTTTTCTTTAATTTTTTGAATATGCATACCAGGTTTGGCAATAGAGGTAAAAAAAGAACAACGAAAATAATTTTGTTGTTGCTTTGTAATTAGTAAATTTTATGGCATATTTTACACACTAGGTTACAAAAAAATTGTTTTAAGATGGCCATACACTACGCAATATTCTTGTGCAACCTTTGGTATTGTGGAAAAAATTGCCAGTGTGTATGTCATATTGAAAGATTGTACAATTCATTTAAAAAAATCAACACAGATTTGCTTCTTATTGCACAACCACAGTCTCAAAACAATTCCGTTGTGACAACCGAATTGTCTCGGTTGCTGCAACCTCGTAATTCGGTTGCCCCAACCGACGATAATATTGGCAATAATATTTGCAATGATATTGCGTAGTGTATGGCTAGCTTTAGAGGTTAGTTTTTTATGAAAATAAGGCTAACCTTTTTTCTAAAAATAAAATTACGTCGTTGTTTGAATTTTTACAGCCGTTTGTATGCTTTTTAATGCACGGACTAATGTGAATAAAAAACCGGATAACCGGGTTTTTTTCAAAAACTGAAACCGGTTTTTTGAAAAAAGATTTTTCCAATAAATCGAAAACCGGTTTTTGAAAAGGCCGGTTTTTTGTACACTCTAATTCAAACCATCCTCTTCATCATTTGCTGCACTCACTACATTGTAGCAGTCGTAGTAGTAGTACGAGTAGTAAACTATAGTAGTTATTTTGTTGTTTTGCATTTTTACCGGCTTGCCATTCATTATGATGCTGTATAGATGTGTTTATTGATTTTTTTTTTATTTTTTGGGTGACGTTCTAGAGAATTATTTTTTATTAATATTCTACATTCTTTTTTGTTTACTCTGATGGAATTTTACAGTATAATAAACAGAGGTTTTTTAAACAACAAAGATTTCCATTCACTAACTACGTAGTCAAGTTTAAAGCAACAGGTAGATTGCAGTTCTGGAATATTCACATTAAAATAAGATTTGCAGAAAAAGTAATTTAAAAAACGAAGAATTAAATTACAATTGTAATTTAAGAACATTTTAAAATTAGCCTATTTTAATTAAAATTTTAAATTGTCAAGGTATTAAAAAATTTAGTTACATATTAAATTGTATGTACTATTTTTACAAGATCTTCCTATTTTTAATTTTTAAATAAATGAAGCCATTCCAATTCCCGTTCCAGTTACCTTCTCATAAAATCATATAAATCTGATGATGCGATCACTTAATTAATTATAATTATTTTGTTATCAATCAAAAAATTTATACAGGAATGTACTTATTAGCATAATTCTTTTATTTCTGTAACACGTTGGGCGCGGTTTCTAAACGCGAGGATTTCCTTATTTAAATTCCTTAGGCATCTAATTAAAACAATTCTAAACATGAAGCACATAGTATGTATAAGGCAAAAGATAAGTCCCTTCCTAAAAAAATACACTACAATCAACAATTACACTCCTAAAAAAAATCAATTTTTTTTTGTGCAGCGTTCCACTAAAAATTTTTTTAAACTAATTATGCAGTAAAATTTTTTCCTGTACCCCGTTTCTGTATCCAATGCGAGAAGTTTTCTCATCGAGAAATGCATGGTCATCCTGCATTAAACAGGGTGATTTAAGCGGTGATAAAATGGACTGGAGTTGTAATCGTAAATTTTTCAGATATTGTAACTCTTATAATTGAGTACACATGTAGTTTTGTAAAATACCTAATTAAATTAGAAATAACTTACATGCAGCGCATTATTAGCTGATTTGGTTTCATATATATTTTATTGTTTGCGACTCATCCTATATCAAGCAGAGCAGGGTTGCATTTCACAAGCTTTTCGCGAAAACTTATTCGATGCGAGAAATACAGAAACGGGGTGCTGGTTTTAGCAGTTTAGGTTGTTATCTTCTATTAATATAAACTTAAGTCCAATATAATTTAAATTTTCTATATTTTTATTAAAAATTTTAAGTCTCTCAAGTAATCGAACCCGCGATAATCTGTTAGGAATTACCAAATGATACCAAACTCACTTTTTAGGATCACTTTTAGAGCAATTATGATTTAGAAGCCATACTTAAGTAATTTTTTTGATGTTGTTCGGAATTAATTCTAAAAAAGCTGTAAAAATGTACTAACGGATACTTTGAAAGCAATGAAAGAAGTGATTTTTTGAAGTGGTTCAACATTACTTCTAAAAAAGCAGTAAAAATAAAAAATAAATGATACTTGTGAAGCAGTGAAAGAAAAGCATTACCAACTTTTTGTGCTGGGTTTGTATGAAAATTGATAACTTTGACAATAAAGGAGTGACTATAGAAAAAATCAAACGTATTTCGCTTTTACTAAAATATTGTAATGATTGTTTTTTTCATTTCATTACAATTGATGATTTTTGTTTTTGTACATAACAAAAAGGTAATGGAAATGAAAATCAAATTTCATTAACATTGCTTAAAGTAATGGTAGGGAAGATAAAACTTGATTACCATTACATAAATTAATGAAAATGTAATTGTAATGATCTGGCCTATCGCTGTTGGCATTGAATATAGATAGATAATTCTAAAAATAAAAAAAAGGCAATTACAATTTGGCACCGATTTGTTCTTGCATAAATTGCATATTTTTTTAAAAACTAAAAATAAGGAAATTCTCTTAATTTCCTAGTGGGGCGTTTTTGGTCAAAAGTATAAAAATTAACCCCATGTGGATCACATTAAATAATTATTTTTATCCAGTTGGGATTTTTTTTTATCAATTTAATGGCTTTGCAATCTCGTAGTCATAATTTATATTAAGTTTCATGGGTCTTTTCTGGCCCCAGGCCACTAAGGATTAAATATTTTTTAAACAAATGTAAAGATAATTATAGTCTAACCCAATTTAAGTGATGTTTTTCCGAAAACTGTGTAAAATTTGATGAAAACATTCAAATTTTGTTTAATTTTTGACAAAATGAGCAGTTTTGGTAAAATATCCTGCAAAGCAGTCGCTCCAAACACAAACTCGAATTATCATTTTTCTTTAATATCAACTATTATGTGGTACAAATAGCAATCGACATCTCCAAATTAGGCATTTTAAAAAATCTTTAAAATTAATTTAAAAAAAACATGTTTTTGCATTTTTATCAAATTCGTGAGTCATTTTGGATTCCAGGCTAAAGTGGGTTAATGGTATCTGATGAAGTCAAAATTCCATGTCTGAATCATTTTGACTATATTAAATGAATAAATGGAATAAAAAATAAATTTTTTCGAAATTTGGAAATTTTTAATAGTAACACTTTTTTCCAAAATGGGCCAGTTTCGTCCAACTTTCGGCACGGGTTAACGTTTTCCAAAAAAAAAAAAAAAAATCGATTTCTTCCATTTGGGACCATTTCCATTAAAACTGGAGCATTACACCCCCCAGTTTTATTGGAAATGGGGGGTGTAATGTCTATGTTTAAGGGACACTCTAATGTACATATGTACACTACTAGTTCGTATGAGTAATATATTAATCATACGCTTAGGTATATTTTATATCTTTTAACCCTGCTTATGCGGCGATCACATATACGTGTTTAACTCGATTTGAAGTGTTTAAGCGTTAAACATGTTTAAGTGAGATGTTTCACAGTACATTTTATCTACCCTTAAACACGCTAAATTATCGTGTTTTATTTTTAAACACGTTGTTAAACACGATAAAATTGATATCAATTGGTGTTGAGTGACAAGTTTGAAGCATAAGAAGACACAACAAGAAAAATAAAAAAATTTAAATTGAATAAATTAAATTTAAATAAAAAGTAGTTAAAGTGTGTTTTTTTCTTAATAAAGTGATAGATGAACAAAACAAATTATTAAACTTTGCTTCCGGTGAACGAAAAATACAAAAACATCCATGAAGTTGTCCCTTAACTAAAAATTGAAAAATCTTCTTTCCGACTGGGGCGGATAATGTTATTTCACTTTTTATAGCAACTATCGGTGGGTCTCATACTGTAGGTTTAACTTAAACTTAACTAAAAACAAAACAAAATGTCAAAAAAATGTACACAAAACAACAACAAATTGTTGGGTTAACAATTAACCTAAGTTTAAACCTGCAGTATGAGACCCACCGTATAACGTTAACTGTAATGCCAAAAATTATTAATTATTGCCTCCGGCCAAGGAAAAAATAACTTTTTGGGAAATTTTGTCAAATTTTTGTATTTTTTTTTTTTAATTGTTAAGGAACAGCTGTTCGAGATGTTTAACCTAAACACTTCATTTTTAAGTGTGAACTGATACGTTCAACTTTTACATAAACGTGTTTAACAATCGCACTGTGAACGTAGTATTAGATAGATAACGTAGATAGTTTTTTTGTTGTTTTGTGTGTAATTCGTAAATTTTATGGCATATTTTATTGCATTTAACCTATTGTCTTCAAATGCAATGAAATGTGCAAAGAAATTTGAAAATAACACGCAAAACAACAACAACGAAAATAATTTTGTTGTTGCTTTATGTGTTATTTTCAAATTTCTTTGCACATTTCATTGCATTTGAAGACACTAGGTAAAGACACTAGTTTATGAAAGGTAAAATAACGTTATCTAAGCAGGGTTAACACCAAATGTTAAAAATTTATGTTAAAATTTGTATATCTATTAATAAAATCATAATGCATAAACAAATAACAACTTAAACTCACCAAATGTAGGGTACAGCAACATTTAAATTATCACTTACAATTCAAATATTCCAGTCAGTATTTTGTTATGTCCAAAACAACAGAATTTAATACGAATATTAACTTTAAAAAACCTAATTAAAATATTCGTAATAGTGGTATAAAATTCTAAAAGCGTTAAACATCACAAGTGTCTGTATTTTTTTGGGTTTTTTTTTTTAATTTATCTACATTGACGTCAATACAACCTTTTCCATAAAAGGAAAAATTAAAACATAAATATTAATATTGAAATGTAGATTCAAACGAAAGTACGAGTACCTACATACATATAAGTAATATTATTTATGTGTATAAGTATTAATAAATTGGTCCTTTATTATTTAATTATATTTAATTAATTACTTAATATTTAATATTATGAATTTTATAGGTTTCGTGATTTGCTTTGTAAGTAATTTAAGCTCCATTAGATTGTCTTTGGTTTTTATGAGAGAAAAATAAAGGGAGGTGGGTTACATTTCATAAAATATATATTTCCTATATTTGTATGTTTTAGGTCATAACCATATTTAAGGGGTTTTAATATCATAAGTATGTTTAAATTGTTTAATATTTGTGTCGTATTCTTAGTTTTTTTTTTAATGTTTATCTATATTTTACTTAAGAATTTTTTATTATTGTTTTCTTTTCAGGGTTTTTTCATCTTTTCTTAAGCTTCCGCTTTTTTTTCAGACTTTATATTAGTATTTAAATTTAAAAAAATTAACAAATTCTATTTTATTTGAATTGTATAAAAAATCAACTAATTTACTAAATATTTATTCTACTACGGGTTGTTTGAATATATATAATTAATTTTCAATACTATTGGACCAGCAACTATTAGACTACGATATAAAAAATAATATGCTAAAATTAAGACAAGATGAACTTTTAGAAAAAGCAAATAATTCCCAAGGATTTTAAGATGTATTATAAAATTGTCAAGGTTAATTTTAATATATATTCAAAGAATTTTAAAACGATTGTTTTTACTTCCCTGAAATATTGCAATAAAAAAATGTTTCGAAATCACATCACTTGGAGGAAAAATTTAATTGCGACAAAAATCATTATTGCGCAGTAAATGTCCGCTCCATGGCAATACTTCTGGAAGATAAATCGATGATAATCATATATTCCTTATTTTATATCTAGAATATGTTCCCCAATATAAAATAAATGATTAATTTAAGTCTAAAAATAATATCTGTCCACACAATGCGTTGGCCAGCGAAGGTCTTGACTCTGAAGGGCTTGACTCAAAAGAAATGCTTCATTATGACAAAAGTAATAAAGTTTTCATTTTTTCCATAATCATAAAGCCAATTTTACCTGTCCCTACACAGTTTAGAAACGGTAATGACATATCATTATTTTTTGGACTACCAGTAATGACACCCACTTACCTACTTCATTATTTTAAAACATATTATAATGAGTTAATGATAATGACTTATTTTTATCATTATTTCAAATAGAAAATAATTTTCTTGATTTCTTTTTAATTTTTTGAAATCTATTTTTAGACTCAATATTATTTAAACACTGGTAAGGATATATGTAACCACATATTTTTTGATTTTTTATATGTTGGCGAGTAAGCTTACTTGTTTGTTTTTATCTATTAAATATTACATGTCGATATAGCTCAGATGGTAGAGCTATTGACTGGCAATCTGTAGACACAGGCTCGATTCCCGCACCATCAAATTTTATTTTAAAAAAATACAATAAAAAATATTTTTTTTATATAATTTATTTTTTTGAAAATCTATTTTTAGGCTCATTATTTTTATATATTTTTTGATTTTTCATATGCTGGTGTGTAACCATAACTCATTATTTTTCGCAACATCGCCATATAAAGGTAATAAGAAATGTAATAACAAAAGTAACTAGTTACCATTCCCAAGTATGTAGTTACATAACTACATATCCGGTAATGATTTTCTACACTGGGTAATTTATAACATACGACAAAGAATTTGTATAGTAAAAATTTTGCGAAAAAGGGTGACTTTGATAAATCACCTGTTATTTAGTTACAGGTTTAAAAAAACAATTTAACACGCAAAACAACAACAAAAATCGTTCAATTAGCCTATAAAAAGGTTTTTTCTGAATAACCATGCAAATAAATATATAAGTATTTGGTATCATTAGAAAGAAAACTACCTGTAATATTATGAGCCAAAATCAAGTCGATTATACTTATACTATCGGTGAAATAAAATTTTAGAAAACCCGAAGTAGGCCGAATATCGAAAAAAGCCGAAATACCCCCTCACTTAAATATTATAAGGATATAGATCCCCATACAAAACCATTTAAAATTTTGATGTTTTGTGTTATAACATAAACAAATAAGCATGCTTAAGCATGTTTTATACACCGGTAAATAGGCTTCTCTAATACCTTTCATTTGACACCAAATTTTCTCATATTTACTTTGGAACAAATATGAAATAAACCGAAAAACGAAAAATTGTATAATTTTTGACCCCACTTTTTAACCCTTAAACCTTCGCGGTTGCACATAACAAAAATATGTCAACTTATGATTTGTATTCTCTACCAAATATCCGAGTTTCATTAAAATCGGCGTGTACCACTTGGGGTACTTTAATTGAAAGTTCCCTTTCAGAATAATACATATAAATGGGTGATATCAAAAAATGTGATAAAAACCATATAACCAGCTAATTTCTAATGAATGGATTACATTTGACTTATATATTTCGATATGTATCAACGCACTGTCAACTGTTTTAAAATTTTTTTTAACAATCTGACCAATTTTTGGTTAATACATAAAACTTGTGACCAATTTTATAGACCAAATGTAAACTCCGTAACCAGTAACTCGTAAGGTTTTTTAACTTTAATATCCAGGACAAGGGCTTTCATGCAAATGCCTGTTTGTAGTCAGTGGCCCAAAAATTATTTTGACCAAATACTTTTCCGAATTAAAGAATTTGCAAAAAAATTGCATCGATTTGTTGTTGCACATTTTTGCATATTTTGCTTTTAAGTGCATATTTTATTGCATATTTTATGATTTTTATTGCATACCCAGCAAAATATTTCATTACCAAATAAGTGGTTATATAATAGAAATTCATAGCTCCGCACAACTTATTTTTTGGCGTCTAAACTCATTATTTTTGTTTGGCGTGGTCGTTTTTATAAGTAGTCACGCTTACCCGCTCGCTTACGAAAAAATGAGAAGTAAGTAGTTATGAGATGCTGCATAATAAGTGGTTACAAACATGCTTACAAAAAGTTGAATTATAAGTGGTTATCCGATTGCTTACTTGATTCTTAAAAATAAGGAGTTACACAAATACTATTAGCTTCAGGAAATACATTCAGAGAAATTAAAGTTTTTGCTAGTGTGTAATTTTAGTACTCGTCATAAAAATTTGAACACAAAACATATTTCCATGTAATAAATATAAATGTATAAAATTCAACTTTGTAAAAAGTACTTATTTAAACTATTGCAAGTAATTCATTATTTTATATTTAAAAGCAATGGCTACAATAGGCCGTTATTAGGAAGTCATTATTTTATATTACAAAATAATGCAAAAGGTAATGATATATCATTATTGGTAATGCAGACAGCAATGAGGTGGCATTACCAATATTTTGCTGGGTATTTTTGCATATTTTGCACATTATTGCATATTTTTTAATATTTTTAAATATGAAATTCGATTTAAGAATTCATACTTTAAAACTAAAAAAAAATTATAAAGAATTAATTATTTGGAAGCTCTGTTGGTAATATAACACTACACTAGAAAGGTAAAATGCCACACAGAAAAATATATTAAACTATGTGTATTTGAAGACATATTCAGTGTGTTCGTTTACTCGAATTTCTTACTACTTTTACTACAATTGCAAAGTTTTGTTTACTTTTTGTATTGAATTTTTCCAGCTGTAGTAAATATAGTAACTTGTAGTAAGTAAACGAACAAACTTATTGTTACCGATACCTGAATTTTTACGTTTATGTTAATTTATGATAAATATAATTAAAAGAACATTTATTTTTAATTGCATATTTTTTGGTTTTTAGTGCATATTTCGTTATAAATGCATATTTAAGTGCATATTTTCCATTTTATAGTACATATTCTAAGCGCATATTTTCGATTTTTTAGTGCATGAAAGTCCTTGCCCTTTTAATAACCAATGAAGCTAAACATTAACTATAAGCATTTACATGAAGAGGAAAAGTAATGTTTTTAACAAAAATTAATACATTTTACAAACTTTTTCGTATATTTATGCTAACACGACTTCAACTACATATGTAACGATTTTTTGTAATTATTTTTGATAAAAACACATACACTAGAATTTATCTAGCAGTTATCTATTAATTATATTGCGAAAAGTATAATGTTATTTATACTCAAATGATCGTTAGACTCTAAAGCATCATATAGTATAACAGACTTATTGTTAGAGTTTTTCTGCAACATGTAACATTATCGAAATGAAAAAGTATGTCTTTAATAAGATTTGAAAAAATTTTGTAAACTCCGTTCCTAATTTTTACCACCAAACTATTTAACGAGTAAGAAAAACAATGGCATATTTGGATTCACCTTATAGGCATCATACTACTTTGTTTCGGAAAGAAAATTCGGACAAAGCGTTTCTGAAAGAAAACGAAAAATGTAACCAAATGTAAACTCCGTAACCAAAATTGTTTCATGAATTTATTAATTAAATTTCAGGCCTAAAAAAAATTTCTAATATTCAATAGGGTTTCCTTGAAGTTTATTAGAAGATATTAAAAATTTAGCGATGATTATTTTTAGGCTCAAAATGTATTTAATAAATAAACTCTAAACTGTTGGAACGAAAAACCGTTTTTCATTTCCTTGGTTTGGAATCGATATTTTGAGTCCTTATTGACCTTAGTTTGAAAAAAAGGCACATTAAATTTTTGTTCCCACAATTTAAGAATTTTTTGTTCGCATATTACGGCGCAACCGCTGATTGGATTTTTTCTATATTTTATATTTTTGAAAAGCATTTTAAAAGACAAAAACTACAAAATTAAAAAGCGGAACGATTTGTTATTTTATTCGCGAAATAAATTGATAAAACAAATTGTATATTATTAAAAAGCTAGTTGAAAAACCAAATATAAACAATTAATAAATTGAAAAAATTGTTATGGATTTTTTTGTTATATATTTTCCTTGTGGAAATGTAAACTCCGTTACCACAAAAAAACCTAAAATTGTGCAAAAAAGTTTTTGCGGAAACTTGTAGAAGAGATTTTTTGGAGTTAGGTTAACAGTGACAAACTTACTGATTCCATTAAGAAAAAACCGAAATATTAACACTTTTTGTATCTCACAAATTTGGCCTAAAAAGTTATCATATTTTATGATTTCACCCAAATACTTTACTTTAGAGTTTGATAAAACCAGACAAATTTGAAAACCATTATTTTGGTTTTTTAAAATTTTAAAAACCGGGATTTTGGTTGTTTTTCTATTTTTGTGTAATATTAATTATTAATAGAGCTCCCAGCCAGCAAGTTCGGAGCGCTCATAAATAAGATTCTTACATGGCTCGTAGAAATGATTATTGTATTTTTGAAAACACTCTTTTTTTGGAAGAATATATGAACCCTCAAAAAACAATCCAAAAAGTTGTCTCTACAATCTAAAAAGCTGTCTCAAAATGAAGGTTCATTTTTCGGACTCAAAGAAGATTCCAAAATTATTTAAATTTATGAGGAAAACTTCGATTTTATACGTTCTTTTTTCTGAGTCATTTCTGATTACACAGGGGGCTCTTTTGGACGGACCACTTTCATAGGAAAAAGTGAACAAATGTTTATGTTTTTGGAGCTCATTTCTGAGTCATTAATGATCATCTTTGTTTGCTGGGCTGTTTTAAAATAATTACACATATATAAAACTCACATAGTTTTATTAAGATATTTATTAAAATTCTATTGAAGTTCTTAATAACTCTATTTCGAGACCTTTGCAGAAGAAAAAACGCGGTAAACCATTATAAATTCAAATTTCAGATTATTTTTCAGAAACTCGTTAAAAAGGATCCAGTTTCAAGCTTATCTAATAACTGTATTTTCAAGGCTTACAATTTAAAAATCAGGAGTCTTAGCCATTTTTTAAAACAATATAAAGTTTAAATTTTATAAATAACGCGGACTGAAAAGAGGTTTTTAAAAAAATAACAGGTGAATATCTGAACTGAATATTTGAAACTAAATATCGACTTTATAGTGTAGTATTTTCCTAAAATCTCGTTTTATGTTTTTCTTTTCCTGAACTTTCCTATTTCTCGAGAAAGCGGGTTTCATTTTGAAATTTCCCTGGATCCCAGGAATTCCTTTTCATCATAAATGAACAAAAGTAAAAATTCTAATTAAAGCACAATTCACTACTACCCTAGTAGGAGCAGATCCAAGCTCCAAGTAAACCAGAATGTACCAAAGCTGTCTACTCTAGCCAGCCATCAAGAGCCTAAGTGTAGCGTCTGTGGGGTCAGCCATCTAAACCTAAGGTCGAAATTACTTTAGTTATGATAGTGTAAAATGTCATAGTATTTCAACCAGCCGGTAAGAAATGGCTGAATTAATTACAAACTATATTGATTCCGTTCAACTGTGTGCGTGGAAGAAAATTGGTCTATAGGGCATCACATGTGATGTAATTTCATACGGTTTTAAATAATTTTCGACCTACAACTGCGTATTTTTTTATTTTACTGGTGGCAACAAAGCTTGTTGATTTTTAAAAAATATTCTAAGCAGGCTTCTAAACTCATTGATATTCTTAATGCAAATAAAAAGAATTGTTTCAATATTTTTATCCAACGTTTTGCTGGGAGTTTTTACAACTCCTTCAGTGCTATCGTATAATCGAGATTCTACTCAATTTTAAAATCGAAAGTAAACTTTTGTATTCTTTAATTATATGTATAATTAAAACGCAATTGTAAAAATTATATACAAAAAGTCCAAAACTATATTAAAGTTTTCCATTGTTTGTGAATTGTTTGCAATGCAAATTATTTTTATTCTTTTTTCTTGTGTGCTTTTAATACGAGTATGAATTTTCAAACAATTTATATTTGTGTTCAATTAACGTCAATGTCTAAAAGTGTCACATAATAATTAAATACATACCTGCCATACCGTTTGTGGAAATGACACGACGAAGCCAATCCAAGACCAACCAATTTAATTAAATGTTAATTTGAAAAAACAAATACAAAGGAAAAGGTCAATAAAATAGAACCATAAAAAAGCAAAGAAAAAAAGTCAAATGTTTGTTTACCCGAGTAAAAAAGTTTTGATATAATCATATATTATTTTATGTAATTACATATAGTAACTTATAGTTAAATATGGCCACATATGCTTTTAAATTAAAGCATATAGACTTTTATATAGTCATATATTAAATATTTTTGCCTCAAAGGTTTTAATATTGAGACATATGTGATTTTATATTGTTACATACTGGCCTGCATATAAGTGTATGTGCTATATATAAGTACACAAAGTAATATATAAAAGATATAATTACATATACGTTTATATATAATTTAGTATGACACTATACATAATAATATAAAACTATATATGGAGCCATTTAAGAAATATTATATAATAGGTATATATAACACCTATATATTGACGCATATGAACCCATATATAACTTAGTATGGTTTCATATCTACAATATTTCATGATTTCTTTTATATATAACGATATAACATTCTTTATAAAATCATCTATAATTACACTGTGAGACAAATGGTAGGGGTCAGTGATCGAGAAGGGTTCAAACTACCGGGGAAAGTTATATCGGTAAAAAAGAAGTTATACGTGTCCCGGCGTTTCGCTGGGTCACCACTAGGAATCGAGATATATCGATTTGACCTTTGGTGGTCTTTTTTTTGACATAACTCAAGAACCACTAGTCCGATTTTGCTCAAACAATTTTAAAAAAATTAAAAATTACAATTCCTTTAATCTGTTCATATAACGTTTTTCTATATACTCAACAGTTTTGCCGGTAAAAATAAATGTATGAAGAAAAAAATATTGTTTGCCTAAAATATTAAAAAAAAAGTAATAAACAAAAGGTTATTGATTTTTATGGTAGCGGTAACAAACATTTATTTTTACCGGCAAAACTGTTGAGTATATAGAAAAACGTTATATGAACAGATTAAAGGAATTGTAATTTTTAATTTTTTTAAAATTGTTTGAGTTATGTCAAAAAAAAGATATATCTCGAGTCCTAGGGGTGACCCAGCGAAACGCCGGGACACGTATAACTTGTTTTTGACCGATATAAAATTTCCCGTTGGTTTCATCCCATCCCGATTTTGACTGTCGCATAGTGTTATATATTATCCCACATTAGCAATTTTTTCAAAGTGATTTTATATAAAAATATAAGGTCCTTTTAAAACCGTATTGTATTAAATGTGGTTCCATATTAAAAATGATTTTGAAATAGTTTTAGATTTTGTAATTACTAGGGATTGGCGCATGACACGATCGTGAGTGAAGTTATTCACAAGTGATCGTGAGTAATAATTACTATACCAAAGTAATTCGCCCGTTAGAGTGAGAATATATAATTCGTACGTGAGCGTGAGTAAGAATATATAACCCGTGCATGATTCGTGTGTGAGTTTATTTTTTGCATCATATGTTTTTTAGTAATTTTTACTGTTTTGCGTAAGAATTTTCTGATTGTGAGTAAGTTTTTAATATACTCATGTCTGCGTGAGTAAGACACGAAATGCTCGTGCTTGAGTAATTTGTTTAGGAGCGTGAGTTAAAATGGCTAACGCGCCCATAAAATTAACAATACTGAAGCTTTAATATGGAATTCTCTATACTATAACGCACACTTGACTGATCTCTTATATCTTGGTTGTATATCACAATCCTATTAAGTTAAAAATTTCAGTGTTGTTAACCTTATTTTAAAATTACTAAAAACAAAGAAAAATTTGTTCATGTTTAATGCACTGTCATTGTAAATCTGGATAAAAGTAATGGAAGATTTATTGAAATTATAGGATATCCAGTAGACCTGGGGGTTAATCATTACATTTTGTAATTAATTCCACATTCATTTACACAATTACATGTAATTGTAATTGAAAAAAACTCAATTACAATTACAAATTATTTGTAATTGTAATTCAAAATTTGTAATTAAAAAAAACTCAATTACAATTACAAATTATTTGTAATTGTAATTCAAAAAAGAACAATTACAGGTAATTTGTAATTTGAAAAATGTCAATTACATTTTTTGGGAAAATAAATAATGACAAAAAGCACAAGTTATGGGTAATCCCAACATGACGTATTCTTTTTATACGCATCCATGCCTATGCAACCTATCCCAGTCAGATTTTTATACAAAATTTTAACAAAAAACACTTTTTAATTATAAATGTAATTGAAATCACTTTCAATTACAATTACTAGTAATTTGTAATTGAAAATTTTCAATTACAATTGCTTGTAATTTCAATTACAAGTAATTGTAATTGAAATCCCTCAGGTATGATCTCCAGATATTGTATATCTTTTTTTATTTAAAAATATAATTTTGTATATTGTTAGATATGGTCATATATATTATGGTAAAAATATAGGGTTAATATTTAGGTATAATTGTATCAAACTGTGTCCACTTTTATAACATTTTATATAATTTTATACAAAAAGATATAATTTTATGTAATTGGATGAGGACAAAATTCGGATACAATTGTATCATATTGTATCATATTGTATCAAATTGTACCAAATTGTATACAATTGTATACAATTCGATACAATATGATACAATAAGACGTTCTCATTTTTCGGATATAATTATATCTAATTACATAGAAGATTATATATAATTAAATATAACTTTATATGGCTCCATATCATTTTTTTTTACTTGGGTAATTAAAATGTAATCAAAACAAAACTACTTACTAAATGAATTGTCGCTAAAATATTCGTACTAATAAACTAAATGGAAAACAAGAAATTTGAACTACTGAATAATGTGACCTCTAATTATCAATGTACATATTAATTATATTGATGTAACGGTTTTATTAAATCGAAGAATCAAATAAGGTTTGACACAATTTTTGTTTATTATTATCACTTGTTATAATATTGTATGTTGTTTTTGTAAGTTTTAAAAATTCTAAGTTTAGGGTTGTTCTTTATTAATACTGCATTGTTTTATTTTATTTTTTAAGATATGCTTAGTATTTAAATACTTTTCTATAAATATATTGTAATATTTTCAAATAATAATTTCTTAAATATACTTTTTATATTTTCTACAATTTTAACAAACAAAACAAAATTATGTAATAAAGGAACTAATTATAAAAAAACAATTTCAACTAAACTTTTTTTATTGATCTACTTTTTAATAATTTGTTAAACAAATGAGCTTATTTTTATTATTATGTTTTTCACTAATATTTTATAAATCTTAAAACAAGTTAAACATAATATAATCAAACAATTCAAACTTAATTCAGGATTTAGCTAAACAAAATTAATTTCAGAAAAAAAAAACTATAATATTTTTTTTTGGAAATTTTTTGTATTCAATAGTGTGTTAATCAATATTTTAAGAAATTGGAAAAAACAATGAATTCCATAAATTAAAAAATCAAAGACCAAAATCAGCTAAAAATTATACATATTTGATATAATATTTACGTATGCATATTTCATACTAAGTGTCATTAGAATAAAATTAAAGAAATGTTATCTTATTGTGTGTTTAGCTCTTCATTAAAATTCAGAGATTTAGATATTCACCATTGTGAAAACAAAAATAAAGGAAAGCTTATAGATATTCAATTAAGAAGAACACACTAGATACTTCTAATAAATATAGTTAACCCTAGAAGTGCATTGTTAGTCGAATCGACTAACACTAATCGTGCTTTTCAAATAGCGATGAAAATTGCGATGCACTTCTAGGGTTAACATCTAACACTGAGCGAATTAGCTGTCAATGAATCAATAAATTTTCCATTGAAACTTTTCAATAAATGAGTGCAGTGCAGTTTTTCATAAATTTATATGAAAAATTTCATTATATATGTATCCCAGCAAACAAAGATGATCATTAATGACTCAGAAATGAGCTCCAAAAATATAAACATTTTTCCACCTTTTCCTATGAAAGTGGTCCGTCCAAAAGAGCCCCCTGTGTACTTAGAAATGACTCAGAAAAAAGAACGTATAAAATCGAAATTTTCTTCATAAATTTAAATAATTTTGGAATCTTCTTTGAGTCCGAAAAATGAACCCTCGTTTTGAGACAGCTTTTTAGATTGTAGAGACAACTTTTTGGATTGTTTTCTGAGGGTTCATATTTTTTACCAAAAAAAGAGTGTTTTCAAAAAAACAATAATCATTTCTATGAGCTATTTAAAAATCTTATTTATGAGCGCTCCGAAATTGCTGGCTGGGATATTCAAAATTTCGTGCAATCAATGAAGAGGTATTTTCATAAAAATTATGATGCTTTTTCGTTAAAATTAAGAAATTTTTCTTTCGTTTTATGAAGAAAACTTCATTAGTTTAGTGAAAACATTTATTAAAACTGGTTTAACAGAATTCCCTCTGTGTACGCTTTTCTTCATTGTTTCTTCAAAGTAGTTATTATCTTGAGGTTTCGAGGGAGATGTAAACGCAACCTTAACCCTTTCGTGGCAAAACTCAAATCGCAGCAGATATTTTGACAAGACTTTTTAGAGACTCGGACTTATGACTCAGAAATAATGGTATGCTATTATTTAAGGGAGCAGCTTGATTTACTTTTCGATAGTACTTTTCCACAAACAATATCATACTAAAATTCCAATTAGTTCCAAACTGCTATAGTTTTGAACTCGAAAACGTCAGTTATGTTATTATTATGGCTGATTATGCCTATAATATCACAATATTATAGCTAATTTAATAATCCGACAGATTATCGGATAATCTTCAATATTGCCAATAATTTCTTTCAATGTTGCCAACTATCAATTTGTTCCCATTAGTGTGAAATATACCCTTTTCACACAATTGCAATCTTCACAAACATCAGAACAGACAGTGTAAACGATCAAGATTAAAAAAAAAATATTAAAATCATAATCTGTGAGATTACAAACTCAATGTAAATACCCTACACTCATAGAAATAAATCTGTAAAAATAGCAGAAAAAGTTAATAAAAATTAGTTAAAAATGATGCTGCAGAAAACACTGCTAAAATTAGCAGATCTTTTTGCTAAATACTAGTAATATAAGAACAGCAAAATTAAAACTGTTAAATTTACAGAATTTTAGTTATATTTAAGTTAACTTTTACTTACTTGAAAATAACAAATTATACTGTAAAATCTGCAGAAAATTTTGCTAAATATGAGTAGACTAAAAATAGCAAAAATAAACTGTTGTCTATTCTATTTGCTATTCTTGAGCTAAATTTAGTTGAATGCATGTAGCAGTCTATCCTGCTAAAATTAGCAGAAATATTTGCTAAAAAATTGTGAACTGCTGTTTTCAAAAGTCTCGATTTTTATTTTCATTTAAAAAAAATGGAAAAAACTTTGAAAATTTTTATTTTGTTTGTGATTTTTTATCTGCTAATTTCAGCAGTTTTTTAGTAACTTTTTCTGCTATTTTACTGATTTATTTCTATTAGTGTATCAATTGTATCTATTGGTTTTGAGAGAAAGTGTTTTCACTTTATATATAAAATTGTTTTGTTGTTTGTTTATCAAATCAATGGCCCTTACTATAAAAGAGTATTTTAAATTTAAAGTCGACTTTATTTTTATCATACGGTTTTGTTGATTTTGTGTATGAAAACCCCACAAAAATATTTATATTTTCAAACATTCTGATTGGTTGAAAATATATTAACCAATCAGAATGCTCCAAAAATAAAATAAATCATGCCTTACTACCACCCAATATTTTAACTAAAGTTGACTTTAACTAACATATACATTTGAAAAATTTAGATAGTAAGGGCGAATATGTTTTGTGTACATTTTGAATAAGGTAAATTCACTTAAAGATAATTTTTATTTTTCTTTCGAATGACGAACTAATTTCCGTGGTTGAACATTGTCCCTCTTTCGATGCATTATTGAGCATTGCCCATCTTTCAATACATTTAGTAAGCTTCATCCCTATAGTGTCGATCACGACAAAGTTCGTTAAAACGTCCCAAATATATCCGCCATAGGTTTAAATTAGATAGAAATTCGTAAATAAAATATTAATAACATTTGAGCATTTTTTCAAATGAAAAACTTTTAGATTTATATGGTAATTTGTTAATTAAATGAAAATTGTCGTAAAATTTTCCCCCAAAAATAAATAATTTAATTTTGACTGATCTTATTCTAATGACTTGTAGTGTACATATGTCTGGAGTTTGTATAACATTTGAGTATAATATGCAAATGTATATTTTATAAAATGTATTATAATTTTTTTCATTTTTATGTAAAAATTAGCACGTGTTTTTTTATATGATTTTATAATTCTATTTATTTTCATCTGTATCAAATATTTAAGATTATAAAAAAGTGTGATTTTATTATTCAATATATAGACTAGAAATTATAATAATATAAACCGTAAACTACACAGTTAGTAGATATTGTATATTAATGCATTTTTTGATAGATTTTTATTAATATGAGTATCAATAGATTGTGTTTTTATAAATAATTCTAAAACAAACAGCCCTGGGTCTTGAAATTATATCAAATTTTTGTGGTTAACCCAAAAGTAAAAATCATAGAAACAGTCTGCGGCAAACTTATTCACAAAGTGAATATTCCCACCAAAAATGGACATTGCCAAGAACATACGCAAGGGTTTCATTGGTTACTTTTGTTTGCGATGTCCCAAAATCCATGGGGACATCGCAAGTTAGTTGGTGTTAGATTACACAGGCCGAAAAAATTTTAAAAACGGCAAGACCCTGAGACTAGAGTTTACTTTTCTGTGCTGAGAATTTTGTAACCACATCAGCTTTTCGAGATAACTTCGAAACATAATAACATCGCGAATTAAGTCTTATTCGCGTTCTAAAATCTAAATTCAAAAGAAATATTTTGCTTGCAATTCATTAATTAAAATTAAATTAAATTAAAATTCTTTTAACTTACACAAATTATTTTGTAGTTGTATGTTACCAAATTATTTTGGTAATTATATACTTTTATAAAGTAAATAAATAAAATATTTTTTATATACATATATCGAAATATATATAATACTGAATTTAGACTGAGCGAAAAACTACGTAGTTTTTGTACAAAACCAGTTTTAGCTTGTTTTTATACCCTACACCACTACGTGGTCAGGGTATAATAAGTTTGTGCTGATGTTTGTAACACCAAAAAATATTGGACCTAGACCCACCTTATAGTATACCGATCGACTCAGAATCACTTTTTATTTCGATTTAACGATGTCCGTCTGTCCGTCCGTCTGTCTCTCCATGCATTATTGTGCCCACTCTACAGGTCGCAAATATTAAGATATTTTGATGAAATTTGGTACACCGACCTATTGATTTTGGTTAAAATCGGTCCATGTTTAGACCTAGTGCCCATATAATGCCCCCCCCCCCCCCCCCAAAATTGGCTTGGTTAAACACTGTAGGTCGCAAATATTAAAATATTAAGATATTTCAATGAAATTATGTACACAGACCTATGTCGGCCCAAGAACAAAGCCTATTGCTATTGGTTAAAATCGGTCCATGTTTAGACCTAGTGCCCATATAGGGGTTCCCACAAAATTGGCTTTTTGGCACACTGCAGGTCGCAAATACGAAGATATTTCAATGAAATTTGGTTCGCTGACTCACATGGTCCCAAGGACAAAGCCTATAGATTCTAGATAGGATCGGTCCATATTTGGACCTATCGCCCATATGGGCTATATTTACGATTTTCTCTTTTATCACTTTATAGAAAATTTTGACACAAGGTCCATTTTAACCCATTCGAATTTCGGATCCAAACATTAGTTGGCTTTTAACCAGACTGGTGTAGGGTATTGTATAGTCGGCATGGCCGACAATAACTTTTTTACTCGTGTGTATATGCGATTTGACAATTAAAAACTAGCAAAGCCAAAAACTAGGTAGTTTTTGCTCAGTCTGCAATATAAAAAATTCGATTTACAATACTGAAGTATTCCACACTGCAGAGTGGATTTTTCCCCCTTTCTTTTTCGCACTTTTTTTCTTAAATACAAACTTCAGCGTAGAGTAATCTCTCATTGTGAATGGACCTTAAGGATTATTTTGTAAAAAAAAATTCAAAACCAAAAAAATAGGACAATAGCAACACAAGTTACACATTTTGAGAAAGCGCTTTAATATTTGATATTTTAGAATTTTTATAGAAATTTTATTTTTATACTAATGTTATATAAAAGATATACTAAAATCAAAATAAAAATTGTATCTATAAAAATTTGGTTGATATGAGCAAATCTAAGACACAAAGTACACTCAAAATAATATGTCTGTGGTTTAACAAAAATTGCTTTTAATTTTAGGCCTAACATAAAGTTATTGGGAATAGAAATATGTACATATTTTTGAGCAAAGATCAATTTAGACTTCACCCAAAAACTAATATGTATTTTTAATTGAAAAATTTTTAATGAAGGTATGTATATACTTTTCAGTGTAGGTACCTGAAACTTTGAGTGCATTCTTTATGACTGAGCAATTATTTTATTATTTTTTTTAATGCCCATGTGAAAATCGAAATATATATGAACATACATGATCATACATTGATTTCTATATGATCATGTATGATGATCATACATTGATTTCTATATGATCATGTATGGGCATACACAGTCATATAAGTACGGCCATGTCTAGTTCGATGTATGACCATACATGATCTCATATATTTCCATATAGCTTCGGATCCGAAATTTGAGGGTATACATATGACCTGGCTACCCTCAAATTTCGGATCCAAAGGTATATGGAAATATATTAGATCAGGTATGGTCATAGATTGAGCTATGCATTGACGTATATGACTATGTATGCCCATGCATGATCACATACGAGCCAATGTATGATCATGTACATATATTCATCATACCGTACCTACTTCAAAAAAAAAAAAGTTCGCTGTACACCCTCAAATATGAAGTATTTTTGGAAGGCGATTTCAAAAAAAAATTTTATTTTTTTGCCGAACGTAGGGTTCGCCTTTTTTAATTTTTCGTTATAGCTTTGACATTTAAATCGGAATTTAAAGTGTGATATATCGATTTTTTTGCCTCGAGGAGACCAGGGTTTTGTTATAAAGGAAAATCCAATGAAAAAAAATTTCAAAAGGCAACCAATATATAAAAAAAATTCTACTGGGTTTATCGAAAAACTTCCTTGACAAAAGTTTTATGATTTTTTGCGAGCTTTAATTTTCTGACATTAGGGTGTACAGTAGGGTAGTAGCAACTGAGATCTGGTGGGTAACTACTAGAACGGGATACTTGAGGTCAATGGCCCTTAGAGCAAAACACTGGTCTCCTCGAGAGAAAAACATCGATGTATCATGCTTTAAGATCCGACTGTAAATGCCAAAGATATAACGAAAAATGATAAATGGCGACCCCTACGTTCGGCAAAAAAAAATAATTTTTTTTGAAACCTTGCAAAAATACTTCATATTGGAGGGTGTACGGCTCACTTTTTTTGCCTGTAAGGTGGTACGCTCTAATGTTCATATATTTCGATTTTCACATGGGTGATAATAAAAAAATATTGATACAAATATAATAAGTTAATAGTGTAATGGAGGGATTATTTGGGGATTCATTAGGAGTAACTCTACAATGAATAGAAAAAGTATATACAAAATATATGGGGCATTATATCTAAAATATGTATGTGTGTTGGACTTTGAGTTCAAAACTGTTATTCTTATTCAAACTGCAATTACAAGCAATTTTGAAGAAACTTGAAATTGAAAATTAAACAAGTAAATATTTAAAGTCGGGCATGCTGACTATATGACACACTACTTCACAATATGTTTTGTATCATATTTTGGAAAGAGAATCAAATTCTGGGAGGGAAATTAATGATGCAACAAATATAGTGAAATATATAATTAGGTGTAAAAAAATGTGGCTCTAGGTCAACAAGCATCGGCACAAAGTCTTTATATCCTATACTACATATTGTAGTATAGAGTAATATGACGATCGTGAATTTTTCGGGAGTTTTTGGCATTTTTAAACCTCTTTGGTTTCCTAATACCATTTAGGCTCATACATCCAAGCTCAAATAGGACATTTCCATGGCTATAAAGTCAAAACATAGACCGATTTAAACGATTTCCAATAGGGTTCATCCTTGTGGTACTACAAATTTATATACCAACTTTCGTCCAATTATCTTTAGAATTGCGACCCTTAGGGTCGTTGATTTTATGTGGACAGACGGGCGGACATCACTAAATTGAATTAGCAAGTAATTCTCAGTCTTCCGGTATCACAGCTATTAAACTGTATTTTCAGCCAAAATATCAAAACGTTGAAATAAAAATTCTTCCCAAAAAATATATGTGGCTGAGGACATAAATTTTTTAGAATATTCATTGTAATCTGACATGCAGTATTTCAAATTAATGTATAATGTCCCATAATTTTGTATATCAAAAACTACATAAATATTAGTTTACTACAATAATGATAATGTTGTTAATTAAATGCTATATATAATAATATTTGATGGCAGCCTACATATGTATGTCATAATGATAACTAATCGATAAGTTAAGCCCAGCTTTTCTATATTATAAACTACAAAAGTCTAAAGAATTTTGTATGAATAAGGTGAGATGTATTAATTTAAAGTCTGTTTTAAGGATGAAAACTTAAATAAAAATCGAAAAATAAACTTTACGAATCATGAAGTCCATTAAGCTCAAAGCTTTGATGTTCTAAATTACGTTTTAAATCTTCAATAGTACTGAGTATTAAAGCCGCTTTATCTGTTGTATTTGGATTGGTTTTATTGTTAGTGGTTGTTAAATCAGTCTTTAAACCATGTGATGAAGTTAAATGGTTAAGATCTTGACTATTCGACTTTAGTTTGAGCTTAGGATGGTGTGTTTGAATATCTTCGCTGTCAGTATTGTAAGTTTTTAGGCGTTGTTGTTTTAATAATTCCAGTCTTTGAAGGTGATGGGGATCTGCAAAAAAGAAATTGTTAATAGATTAAACATAACCCATTTAGTACCCAACATAGAATCCGTAATACGATTTTGTGGAAATTCGATATTTGACAAGTTACATATCAAGAAAATCCTTGAGTAAATTCTTAAGATATACACTCAAGGAATTATGTAGGCCAAAATGACTAAAAATGACAGTTAAGTTTACTACAAATGTAATTGAAAAGGCTATGACTGTATTTTTCATAAAAATTGCTAATATTGTAGTCAATTTTGACTATTAAAAAACAACAAAAATTTTGTAAAAATAAGTGCAAAGAAAAAAATGCAAATGTAGTCAAAATGACAAACTCAAAATATCGAACAAACCCAGTCAGAAAAATACAAACGGGAAAGCGGTGGCAAAGCACTTTAACAGGTGGTACAAGTACTGGCAAAAAGTGCTTTCCCATACCCAAAATGATAACATCATTAGACAAAAGGACCGGCTGTTCAAAAAGCGCCGGAAAAGAACTAGAGGAACAAAATTTTTAAACGTTGGCAAAACCAATAAATAGGTGGTCTGGAAATATATTTTCCAAAATAAAATTTAAAAAAGTTCATATGTATTTTTTTTGGTCCTGCCTTGATTTGAACCCAGGCCGTCAGATTGGCAGACGATTGCTCTTCCCACTGAGCTAACAAGACATATAATATTTGATGGCTAAACATATAAATGAGTGGTAATAGCTGGACAACTACTGGCTGTGCCAAAATGCTAGTACTGGCAAACAATTTTTTGTAACTAGTATGCCAGTGTTGGGAGGGCAAAAAAAAGTTGGTCTTGAAGGAGCTTTCCCACAAACAAAAAAATTGATTTTATAAAACAAAAAAAAAATTTAAATTAAAAAAAAACCAAAAAAAAATGTTTGCTTGCAACCGGATTTGAACTCGGAACCTTCTGACTACAAACATTTTTTAACGAAGCGTCAGCATTTTTATAAAATCATTGGTCTACCAGTGAATTGATTTTTGTACCACTGGTAGCATTGGCTAGGTAGCACTGGATAACCACTGGTTTTAAACCTTGGCATATCACTCTAAGCTAATTCTTTGCCAGTGGTTTTTTTATAAACCACCGAAATTTTTGTAAAACAAATACTGGTAAAACGCTTTTTGCAAGCGCTGGCAAAGCGTCCAAAATGAGTGTTCTGCCAGTCATTTATTTTTAATACCGACTGGCAGAACAGTGGTATGCCAGTGCTTGATTTTTGGTACCACTGGCGATTTCTGACTGGCAAGCTATAGAAATACAATAACAAAAATTATTTTTATTTAGTACTTTAAAAAATCACTTTACAAACGAAAATAAAAATATTCTTAAATATAGAAAAGATGATACCAGCATCGATTTCTTAAACACTGAAAAGAAAAAAGAAAATTGTTGTAATAAAAATTCACACAAAATTATGAAATAATTACTTACGATTTTCGTTTTTTATTCTCTAACTCTAGTACCTCTCACAAAAAGACAGAAATCTCACCAAAATGCTTATTCTTGAAAATAATCAAATTTTTTAAATGAATTAAAGGCAAAGAATTTTAAATAATTTGTTTTACTTAATAACTTACCATTTTAATTGCTTTATATTGTTTTTTCTCCCAAAGTTTTTTTTCGCTTGCATTTCCTTTAAATTAATTATATAGGACATAGATATAGGACGCTTTGGTTGGTGGTGTTACCATTTAGCGTTTTATAGCACATTTAACGTTTTATGCCAGTGTTGCATTCAAGCGTTTTAAAAATGCATCTTTAAAAATTGTCACAAATTTTTATTTATATGTATATATTTTAATTACAAATTCGTGATAACACGAATAATTCTTTTATTTTAAGAATACGATTATAAAATATTTATGTTGTTATGTGTAATGTAATACATTTGGCACTTATTCAATTAGATTTCAAGTGAATATTCTTTTATATTATACGAAAAGGAATCAGAGATTTTTCCTAAAAAAATATATTTTCTTAAATTAGATTTCAGTATTTTTTTCATATTTAGTACACTGTGTAAAATATTTTTTAAAGTTTAAGTAAAGTTAAAATAAATTAAAATTTATAATAAACATTTTGGTAGAAAACGAAATTATGAAAATCTCCATCATATTTAAATACAACTAAGTTTAAATATTCAACTAATACTAAATAATAAAAAGTAACTAAACGTGATTTGTACATAAATTATGTACAAAATTGTATCACTTTACCAAGTTAATTATAAGTTTAAAAATAACTGATGCAACACATGCTTCAAATGTGACATTGTGATAATATTTAAGAAACAGCTTTTCGACTGTCACAAAAAGGTTTAAAATATTTTTGAAAAATCGTCTAAAATATTACACATAAAAAACTTTAGGAGTATGACTAATTTTAACACTCAACCAAAAAAATCTTACAATAGCCGATTTTATTACTTACATTCTGGGCAGATTCTTCTATTTTACAAAATTATAAAAAAACATATTATACATTAACTACCATAAATTAACTTTACCGCACATGTAATAGTTTTTTAACAGTTATTTGCTGAAAAAACAAAACAACTATCTAAAATAATTGTTACTACATTTCAACATTTTAGTTAGTTAATTTTTCAAACAACTGTCAAAAGTAGTTATTTTACATTTATACATATAAAAACAACTACATTTACAATTAAAAATAACTATTACTGTTGCCTACACAAATGCCCTAAATGTAGTTACTATAAAAATTTTCTGAGTATACAAGCAGTAAAAAAGCTTTTTGTTTTTTTTTAAAGCTTGTCGGTTGAATATTCTGAAAATGGCAGTTAAGCAAAGGTATATGCACCTAAAAAAATTACTAAAAAATTAGTTATTTTTAACTGTTGACAAATAACTAAAAAATGCATTAAAAATAACCAACATGACATAAAAGTAACTGAGAAAATATTTATACAAAAAATTTTAAAACAACTGATAAAATTGATAAAAACGACTGTTTATTACAGTTTATTTTTTTTTATAACGTTACACTAAGATTTGAATCGAATTCCGCGAAGTAAAAATAAATCCGGAAAGGGACCCAATATTTATTATATGGGTGGAAGAATCGAAGGTGCAATAAAGTAAAAAATCTGAATTAAATTACCTAAAAAGGTCCTATAAGCAAATTCCGGAAGGTGGTATTACATAGGGATTAGGTCCAAGCATAAACGCGACTTAATGAAACCGTACAATTAAAAGTCTAACGGAGTCAAAACGGATGAACTCGGTAGGCAGCTCACGCCGCCGCTGCGTGAGATAACGATGCCCACCAATGCGGCATCAATTCTGTGATACGTTTCGCCGACTTGTTGGAACCACATGTCGTTCACTCCCATGTCATCCATTGGCGTACCTAGACCATTTTTCTGGGGTGGGCAAGCGACCCTTAATTATCTGCTGTTTATTTGCCCAATATATTTTCAGATTAATATGATAGAGAAAAGAAATCTAAGATCAACCTGTCTAATTCGTCTACTTCGGACGAATCCTTTTTAACCCCATATTTTGATCACTTAAATTACCGAGGTGGTCAAAAAAAGTGAGATGTTCAGCTAACAATTTTTTTTCTCCAAAATATTGAAATTTCATTAAAATAACATAGTAATGTTTAGTTTTAAGAAACTTCCTAGTTAGATATTAACTAATTATTCATTTTAGAAAACTATGAAATCTAAGATATTTAACTCACCAAAAAAGATTATGCGTTATATTTCTATTATTGAACAACTGTGCGATTCTAATAATTTTTCTTAAAGAAAAACTCTTATGGTCAATTTTATAATCAGAACTAAGAGCGATTTGTTTCTTAAATATTTCTTAGGTAAGAATTTTTCAAACAACTTTCTTATTTAAGAAATATTTAAAACAAAAATCGATCTTAGTTCTGACTATAGAACTGACCCTTAGATTGCAACAACTTAGCTGCCTAGGAATCTAGTAGAGATTTTCCCAAACCAAAAACACAGGATTAATTGATATAAAAAAAGTAATATTGTGATACTTTTTGCCATCAAAATTATAGATAAAAGAATTGTAGGTAGATTTTTTTTAAATTCTGGGGTGAGCAAAAATCAGTCTAGGGTGGGCTTAGCCCACCCCAGACCGGCCTAAGTCCACCAATGATGTCATCTAATGCAAAATAGTGGCTTTCTGCCAATTCATTGTCACTTGGTGGAACTCGTTTATTCATAAAACCATGTAAACTGTAATATGGGAGCAACGCTTGTTCACCTCTCCACGTAGTGATCTACAAGCTTCTTAATACCTACGATGGGTTTCTACAGACGTTCGTTGAATGACTGACTAGATGAATTTTGTTTTTGCATTGCATGTATTTTCGTCATCTAGAAACACCACTTTAAACTTTTTTAACGTGTTTTGGTCTCCTTAGCCCAATTCAATAAATTGAAATTGAGTCACATTTTCGAATTATTGTCCTTTCATTTTTAACATCTGACCCAGGCAAAGGCATTTTATGAATCAATATTGCGATGAAGTACTTCAAAATCTTTTATTTTTTTTAAGGATTCGACTTTCGCATAAAATTACATCTTATTTGAGTATAATCATGTCGGGATATGTTCGAGGGAGTTTTAAGGACTCTGAGAGGATCTCAAAAATGTTATTTGCAAGGTTTTTTTTACACATAGTGAGCAAAAAATTAATGGAGTCTAAAATTTTGCAGCTGAAATTTGCTCAAATTTCTGAAGCAAACTTTAGAACATCAATTTTGTTAAATAAAAATGAATCGAAATAAGGTGTGATTTGATTTGATTTATTTAATTGATTTTCTATGCTACAAGATTACATCTTATGAATTACAGCATAGAACTTAATTTGACTACATATGTTTAAATGTGACAATTTATTTAAGTTAAATTTAAATAAAATAAAAATTGAATTTAAAATAAAAAATATTAAAAATGATAATAATAAAAAGAACAAATTTGTAAAGTATAATACCATAATTGAAAAAAAAAAGTTAAAAAAAAATTAAAATAAAATGGATAATTTGAAATCACAACTATTTTTTATCACAATAACTTAAAAAAATCTAAGAAAATCTAAGAAAATAATAAAATGAAAATAAAAAATTGAAATAAAAAATGAAATAAAAAATGAAAATGAAAAATAAATAATTTTAAAAATTTAAATAAAAATAAATAAAAATAAAATTAAAAAATAAGAAAATAATAAATGAAAACAAAAAATAAATAAATAAAAAACCTGTCAATTGTATCGCCTATCATTATACCCTACACCACTATGTGGTCAGGGTATTATAAGTTTGTGCTGATGTTTGTAACACCAAAAAATATTGGTCCTAGACCCACCTTATAGTATACCGATCGGCTCAGAATTTTTTTTTATTTCGATTTAACGATGTCCGTCTGTCCGTCCATCCGTCCGTCTGTCTGTCCATGCATTCTTGTGCGCACTCTACAGGTCGCAAATATTAAGTTATTTTGATGAAACTTGGTACACCGACTTATGTCGGCCCAAGGACGACGCCTATTGATTTTGGTGAACATCGGTCCATGTTTAGACCTAGTGCCCATATAAGGGTCCTACCAAAATTATATTGTTTATACGCTGCAGGTCGCAAATATTAAGATATTTTGATGAAATACGGTACACCGACTTATGTCAGCCCAAGGACGAAGCCTATTGATTTTGGTGAACATCGGTCCATGTTTAGACCTATTGCCCATATAAGGGTCCTACTAAAATTATATGGTTTATACGCTGCAGGTCGCAAATATTAAGATATTTCGATTAAATTTGGTACACAGACCTACGTTGGCCCAAGGACGAAGCCTATTGATTTTGGTGAACATCGGTCCATGTTTAGACCTAGTGCCCATATAAGGGTCCTACTAAAATTATATGGTTTATACGCTGCAGGTCGCAAATATTAGGATATTTTGATGAAATTCGGTATACCGATTTATATCAGCCTAAGGACGAACCCTATTGATTTTGGTGAACATCAGTCTATGTTTAGACCTAGTGCCCATATAAGGGTCCCCCAAAATTATATGGTTTATACGCTGCAGGTCGCAAATATTAAGATATTTTGATGAAATTATGTACACAGACCTATGTTGGCCCAAGGACGAAGCCTATTGATTTTGGTGAACATCGGTCAATGTTTAGACCTAGTGCCCATATAAGGGTCCCCCAAAATTATATTGTTTATACGCTGCAGGTCGCAAATATTAAGACATTTGAAAATTTTGACACAAGCCCCATTTTAACCCATTCGGATTTCGGATCCAAACATTAGTTGGCTTTTACCCAGACTGGTGTAGGGTATTGTATTGTCGGCATGCCCGACTTTAACCTTTTTACTCGTTTCATATATGCGTTTATGTGAACATATTAAATAGTTCAGTTTTGAATTTTAATGCGTTACTATTTTTATACCCTACACCACTATGTGCTCAGGGTATTATAAGTTTGTGCTGATGTTTGTAACACCAAAAAATATTGGTCGTAGACCCACCTTATAGTATACCGATCGGTTCAGAATTTTTTTTTATTTCGATTTAACGATGTCCGTCTGTCCGTCCGTCCGTCCGTCCGTCTGTCTGTCTGTCTGTCCATGCAATCTTGTGCGCATTCTACAGGTCGCAACTATTAAGATATTTTGATGAAATTTGGTACGCAGACCTATGTTGGCCCAAGGACGAACAAGTTTGATTTTTTTGAACATCGGTCCATGTTTAGACCTAGTGCCCATATAAGGGTCCTACCAAAATTATACTGTTTATATGCTGCAGGTCGTAAATATTAAGATATTTTGATGAAATTTGGTACACAGACCTATATTGGCCCAATAATGCAGCCTATTGATTTTGATGAACATCGGTCCATGTTTAGACCTAGTGCCCATATAAGGGTCCTACCAAAATTATACTGTTTATACGCTGCAGGTCGTAAATATTAAGATATTTTGACGAAATTTGGTACACAGACCTATATTGGCCCAGTAACGCAGCCTATTGATTTTGGTGAACATCGGTCGATGTTTAGACCTAGTGCCCATATAAGGGTCCTACCAAAATTATACTGTTTATATGCTGCAGGTCGTAAATATTAAGATATTTTGATGAAATTTGGTACACAGACCTATATTGGCCCAATAATGCAGCCTATTGATTTTGGTGAACATCGGTCCATGTTTAGACCTAGTGCCCATATAAGGGTCCTATCAAAATTATACTGTTTATACGCTGCAGGTCGTAAATATTAAGATATTTTGATGAAATTTGGTACACAGACCTACATTGGCCCAATAACGCAGCCTATTGATTTTGGTGAACATCGGTCCATGTTTAGACCTAGTGCCCATATAAGGGTCCTATCAAAATTATAATGTTTATACGCTGCAGGTCGCAAATATTAAGATATTTTGATGAAATTTGATACACAGACCTATATTGCCCCAATAACGCAGCCTATTGATTTTGGTGAACATCGGTCTATGTTTAGACCTAGTGCCCATATAAGGGTCCTACCAAAATTATACTGTTTATACGCTGCAGGTCGCAAATATTAAGATATTTTGATGAAATTTGGTACATAGAACTATGTTGGCCCAAGGACGAAGCCTATTGATTTTGGTGAACATCGGTCCATGTTTAGAACTAGTGCCCATATAAGGGTCCCCCCAAAATTATATTGTTTATACGCTGCAGGTCGCAAATATTAAGCTATTTTGATGAAATTTGGTACATAGACCTATGTTGGCCCAAGGACGAAGCCTATTGATTTTGGTGAACATCGGTCCATGTTTAGAACTAGTGCCCATATAAGGGTCCCCCCAAAATTGGCTTGGTTACAAACTGCAGGTCGCAAATATTAAGATATTTTAATGAAATTTGGTGCGCTGACTCACATTATAGAAAATTTTGACATAAGCCCCATTTTAACCCATTCGAATTTCGGATCCAAACAATACACCAGACTGGTGTAGGGTATTGTATAGTCGGCATGCCCGACTTTAACCTTTTTACTCGTTTTGAATGTGGTGCGGAAGTGCATTCCAAAAACGTATAGCATTTACAAAAAACTGCCACTCTGATATTAGAGTTCGATAAAATATAGGAATTATCCTCTTTCCTCTTTCAGAATTGTTAAAAAACAGATATTCATAAAGGTACCTCGGTGTTTTATGATAAATAATTTTATCTAGCATCATAAGACTTTTTAGAGGAAAACCCAGCCGGATTTTACTACCACACAGAAGTACTTTCATTTACATTTGCTTTTATTAAGGCCCTAAGCAAAGACTCTTAAATTGTGGCAATGTTGTTATTTAACCCTTAAATTCATAAACGCTTTGTAAAATTATAGGAGGTTTAATAAACAAATGTTAGGTGTGTTTCTTTACTTTTGGGGTAAAGTTCGGTAAAATGAGAGTAAGCACAAAATCCTCTCACAAAATGATAAAATTACCCAATAGTACGGGAACACAAAAAACCACTTTTTTAGCCCAAAATCTTATTTCAAAGAATAATGTGATGGGACTTGAAAAATTTTGTTTTGAGCCAAGTGTGTGACTAAAATGTGCCCGTGTTTTCAACTTTAATTTCATTTCGTGTAATTCAACTTTAATTTCATTTCGTAATCGCATTCTTATGGAATTAATTCTATTTTGAATGAATTCTAACCTAATGAATTAAAATTTTCTTGAATTCATTCAATTAAAATGATAAACTAAATTCACTCGATTCTTATTAAAGATTTGGGAATGCAGCCAATGAATGAATTCCTTAGGAATGGTTATTCGTAATGGTGTACATAGAAACATTTTCTAAAACTGAATTAAATTTTTCATGAATTAAACTAAAATTCATTCTTTCGAAACTCTGAGCTAAATTTAAATCATTTGAATTTTTAAAATTCTATGGGTTAAGCCTAAACAACATAAATGCAGTGTCGACAGCAGTGCGACGTTTTGTCGATAAAGCAGTTTTTGTATCTTCTCTATTTGTCACTGCCGAAAAATTAGAAAAGTTTCTAAATAAACATGAGCTGTTTTTAAACAAAACGCTACAAGAATTTTTTAAAAATATTAAATTATTTTCGCGAAATTCAAGAACAAAGTTTGACAGCACTGCCACTGGCCACTGGCACTTTCACTATGTGGTTTGGGCTTTATTTGGTAATATCTTCGATGACATTTTTAGTTTTGCTTTGTTTGAAAATGTATTTTAATACGAATAAATGCTCAGAAACTAAAAATTCAAGAATTTTTAAAGAATCCACTTTTATTTTTTAAATCCACTTTCTATTAAATTTTGTAGATAACGAAAATGTGCCAAAATAGTATATGTTGTGCCATTGTACCAATCAATCTTAGATTGTGCCACAATCCCATCACTGATGTGAAAATGCGTATAATTTCAGTTTGCAAATTGGCACAAATACCCATATTTATTCGTATTTGAAAGTTGTTTTTGATTTTATTCAATTAATTCTTATAAAAAAACAAGTTTCTTTTAATTATTTCTTTAATTAATTAAAATTTTAAATCTATTTTCACAATTGTTTTTTGTTCATATTTACATCACCTGTTTCACCAAAGTTTACCCGAAGAAAAAGTCTGGGTAAATTTTGGTAAAAAGAGACACACTAATACACTCTCATTAGCGCTCTCATTTACCCAATTTTCGAGTACGGGAACGCTTTTGGGTAAATTTCGGTAACTTTGGGTAAATATCGGTAACATTGGGAACGTACGGGAATGCACTTTTTGTATGAAAATGACGTTTTGTAAACCTGCTATAACTTTACAAAGCATTTATGAATTGAGGGGTAAATTTTTAGCAATTTTTTTAGATTAGAAAATTTTTGAGTCCTTCATTGCATTCTACAAAATACTACAGTGGGAGTTAGAGGAACATATATAAAATACTTTAGAAGTGCAATTTTAATAAATTTTTTAATGGAAACCTCCAATTTATGTATTAAAAATTTCAATAATCTCACCTGAATTCGATTCATTAAAATGTTCAATGCGCTGAAATGGTGTATTATGATGGGGATTTTTATAGACTTTACGTTTTAAAGGTTCACTTTGTGGACAATAATTGAGCGTAATCTTTGGTCCGATATTATTAACATGATGTAAAACATTATGATTTTGTATATCATTACCATCGTATTGAGTTTCTTCGTGTTGTGATGACATTGTCGTTTTCAAATAATTTTTATTTAGTTTATCATTCAATGCTACATTACAATCCTGATCTGAATCACTAAGTTGCATGTTAGAAGTACGCGAAAGTTCTCTTAAATTCGCAGTTGGTGTCTTTAATTTTCTTTGCTGCACTGGAGAGGCCGCTGGACTTAAACTTCTACGTTGCACCAAGGGAGAATTAGTGTTGTTAGTCTTTCTTACCCCAGCTTCGGTGGGAATATTTTGATTAATAAAATTGGTTAAGTGTGTTTTGCGAGGACTACATTGACCCAATTTGGGACTACTTGGTGGTGAGTGAGTTTCTAATTTTAAGATTTCTATTCGTTTATTAACGGCGGCAGTTAGTTCCTGTTCAGTTAAATCGGATGAACGATTTTTCTTAGGTGAATGTTGTTGCTGCTGCTTCTGAAGATCTCTTTTAGGTTCAATTTCACAATTTTTTATCATTTCCACACGTTTATTAGCCAAAGGATTTATTCGGCGGGGACTAGCTACTGGTGTTTCGCGAGGAATACTATATGAAATAAAAATATATGTTAAACATAGTTTTATCATATATGAGATGAAAGTAAAATTAAAAAAATAAATATTCCTTCTAGTCGATGCATAATTTTTATATGCCAATTGTATTTATTATTTTTTTTTTAATTTACCTTTGAACACTATTTCTCATCGATAGCAATATGGATTCAGCTTCCATTATAAGTTGTCGATATTTAACATCAGCTTCAAAATCAGCCTTCAGTAAGGCCTTTTCACTTTCCGCGATAGTCATAAAACGACTTTCAAGTACATCCGTAAATACCAAGGAACTTGATCGGTGGGAAAGTTGATGAGGTGTCGTATGACTATACCTTAAAAAAGAAGAACACAACAAAATAAATATCTTTAGAATTTCCAAAAGATAATACTCATAAATATACCTCTGTGTCTCTTTAATTTTTATATGCTTTCTTAAACACACCGGAGTACCACCAACACTACGTGTTTCTCTGGGCTTACGCAAGGGAGAACGACAATGTTCTCGACTCTCGGAGCTCTTCTTACGTGTCTTGTAAAAACGTTTACGTCTTCTTTGAGCACTACCCGCAGCAGCTGTTATTAATGTTTGTTCATTTGAGATTTTTATACTTCTTGAATTCCGTCTTTGCGGTCTGATCGATGTATTTCTTTGGGCCATTAAAGGACTACCTTGAATATAATAACATTTTCCGAAATTTATGTGATCCTTACGTTCATTTACTTCTTGTATGGATGCTGTATCTATAAAATCTATATCCAATAAATCATCAGTGTCACATTCATCACCAGCATCTTGGCCAGTATCTAAATCTGTGGGACAATCGGTTGGATCCGAGTCACTGCTGTAACGGTTAGAATAAAATGGATATTAAAACAAAAATGATTCTATGGATTTAAATATGCCTATGACTCTGGCTATAAAACAAATCTGTAGTTAAAAATTATAATGCAATAAAAAATCAGTTTTTATCAACCACCTCAAGAACTATTGATTGTTTTGAAGTTGAGAACCTTTGCACTTTTTGATTCACATTACTTGAGGTCAGAAATGTTGTCCAAAAAAAATACAAAAAGAACGTCGTTCAGCAGATTTAAATCATAAAGCGCTACAAGTCACTGCTACCATTAGTTGCGGTCAGCAGATACACGTTGATAATCAACAGTTCTGCAACTTTTTAACAACTATATGCAGAGCGACCTGATTACTAGCACTTCATATTTTGATAGCGTAAAAATCACAAGTTAGTAATCACAAAGCTGACTGCTACCAAAACCTTAAACTGACACCGGTGACTTACTAAAGGCTCCAATAGTCTGGTAGTATCGTAAAGTATCGTGTCAGTTGTTAACTTCCAAACTAATTTGAGCTTTAAAACTCCATTACTCTGGTAGTATCGTAAAGTATCGTGTCAGCTGTTTATTTTTAGTTAACGAGAGTATACATTTGAGGTAAAAAAATTTATTGAAAGTAGATTTCTACCTCACGATACCTCATTTCGCCGCACTTTAGTTCCAAACTAATTTGGGCTTCATGGAGCTTTAAAGCTCAATTATATTTAGAATTAGAAAATGTTTTTTATTTAAATTAAAGAAAGTTGATCTTTTTATCATAATTTCTTTTACCAAATTCAAAGAAATATTATCATTGAAAATTTTTAATTACAATTTCATGTAATTCCATAATTGAATGTGTAATTAATTTTAAAATGTAATTGATAACCCCCAGATCTGCATGTTATACACAACTTAATCTTACCTTAAAATATCAGTCTCTTTCTCATAAATATAACTTTCATCAAATTTTCCCATCATTTCATTTAAGGTGGCATCATCATCACTTACAACAGCCAAAGGAGCATCAAGATTTTTCTTATGAGGACTTTGAGCAGCAACAAGTTCTGTATGTTGATTATAATGCAATTGCAAAGAACGTTTACGCCTTATGGTATTGGGTGTATAAGATCTTTGCATATTTTCCACTTCAGTCAATGATGACGATGACTCCGACGATACGCATGACATAATGTTACTGCTATAAAAAAGGGTACTTTTTAATTACTGTGTAATTAAATATTTTGTTACATTGCTATTTTGCATGCCACGACATGCAAACTTACTTGTTATTTATCATAGTCAAGCCTCCGGCTATGCCTGAAGAGCAATTTCTACTACTTGACTTAATGCCTGGGGAGACTGTATGTTGAAAGTCTTGATCTAGATGTATGGTCGATAAGGCTGACGTTGAGTGTGATGAAGTTGAAGAAAATGTCATTGAAGATGTTAGGGATGTATTCATTAGTGAACCACTTTGTGGTAGATGTGATGGATTTACTGTAGAACTTGACGAAGAAGTTTCTGTTGTTGAATACCATGGATTTGTGCGTATACGACATCTTTGCCTTGGTGAAGGAGCTGTGAAGTGAAATGAAAACAAATGCTTTAAGGATAAAGTTTTAGATCATTATAAACTTACACTCAAAACCTTTTAAAGTAGGTATTACTATCGTATTACGTATAGGTAAAGGACTATGATTTCCTGTTATTTCCCAAGGTTGAAAAGCTGTTGATTTTTCATAGGGTTCTGGGAAATTAGTTTGTTTAACCAATGCAGCATAATTTTCCTCATTACTACGATGGGCAAATGATGTTTTTGGCTGTAGTAAACAAATTTATGGAAAAAGTTTTTACTCTGCTTTCAAGCCTTCCACTATGGAAACGCGAATTGCAAAATATGTACTTACCAAAGGATCTATAGGAGACATTTCCTCAATTTTATTTAAACCAAATTTATATCTTTGAGCTTCGATAGCTAATGAATTAACACTTTTTGGAAAATAGTGAGTGCCAGTTCTCATATTAACATAATATTCGGGTGGTGTATAACCATTACCCGGTGATGTGCCATCCGTAGAATAGCCTGTCGAATAAGCACTTTCTGGTGATGATAAACTCACCATTGGAGCACCGAGATTTCCTTGAAATGTTGAAGGATAGTTAGCAGTACGAAATTTGTTTTTAACACCCATTCGATTAGGTAGATGAGTGGAATTCTGCATATCCACTCTAGGATTTTGAGCCATAAAATGAGGTGATCCATTTCTGGGTATACACTCCTCACTACCAGTGCGAAAACTTACTATGATGGGATTTGGTATTTTCGATGGTAACAATCGTCCATATCTAGTGGAAGCATCATCTTGTGTTTGTTTATTATCTGAAAATATTTGGGACCTTTGGGTTGGTTTTGGAAATTGCTCAGATTTCGGTCTTTCAAAGTCATTAATAATATTATTTAATAGCTTCTCTGGATGTCTAATTAAAGTACCAATTTCTTCATAATGTACTGCATTAGGATCTTCATCGGAGAGTTTTTGGTCCTCGTTTGTATAGATAGTAAATTCGGCTACAGCATTTATATCCTTTAGATTCTGAGCATTATTTATTATATTTGAATTCTGTATATTATTGGAATGCATTGAGGGTTCTTTAGAACCTGTAGACCATGATAACGATGAAAATGATGAAGTGGAACAATTAAGCTGATGTTGTTGTTGTTGCTGTTTTGTTCCAATTTTATTATCCTCACAGGAATTTTCTCTTGTATTAGGAGCTGTATGATGATTGCGTAAGTATTGTTGGCTATGATGTTGAGGAGCGTATAAGAAATTATCAGATTTTGGTGATATAACATATTCTCTATCTGGTGATTGCCAACCATAACGACTTTGGGTCTACAAAGTATTCAATAATAAATTGAAAACTTGAAAAGCTGTTGATAATATATTCAAGAAACACTTCAAACTTACATGATTTTGTATTGGTGATACTTCTCTTCTGCGATTAGGACTTGATATAACACTGCTACATCCAGTATGATTTGCACTAGAACTGTTTGAATTGGAATTGTTGGTTTTATATGGTGATGAACAGCCATTTCCATTGTAAACTGTAAATCCAGTCGCTGCATGTTTTTGTTTATATTGATCTCCAGCCGTTGTATGATCTGCTGGTGAAACATTTTTATTTTTATTTCCTTTTTTACGTGGTCTTCCAAGATGATTTTCCATCCATGATTTAATTTTCGACCCAAACATTTTGTTGTCTTGATTGTATTTGCAAAGTACTCATAAATTGGTCATAAATACTCTCAACGTTGTTGGGTTTTACTTAAATTTATGATATTTTATATATTGGTGGTTCCCAGTTTTTTGTATTAGTGGACGGAAACTGTTTGTAAATTTTTTAAAAAACTAAAAAAAGAGATACACAAATTAGTTTAAATTAAATATTATAAAAAGGACGTTCAATGAAATGGTAAATATTCAGGACAATTTAAATGGAATTCTCTACGAAAAGGGTTCAATATTTAAATTTGTATAATAAACGTTTTCTATATTAACTGCAAGTTGAGTTATTTTTAAGTTCCTACACATTTATTTTCAGATTTATAATTGGGTTTGTTCTAGAGATTTTCACGTGAATTAATGGGAAGGGGTTTGCCTGGAAATCCCAAAATCTAATAATATTAAACTCTTTTGACATTAGCCAAATTTAATTCGATTCCCAAATTCCATTAAATTAAAATAAATAATAGGGGTTTTCATTTAACGTCAAATCTTCTTGTTATTTCTTGATTCCATATAACTCAGAATTTAACCATTTTAATGACAATATATAATATTTTTGATGGTATCAACATTCTCGAGGCAACGAATTTAATCAGGCGATCATCTTAAGTTTTTATACTTATACTAATAATGTGCTCTACTCAATTAAAAACTACCCTAATTTACCCAAATTTCGGTTGTAACTTTCAAAAGTTATTCAACTCTTTTGGGTATAAATTTTTTTAGCATAAAAGGAAATCGCTTAAAACCTTTGGTGGCTAATAATTTTGATGTTAAAAAATCTCACACTTGTTGAAAAAATAGGTGCCCTCAATTAGGAACAAATAGTAGTTCTTAATTTCAGAGATTTTTAATTTTTGCTGGCATATAACTGACAAATAAATTTTAAAAAATGGGGTGAAATTGATTAGTGTGCCTTCAGAAATAAAGAAGATATGACAATAATAATCTCTTCATGTATGTAATATGCGTGAAGAACTTAAAATTTTATATTTTTTGAAGGGCACATCCGCAGTTTGAGAAATAATTAATTGCAGTTCTGCGTGATCGGAATATATCAGTAATACTATTGTTTAGAGATGCCCCTAAACTAATACACATTAGTGTACCCCTAAACTAATCAACTGCACTGTAACCAACTGTTTTCCTGAATCTCCTTTTACATATTGTTATTGTTGTTAAAAGGAATGCGTATTGATGCATTGCAAAGCATCAATACTAAACACAAAATTAATAGCGAACACTCTAACTTTAACAATCGAACAAAAAACAAGTAAAAACAGAACATTACAGTGAACAGTGACTAAACAGTGATGCAATTTGAAAATTACAATTACAACAAATTAAAAATCATATACAAATTATAAATAAAATTAAACACAAATTGAAAACTAAACTACAAACTATTTTGAGTGAAAATAAACTTAATCCTAATAGCGAATTTACATTGTTAGAATGTTCACTAGATTTCGTTTTGAAATCCAATTCGAAATCTATATCGTTTACATTAGAATATTTGACAGATGAATGGGATTTCGATCAGCCAACAACAAATTTTTTGTAAACAAACTAACCTTAAAAAATAACCAAAATTAAAAGATTTTCTAAAAACCATTTTATTTAATGGCGGAACACAAAAATCATTTATATTATGAAAGATACAATGTTATATTTGCTAAGAAATGTGTTTAAGTATAGGGATGATTAGTAGAAAGCTAAAATACTCAATGTTTCGTCAATGGTCTTGCCGGCGCCATCAAATGATTTTTCATAGTTTCTCTTCATCGGATACAATAAAATAGCCGTTTTCAACTTTAAATATTTCTTTCAATTTTTTTTTTTTTTTTTTTTTTTTTATTATTTATTATTATTTAATAACATAAAACTTCATTCTTAATAATAAAAACTGCTAAGCCTATGGCTTGTCAGCAGCAAAATAACAAAATAAATAAAAATAACAGACTTTATTATGTTATTCCTTAATTTTTTAAAGTTATTAAAATTTATTATTTATTAATTTTTTATGACATAAACACCTGCTAAATGTTGCCACTTTACTGCAAACTTCCATACTTTTCTGCAAGTATGGGAGAAAAATTGGATTTCAATTTGGATTTCGATGAGATTTCGCTGAAATCCAAATTAAATTGGGATTTCATTTCGTATGGGAAATCTGTTTGAAATCCCAAATTTTTATTGGATTTCAGTCGAAATCTATCGAAATCTACTTTTAACTCGATTTCGATCATAATGTAAATTCGCTATAAAACTAAAAATATTGTAAATTAAAACTAAATGTAAAAATAAAAACTAAATAAAACTTAAAACTAATTTTAATTTAAAACTATAAAACGAACCGTGTATTTTTTATTTAGGCAAGCCCTTAACATTTTGGTCCTTCGAACCGGATAACTTGGTCACAATTACTTGAAATAACGACCTTCAAGTAATAATAACTCAAGAGTGCTTATGATCAACGGATTGTAAGTAAGATGTCTAATTTCAGAGCCCAACTAACAACTATTATTGTGTGTAAGTGCTAAATGGATCGTACAATTATTTTAGTATCCAGCGCCATTTTAGATTAAATTTTGTAGCTTTTCATAGATTTTTGGAGCTAAAAGTGATATAGAAACGAAACGGATAATCCGGTCATTTTAGCACTTACACATAGCAATATTAATGGCGATATATATCATAACCAGGCCAAGTTTAAAATGGCACAAAAAAAGAAAAAATTTAGTTTTTTTGTAAATTTTTTACAAAAATTATTTACAAAGATTGAGTTTTAACTGAATTTTATGGCATTTTTTAAATTAAAAGTCTACAAAATAGACAAAATGGCTATTTTTTGGCAAGGATTTTTAAAAATGGCATTTTTACAAAATAAGTGGCATTTAATGGCAAATGCCAAAACAAAAACTTGCCCTGATCATAACATATACATAAGTCAGATTTCAACCATTAATTCTTTTATCTGTGGATGTACCAGTCAATTTGAAGTTGCATTTTTGGTGTATTGTGCAGCGAAAAGTGATGTAAAGCCTAAAAAAATCCAATCTATTTAGCACTTTCACACACTCTAAAAAACGTTTGTAAATTTACTACTATAAAATGGGTAAAATTTTGTTTAATTTTACGAAAATTCGGTAAATATAAACAAAAAATGCGTAAACTTTTTTTGTACACACTTTCATACGCAATAATACACACGCAAAGTATTTTTAGACATTATGTGCTTATAAATAAACACATTGTGCCTAAAATTACTATTGTTTTGTTAAATAAAATTTTTACGCACAAAGTTGGTAAATATACTATCCAATAATAGTAATAAATACTCTGACATTTCAAATTGGAAAAAATTTAAAAAAAATTATAAATAATAAAAAGAAAAAGCGAAAACGGATTATTTTTTGTGAATTACAACATTTCCACAAACACATTAGAGTCTGGAAATAGCAACATAGCCGTGTCTCTCTTACGGCGTTTTCAATTTTGAAATGAGGTTTAGACTACCACATGCGTTAACAATAATTACCAAAAACAATTTCATGCTTATTTCCAGACTCTAATGTGTTTGTGGAAATGTTGTAATTCACAAAAAATAATCCGTTTTCGCTTTTTCTTTTTATTATTTATAATTTTTTTAAAATTTTTCCAATTTGAAATGTCAGAGTATTTATTACTATTATAGGATAGTATATTTGCCAACTTTGTGCTTAAAATTTTTATTTAACAAAACAACAGTAATTTTAGGCACAATGTGTTTATTTACAAACACATAATGTCTAAAAATACTTTGTGTATGTATTATTGTGTATGGAAGTGTGTATGAAAAAAGTTTACGCAGTTTTTGTTTATATTTACCGAATTTTCGTAAAATTAAACAAAATTTTACCCATTTTATAGTAGTAAATTTACAAACATTTTTTAGAGTGTAGTTATGATAACATCTACCGTTCAAGATAGATTGGACTAAATAATTCTTAAAACTGTGGATGTGCCATTCAATTTGAATTTAAGCTTTAAGCGGTTTTTGGAAAAAGATATGTAGTAGAGAATACAAAATTCATCCGATCCATTTAGCACTTTCAGATAATAGTAGTAATAGAAATATGTACCATTCAAGAAATATTTGATCACATAATTCTTTAAACCGTGGATGTGCCATTCAATTTTGTGCTGCTATTTTGGGGGAACTTTATATGGACACTAGGTCCAAATATAGACCGATTTTAATATTTGCGACCTCTAGCGTGCGCACAAAAATACATGGACAGACAGGCAGACGGACGGGCGGACGAACGGACGGACGAACGGGCGGACGGACGGACGGAAAAATTAAAAAAACAAAATTACTTAAAATCAATAATGGAAATATAGCGCGATTATGCGTTTTCGAATAAACGTACAGTTATGATTGCAAAACTTTTGCCATCTTTTTTCATTAACTCGAGGTAAAAGTGTATAAAAACCACTCAAAAATAGTCAAAAAAGGTTTTTGTTAACTTTCACCTCAATTTGCTCAAAAACGAGATGTGTTGGAAAAATTTGGAAACCAAATTCAGACTCAGCATGGAAGGATTACTTGAAAACTTTTGGTCACATCCCGGAAAAATCAAAAAATTTTAAAATATTTGGTAGCGAAAATGTTTGCGGTTTTTTCTTTATAACTTTTTCAGCACTCAAAAAAATTGATTCACGGGAACAGATTATTTCTTTTTAATGTATTTTTAATAAGTTAATTTAGAAAAAAATGTAAGCCACTAATTTGAAATTTTTTATTTTTAAAATCTGAAATCGTACGGTTTCGTAAATTTTCCCATATACATAACTATATATGGTGGCAGTTCAACTATATATTGTCATATATGGTACCATTTAACCCATTTTAACAATATATGATCGTATATAATACCTCATAAACATTTTTAATACAAGCGGTGTTTTCGACTTAACTATATCCGTTAACTCATAAAAAAAATTTAAAGTGCGTTAAAACACGTTTAAGACGAAAACTAACATATGACTTTTCGTATGCACGTTAACTTTCAACACGGATAGTTATCAACGTTGAAAACTCAACGTTTATACATTTTCTCATCTAACGTAACTTATTCGCGTTACTTCCTAAAAACTTTTGCTGACGTACGTTCGATTATAACGGAACAATTATAAACATAACGTTTTTAAAATTTTTTTCTACTACAATCGGTTTAACGTAGATTTGCTTTAAATACTTAACGTTGATAGGCATGAGACAAAATAAAAAAATCGGGAAAAAAAATTTACAAAAAGGAAAATTTTTGCATCAGCATAATTGTTTGCAGAATGTAAATCGCTGATTAAGCTTTTTAATTAAATTTTTGCACCATAAAGCCTTTTTTCGCGTTCCGCCATTATTTTTCAATTTTTTAAGTGTGTTTTATTTAAATTCATAATCTAGGGACTATAATACCAATTTCATACACCAAAGTTTAATTCTTAGTTAAAAAAAAAAAAATTGTGAAAAAAAATTTTTGCAAAAAAGAAAATTTTTCCATCATTGTATTTGTTTGTAGAATGTTAATCACTGATTCAGTGTTTTAATTAATTTTTTCTACCATAAAGTCTGTTTTCGTATTCCACCATTATTATGCAATTTTTAAGGTGCGGGTTTTTAAAATTTGTAATCTAGGGACGTTAATACCCATTTCTTACAACAAAGTTTGGTGGTTAGTTGCAAAAAAAAATTGCATTTTTTTTGAACGACAAAGCCTATTTGCACATTCCACCATTATTTTGTAATTTTTTACGTGTGTGTGGGCTTTCAAAATTCAAAATCTAGGGACTGTAGTACTGTTGGATATAATGTAACTAAATAACTGTTTTTGTTTTTTTATAACTAAATTATTTTATTTTTTTCGTTTTGATAAAACTCAATTAAATTTCATTAAAGAGCTGCTCGATAAAAAAAAGCTCTATGAAATTTTTTATACTAGCTGCTCGATTTAAAAAACTCTATTCGGTTTTGTCTACGAGCCTTTTCATTTTTATAAGCTCTTTTTTTTTAGTTGCGAGCTTTTTTCATTTGAGCAGCTCTTTTTATTTTGGCTTCTGAGCTTTTCAAAAAAATGTACCATATATTTTTGGCTCCCTCGAGCTTTCTTTCCATCCCTGTTTTTAATATCTGCTTTTAAAAACATGGTATACCCAGTCCACCAGATATCTAGTCAGCCAAGACCTCTACCTCTAAATGAATGATAAAAACATTTCGAGCTAACTTAAAAGCATCGGCAAAAGCTGGTTTCACTAAGTGGTCAACATTGTCGTAATATTAGGAAAAACAAAAAATTAATTAATTAATTAAAATTAATGGTGTAAAAATTTTGAACCAAAATTTCGCAAAAAAATTTTATTTAAAATTTATTTTAAATGTCAGGCAAATCTAGAGAGTTAAAAAGATGCACTGAAAATATTATTACAGTAACTGACTGTAGTTTATTTAAAAAGTTATCCGTACATTTATTTTTAAATGATTATACAGTTAAAATGAAAGGAGATATATCTTTCAACTGTTTTTGTCTTTTATTTAAAAAATAAATTACATAAAAATACGGATTTCCTGTTACTGTTAATATTTTCATTTAAAAAAGAAACCCATTTAGATTTCTAGATCAGTTAAAAAAACGAAATAAACTAAATATCATTTATTCTTACGGATTTTGTAGTTAATTTTTTGAAAGTTAAAAAAACGTAATAAATGAAAAATCATAATTTTTTTAAGGATTTTGTAGTTAATTTATTAACATTTAAAAATAAATGAAAATGTCTTTTGATTTAAATGAAAAGTTAGTAGACCGGTTTTCAAGTGATTTTTCATTTATTTTAAATTACATTTTCAGTTAATTTAAACCAAGGTTGTTTACCGAAACGAATAACGGTAAGGGTAACGGTACCGAATTTCGTTTGTTTCGGTAACGGTATTTAAGACTGTTTTGGTAAGGGTATGCCGTTATCGAAGCAACAATACCGGTACGAAACAACAATACCGGTACTATAAGCTGCCTCAAAAATATATAAAAAAAAACAAATAAAAAATTTGCATATTTTTCATTTTAAGTGTTAAAAATAAAAATTATACCCAGCAAAATCTTTCATTACCAAATATGTGGTTATATAATGAAACAAAAATTTTTTACTACTTATAATTCGGAGTCAGTACTAGTTATTTTTGTTAGGCGAAGCCGTTTTCATAAGCAGTCTAGCTTACGCGTAGTTTAAAAATAAGTAGTTACCAAGTTCATTTATTTTTATATACTTTTGTAATGCAGCGGGTAAGCGGGTGCACAAATTTTGTGCGTTTTTTCATGCAGCGAATATAGACAACTACTTACAAAAACGACCTTGTCGAACAAAAATAACGAGTTTTGACACCGAATTATAAGCAGTAGACCCTAATTCTACTGCTTATTATTTAGATATTAGTAATGAGCACCCATTACTGAGATTTAAAATTTAAGTTTTCTCTAGTGTGTAATTTTAGGAATTTAAATTTAAACATAAAACAAAAAAAAAATACAAAATTTAAACATAAAACATATTTACATATAATAAATAAAAATGTATAAAATTTAACTGTGTAAAAAGTATTTATTTAAACTATTATGAGTAAGTCATTATTTTATATTTAGAAACAATGAATACAATAGGCTGTTATTAGGAAGTCATTGTCTTATATTATAAAATAATGCAAAAGGTAATGATATATCATTTTTGGTAATGCAGATAGTAATGAGGTGTCATTACCAATATTTTGCTGGGTTACGTAGTACCCAAATACTTTTCAGGATCTAATTTTTGAAAAAAAAAAAAAAAATCTGCCATTTTTCGAATAATTTAGATCTCAATCCCCAAATATATTCCTGGATCTGATTCGATCTGCCATTTTTCGTATAAATTTAGATCTTACCAAATCCTCAAATATATTGCGGGATCTAATTCTTTCTGCCATTTTTCGGATAAATTTCGATATAACTTAATCCCCAAATATATTGCTGGATTTAATTCGATCTGCCATTATTCGGATAAATTTAGATCCCCAAGGATAAACTTAGATATTATTTAACCTCCCAATTTTGAGGTATAAGTTGATCTCACTTTAAATCCATGTATACAATAGGATCTAATATGATATCATTGGAGACACCAAATTTTTAAATCTAATTGGATCAGCTAGATATATCAGCAGATATTAAAGAATATCAAATTGGATATGATTAGATATTGCGCCAGATCAATCTTTATACTCGAGTTTTTACTAAGAATTAATAAAAAAAAAATAGTAAAGTAAAATTGAAAACCGTTTAGAAATTTATCTACAGTCGTTTTTTTCTGAGTGTTGACAAGACTAAAAGAAGTAAAACGGCTTTATCGCAAAAACAAGAGGTAAAAAACTTGCAAAAACTATTCTATATACACTAATAGAAAAAAGTCTGCAAAAAATTTAGTTAAAACTACTAAAAATTAGAAAAAAATGATGTCGCCGAAAAAAACCGCTAAAATTGCCAGATTATTTTTGTTTTATATTAGTAAGATAGGAACAGGCAAAAATAAAACTGTTAAATATACAAAATTTTAATTATATTTCAGTTTAATTTTTGCTAATACTTAACCTGCTAACATGAGCAAAAAACTTTGATAAATAAAAATAATTTTCGATTTTTTTAAATTCAAATAAAAATCAAGCCTTTTGAAAACACCAGATTTTTATCAGGATAGACTACTATTTGTATTGTATTTGGGGCGTTGTGGTGTAATGGTTAGCGCGTTGGACTGGTACACGTGAGGTTGCGGGTTCGAGCCCCAACCAAGGCAACATCAATTTATGAAAAATAGTAATATGTATGTATGAGTTTTTTCTATCCCTCATACATATCGCAGCGTCCTCCTTCGATGTTCCCATAGCACTTAACCCCACCGAAGTAAAATAATATAACAGCGCTATGAACTATAAAGCTTCAACAAAGTTCGCCAACTCACCATCAGATGGCGCGCAACAACTGTTCTAAAATTCAACATCTCGCGCAATTACAGTGTTGCCATATTTGAAGCCCTTCATCTTTCACCACCTTTCACTTCTTCTCTATCCCCTTTCCAAAGGAAGCAACACGTTAACTAATAGCAAGAATTTCCTGAGTGTTTTTTCTCTTTAAAAAAAAAAAAAAAAAAAAAAACTAAATTTAGCTTAAAAATAACAAAACTTTTGTAGATATAAGAGTTTGTTTTTGCTATTTTTAGTCTACTAATATTTAGCAAAATTTTCTGCAGATTTTACACTACAATTTGTCATTTTAAATTAACTAAAAGTTAACTTAAATATAACTAAAATTCTGTAAATTTAACAGTTCTATTTTTGCTGTTCTTATTTCACTAGTATTTAGCAAAAAAAATCTGCTAATTTCAGCAGTTTTTTCTGCAAAGTCATTTTTAACTGATTTTTAGTTGCTTTTTCTGCTATTTTTACAGATTTATTTCTATGAGTGTACCTTTAGAAAGACTTTCCGAATATCTTTTTTGTTTTATATTAGATTTTTCTGTGCTAATTTACAGAAATATAAAAAAAAGGTATGGGAAAAATCTCTTGTTTTTAAGCACCTTATCTTCCTTGAGATTGAAAAATATTCTTACTCGTTTGTTTTGTTTCCTCTACCACATTTCCAAATGCCATTTCAGTCGAAACGAACCCCCCATGACAAAAGTAGTAGATATAAATAAAAATGCTTCAAGATTAGAATTTATTCACTTCATAATTTAGTCAAATTCCATTATCCTTTTATCTTTTATTGCAGTATTAACTACATAGTGGATGTGGTAGTTAAAGTTTTATCAATTTGTAAACCAACTTTAACTTTTAGTTCGAAAACAGAAAAGTAGCCATAAAAGAATAATATGCAACGTAACATTCAGTCCTAACAAAACAACAATATCCAAGTTTCATTCAATATGTCTCCGGGGATCAGTTATAGCAATAACAACAAAAAACAAAAGATACTAACATCAAAACGAAGTGATTGTGATTTTAACGAAATGATAAAAACAAAAAGTTTCATGTTAACCTAAAAACATCACCACTACGTATCACTATTTTGTTTATTATACCAACTTACTCGTAGATTTAAACTGAAATATACATTAAAGAGGTACTTGCTAATACCAGGTTTGCCACAATAGGGATTTCTTGTTGTTTGTCAATAGGGCAGATATTTTTGGGATTGCAAATTTTTAATAGATATTCCATATTTATAGCAATTAAATCAAATTTACTTTACCACTTATTTGATATTTTTTGCAACTAACCGGGTAGAAATTGTCTGCCGTATAAACAAAATAGTACTGACAACCCACTGTTTTCTATGTTAAACCAGGCACTGTCCACGGCTCTCATCTGTAAAACCAACGACTATATAATTAAAAGACTATCCAACTCTCCCTACCTCTGTTAAATCACTCTCTTCTTAATTTGTATCGAAAAATTTTGCCATAAGAATTACACATGTGTAATTCATATGGTAACATCAACGACTATATCATTAAAAGACTACCCAACATTGGAGTACCTAGACAATTTTTCTGGGGTGGGCAAGGGACCCATTTATAATCGGCTGTTTATTTGCCCATTCTCAGACTCTTAATCTTAAAAAACACTTTCGACATTATGATTATAATCTTTTCAAAAAAAAAAAATATTTTAAAAATAACTTTTGATAAAATTTTCATAATTTTCTGTGCTGTTACTTAAGTGGATGTAGCGATTTTCGTTTTCTGGAAAATACGAAATTTAGTTCAAACTTAAGGGCTTTGCTACTAATACTAAATATATTCTTTCTGTCAAATTTCATAAAAATCCATCTATTCATTGCCAAGTTAAGATGATATCCTTTAGAGGTATCCTAATAGAGTCTTGTCTATCCTTGGACTAAAATAAGACTGTTTTGAAAAGCTAAAGCTTCAACCTTACTTTGTGGTTGTTATTAACAGTTTTGAGTTGACTTAAATATGTTTCTAAGATTTTTTAAAATTGTGTTTGTTTTAAAATATTTTTTTAAATTTGACGAAATTTTAAATTAGACTCTTTCTCGCTTCCAAACCGTGCAATGTACACGAAAAATTTCTTTACTAAAAATTTAGTAAATTTTTTTTTTGATCGAAATAACTTAATTTGTTATTATAAAATACTCAATTTAGTATACCCCTCCTGGAGGCGGTTAGAGGGTTAAATAAAAACTCTCATAATCAGAACTAACATCGATTTGTTTCTTAAATATTTCTCAAGTACACGCAGAAAAAAACAGGGGGAATAATATCTAAGTGCTATGTAATTATACAACTACATAATTTTCAAGTTAGTTTTACAAAGTTCTTGTAAAGTATGCACATTTTTTTGTAAAATATATACAATCCTTGCAAAATATATACATGTGTAGTGGAAAATATCCGAAAAAATGCATATATTTTGCTAGAAAATTGTAAAATTTACTTCGAACTTATGTAGTTGTATAATTACATAGCACTTAGATAAAGTTCCCCCTGTTTTTTTTCTGTGTGTAAGAATTTCTCAATCATGTCTTATTTAAGAAATATTTAAGACAAAAACCGAAGTTTTCGTTTTTTTAAGTTTTCGATTTGAAATTTGTATAGGATTTGACAATCGAAAACTAATTAAATTTGAAAAGTACTAGTTTTGGGTTCAGTATGAATGCGGTATTAGTTCTGGCTTTAAAACTGACCCTTAGCTTCCAACAAATTATCGTCCTAGGAAATCAATAGACATTTTCCCAATCAAAAACAAGTATCGTAAATAAAGTAACGTAGCATTCTCATAATAAATAAAAAGAGTATAAAAAATAAAAATATTGTATTATTTATCTTTTTCTTGTGCATAGAATTAAATGTCAAGTAATAATATAAAAAATTTCTATTTTCAACAGAACTTTTTTACGATTTTACTTGACAACAGTTTCAATGCATAGATAAAAGATAAAAATATATTTTTATATTATTTTAACACATTGAATTGACTAGAGATCAAAGGTTTAAAAGGCTTAATTCTTTCATTCACTTTCTAAAAATTAATGAAATTTTGGTTAAATTTCATTCCTTAATAGCATTCTTATGGAATTAATTCAATAGCTTAATTCCCTATAGCTTTAAATTATATGAATTCATTCTATTTTGATTGAATTCTAACTGAATGAAACCCAATTTACTTGAATTCATTTAATAAAAAGGTGAATGAAAAATGACTTGTTTTCATTCACTTAATCAAATGAAAAATTTAAATTTGCATGTAATTGCTGAAATATTAGCATAATACAATGAAAAACGTTTAAAATTCATCTAACAGAAGTAAATAGTATCGTATGCTTTGTTACAGCTTGTATCCTTTGGTTTTGATTATATGATAGTTTCAAACTACACTGCACTAAGTGAATGGTAATAAAATTTCTTCATTCAATTCGTAAAATGGTGAATGAACATGCGATTTGAATGATTCAAGTTAGGAATTCATTCAATTCGTATTAAAGCTATGGGAATGAAGCTTATAAATGAATTATTTACGAATGGTTTAAGGGAATGGTACATGAATATTTTTAAAATCTGAATTTAATTTTTCGTGAATTAAGCTTAAATTGAATTAAGTTTTTCGAAGCTCTGTTAGAGATACGTTTTGTTACTTTACGATTAGACTAATGAAGACTTAACTGATAATTAAAAAAAAATATATTGTGATACTTTTTGATATAAAAATCAAAGATACAAGATATATAGTAAGTTTTTTTTTTAATTCTGGGGTGGGCAAAAATCAGTCTAGGGTGGGCAAAGCCTAAGTCCGCCAATGCTAACCAACTCTCCCTACCTCTGTTAAATCACTCTCTTCTTAATTTATATCAAAAATTCAGCCATAAGAATTACACACATCTGTAAAGGCTAACATTTTCGATATAAATTGTCAATCTTCGAAAGAGAGCGACGAATACCGCCTGGTAACATTTTTCAACAGTAGTTGGTCTTTAACCTTAACCACGAATAAAATTGGCATTAAAATAAATCTGGATAGTCTTAAACTGAGCCTACTTTTAGACAAGTTATCCGACAGGGTTTTTAAGCAATTACTTCACAAATCTAGTCTGCTTGGGAGTAGACTAGAAATTTAATTTTTTAATTTTCATTTACATTTCATGCTATTCTACCAGCCAATTGTTAAATTTGGAGTTAAAACACATTCCTAAGGCTAAAGTAATTACTTCGAAGTAATTGCTAAGTTTTATTCATAAGAACCATTATTAGATTATATTTTTCAAATTTATTTGAATTTTTTTTTTGTTTTTAATCAAACTAAGTGAAGCGCGATAAATTTATTTTAAATGTTGCAAAAACTGTTTAGTGCTTTTTTACTCTTTTTCAAACAGAATTTTTGCTTTTGAAAGTTTGCATCTCTACTACACAAATCTGTGGAAATGTTTTATTACCTTTTTCACAATTTCCTCAGCTTTCTTCATATCCTTTTTTTATTGTTCTCATAACAGTTTATGCAATAATTCCAATCTTTTTAAAGCACACACATATACAAACTCACAATATCGTATTCTTTTCGTAAAGAAATTTTTTTTATGTTCGCTTCTTTGTATTATGATTTTGCAGAAAAGCATAAATAGAGAATAGAAGTAAATATCCTCGTGTTTCCTTAGTGTTATGTGTAAAAATAACGCTTACTGTTATTGTCGTAGTTGTTTTTGTAATATTTAGGTTTTGTTTTTATTTTGTTTACACATACACTCACACACACTTGCAGTTAAAGACAACGGTAATTGTAGTATTATGCTTAATAGTGTACTCATAGTCAGGACGTCAAGAGGAAGAAACAAGTTAACGGTAAATGGTCTAATGAGAGCAAGGGCAATTTAAAGTTAGCAAATGAGAGAATTGAGTTTTTGATGACGACGAAGATGATTCTGAGAGGTTTTAGACCTCTTTGTAGTTGTGCTTTTAGTAGCATAAAGTTACATTTGTAATGCTTACCGGAAGTCTGGCAATTTAAGGGTGGGTGGTGGTTGTTATAGTGATTTTGTATGTGTAAAAAAATTAGAAAAATTTTCACATAATTCGATTTAACTTGATTCTGTCGGAATTTTTTTTTTTATTATTTTAGCATTCTTTTTTCTTCCAGAATAAATATTTAATGATTTTTACATTATCAATACTTTTAGCACGTTTTTTTTTGTATTGGCTACACAAATTGTTTATTAGTTAATAATCAATGAAGAAAATTTCCAAAATTTATTACAATGATTTTGCACTTTATAAATAAGTATTTGTAATTCTGTACTTTTTTTAACTTGCTTAAATTCTTCTGGATATTTTAAAGATTTTTTTAACTTTTTTGCTGAATAAATTCATTGTCGGATTACAATTTTTTCAACTATTAACTATATTAGATACACAAGCCAGAAAGGTGTTGGTATGTATGATTGACTGTCTGCCTGCCTGCTTGCTTGATTTATTTTTTGTTTTAAATCTTTTATTTCCTATTTAAATACCGTTACAATAATTGCTGTTAGTGAATGTTATTTAAAGCGAGTACTAAAAGCAACTGAGTCTTTATTTTAAGATAAACTTTCCACCCTGAAGCTGTAGAATTCACTTGTACAGTTAGATGCCTGAATGCTACGCAATTGTTGTTGTTGCTCAATTTACATTTTTCATTGTTGTTGTTTTATTTTGATGCACTTGCGCAATTTTGCAAATTTGTATTTCGGTTTAAACAGAGTCACACTGTTGGCATGTGTTTGCATCCGTTTGTTGACATCCACCCCTTGAGAGCAGAGCTTTGAAGAATTAATTCCTTTTTGAATGAATTCACTACCAATCGAATTCAATTTTCTCTAGAATTGAATGAATTCCTTTTCTTAAGTAATTCACTGATTTCATTCAACTGAATGCGTTCATCAAACAACAAATTCAAAGAATTAATTTAATTGCAATAGTTCTTTTTATTAAATCAAATGAATTAATTCACCGGCGAACGCGTTCAATTTTATAAATCGAACGGAAAAAAAGTGAATTAATTCCTTACTGAATTAATTCACCACTGAATTCATTCAATTTCATTTTCATTCAGTGAATTAAAAAAAAATAAAATTACATTCAGTGAATTGAAAAAAAATAAAATAAGTTCACTGAATTAAAAAAAAAATAAAATAAGTTCACTGAATTCAAAGCCTGTTTTCTGCCGTTCAGTAGAAGAAAACAATAATGTACAAATAAAGGTTTTAAATAAGCAATTTTACAGCGTGTGCTAGTAACAAATTAGAAATCGGATGCTGTTTATCAACCTACATGATTCAAAAATAATGCCTTTTACTATTAAAAATAAAAACTTCACAGATATAGATAAATTTGGAAAAAAAATATAACTATATAACTAATTTGAAAAATTAATAGTTATATTTTTTTCCAAATTTATCTATATCTGTAAAGTTTTTATTTTTAATAGTAAAAGGTTTTATTTTTGAATCATGTACTAGCACACGCTGTAAATTTGCTTATTTAAAACTTTTATTTGTACATTATTGTTTTCTTCTACTGAACGGCAGAAAACAGGCTTTGAATTCAGTGAACTTATTTTTTTTTTTTTTAATTCAGTGAACTTATTTTATTTTTTTTCAATTCAGTGAACTTATTATTTTTTTTTTAATTCACTGAATGTAATTTTATTTTTTTTAATTCACTGAATGAAATTAAATGAATTCAGTGGTGAATTAATTCAGTAAGGAATTAATTCACTTTTTTTTCCGTTCGGTTTATAAAATTGAACGCGTTCACCGGTGAATTAATTCATTTGATTTAATAAAAAGAACTATTGCAATTGAATTAATTCGTAACAAAATAAATCGAACGAAAGCAAATATGAATTAATTCCATTCAATATATGGTGCTTAGTGAATTAATTCATCGAATTTTTAATTCAGAATTGAAAAATTGAATTAAGGAATTAATTCTTCAAAGCTCTGCTTGAGAGGATGTGCTGATATTTGTAGTGTTTGTTTTTGTATTTTCTTTACATCTCAAAGTGTCAGCATTTGTGAACAACGGGTATTGTACAATAGGGATATAACTTTTTGCAATTTTTGTAAACATCATTTCTCCCAAGGCAAAATCAAGCAGAGCATGTAAAAATATTAAGAAGTACGATTTTATTTTTTCGCGATCGTTAAAAAAGTTCCCGCATTGAAGTTTTATATAAATGATTTTTTTTTTATTTAAAAAAAGTATATTTCGTCCCAAATTATTCAGCTTTTTCTAACACAAACATAAGTAAAAATCATTTCCCACCATTTTGACAAGAAAATTTTACCAAATCGGCGCGGCAGATTTTTTTACCAAATTGATTAAAAAAAAAAACTATTTTTATTTTTAGCACAATATTATCTATTAGGATTTGCCTTGGGAGCTTGCTCCCCAAAAAAAGTTATACCCCTATTGTACAAGTTTGCATGTGGATATGTAGGGGGTAATTTTTGCAAATCTCAATAATAGAATCTGAAAATCTCGCAAACAGCAAAAACTAAATAAAAAATAAAGATTGTGTAAATAGACGCAACATTAAATCATTAATATGCCAAAAACGTGTTTAGCAATGTAAACAAAGTAAATAATCAGAGGATGGGAAAGAATTTGGAAAAATATACTGTAGATACGCATGGTTGGGAGGAACACGGCCCCCATAGAGCCGCTGGTGCATCGCCCCCACCTATAAAATTTTAAATACATACAGTGGTGGCCAATAATTTAAAACAGTTCAAGTTTTTTCTAATTTTATTGTTGTTGCTATTATTTTTAAAGATGAAACTAGTGGCTAAAAACAAAAAAAAAATGTTTAAAGTGCTGCAATTTTAAGTCTGGCGACTATTTGCAGATAAAAATAATGCAAGACTTAAGGAAATTTTATAGGATTTCCAAAAATATACAGTTTGTACAGAACCGATCAGTACTGCCTAAATTTTACTACACACAGAAAAAAACAGGAGGAATATTACCTAAGAGAATATTACCTATGTAATTATACAACTACATAATTTTCAAGTTAATTTTACAAAGTTCTAGTAAAATATGTAAATTTTATTGTAAAATATATACAATCCTTGCAAAATATATACATGTGTAGCGGAAAATATCCGAAAAATTACATATATTTTGCTAGAAAATTGTAAAACTTACTTCGAACTTATGTAGTTGTATAATTACATAGCACTTAGATAAAGTTCCACCTGTTTTTTTTCTGTGTGTATGTAATTTGATAAAAGGTTGATATCGCTAAGTTTTCGTTAAAAGCCACGCCCACTTAAAAAAAGTGACAAAATGAAAAAAACAAACATTACGTTAAAATTCATTACAATTTCCTTGCCTTTCGTGGCGAATTTAGCCACTATTTTGATCTTTAAAAATAAAGACAACAACAATAAAATTAGAAAAAACTTGAATTGTTTTAAATTATTGGCCACCACTGTACATATACATATTTTTTGTTTAGTTAAATAAACAAAGAGATTTTTTATTTTGAAAGTTTATTTTATAATAAACTTTCTATATACACGCAAAGAAAAACCTAGTGTAAAAATATCGAAGTCAACTTTGTAATTTTTTTTAGTAATCAGTAGTTTTTGTTTTTAACAGTAATTACAGTTCTTTTTCTATAGAAAAAAGCAAAACAACTTTTATGTCGGTTATTTAAGAAAACAACTAACGAAAAAAACTGTAGCTTCGTAACAGTTGTTTAAATCAGTTATTTTTAATATCATAAGAAACAACTACCAAAACAGTATTTTTACGGTAAGCAGTAGTTTTGTTAGTTATTTAAAAAATTACGTTGAATTTTTTTGAATTTTAATAATTCTTGTTTAGTTTACATTTGTTATTATTGATATATTTCTAATTTGCAAATAAAAATCAGAAACTTGTATTGTATCTCCAATGCATAAAAGCATAATAACTGGAGAACGGTTTGGTATTTTTACTTCGAATTTTAAATAGGCTGAAGTAATAACACATATTTTTGTAATCGAGAGAAAAAAATTATTTTTTTTTATTAAAATTTACTTTTATAAACAAAAAGAATTGACTGTAAAAACAGCAGTTTTTACCGATTTTGTCAGTTGTTTTTAAATTTTTGTAGTAAAAATTTATAAGTTAATTTTACGACATTGGTAGTTATTTTTAATGCATTTGTTAGTTGCTTTTCAACAGTTAAAAATAACAAAAGTTTTAAAGGTAAATACCTTTGTCGCCTTTTTAACTGCATATACCTTTGTTTTAACTGTCACTTTCAGTAGATTCTATCGACAATCTTTTGTGAGTGAATTTATTAGTAATAATTATAAAACAAAATAAAGAAATAACTAAATAAGTTAATCAATTGTTTTAATAAGGGGGACGGCAATAACTAAATAATTTAATGTAAATCAATAAATAAAATACAACTTAACTTTAATAAATTATTGCTAACAATTCCGAAAACAGAATAAGAAATATTTACCAATTTTTTTTGTATAGTTATTGTTATACTTTTTGTTTTCTTACGGTGGGTCTCATACTGCAGGTTTAAACTTAGGTTAATAGTTATCCCAAAAATATGTTGTTGTTTTGTGTACATTCTTTTGACATTTTCTTTTGGTTTTAGTCAAGTTAAAGTTAAACCTACAGTATGAGACCCACCGTTAATGTTTTATCAATGATATTATGCTACATATACCAAAAGCTTAGTTATACCAAGAGCTATAATACATACTAAAACTAGGTAACTAAAACCCTTATTTTATGTGATTTTACCCTTTTAATTTTTTGCGTGTACACTTTTCGCCACTCTTTTTTTGGTAGAAAATATACCAAAAGCTTAGTTATACCAAGAGCTATAATACATACTAAAACTAGGTAACTTAAACCCTTATTTTATGTGATTTTACCCTTTTAATTTTTTGCGTGTACACTTTTCGCCACTCTTTTTTTGGTAGAAAATATGAATCCTCAGAAAACAATCCAAAAAGTTGTCTCTACAATCTAAAAAGCTGTCTCAAAACGAAAGTTCATTTTTCCGGCTCAAAGAAGATTCCAAAATTATTTAAATTTATGAAGAAAATTTCGATTTTATACGTTCTTTTTTCTTTTGAACGGACCACTTTCATAGGAAAAATGTTTATGTTTTTGGAGCTCATTTCTGAGTCATTAATGATCATCTTTGTTTGCTGAGTATTTTATTTCTTATTTATTTTCATTCTACCCAATAAAGGTGCGTTTACAATGATGGAGTACTCCAATCTGTAGCAAATTTAGTTTTCTTCTCTTTCATACTAACAGTTTTTTTATATTTTGCTATCTCTTTTTATTCCACTCCAGAGTAAAACTTGTTTGACTCTGGAGTACAAATTTGCTCCACTCTAGAGTTAACATTGGTCTGTTAACTATTTAACATGACAAATATACCTAAAAATATACATCACTAATTTGTTCACTTCTCTAATTGTCAACAAATTATAAAAAAAATATTGAAAATAATAACAAATAAAAACAAATGATTTCAATTAGCAGAAATATATAAAATAAAAAATTATTTTATATTAAATGCAATGGAAATCGTCTAAAGATATTCGCTAAAAACTAAGTAAGTATTGAAATGTCAAATATTTTTTTGAAGTAACTCTACTCTGCATTTTAAACAGTTAACATTTCAATCTGTGCTGCAGAGTAGAGTCACTCTACCATTTCGTATTTTCGTTAGAGATATCATATATATTTGTTTATTTCGATATCGTTAATGATATCATATTTTCATGGAATAGTGATAAAATAACGACAACAAATTTTGAATATGACGAAAATATCGCGCTGCCTGATATTTTCGATATCTTAACGATATCGTTATTTCATTAAAAACGATATCATTAACGAATGTGCATTTTTCTTCACAGTACCTATCACTTATATGTAAGTGATATTCATATATGAATCGTTAATGATATCATTCTCGGACAAACTTATCGTCGAAATGATATCGTTACGAATTCGAAACGATATCGTTTGCTTTGTTGGGTACATTTTAAAATTTATTTGTTTTTTTTTATTAAAAACTATATGAAACATGATAATTTGGTAAAAGACTGTAAAAATTGGTTGGTGCTTTTTAAACAGAAATTTACGCGTTATACCCTTTTTTCAAAATTTTTTACGCTTTTTTAGGATAAAGTTGGCATCTCTGACAACAAGTTCATACAAAATATTCAAGCCAATAAGTTTCCTGTCGGCGATTCTTATAGTCAGCTTGGAACTCTGGTGCATGTTGCAAAATTTGCTTTTTTGTTGTTAAATTACGCTGAAAGTATTGTACATAAAAGGAAAAAACAAAGAATTTGTACACATCATGAAGTGCTATTACGAAGAACTTTCTATTGAACGTGATGCTAGCGAAAGTGAAATTAAAACTGCCTATCGTAAGTTGGCCTTAAAATGGCATCCGGACAAAAATCTCGACAGCTTGGAGAAGGCCAAGGAACGTTTCCAACTTATACAACAAGCTTATGAAGTCCTGTCAGATCCACAGGAAAGAGCATGGTATGATAATCATAGAGAACAAATATTGCGTGGCAAAAATTCTGATTATGAAGACAATTGTTTGGATGTCTTCCAATATTTCACTGTGTCATGTTTCAAGGGTTACGGAGATGACGCAAATGGCTTCTACGCTGTGTATAGGGAAGTATTTAAAAAACTTGCGTGTGAAGATGCTGAATTTATGGATGATGAGGAATTTCAAAATATACCACCGTTTGGCGATTCTAAAAGTAATTATGAAGATGTGGTAGGACCATTTTACGCCTACTGGACTGCATATTGCACAAAAAGAACTTATACTTGGCTATGTCCGTACGATATTAAAGATATTAAAGACCGCAGGATTTTACGAGAAATTGAAAAGGATATGAAAAAGGTGGTGCAAAAGGCTAAAAGGGAGAGAAATGAAGAGGTAAGAAGAATTATGATAACTACAAAATTATTATTAATTTTTCATTGTTACTACAGGTTCGAAATTTGGTTTCATTTATACGAAAACGTGATAAACGTGTTTTAGCTTACAAAAAAGTATTGGAGGAACGTGCGGTTTTCAATCGCCAAAAACAAGAACAAAATCGTTTGGAACAAATACGTCGACGCCAACAGGAATTAGAAGAAATGAGACAAAATAGTCAAACTGTCAATGCCCACAATGATGACTATGAAGAACAATTAAGGCAATTAGAACAACAGTATAGTAGTGATGAAGAATACTATGAAGGAGAGAATGATGATGATGATATTGAAACTTTAGAAGTTAATACTGCATTGCAGGAACTCGATTATGATGAAGACGAAGATGATTACATAGATAATTTATATTGTGTAGCTTGTAATAGAGAATTTAAAACAGAAAAAACTTTTGCCAATCATGAAACAAGTAGAAAACATCGTGATAATACCGAAAGACTTAAGCTAGAAATGCAACAGGAAGAGGATAAGTACCAGAAAGAGGATAACTTAGATGAAGAAGATTTGGAAATGGAAATAACAGATTTAGATGATCATGATGCTAAAGAAGAAGAAACAGTTCCTGCAAAAAATAAATCCCATAAATGTAAAAATAAAAAGGAAGCTAAAAAATCTAAATTGTTAAATTCAAATGAACACTTATCGACCACAGATGAAAAGGAAGAAGAAATTATTAAACCAATTGCAAAACTTAATCTCTCGGATAATGATGACAAGGACATTGATGATGATTGGAATTCTTCTAAGAAATCAAATAAAAAATCAAAAAATAAATGCAAAACTAAAAATAAAACAAATTTACTCGAAACACGACCTACTAAGCCAGTGGAAGCTAAAACCCAACTAATAACTACTAAGAAGCCAAATAGTATACCACAATCCTGCGATTTAGAAGCCGATACAACACAGCATATATGTGTTTCATGTAAATCAAAATTTGAGTCAAAAAATAAGTTATTCTCCCATCTTAAGCTAACAAATCATGGTGTTTATATACCCAAAGCCAAAGCCTCAAATGATGATAACGAAAAATCGAAGAAAAAAGGTAAAAAGAAATAAATTTATTTAAAATTTATAAAAAGTTTATGTGTAATTTATAAAATATTTATAAAAAGTTTATGTGTTTATTGCATATAAAAATAAATTAAGGTGATACAAAAAAGTAAATTAGTGTTAGATATAAAAAATAAATTACAGTTATTGAAGTTCAACTTAATTATAAAACATACATATTCTAAAAGCGAGCAATCTTTGTTGTCAACGGTTATTCTTCAGTATATTTATTTGAGGTTTTTCATAAAAACTTTTGAAATGTATAAGGTCTTTTCCAGGATAATATGTGAGTGGCTAAAACCATATACCAGCTGATTGATCGGACGTTATCAGTTTTGATTTATACCCTGCCACTACAGACTAGGTCTTCACATTACGCCAAATGATGGAAAAGACACAAGAAAAGTCATCGACACCAGCCATCTGTATGTTGATTATAAAGATGCTTTCAACCAAACAAATTTTCTGAGCGTAATATACCAGCAAAGTACACTCAAAGGAAAAGTTTTATCTTATTTCTGAAAACCTTCATAAATGGGTGTTATTTTGTCGATTTGAGATCATAGTATGTCTGTTCCCGTACTTTACCGCGGTTAAACAAATTAGCCCAAAAGCACTACCATACTAAAAATTGGGTGTAAATTGTTGTTGTTTGTGTTATTTTGAATTGCTGCGGGTACACGCGGTAATGTACAGGAACGCACATTATCACAAATTAAAAATATAATTTTCAAATAATTATTTTAGAACAAATAGAGAAAAAAATATTCATAAATATCATAAAGGCTTCACAATTTTTCATACCATGAAACGTTTCAGAACTATTTATAAAACTTTTGCATAAAAATATTATCGAGATCTGTTTCGAAATTACATTCGGACCAATTTTATTATCGAAGTGTGTTAGTAACCCACTATACTTGCCCCATTTATCTCAGTTTTCGAAGAAATTTTTAACCATGTTTCATAAAAATGTATGAAAGGATCAACTGATGAACAACATATTGTAGTAAAACTTAAAATTTAATACATCAATCTACCGACATTCGGTTAATGTGACCATTAAAATAGGTGGTAAGTAAATTAAGAGTATAAAGTATCGAGTATTTAAAAATTACCATATTTATCAGCACTAAGGTCAATATTTGTGACATTTATTACATAAATTCTTAAAACATAAACTTGAAAGAAAAATAATACATATTTATTAATAATATTAAACTGCAAATTAAAGTACACATAAGTAAATTCGTAGACATTGGATTTTTTAAACAATTAAAATTTGTTCTCAATACATTGTTTATACTCTACTTTTGGCACCTTTTTTATGTACAAATTAAGTACTTTTTTGTAAAATAAATATAAGGAAAAATCGCTAATTACTAAAATTCGAAATCATAGAGAGATAGAAAGTATTGAAAAAAGTCACTAAGTCTAATATTAAAAACTATGGAATACAAACAAGACGATCGCCTTCTTCAACGCGCCTTTTAACGCGCGTTCGCATATTGGATGATTCGGCTTTGAGACTAATGCCAGCACATATAAAACATAAAACTACACCAACGACAGCACAATAAAATGAGATGCCTATTAATAAGGAACAAAGTAAATTAAATTCAAAACAAGAATATTTCAGCGTGAACCTATAGAACAGCCAGCTGCATAGAAAGGTTCAGCATCTGGACCACATAATAGTTGTACACGGGCAGCAGACCAACCCAAAGGATGTAAGAATAAACTCATCATAACACTAATACCTAAATTACGAGATAAAATTGTATGTATACTACATCTTCTCAAATAAAATGTCAATCTCACCTGCTATTACTTGTGCACAAGCTGTCATATTGTGAATACTTTTGCCAAAAACTGATTGTCTACAGCAAGACACCAGAGTACACACTACGGTCATGGTTAACAGCACGAAACCCAGAGATATAAAAAACATCGTAGCCTTCCAGGCTGTTGGATAAATCTCATTATTCGTTGCAAAACCATCCAGATCAAAGGGTCCACAATGGAAACCCATACCTTTCATAGCTTTACATCTTGTATAAATACCTACAGACGGATAACGCTCAGCTATTGTTGGCATTATTGTGTCATTTTGTTGATTCTGTGCCCCCAATATAATGCGTGGTATTGTAAATGTGTGAGCTGCTGGTGCAATTAACCATTTAGGAGTCACAATAGCTGATATTACAAACATATCAGCTATGAGACTTAAAAGAAACCATACTAGACTGCCTCCAGTTATTATGATATAACACATTATTGTTTTTTTTACTCTCTCTTATTTTAGGGTTAGTTTTTATGGTCAGCCCAAAAAAATTAAATTAGATTTTGCCTTCACAATTAAGGCCAGGAATCGGGTAATCATTTCATTGCTGATTAACTTTATAATGCAAGTTTGAGATGTCGTTTTAATACGAATTGGAGGAAAGATTTTCAATTTATATTCATGATGGGTGGGATCCCACAAAATCTGAAGTAATGGAATAACATAATGAGGAATATTTTTTATTTCAAGAGTTAAAATATTTTTTTTCAAGAATTAAAGTTTCAATAATATTTATACAATACCCTCATGCCTGCTTCAGTTACTACACTAATAGAAAGAAGTCTGTAACAAAATTAGTTAAAACTACTAAAAATTAATTCAAAATGATGCTGTAGAAAAAAACTGCTAAATTTGCAGATTATTTTTACTATATCGAGCTCCTATATTCAATAAATGCCAACTCAAAAAGCTAACTTCTCAGGAGAGCTAAAAAACTAGTTATTTCGCTTATTATTGTAAAAATAAATAATGTACCTTCCATAAGATGGTTTAAATATTCTTACTAATTTATATATATGCAAAAATTTCATATTTTGCACTTTTTTGCGTATTTTTTTGAGATAGCATATTTTAGTATATCAAAACACAAATATTTTTTCGAGTTAACATATTTTGTCGGAAAATAAAAATACGATTTTTTTGAAAAATGTTTATTACACTGCTCTACAAAAAAAGGTAAATATTATTGCAGTGGTTTTAGGATAATTAGGGAATGCTGATTTCGAATCTGTAACCAGTTGTTCAAATTAGCTCTAGGTTTTGGGCAATTCGCGATTTAAATTTTTAAAATTTTTCAGCCGATTTTTTCAATAAAAAATTTATAATTTAGTAACTTTAGCTTCGGAAGAAACTAAAGTTACTAAGCTTAATTCTGTGCCCTATTTTTCAAAATTAAGTGTATATCAATATCTCAATAACTTTTCTAAATATAGTTGGTCAAAGTCAAAATTTAAAATTTTTTAAGATTTAAAAAAAAAATATATAAGACGAAGTCCGATTTTAAATATCAAAGTCAATTTGGAAAGAAAAAGGTCCAAAATTTATATAAATGTCATATTGCATTAACAAATTATGTGCACTTTTAGAGCCTTTTTATACCCTACACCACTATGTGGTCAGGGTATTGTAAGTTTGTGCTGATGTTTGTAACACCAAAAAATATTGGTCCTAGACCCATCTTATAGTATACTGATCGGCTCAGAATTTTTTTTTTATTTTGATTTAACGATGTCCGTCTGTCTGTCCATGCATTCTTGTGCGCACTCTACAGGTCGCAAATATTAAGATATTTTGATGAAACTCGGTACACCGACTTATGTCGGCCCAAGGACGAAGCCTATTGATTTTGGTTAAAATCGGTCCATGTTTAGACCTAGTGCCTATATAAGGGTCCAACCAAAATTATATTGTTTATAGGCTGCAGGTCGCAAATATTAAGATATTTTGATGAAATTTGGTACACCGACCTATATCAGCCCAAGGACGAAGCCTATTGATTTTGGTTAACACCGGTCTATGTTTAGACCTAGTGCCCATATAAGGGTCCCCCCAAAATTATATTGTTTATACGCTGCAGGTCGCAAATATTAAGATATTTTGATGAAATTTGGTACACAGACCTATGTTGGCCCAGGGACGAAGCCTATTGATTTTAGTGAATATCGGTCCATGTTTAGACCTAGTGCCCATATAAGGTCCCCCAAAATTATATTGTTTATACGCTGCAGATCGCAAATATTAAGATATTTTAATGAAATTTGGTACACCGACCTATGTCGGCGCAAGGACGAAGCCAATTGATTTTGGTTAACACCGGTCCATGTTTAGACCTAGTGTCCATATAAGGGTCCCCCCAAAATTGGCTTGGTACAAACTGCAGGTCGCAAATACTAAGTTATTTTAATGAAATTTGGTTCGCTGACTCACATTATAGAAAATTTTGACACAAGTCCCATTTTAACCCATTCGAATTTCGGATCCAAACATTAGTTGGCTTTTAACCAGACTGGTGTAGGGTATTGGGCATTGCCGACTATACAACTTTTTCACTCGTTGTAATTAAATTTAGACTTAAAATGAAAAATATAAAATATAATACAAACAAATATTTTACTGTACTAAAAATCTACTTTACTATTACATAATTTTTTTTTTCTAAAAACATCCGATTTCATTCACTATTGATTTTTTTTGCAAAATTATTGCGATTTGCAAAGTTTATATTTTATTCACAATATTTTCGTACACATTCGAAATGAGTTCGTAGAGAAATAATTGTAGAAAGAGTCCGAGGCATTATTTAAATATAAACTTTGAAAATCGCGATAATTTCTCAAAAAAAAAAACCAAATGAAATTAATGTTTTTAGAAAAAACAATTCTGTAATAGTACAGTAGATTATTAGTACAGTAAAATATTTTTCTGCTCGTTTCAAGTTTAAATTTAATTACAAAAGTTAGAGCCTTTGAAGAAGTGCACATACGTAGTTTATTAATGCAATATGACATATATATGGGTGATATCAAAAAATGTGATAAAAACCATGTAACCAGCTAATTTCTAATGCATGGATTACATTCGAGTTATATATTTCGATATATATCAGCGCATTGTCACCTGTCTTACAAAATTTATAACGATCTGACCAATTTCTGGTTAATAGATAAAATTTGTGACCAATTTTATAGGCCAAATGTAAACTCCGTAACCAGTAACTCATAAGGTTTTTCAACTATAATAGCTTATATTTTAATAACCAATGAAGATAAACACTAACTGTAAGAATTCTTATGAAGAGGAAAAGTTACGCTATTAACAAAAATTAATACATTTTACAAACTTTTTCGCATATCTATGCTAACACGACTTCAACTCTGTAACGCTTTTTCGTCATAATTTTTGATAAAAATGCATACACCAGAATTTTGGAGTTATCTATTAATTAAATTGCGAAAAGTATAATGTTATTTGTACTCAAATGATCGTTGGACTGTAAATAATGATCTAGTATAACAGACTTGAAGTTTTTCTGCAGGATGTAACATTCTTGAGAAGAAAAAGGGTGTCTTTAATAAGATTTGAAAAAATGTTGTAAATTCCGTTCCTAACTTTTACACCAAACTATTTAATGAGTAAGAAAAACAACGACATATCTGGATTCACCTTCTAGGCATCATACGATTTTGTTTCGGAAAGAAAATTCTGACAAAGCGTTTCTGGCAGAAAACGAAAAAAGTAACCAAATGTAAACTCCGTTACTGTAAACTCCGTAACCAAAATTGTTTGCATCAGATTGCATTCAAATAAATATAGTAAATGTTAAAAATATTTTAAAATAACCATAAACAGAGGTGATTCAACTAATATTTATGCGTCAAAAGATGATTCAACTAATAATTTTGCGTCAAATCAATAAAAGTTATCAGTTTTTTACTCTAAACTGCTGGAGCGAAAAATGATTGATTTTGCATTTCATTGGTTTGAAATCGATTTCTCGGGCCATTACTGACATTAGTTTGACAAATTAAATTTGTTTCACACAATTTAAGAATTTTTTGATCGCGAAATGTTATGTTTTCAATATATTATTTTATAACTTCGCAAATAAAAAATTTTATATTTTTGAAAAGCATTTAAAAGGACCAAAAATACAAAATTAAAAAAAATAAAAATTTTTTTTCGCGGAATGAATTGTATTTTTATTCGCGAAACCGCCAATTTGATAAACACAAATTGTATATTATTGAAAAGCATGTTGAAAACCCAAACACGAAAAACTAATAAATTAAAGAAAATTCGTACACAATTTTTTTTGTTATATCTTTTGCTTGTGGAAATGTAAACTCCGTTACCACAAAAAAGATTAAAATTGTGCAAAAAAAGTTATTGCGACAACTTGTAGAAGAGATTTTTTGCAATTAGGTTTATAATGACTAAACTTACTGATTCTATTAAGAAAAAACCGAAATATTAACACTTTTTGCTTCTCACAAATTTGGCCCAAAAACTTATCACATTTTTTGATTTAAACCATATAAATTTTGGACCTTTTCCTTTCCAAATTGGCTTTGATATTAAGAATTGGACTTCGTCTTATATTTAATTTTTTGTTGTTTTAAAACCTTTAAAAATTTTTAAATTTTTACTTTGAGCGACTATATTTAGAAAAGTTTTTGAGATATTAGGTGTGTCGCTTACTTTTCCCGTAAAGTCCAGTAAAAATTACTCAGTAACAAATTTACAGAGAGTAAGGCAAAATTTACTCTCAAAAAGAAAAATATCTAAAAATGTACGCAAACAGAAAAATTGTAAGAATTAGTAAAATAATGCTGCCAACTTCTTTCCTAAAAATATCAATAAATCCAACTAAAAAATTACTAGAAAATATCTTGAGAGCAGCTCATTTTATTTAGGCTCAGAATTTTTTTTTAAAAATGAGCCTGGCTTTTTCCTTTCCTGGTATTACCACAGCTTTTGCTGAATTTACTAATTTTTTGCTAAAAAAAACATTAGCAGTTTTTCTAGTAGCACCCTCCTGACTAAAAATTTTCCGAGTCAGCAAACTTTTTAGCTGACTTTACTGACTTTTATTTTTGAGTGTAATATAAAGGTCCCCCTAAAGTTGGTTGAAATTTGGTACACTAATTCACATGGGCTCATGGACAAGTCGATTGATTTTATTTAGCATCAGTCCATGTTTGGGACTTGTGCTCATATATAGGTCCCCTGAAAATTGGCTTTTCCCCAAGCTGCAGAGTACCGATTCTGAATGGTTTGTAAGTGGTGAAGTTATAAAAAATGTCATTTGTTATGATTATTTTTTAATGAGTGAAAAATATTTTCCACCGCTTCACAGCTTCGCAAACTATTTAGAATTGGTACTCAGGTACACTCATAGAAATAAATCTGTAAAAATAGCAGAAAAAGTAATTAAAACATTTCCCCCATTCATCTTAAACACATTGACACGGTGCAAAAATATAATTTAATAACTTACAGAATTTTAGTTAGAAAATGACAAATTTTACTGTAAAATCTGCAGAAAATTCTGGTAAATAAATTTTTATTATTTTTAAGCTAAATTTAGTTGAATGCAAATAACAGTCTATCCTGTTAAATTAACAGAAATATTTGCTAAAAACAATGTAAACTGCTGTTTTCAAAAGGATCAATTTGCATTAAAAAAAACGAAAAAAACTGCGAAAATTAAAATTTTTTCTTGATTTTATAGGCTGTTAATTATTTATATAGCAAAAATAATTTGCTAATTTAGCTGTATTTTCTGCTGCATAATTTTAAACTTTTTTCTATAAGTGCAGAAAATACACTCATAAAAAAATACGTAAAAATACGTACAAGTAATTCAAAGGTAACAGGAAATAGTACCTGTATTTGCGGCTGCAGAATTTTCAGTGAAGTTAAGAATCATGGTCTGCTAAATTTAGGTAAGCTAAATTTTACACACTGCTAAATACACAGACAATTTTAGTCAAATAAGCTAAGAAATTTTAGCTAAATTCAACAGAAATCTATCCGATTTAACTAAAAATTTCTGCTAAAAGATCGCTTACAATCTGGACTTTTGGACTATCCGGATCTGTCCCGAGATATGCCCATATTTATTATTGGGAGTGTAGGGTTAATAAGTACAGAGTAAAGAATTCTTGTACATTTTACTCTATCTCGTTTACATAGGGGTTACAAGATCAATTTTTGCCTTTCAAGTTTCAATTTTTTGCCTTTCAAGTTTATTGAAACTTGAAAGGCAAAAATTGAACGTGTAACCCCAGTATTAGTTTCCGAGACATAAGCCAGATGAAAGTAATTGTTATGCTAAATTGGATTTACAAAAAATATTAGTTCAATCATAAATTTTAAGACAAAATAACAGAAAAATTAGTTGAATTGAGTCACAAAGCGTTTAACAGACTTTTGTACTAACCTATTGTTTGTAAATAGATATAAAAAATTCTTGTACTATTTTTATTTTCCTACTTTTAAAAGTTTTCATATCCTGTTTTTTAAGTTTAGTCACCTAACTACATCAATCATTTCCATAAAATGAGGAATAAGGGGCATCTAAAATCAGTTTTAACGAATATCCAAAATAATTCCTATTATATTATGTTCTGTCAAAAAAGTATTTCAGCATTCTCTAATCAGTTTTTCATAAAGCCTAAAGTAGCTAAGAGTAAATAAAACTAAGTTTCCCTGAATATTTTCCCGATGTTTCGTCTATATTCCCGGGTAAAAAACTTAATATGGTGTCATACATAATTATATCTTTTTTGATAAATCCCCATATACAACGACATACAACTTGATCCGAAAAATGGGTCATCTAGATGTGTCTAATTATATCAAATTAGATATAATTTGATACAGTTTGATCCGAGATTTGTCCATATCCAGGACATCAAATTATATCTAATTCGATATAAAAATATCTTATTTTATAAAATTTTGTCTGATAATAGGCATACTTTTTATGCATACCAGCTATTAAATTGAAATTGAAATGTCTATGGTTTTAACAATTTTGAAGACCCAAATTTTAAAACATAAAATAAAAATTTATTTGAATACTTTTGTCTTCTAAATCGTACGCATCATTTTTTAATATGATTTTACATGCAAAAACATCACGTGAAAATTATTTGGCTATGGACAAATTAACTCTGAATTTGCAGATAACTAAATTTGATATTGAACTATATATTAATTTGTATGGGATTATATAGAAAGTTATATAAAATTAAAATATATTTTTAGTACAACGACACATAGAGTGTTATAAAACTTAGTATCAAATCATATATAATCATATCGATCACTACATATAATTTCATTAGTTTTATAAGGCTTATGTAGTTATATATGGAGTCAGATTTGGGGATATGTAATAATATCAATTACCATACAAAAAATTCGTTGAAAAAATAATATCAGATGTAGTTGTATATAATGATATGTGTCTTAATGTTACTCCATTCATTGTCAGATATAGCCCAATCACATTATATATGACAATATATAACTATTATTACTCGGGTTTGTAGACTTTTTCAACGAAGTCGTCTATTTGATAAATAAAACGGTGTAGCAAATTTTAAAGCCGTTAGCATGGTCACGCCGGTACCCGCCTTTTACAAATGGTATAGTTTATTTTAATTTTCAAATTAAGCAAAGAATTCTTTCGAAGCTCTGTAGGAATATACAAAATAGAAGGAAAAACTAAAAAGTAATAAAACGAAATAACAATTTTTTTTATTAAAAAAGTGCGAATGACTTGGGGTGCGGCAAAATAGCTTCAGCAGCTAAAGAGTCTGACAGACCTTAAAAAACATATTTAAAAAATGCTTACATACATATGCCCACACTGTTAAAAACCCATAAAATACATTTTCAACAACCAACCCAGATTTTACAAAAAAAAAAAAAAAAAAAAAAAAACTAAAATTTTTCACTTGTTTCATGATTTTTGCTTTGCAGTTTTATCTCTTTTACAACAATACAATTTTAATTAATTGTTAATTAGACTAATGATTTTTAAGCACACGATTTTCAGAAATTATACTTTGTTTCTTTTTCACAATTCGCATTCGTTGTTGATACTTTAAATTGAACCAAAAGAAGAAAAGGCACCTTAAAACTTCGAAATGTACAATGATCACGTTTTTCTTCTGCAGTTCAATGATGCAACTTATTTCTTCAAAAATTTAATTTGTGGCCGCTTTGCTAGGCCATCGAATAACTACTGACTGTCTGGCTGCCTGGCTGGCTGACTTCATCCAGAACAACTAAATAACATTAACAAAGCGAAGCAAAACAAAAAAAAAAGTGGAAGTTTTATGTATGTTATAGAAAAATCAACACACAAAAGAAAATAGTGTATAAAATTGTTTACCAAACCAACTGTAGAATAGTCATACAAACAGTGACGTTCAAAGCTTTTTTTATTCATTCAAACCCGCCCGCCGTTATCCAGACACTCCAGAAAGCGCCCGCACATTGATGTGTTTTTCATAGAGAAAAGTTAGAAGCAGAAGCAGCTGGTTAACGCAACACTATCATCAGTTCTGTTTTGTGTTGCACATTCTCTAGAGGAGTATATGGTGAGTAGTAGATTCTCTCAAATATTACACTCCAAATTATATATCTGTAGAGCAAAAAAGCATAAAAAACTCCTAATTTAGAAATAAAATATCAAGTTTACCACAAACAACTTTTCGTTCAGGAAATCTTTCTAATCTTGAGTCACACACAATTCGTTTCTTAATTCAAGATGAAAAAATTTTAGTATCGTTAATTTAGTGAAGGGTATTTTTTTAAATTTATTTTTATCGGGATATACATTAATTGCATTAAAGGAATTAAATGTGCTAAAATCCCAAACGTATTTAACAAATTGTGAAAAATAATCCGTTGTTTGCATGTCCCTATCCGGATTTCAGATAGGGAATTTCTGGAAATATTTGTTAGGTTAAATTACAAACTCAATGAGAATTTCTTGTTCTCGTCTAGGTGAAGGGTATTTTGAAACCAGAGCTTAGGAGAATTAATTCGCTTTCGAATGAATCCATTATCAATGGAATTCAGATTTGTTTTGAATTAAATTGAATTCCTTTTTTAAAGTAATTCACTGAATTCTCTTAATTGAACGCGTTCAACTAAAACAAAATTCAAAGAATTTAATTAATTACAATGAGAGAATTATCTGCATGATATTAACCCTCTAATGCTTTTTCTTCTGATTACAATAATATTAATCTACTATGGAACAAATATTAAAATTTTAATTTATCGCTTTATTTAGGCGATATAGCACAACAAAAGTTGAAGACGTATCTTGAAACCCAGTGTTCAAATAATTTCGGTTTTTGCTATAAATAATACTATCAATAAAATAAAATTACCTTCCGAAAATTGTTAATCAATTGTAATTTCAAAAGTTATGGCGATTTTCGCTTTTTGAAAATTGCGAAATTTGGCGAATTTGGCACTAAACATGAATAAATTTTGACGAAATTAGTTCTTCTTACTACAACCTCTAAGTATATAATCTGTGTTTAAGTTTATCTGTATATAATCTGTGTTTAAGAAAATCTGTTGGCTAGTTTTTGAGTTAGAGAGATATTTGTAAAACGTATCCTGGCGTTATCCTGTGAGTCCTGGAGAAAAATTTTTAACTGATTTTACAATTAGAGACATTAAACTACCTTTGTTATTATCGGTAATGTACGCCAGATCGTAAATGTATTTTTGGCAATTTTTCAAATATTTTTTTTTTTGTTTTAAAAAGTTAATTTTTTCAAATTTTCTAAATTTTCACTTTACATGCTTCTCGCTTGAAAACCGTTCCTTATACAAAAAAAGTTTCAAAGCAAAAAAGTAGATAGTTAAGTTTTCTATGGATATAATACAACTTGTTTAATAAAATATTGTTATTTAGCCAAAAACTATTTAAAACCTGAAGACCGCCTTTAGGCGGCCTTGTGCATTAGAGGGTTAATGAATTTTTGCAAAAAACCAATGAAGTTTCACTGGAACTCGTCCATTGAAACTTTTCATTGAATTTCAATAAAATGTTGTGAAAAATTCATTTTATTTATTAAAAGTTTCATACACTCAATAAAAAAGTTTCATTAAAACAGACTTTTCATCAAATTTAAGAAATTTTTCATTTATTTTGTGATGAAAACTTCATCTTTATATTAATATGGGGTTTCTAGAAGACGGTCTTCACAGACGACGAATAAGTGACTGTATTGATTTTGTTTTTGTATTGCATGTATTTTCTGAGACAAAACGTAATCTGAAAACACCACCTAAATCAAAGGAATAAATTCACCGGTGAATTGATTAAATTTTTATCGAACTGATAAAAGAAATATTTAAGAAACAAATCGATCTTTATCGAAATTCAACTTAACACTTCTTTGCATGATGATGGAAATTTCCATTATAAAAGTTATTGAAGAAAAAATGCACACAACCACCTTATTCGTAATTTTTTCGTTGCTAGCAACAATTTACATGACTATTGTTTTAATTGGAGCACATCAGCCAAAAATTAAAGTAAGCTTCATTATCAATTAGCAGGTTTAAACTTGTCACCCAATATATTACAGTGATTTTTTCAAAAGAAAAAGAAAAAATCATGCAAAGAAGGGTTAAAGTTAAAATAGTCAGCCCTAATCACTACTTTATACTCAAATTTTACTTAAATTTAGTACTGTGTAAAAAAGTTGATGTTTTAATTATTCAAAAACTACTCAAATTACTGACAAAATTTCATGGATGGTAACCTAAACGATGCGGTTATCGATAAGGGTAACGCTATTTTAGATTATTTTGGTAACGGTATTTTAAGGGTAACGCTATTTCATTTATTTCAGTATCGGTATTTTAAGAATAACGATTTTTTAGTTATGTCGGTATCGGTATTTTAAGGATAACGGTTTTTTGATTATTTCGGTAACGGTATTTTAAGGTTAGAGATATTTCAGTTATTTCGGTAACGGTATTTTAAGCATAACGGTTATCAGTTTTTTCGATGCATCCCGCAATTTTTTTTACAAAAAACAAACGAGATTAAAAACAGAACCAATTTACCAACTTAAAGTGTGAAAAATACTCAACACCCACGTAAAATTACCAAAAGCAGAAAATTAAAAATGACGGTAATGGTATTTTAGGGGTAACGGTATTTAATTTATTTCAGTAACGGTATTTTAAGGGTATCGATATTTCATTTATTTCGGTATCGGTGTTTTAAGGATAACGGTATTTCAATTATTTCGGTAACGGTATTTTAAGGAAAACGGTATTTCGGTAACGGTATTTTAGGGGTAACGGTAGTCAGTTGAAAGGGTTTTGAATCGATAACGGTATTTTAGCGATATTGCCTACCAACCCTGCAAAATTTGTAAATCATCGTTTAAATTAACCCTTAGTGCATAGTGTCACTATAAAGGGACCTCATTTTCTTTCCTCTGCAGAACAAAATTATTAAATTAAAATCAGAGACCCAAAATAACTGTTATATTTATAACAAAAGTCTCAACACAAATTTGATTAATTATAAATAATATTTCAATAATTCACCAATTCCGTTAAAACTACTAAAAATTAGTTAAAAGAGATGCTGCAGAAAAAAACTGCTAACTTAGCAAATATTTTTGCTATATATTAGTTAGATAGGAACAGCAAAAATAAAACTGTTAAATATACAGTATTTTAGTTATTTTTAAGTTAAATTTTTGTTAATAAAAAATAACAAATTAACCTGTTAAATCAACAAAAAATTTTGCTAAATAATTAGTAGCCTAAAAAATCACAAAAAAATTTTAATTTTCAAAGTTTTTTTTTAATTTTTTTTTTTTTAATGCAAATAAAAATCGAGTCTTTTGAAAATAGCAGTTCACAATTTTTGTTCTGCTAATTTAACAGGATAGACTACTATTTGCATTCCACTAAATTTAGCTTAAAAATAACAAAAATTTTGTAGATGTAACAGTTTGGTTTTGCTATTTTTAGTCTACTTATATTTACCAGAATTTTCTACAATTTATCATTTTCAATTACCTGAAAGTTGACTTGAATATAACTAAAATTCTGTAAATTTTACAGTTTTATTTTTGCTATTCTTATTTTACTAGTATTTAGGAAAAAAAAAACTGCTAATTTAACAGTTTATTATGCAACATTTTTTTTATTTTTCTGCTATTTTTACAGATTTATTATACCCTACACCACTATGTGGTCATTATACCATACACCACTATGTGGTCAGGGTATTATAAGTTTGTGCTGATGTTTGTAACACCAAAAAATATTGGTCGTAGACCCACCTTATAGTATACCGATCGGCTCAGAATTTTTTTTATTTCGATTTAACGATGTCCGTCTGTCCGTCCGTCCGTCCGTCCGTCTGTCTGTCTGTCCATGCAATCTTGTGCGCACTCTACAGGTCGCAAATATTAAGATATTTTGATGAAATTTGGTATGCAGACCTATGTTGGCCCAAGGACGAACAAGTTTGATTTTAGTGAACATGGGTCCATGTTTAGACCTAGTGCCCATATAAGGGTCCTACCAAAATTATATTGTTTATACGCTGCAGGTCGTAAATATTAAGATATTTTGACGAAATTTGGTACACAGACCTATGTTGCCCAATAACGCAGCCTATTGATTTTGGTGAACATCGGTCCATGTTTAGACCTAGTGCCCATATAAGGGTCCCACCAAAATTATATTGTTTATACTCTGCAGGTCGCAAATATTAATATATTTTGATGAAATTTGGTACAAAGACCTATGTTGGCCCAAGGACGAAGCCTATTGATTTTGGTGAACATCGGTCCATGTTTAGAACTAGTGCCCATATAAGGGTCCCCCAAAATTGTCTTGATTACAAACTGCAGGTCGCAAATATTAAGATATTTTAATGAAATTTGGTGCGCTGACTCACATTATAGAAAATTTTGACACAAGCCCCATTTTAACCCATTCGAATTTCGGATCCAAACAATACACCAGACTGGTGTAGGGTATTGTATAGTCGGCATGCCCGACTTTAACCTTTTAACTCGTTTCTATGAGTACACATTAAGGTATATTAGTAGGAGATCTATGTAATCCATGCTCTTATAACTCCTTGAGTTCTTAAAATTTAGTTTGGCCAATTCTGCGACAACTGAAAGTAAAAAATATTTAAAAAATATCCAAAAATTTTTCGTTCAACATGTGTAATTTAAAACGAGTAAAAAAGTTAAAGTCGGGCCTGCCGACTGTACAATACCCTACACCAGTCTGATTAAAAGCCAACTAATGTTTGGATCCGAAATTCGAATGGGTTAAAACGGAATTGTGTCAAAATATTCTATAAAATGATAAAAGAAGAGAAAATCGAAAATATAGCCCATATGGGCGATAAGTCCAAATATGGACCGATCCTATCTAGAATCTATAGGCTTTGTCCTTGGGAACATGTGAGTCAGCATTGAAAATTTAACTTAAAGGCCAGTAATAAGTAAAAACTTAAAATGTGTTTAACCCTCTAATGCACAAGGCCGCCTAAAGGCGGTCTTCAGATTGTAAATAGTGTTTGTCTAAATAACAATATTTTATTAAACAAGTTGTATTATATCCATAGAAAACTTAACTGCCTACTTTTTTTGCCTTCAAATTTTTTTTTGTATAAGGAACGGGTTTCAAGCGAGAACCATGTAAAGTGAAAATTTAGAAAATTTTAAAAAATTAACTTTTTTAAACAGAAAAAAAATATTTGAAAAATTGTCAAAAATACATTTACGATTTGGCGTACATTACCGATAATAACAAAGCTAGTTTAGAGTCTCTAATTGTAAAATCAGTAAAAAATTTTCTCCAGGACTCACAGGATAACGCCAGGATACGTTTTACAAATATCTCTCTAACTCAAAAACTAGCCAACAGATTTTCTTGAAATTAAACACTCAAAGATAGTAGTAAGCATAACTAATTTCGCCAAAATGTATTGATGTTTAGTGCCAAATTCGCCCAATTTCGTAATTTTCAAAAAGCGAAAATCGCCATAACTTTTGAAATAGCAACAATTGATCAACAATTTTTGGTACATAATTTTATTTTATTGATAGTGTTATTTACAGCAAAAACCGAAATTATTTGACTACTGGGTTTCAAGATACCTCTTCAACCTTTGTTTTGCTATATCGCCTAAATAAAGCGATAAATTAAAATTTGAATATTTGTTCCATAGTAGATTTTCAACGCCAAATATATGGTTTAAATATTATTGTAATCAGAAGAAAGAGCATTATAGGGTTAAGGGTTAATTTCGTACTTATTCAGAATTGGCGCTCAAATGTCCCACAAACCCGGATTTTAGGGAGAAACCATGGGAATCTTCTTAGATGGTTAGAATGTTCCACAAAAATGTTTCTCGTATTGTTTTATAAAAGTCCGCTCAACACATCCTATACCAGGGGTGGCAAGACTTTTTCCGCTGCGTGCCAGAAACAGACAAATTTTTTTTTTGTAAAAATTTCTCTCGTGCCACCTTAATTTTAGTTGTCCAAAGGGAAGAATTAAATAACATCCAAGAAATGACGTAAAAATGTTTAACGGTTATTTAATTTTTCAGGGTTTATTTAATCATTAAATATTGAGGTTATTTCAAAAATCCCCAATGAAATAAAATTAAAACAGTTTGAACATTATTGCCTTTATATTTTTTTGGGGGGTTATTCCATTTTTGGTAGTTATTTCATTTTGTTAAAAAAAGTTAAATTATTGGGCGCCATTTAATATTTAAGTATGCAAGAAACTAGTTAAAAAATGTGCTTCGGGCAAAAATTTGATTTTTTTAAATAAATCGTGCGGTTTTTATCATCATAATAATGAATAAAAAGCGAATATTATGGATTTGAACAGAGAAATTTCTATTTCAGATGAAATGGCTCTGCCAAACACGATGAAAACCCAATTTGTAATTCCAACATAGGGGAATTATGAAACTTATTTTCAGGCTTTATTTCATTAAGCGTTTTTTCGTAGCAACTATTTTCCATTTAAAAAAACTTAATTTTTGATATCCAATTTTATTACAAGTTGTTTTCCATTTTTGTGCAATTTTCTGGCACTTTTTATTTCTCCGATTATGACGCATTTTCTCATCCAAACACTTAAATTTCTTTCAATCTAGAATTTTAGAAATTTTGCCAGAATTTTATGATAATCGAATTTGCGAGTTCTGTATTAGCCATATTTCTTTAAACAAAATATGGTGGCAATACAGAGTTTCATTCATTTTAAAAGACGATTTACAAGCTTTATGAAAAATTTCACCATTATAACTCCATAATCACACATTTTTGTAACGAAATTTAACATTTAACTGAATTTTTTTGCTGATCTTCTAATAGTTTAAATTTTTTTTGAAAATATCCAACAAAACGTCGCGTGCCACCTAAAATCCACTCGCGTGCCACTAGTGACACGCGTGTCATAGTTTTGCCAGCCCTGTCCTATACCTAAAATGGAAGGTTCACATGGTTTGAATACTAAACACTCTTAAATGCGTGAAATTTGTGTAAAAATCATGAATTTAGGCATTTTAAAAAATCCATTTTTTTTTAATTTGTGGTAAAAAATGGAAAAAAAAATATCTAATTTTATATAATTTTTTTTTATACTCCATCAAACTTAAGTAATTTTTGGATATTCAACAAAAAAAATGTGTTTTTGGGAGCAATAAAAAATAATTGTTTTGTAAACATATACTAAAATCCATATTTTAATTTAACTACAAATATATTGAAGTAATTAAAAAAACAAAATCTTCGAACAAGTTTGAGATAAATTTTTTTTTTATTTTTGTCCATGGGACGAAGCAGTCCTTGGGCTAAGGGAAGTCGGTGTACAAAATTTCATCAAAATATCTTAATATTTGCGACCTGTAGAGTGCGCACAAGAATGCATGGACGGACGGACGGACAGACGGACATTGTTAAATCGAAATAAAAAGTGATTCTGAGCCAATCGGTATACTATAATAAGGTGGGTCTAGGTCCAAAATTTTGTTGTTGTTACAAACATCAGTACAAACTTATTATACCCTCTCCACGTAGTGGTGTAGGGTATAAATACTAAAACAGAATTTGCATGAAGTTCGTCCTTGGGCCGACGCAAGTCGGTGTGCCAAAAAAATATCTTAATATTTGCAACCTATAGAGTGCGCACAAGGATGCATAGACAGACAGACAGACGGACGGACGGACATCGTTAAATCGAAATAAATAGTGGTGTAGGGTAAAATAAATAAATAAGTCCCAACCCGAAAAAATGATTTCTCAACTCGTGATTTCAGTGCTCGTCATCGGCTGCTGTTATTCTCATATGCCAGGAGAGGGCACGGATTAGTTGCCAAACTACATATTTTGGTTTTATATAAATTATAGAAATCTGTACAATTATAAAGGGTTCCACAAAAATCGATGCTTTCGAATCATATGTTTTTTCTGCTTGCAAATTCTTACTGGCAAAAATTTATCCAGTAAAAATTTGCAAGAAAAACAAGAAGATTTAGAAACTCTCATCATAGAACTGTCACTTTATTCTCTCTTTTTTCTTTCTGTTTACTGAGTATTTGTGTTAACGAACGCCATCCAATAAAAATGTGTACAAATTTATATAAATTATCCAGTAATCGAATGGACCTATTAATTGTATTAACGGAATTAAATTTTTTGTTTTAAGTCAAAAAACTTATTTAACAGATTGTGAAAAATATTCTGTTGAAGGCATTTCCCTATCCGGATTTTAGGGAACTTCTACAGTCAGAATTTGTTAGCTGTTTAAGTGAATATAATATTCATTTGTAGAAGAAATTTAAATTTTAACTACATTCGTAAGTCATTAACTTGGTGTCATGACGAGACATCGATTTGTTCAACCAACGAACAATTTCTTTTTCACCCATGAATTTGTCTCGTGTTCATGTTTTGTTCTTGTTCAGAGTATTTTTAGTATTGTGTTAAATGAAGATAACTAAAATCTTTGCTTAAATCAGTGTTTCAACTAAAAATTAGTCAAATCGATTTAAAACCGGCTTGGCAGATTTTTCTACTGACGTATTATTTTAAGTGTATGTAAATATAACCAAGAATAAACAATTACGTACTCATACATACAAAATTTTTATCGATTCCAGTTTATTTATAATACAAATCAGTAATATCAACAAATGTGCCATAATAAATAAAACCTTATTTAATAATACTGATAATACATAATATACGCAATTTACCATGCACTAACTACTTTCACTGTCACAATTATTAGTACTGCTCATACAATGCTTGGTCTGAAGTATATTTTAATACAAGATTTTAGTATAAGATTAGCAATAATAAGCAACTTAACAAAATGAATCTAAAAAGTAATTTTATAGTGTTACTACTTATTTTCGTTTCGAATTCCTGCATTTTACGAGCTTACAAATTAAATGATCCACCACCGTTATGCTCAGCTTATGAAATGTTAATTGTGAATACCAAACAATGTGTATCACGTTGTCCTATACGTTGCATAAATGATATTTGTTTCGAAGATGGTGCATGTCCTTGTGAAAATTCATATAAGACTTCATTTGAACACGGACTAATATGTGCTCAAACTTGTTTGCCAGGTTGTTTAGAAGCCGGTGGTTATTGTGCTACAACCGATGTTTGCTTATGTGGACCTAAGGGATCCTTTTTTGATCCTATTGCAAGGGAATGTAGAAAACATTCATATTTTAAGGACAAGTGCAGAGGGTAAACTATATAAGTAGAACTTTATTAAAATATTTTAACGAATAGCATATCTATCTTCCAGGCGTTGTCTTTATGGTTACTGTGACTATGATGGTAACTGCAAATGTTCCCAGGGTTTTAAGTTCAACAATAACTTTTTGGGTCAATTATGCACTCCCATATGTAAACAGTAAGTTTTTAAGCTATTGTAAGTTGTAATGAAGTTTGTAATTAAGTTTGATCAATATTTGCAGAGATTGTGGTCGTAGAGGATATTGTTTTCTACCTAATATGTGTGCTTGTCGAAAAAAACATGAACATTATGAATCTGATGGATTGTGTCATAAGGATGATGATTACATTTTTTAATTTTTTATTCGTGAGTGCACGTAAAATAATACGTCAGTAGAAAAATCTGTCAAACGGGTTTCAAATCGATTTGACTAATTTTCAACAAATTTTAAGTTGAAACACTGATTTAAACGAAGATTTTAGTTATCTTCATTTAACACTATACTAGAAATCCTCAGTACTTAAACTAGATTTGAGTGTTAATTTTTAAAACTATTTATAACTAATTTTTAATAACCCATTCGTTAAATTTTACAAAATTTATTGTTAAAATATAATATTTTCATGTTTGTGTTATCTCCCGGTAGATGGCACCACCAGTGTGTCCGAAGATTTAAAGATGGCGCTATTTCTTTCCCTCCCGATTTTTTAAAATGACCCATATCTCGAAACATATCTCGCAAAATTGACAACTGAAAAAGTTCGACTACCCCTAACCAAGTAATGCCCCAGAGAAAGGGGTTATATCTATCCAATCGATTTGTTAAATTTAACAAAAGAATTTATTAAAATCAACAAATTTTATTTCAAGCCAAAAAACGGGAACAAATTTTGTTAAAGTAACAAATTTTTCTGTTCAGCCAACAGACTTATTATTTTGAGTGGGAGTGTGCTTTAGTAAAATTTTTACTTAAGTGTGCGTAAGTCGGAATGCACCGAAATTTATTTTTTTTTGCCGATTTTATATTTTTGGGTTTTAGAATACAAAATAAATGGCATATTCGTAGTAATTTTTAGTTTAATATTTACAATTTAGCATCATTTGTGCATTTTATTTATTCCGGTAATATTTTTTCGTTAATCACGCGTGAGTGTGAATAAAATCTATAATTACTCACGTGAACGCGAGTGACTGTGAGTAGAAAAAAGGTTCGTGAGTGATTGAAATTTTTCTCTCGTCAGCGTGATTGAGTGTGAGTCAAAATTCACGCACGTGCCCATCTTATTGTTTAATTTTAATTGATCTGATTTCATTATAATGGTTTTAAAATCCATTGCAATTAATAATGCATTTGAAGCCCTTCATCTTTCACCACCTTTCACTTCTTCTCTATCCCTATAGGAAGAATTTCCTGAGTGTTGCTTCTCTTTAGTGTCCGACCGAACTCACTTTTTTAAGGCCGAACCGAAGCCGAAGCCGAATACTTTTATGTTTGAATAAAAACACAATTTCATGCAACTTTTTCAAATTCAAAAATGCGGAAACCAATTTCTAAACATTTAAAAATTGCAAAAACATAAAAAAGTTGTATATTTCGCTCTTTAAGTAAAAATTAAATTAAATATGTGCATATTTATAAGTTACTATACAAAATTAAAGAGCTAAATGTTGCAAAATATTGCGTTATAGAAAAGTTCGGTATTCGGCCAAAATTTTGCCGAACACCGAACTTGGCCGAACATCACTTTTTGGCCGAACTTCGAAGCCGAAACCGAATACTCGGTCGGACACTACTTCTCTTTAAAAAAAAAATAATAATAATTCATCAATTACAACAAAATAATTACAATTGGCATAAGTTTTTTTAAAAACCTTGAAATGGAGAAAAAAATTAAAAATGCTCGCTCATATTTATTTAAAACAATTTATCGATATTAAATTTCATCCCATTCTGGTTTGCATCCAAGTAAATTAGAACGAAGTGGCCGGTTTGCTCTACAGGAGTATTAAGTATTAAGCCAGATCCGGAACAGCTCCCGGGATCCATTTTTATACAAAAGTCACAGGGTGACATTTTTAATTTTTGTTTTTAACAATACGAATTAACACACTCCAATAATGGATTAGAACATCGGTCCAAGTCGGAACAATATAGAATGGAACGGGGAAAAAGTGAAATTGGTACCCTTGACGCAGGGAACAAAATGGAATTAAACGGGGAACGAAATAGTATTATCAGGGTGCACTAAATTCTAGTTCTGTTATCACATGAATTAAAAAATGGGTCGCCCCGTGGCATTTTCATAAAAATGACTTCCTCAGAATCGCTCTCCGATCATCATTGCCGAGCTTGTAAAAATTTAGTCCGTTTTGTGCTATCTCGCTTAGTTTTCGAGATACAGTCCATTTTTTAAATTTTTAAGATAGCTCCCAGAGAGCTCCCACTTAAGGGATCCATAATTATAAAACAGCCAATGTAAAGAAATTTATACCCAATGAAAAAATCCCAATTTGGGTAGAGGGGGATACTTGGGCATTTTTTTCTTTTTAACATTCATTTTTTACCCGCTAATTATTTTCCAAAACTTAATTTTAAATTAAAGATCTACACATTTTGGCCTTAATTCTTATGATTTTTATTATACCCTATACCACTACGTGGAGAGGGTATTATAAGTTTGTTCTGATGTTTGTAACACCAAAAAATATTGATCCTAGACCCACCTTATAGTATACCGATCGGATCAGAATTTTTTTTATTCGATTTAACGATGTCCGTCTGTCTGTCTGTTTGTCCATGCATTCTTGTGAACACTCTAAAGGTCGCAAATATTTTGATGAAATTTGGTGCACCGACTTATGTCGGCCCAAGCACGACTCCTATTGATTTTGGTTGAAATCGGTCCATGTTTAGACCTAGTGCCCTAAGGGTACCTAACTAAGGGTACCCTCCAAAATTGTCTTTTTTACACGCTGCAGGTCGCAAATACGAAGATATTTCAATGAAATTTGGTACACAGACCTATGTCGGGCCAAGAACGGAGCCTATTGATTTTGGTTGAAATCGGTCCATGTTTAGACCTAGTGCCCATATAAGGATACCCCCAAAAAAATTTGTTACACGCTGCAGCTCGCAAATACGAAGATATTTCAATGAAATTAGGTAGACAGAACTATGTTGGCCCAAGGACGACGCCTGTTGATTTTGGTTGAAATCGGTCCATGTTTAGACCTAGTGCCCATAAAAGGGTACCCCCCAAAATTTTCTTTTTTACACTCTGCAAGTCACAAATACGAAAATATTTCAATGTAATTTGGTACACAGACCTATGTCGGCCCAAGGACAAAGCCTATTTTGGTTAAAATCGGTCCACGTTTAGACCTAGTGCCCATATAAGGGTCCCCCCAAAATTGGCTTGGGTACACGCTGCATGTCGCAAATACGAAGATATTTCAATGAAATTTTGTTCGTTGACTCACATGGTCCCAAGGAAAAAGCCTATTGATTCTAGATAGGATCGGTCCATATTTGGACCTATCACTCATATGGACTATATTTTCGATTTTCTCTTCTTTTATGATTTTATAGAAAATTTAGACACAAGTCTGTTTTAACCCATTCAAATTTCGGATCCAAACATTGGTTGGCTTTAAATCAGACTGGTGTAGGGTATTATATAGTCGGCATGCCCGACTTTAACTTTTTTTACTCGTTTTCATTCTAATTATTTCCATATTTTCTATTACTTCTTTAATGATTTTAAAAGTAACCCAAATCAGCGAAATTGCCCGGGGTCATTAGCCAAAAGAACTAGACACAATTTCACCAAAAAATTTGTTAATATAGTAAAGTCAATATTTTAATGATTGAAATAAATAATTTAAAATAAGTTCTTTAAAATTGTGCTTTTTTTTTTTTTTTTTTTTTTTTAATCAATAAATCTCCACTATATTAAAACAAATAATTTAAAACTATACTCAGTGGGAATTTTGCTGGACTAATTTTAATGAAAATTTTCAGTAAACTAATGAAGTTTTCTTAACAAAGTAAATGAAAAATTTCTTATATTTGATAAAAAAAAAGCTTCATATATTTTATGAATCTAGTTTTAATGAAGCTTTTTCATTGAGTGTATGAAATTTTTAATAAATAAAATTAATTTTTTTCAGCATTTAATGAAAAATTCTATTAATTCAACGAAAAGTTTCAATGGACGAGTTCCCGTGAAACTTCATTGGTTTTATGCAAAAATTTAAATTTAAAGGTTCGTTGTAATTCAAAAATCTGTGGTTATCATACACAGAGTTGAATAGAACCAGCTAAGATACCTTAAGACTTAAGGTTCAAAGCAAAAAAGAGTAATAATAACAAAGGATAAAAATAACATTTTTAGATTTCGTTGATGTTAGTCTAAATTGAGTTGTTAACATATTCGATTTGCTTTTGCCGAAAATACGTATTCTATCTTGCTGGCCTTATCGAATTCTTTCAAATTTTTTATTTCTTTGTAATTTCCTTGTGAAAATTGTATCATCCCAGGTAGAAAAATACAAACGGCACAATGTTGGCCCGGTATTGGAGGCGGTAGTACATGTATTGGCAATGCGTCGGATTTTTAACTTTCACTGTACTGCCATGTTGTCGAAATGATAACACCAATAAACGCTTGGCCGTAGTTATTTCCCAACGTTGGCGCAGGCTTGGGATTTTATTTTTTTGGTATTATCCGAGTACATTTAATAACAAATTTAGTAGTTTGATAGAACTTTACTGTCCTCTTAGTGTACATCACAGATTTTTTTTATTTTTATTTTTTTTTTTTTGGCAATATCCTGAGACTTAATGAAATTTCTTCAAATGTATTCTTTCGAAACTTCACAAGAAAAGAATGACGATGTCTCTCTTACATAAATAATTGTGTAATAGATGTAAAAATACGTAAAATTTATAAAATTGTTAATTTTAATAAATTATAAAAAGCTCGTTAATTTTCGTTTTAAGTAGTACCGGCATTTCGTAAAAAATAGTGCTCTCCCAGTACAACTTTTGTTGTAACGTCAGCAATTTCTACCTGGGATCTTTCTTTCTTTAATTTGAAAAATAATTTAAACAGAAAGTGATGTTAATTTATGATCTAGAGCAGGGATCGGCAAAAGCATACAACCTTAGTTTTGTGCTTGTATGAGTGAGATGTAACTTTCCCTCTCTCAATGCACTGAAAGAATTTTCTGTATAATTTTATTGTGCTGTTCAGCATGGCGATAAAGATATATATAATTAAACACGGTTCATAGATGGCAAAACACAACGATTGTCCTTTTTTGAACAAAAATAACTTATTTTCGTTTACCGAAAAAAATTTCAGTACACGAGAATTCGAATTCCCATTCTTCGTCAAACATTTCGTTCAGTGTAACGCTAGCAACATGCGTCGACACAACCTCATCGAACGAATGCTCAAGCGAGACTGAATGAGGGTGCGTACAGAGTGGCCGCTTGTTGCCGAGCCGAGCCGACTGACGCTTATTGCGAGAACTTGCTCATGCGAGAAACAAGTTTGGGTGTGCATAGTGGATGCGAGAATCAGCGCTGATATTTTATCTATTATTTGTGTTTTATGTATGTTTGTATGCATTTGGGTTTGTTGTTCATTCTGACATTGAGTTTTAAAATTTTACTTATTAACGCATTTCTTCAATTATTCTTGAAATTTTTATTACATTTTTTTTTTTTAATTTTGTTTATAAGTTTTTTTTTTAATTGTTATAATTTTATTTAATTTTTATTATTTATTTGAATTTTTATTTTTTTGTTTAATTTTTATTTTATCAACATAACATAAACAATGTTTTCGGCGCTGAAATACGCTTTGGAACTGTTTTCTCGCATTCAATCAGCTTTGCGCTCTGACCAGCTTGGCGTTCTCGCAATAAGCGTCAGTCGGCTCGGCTCGGCAACAAGCGGCCACTGTGTACGCACCCTAAATTTGTTTGTTTTTATTCAATGTGTGAGCGTATGTAGGTGTGAGCAGTATTGCCAACAAATTTTCAAAATAAATGGCTAGTTCAGACCCAAAAATCGCTAGAAAATTACTAGATCATAAACTGTGCAAAAATTTAGCGATTTTATCGCTAGATTGTTGAAAAATGGTACTTAAAGGAGTTTTTTACTCAAAAATTTCTTTAATATGTTCATAAGAAGTGTTATAAACTTTTAAATAATGAAAAATTTTACGATTAAGCTTTAAATAATGAATCCAGATTTTCATTGAATTAATATTAGTATTTAAAATACTCAATAGAGGGCATTGTGCGGTAAAAAAGTACATACCAATATTTTATTGAAATGTCCATTTTTTAGAAAGTTTTTTTTACTAAAATCGTTAAAGAAGTTGTTTTTATAATAAAACAATATCAATACAGTAGGTAGACGCTCGCAAATTAGAGCTTTCAGTAATTCGAACGTCCAGAAATTAGAATCAATGTTTGCAATACATTAAACTCTCTGAAATTCGAATTTAAAATTCTAATTTCTGAGCGTTTTTTTTTTTTTTTTGTTATTTGAATACACAGGAAATCCCCAATTTATTTTTATTCTGTTTGAATAAAGTAAAACTAAAAAGGGGAATCACCAAATTATATATGTTTTTCTCTATTTGTTTTTTTATGTCGCATTTATGTACATTTTTGGCTAGTTTATTTGTGAAATTTGATACGCGTGTACATATTATTTGGCAGTCTCTATTAAATAGTGAAAGTGTATCATTTAAAATGTTAAATAAACGTAAAAAAAACACTTTATCATTGGAAACGAAACGAAAAAAAACGTCCAGAAATTAGAATAATTCAGAAATTAGAATTGCCTCAAAAACAAAGCGGTTCTAATTTGCGAGCGTCTACGTATGCGAATTTTACAATATTTTTCAACATAAAACCCATTTTTAGAAATTATATTACGGCTGATAAAAAATCGCTAGATTTTTGGCTAATAGCTACAGGACAATTTTTGCCGCTAGGGGCGAAATAAAATCGCTGAATCTGACGAGAAAATCGCCGTTATGGCAACACTGGGTGTGAGTGAGTTGCACGCGTGCATAGAAATACCGATCTCTGATCTAGAGTCAAACTAAGAAACATTCAAAATTCATTAATATCATGTAGATAATTCTCTCAGTGTACTATAATAAAATAATTCTTCAAAATTACAAAAATATAAAATATTAGTATAAATTTAAAATTAAATGCGATTGTCCTAATTTACTATTACAGTGATGCACCAACTGTACATAGCTCCAGCGGCCATCTGGTGATTGTGCCCAAGAGCCAACCACTAACATCAAATTTTTATTTTTTCACTTTTTAATTATTTATTAAAATGAAATTATCAATATTCGAAAGCATAGGGTCATAGGTCTAACATGATGAAAAATTATTTTTTTTATCACACGATTTGAGGAAGTTATTGCAAAATGTAGTTGATTAATATTATTTTTTTGGCAGCCCAAAAAAACACAAAAACAAGTCTGTTGCGACCACATGTGATGTTAATTCGTCAAAGTGGATGTCAAGGAAAAGTAATTGAAAAATGCACAAAATATGTTTGTCAAAGTGGATGTCAAGGAAAGGAAAATGCACAAAATATATTTTTCCAATTTTTTATCTCTCTTAACATCGGAGAAAAATGTATGTGCCCCACTGGCGAAGGATTCCCCCTCTACCCTACTCTTAGTATATCATTTATCTCGCAATTTATTTGTTCATAAATATTTCATTTGTTTACTTTTGTAGAACCAACCGGTAATTAGCTACATATTAAAAGAGTTTTTCCAGTTTTGCTGTCTTTCCCAGAGCAATAATACATTGAATTATAATTTATATTGAATGGAGTACGTGACAAATCTATATGAGGAGATTACTAAACCAAACATACTCATATTTGGTATGTACGTCGTTGATGGTATTTGGAGATTTTTGTTTTGTACCGAATCGTAGCCTAAAATGGACCAAAAGGCCAATTTTTGTTCCCAAACTAAACTTTTATCCATGTAAAAAATTTTAAGCTGTTTTTACTCACGAAATTTAACTGTGTTATTCAAAAACTTTTAAAACAGCCTAATTACAGATTTTTAAGATAATTTGGCAAAAAGAATATTCAGAAATGATTAATGAAGAAAAATTTATTAAACGCTTAAAGCAGGGTATAGCCTAAATTATCTGTTTGATAAAGTTTGGAAAAAGAAAACCACTGTAAAAAACTAAAAAACCTGAATTTACAATGATTAAATGAATTGTTTAAGAGTCATCCACCCAAGAATAGATGTATTACAACATTTTGTATCCAACCGAAACAAAAAAACTGCAAAAATTCCAAGACTAAACTCTATTTTAAAAAAATTTCCCAAATTTGCATGAAAATAAAATAAAAACAAATTCAATAAAATAGTGATGCATTTATAATAAAATCATACTCGCTATTCGAATACTTCCAGTATTCGTAACATAAAAAATTCTTTAGCACAATTTGTTCCCATTATTACTTCTCAGTAATGTTTTTTTTAATATGTTTTGATTTGTAATAAAACATTTTAATTTCCAAGATTTACAAAGCAATATATTTACCTACAATTACCGAGTCAATCGTTCACTAAATTTATGTATCACTAACAATAAAAAGAGAAAATATTAAAAAGTGTTGCCAGAATTAAAAACAAAATTAATAAACTTTTATTGTATGTTTTTGAATACAATTTTCTAATAAAGGCTTAATAGAGATAATGAATGCTTTAGCAAATTCATGTTTTAAAGCTAAATTAAGAAGTTTTTTTTGAATAACAGCGTAAAAATATATGGGAATTTTTTTATGATATAAATACTTATTCAAAAATTGTAAAAAATACACAAAATTAGGTACATATTTTTCAGAATCTTTGACAGAAATCTATTTTGAAAGAATTAATTGCCCATTCTAGAATTCGTTGATATTTTACAATTCTTGTTTAATTTATATTTGTTACTATTGATATATTCTTAGTTTGGAAATAACACTCAGAAAATTTTATTGTATCTCCAATACATAAAAAGGTAATAACTGGAGAACCGTTTGCAATTTCGACTCCAAATTTCAAGTACGATGAAGTAATTATACGCTTGTTTTTTTTATTAAATTTGATTTTAATTTCTTTTTTTTTTAATTTTACAGTTCTTTTATTTTTTAGTACACTTTTTTGCTAACTTCATCAGATTGCTTTGAAATTGCAGTTTACAACAATTTACTGAAATTTAGTAGCGTGTACTATTTATTTATACTTATTTCATTGTACTAAAATTATTGATATTTAGTAAATTTTTTAACTGATTTTAGCAAATCGATTTTGAATTGCAGTTTACAGCAATTTTTCTAAAATTTAGAAGCGGCTACTAAATTTTTCCTACATTTTTTTTGTATATTTTCTATTAAATTTTTGGTGGTAGCCAAAATGTCCGAAATTGGTATTGATTGTGTAGCTTTAAACATTCGATTGTGCCAAAAATGGCACAACTGTGCCACATATTATATCACTGATGTACGTATTAAAAATGAGAGCTTGTTTTATGTACCTACCCATACACGTTTTGCTGGATGTGCCCGGTATTAAAGCCCGGTGTTTTGTTCGTACTTTTGCGGAAAGAGCTCCATAAAAAAATAATTATTTTTCACTTGCGTGGAATTGTTGGTAAATAGCGGTGGAACTTTTTCGCATCAATTTAATAGACAGGACCATTTGAAAATGTAGCTAAAAAGTGACATTTGGATTGGTTATGATTGTAACTTTCTATAGATTGTAAACATTTTTTATTATAGTTTTTGTGCTACAAACAAAGAGCGAAATTATTTGGCTCTTGTGAACAAAATACTGGGCGTAAGAGAAGAAGAATACCGAGGAGTATTTTGTTTACACTGTTTGATTCAGGTATACGTTGGGAACAGTGATGAAAAATTAGATTTCTGAAATGGTACTTAAACTTAACCAAAAAAGTGGTTTTTCGAACCCAACGGTACTTTTTTAAATAAAGCTTGAGCGCTGAACCAAAATCAGTAAAAAAGCATTAGCGTATTCTCACACCTTTTAGTTTTCACTATTTAGGCCGGAACACCAACATTTGTAAACTTTTTCTTATTCATAAAAAACAAGGTTGGTTACCGTTATCGTTATAATACCGTTATCGCTAAAATACCGTTTCAAATTGAATACCGTTACCGTTATCGATACCTCTAAAAAAAATTCCAAATACCGTTATCGTTACCGATACCGTTATTTTTATGAGTAGTTACCGGTATTTTACCGGTATTTATTATTTTATATAAAAATTACAATTTTTTTATTTTATAATCTTGAGTGTTTTTTTACAAAGAAAATTTATAGATAATAATATCACTTATTAAAACTACCACTATTGAATTTATAGCTTAAAATCTGTATTTTCAGTACTTAAAATTAAAAATATGCCATGTTTTTACTTGTTTCTATATGTTTTTAACATAATTTTTAATACCGGTACGTACCGGTATTGCTGTTTCGGTAACGGTACACCGTTACCGAAATAGTCTTAAATACCGTTACCTTTACCGTTACCTAAACAAACGAAATCCGATACCGTTAACGTTACCCTTACCGTTATTCGTTTCGGTAACCAACCTTGATAAAAAACTATCGTATAATCAACAACTAGTGGTTGGTCTCATACTGTAGGTTTAACTTTAACTTAACCATAAACAAAAGAAAATGTCAAAAAAATGTACACAAAACAACAACAAATTTTTGGGTTAACTATTAACTAAAGTTTAAACCTGCAGTATGCGACCCACCGTAAAGGCTTTTCAAAAAGAATCAAATCTGGTTTACGGGCATAGCTCAAAAAAGAACCAAAAATAGGGGTAATATAGGCGATTTCAGAAAAAAAATTTTTGTGTCGGCGGCCCATATTTTTAAGTTATAGACCTCTTAATTTTGGATATATCACTTAATATTCGAGAGCCTATATTCAAAATATGTTAACTTAAATTTGGTCAAAATGAGTTTCCGATGGCAAATAGCTCCCCTATGCAATACCCATCTGTGATATAAATTTCAAAGCAAAAAGATAATTAGTTCTCGATTTATATCAATTTGTGTTATTAGCTATCTCAAATTACATTTTTTTTGTGAAAATAAATGCTAACTCCCATAGTAAATTTTCAACGTTTTTAAAAAAAAATTTATTTATTATAAATTTACCTCACATCTTATTGCATTCGGCATGCTGAATACGAATCTGGAAAAGATTTTGATATCCAATGGCTTGTTTTCGAGATATGGTAATTTTTATCATATTAGTAAATAGTGATTCCAAACAAAAAAAAATTGGTAATATATATCGTCGTTGCGCCTAAGAAAATAGCTATTTGTCGAAAAAAATTTTTGTGAGGTGACCTACAAAACGGCTTTATTTCAGTCGTTCCCGAAAGTTTTTATAAATTATTTTTTTACACATATGTATGTATATAAACGAAACTCAAATTGAAGGCACAAAGTAAAGACATAATTTAGCTGCCCCACAAATAATTTTTGAAAACAAATAGCTAATTTCTTAGGCGCAGTGACGATATGTAACTTTTAAAATATTTATCGGATTGAAATATTAGGGATTTTCATATAAACTCGTAAATGCCTTGTTAACATTGTATAAATACAAACCACATTTTTTATGTATGGAGTTTGACATTAAACACATAAATATACCAGGTTTACACCGTTTACGAGTAGAATACGAGTTTATATGACAACCCCTATTATGTATGGGCGATTATACTCAATGATGTAAGCTTCAAAAAAGCACATTTGGAGTGACCCTGTTACAACACAGCGTGAGTTAGAGACTGCCAAAGTTGACTGCTTCGAGTAATTTTTAAATTTTTCTATCTAATATGGAATAAAACATCTCATAAAATACTTAAATACACTCACAATATTTTATACTTAAAAATAACCTAAAATACATAATAAATACATTACAATTAAAAAAAGGACTACTGATTTTTCATTATATTCAAACCATTTTGCTATTTATTTTCAAACATTGTTTAAACAATCCATAAAAGAAATAAAAATAATTGAAAAGTCTATTAAAACAATCATCAATTTTTAACTGACAAAACGTTAAAAAAAAACGATTTTATGGTTTGTTTTTGCATATTTGAAAGTTTTTTTTTGTTGGATTTTCAAAACACTCACACACAACACACACGTTCAATTTTTTATTGGCTATGTTTGTGTGGATGAGTAAAAAATTTCTTGTAATTTGAATTGAAATAATTTTGTATATAAACAAACTATTTTAACAAAAAAGAAAACCGAAAATATTTGAATTTTTTGTTTTAAAACAGAAAACAAAGAAATTATTTAAATTATTTTTTCTAAAAATAGAAATCTAAAAATAGAATATTTGACTGAAAATAACAACTCCTACAGACGATACATATTTTTTTCTAGTTTGTTTTATATTGATTCATAAAAAAGTTAAACAATATGTTTCAATGTATTTTAATTGATTCTTCAATTGAAAACAAACTTTACCTATTACTTTTTAAATAAACCGCAATCGGTTATGGAAAATATATTGTGAGTGTAACACATCTCTACAAAATATGACAATATTTATAAGTTGTAAAACTTTGCAGTGGTTATAGCATAATTAGGGGGTGCTGATTTCGAATCTGCAACCATTTAATACAGAAAGGCCCTAACTCGACTTAATATTTTATTAGAGGAAAATGAAATGTGAAAAACTTTGACTATACTTTTTATTTTATTGTTTTTGTATTAATAAAAAAATTCATTCAGAGAAACTCTATATCGAAGGTTTTTAGATTTGTATTGCCTTCCCTTCAATAGAAATTAAGAATGAAGATTGGGTCTTCCTTCATTAAGTCATCGATATTAAACTTTGGAACAAAATTGCATAAAAATATGTGTATACAAAATTAAAATAAAAGATTTTAAAACCGTCCTGTTTGAAGATACTTATTTTAAAAGTGACAATACACTCTAAATTAAGATAAGAATAAGATTAGTCAGAAATACAAATTTGCATAAATCAAAGTATTTAGTGTTTAACTGCAGTTTATAAAATTTAACTTTAATTGAGAAAAACGTGGGTTATATTTACTTTTTTTTGATTTTTAAAATTAAACTTTTATTTGAATAAAATTTATAACTCTCTATTTTCTTATTTTCTGACACGTATAAAAATTTTTGAGAAAACAGAATAACTTTAAAAATCTCATAAAATATAAAATCTATCCTTTTTCCTTCCACGTAAAATTAAAAATAAAAAAGCTAAAAAAATCCCGCAAAGGGCATTATAAAAAGTGTTTGTTTTATTTGTGTGGTGAACATTTAAGTCGTATACGTCGACCCTATTGATAGGAACTGACAATTCATATTCCAAAACTAACATCACTCTTAGAGCGTTTATTTTATGGAAGGGTGGATTATATTTTTAATTATCTGCCTACAGAGCTCAAGTGCTTAGAATTATCATACCACACCTTTAAACGCAAAATATTGATCTATATTATTGTAAAAATAATGTGTTGTAATATATTTAACTTTTTAATACCAAATATGATTGCTTTCAATATATCGTCATATAAAATGAAAAAAGCCGTAAGTTACATTGAAAAAATTTTACAGGTAGAGTTGTCAATATTCGAACTATTTGAAAAAGCTGTTTTCGAATACTTCTAAAAACCGCCTTTTCGAAAACACGGTTTTCGGCTTTTTTAATTCAAACCCGGTTCGAATAACCGGTTTTTGTAAATAATCATTTTGTATTGCTATATATGCAAATTTTCTTATAAAACTTGCAAAGAATTGCTAAAAATCTTGAAACTTTCTATTTTTTTTCCTTTCTTGAAATGAATTTGCAGCGTAAATTATTCCATTAGTGCGAATCCAGCTTTAAAACAAAAAATTATTATTTCTAAAGGCGCTGTATGTTTTTTTTTTTATTTTTTCTAAATAAAAACACTTTCGGACAGATCTAAAAGCCCAGTATTTTGTTCGTAATTTTTGCGAAAAAAGCTATTAACCTCCATAAAAAACAGAAATGATTTTTCACTTGCTCTGGAATTGTTATAAAATTGAGGTGGAAGTTTTTTCGCATTAATTTAATAGACAGGACGATTTGAAAATGTCGCAAAAAATAACTTTGGCCTTATGAAGATTGTAGTTTTCCAATTAATGTGAAACAATTTGTGACTTTTAAAATTTTTGTTACAATTTAACGGTCTCATATCGCAAAATGTTTTATCACGGGGGGAGAAAAGCTAAAAAATAAGAAACAAAATCCTTTTATTTATTGAGGAAATGAAAAACATGAGCTTATATGCATTTTAGGACAAATTTTTTAAGATAGAGAGAAAATGTGGAATTCTGCAAAAAGAATTCTAATGTACGTCATAGCAACGACAAAGTCAATAAACCCTACCTAAAGGAGGGAATCGAACATTAAAGGTCATACAAACAAATGAAGAAAATTTATGAGAAATTCTCACCTTGTAAAATCGACACGAAAAAACCGGTTTCTCGAATAATTCGAAAACCGCCCTTTTTCAAAAAACGGTTTAAAAAATCCGGAAATATAGAAAAAACCGGTTTATCGAATAATTCGGAAACCGGTTTTGACAACTCTATTTACCGGAGAAGCAAACAACTTTTTAAAACTGTTTGCGCTTACACTTGGGGCTGTTTAGAATTTTGGTAATAAAATCGTCTTGTTTAGTCGCAGGAGTGTAAAATTTTGCAGGAATACGTATTTTGATACGGTGCATCATAATTGATCAAAATTTTGTAACTTACGGCTTTTTTGATTTCATATGACGATATGTACATTAGACCGTACCTCAAAAAAAAAGTTCGCCGTACACCCTCCAACATGATGGAATTTTGGAAGGCGACCGTAGAGGTCGCCTTTTTTAATTTTTTGTTATAGCTTTGGCATTTAAAATCGGATTTTAAAGTGTGATATATCGATTTTTTGCCTCGAGGAGACCAGTGTTTTGCTATAGAGTAAAAATCCAATTAAAAAAAATTTAAAAAGGCGACCCCTACGTTCGGCAACCAATATATAAAAAAAATTTCTACTGGGTTTAGCGAAAAACTTCCTTAGCAAAAGTTTAATGATTTTTTGCGAGCTTTAATTTTCTGACATTAGGGTTGTACATTAGGGTCGTTGCAACTGAGATCTGGTGGGTAACTACTAGAACGAGATACTTGAGGTCAAAATGTCCTTAGAGCAAACCAATGGTCTCCCCGAGAGAAAAACATCGATGTATAAAGATCCGACTGTAAATACCAAAGATATAACGAAAAATGTAAAATGGCGACCCCTACGTTCGGCAAAAAAAATAAAAAAAAAATTTTTTGAAACCTCCTTGCAAAAATACTTCATATTGGAGGGTGTACGGCGCACTTTTTTTTTTTTTTTGCCTGTAAGGTGGTACGCTCTAATGTACATGCTTTCATTACCATTGTTTTTCTTCTTTTTTCTCTTCTAGTTATTATAATTTTCTTTTTACATTATTATATTATTTATATATTATATTATTACTTTCGTTTTTTTTTTTTTTATATTATAGTGGTTTTGTGTAGTAATTTCTTAACAATATATGGCCCTTTGGGCTCGGTTATGTAGTTGAAGAATAAATAAAAAAAATACAAAAATAAGATACATATATGCAGGGCATGTGTACGTACTTTTGTTTACTATTGAGGTCAAAAAATTATAATTTTTAATGATATTTGGTACCCAAGTAGAATTCTTATTTATATCATCCCTGAAATACCACTACAACAAATCAGTCAGAAACAGCTCAACTACAGAAACCACTAAATATTTGAATTCAGTTGAAGTTCTACTCTCTGAAGGTGTACGTCTGGTTTATTTTTTATTGTTTTTTTTTGTGAATAAGGATATAATTCGAAAATTTGTTTTTAGTATAAAACAGATATTGTACAGTTTAGAAGTTTTTATAAAGTACATACATATATACAAACAAAATTTAAAAAATCTTCTGGAAGTTTTTTACAGTATAACGAAAAAAACGTAAAATGGGTAACCTAAGAGTAAGTTTTAAAACAATTTATCAAAAAATGAAATTATGCATTTTTTTGATAAACATATTTAAAAAGTCCTTTAAGTTGCGTTTACATGCATTGAAATCCCGAGATTTCGATATTCACCACTCCGAAAAAACAATGAAGGAAAGCATATAGACGTTAAATTTTTAGAGAATGTCTTTATTAGAGCTAACATTGTGTGCTTTTTTTTAAATTAAACATTTATATGATTTCCTTCACTGTTTTTCAGAGTGGTGAATATCGAAATCTCGGGATTTCGATGCAAGTGTAAACGCAACTTTAAAAGCACATTTAAAAAGTTTTGGGTTTTAAACAGTTTTGATAAAATTATTTAAAAATTTGTTCAATTTCAATTTATTTCTTATAATATTTATATTATTTACATTTGACTTAGAAGCAAAGAGTTTAGGAACTTCGTTCCTTTTCTACTTAGATATATAAATATATTTTTTTAATTTATGAAATTTATGTACATTATTATTAAACGGAAGGAAAAAAATTTACAAAAACCTTTATGTAAAAATTTGTTCAATTTCGATTTTTTAGAAGATTTATCAGTATCTCTAGTTTTAATATCAAGGGTGTTGTTGTTTTTTTTTCAATTTTTAATATATTATGTAATATCTACTGTGTTAAGGGCCATAATTTAATATTTGTTTTGAAGATAGCCGCTATCTCATGTTTAACAGTTAGATTTTCTGTGGTTAGATTGTTATATATTATATTAATTGCAATAAGCGTGCATTTAATTTACATACAATGCTAAAATAAATAGAATGTTACTTTGTTTTAATATACCATTTAATTCTCGGAATGACTGACAACACGAACATTGTCATGTTGAAGTATGAAGTTAACATTAAAATTTTTCTGTCTTCGGACCGATTTTAAACTTTTGGGTGTTATGCTGCCTACACACGAAGGAACATTCGTCAGAACATGTGTTTTATTTTTGTTTACATTTTCTAATATAGACGATTCCACATAACAAAACCTCAAACATCAGTTCTGTTTGTCGAACTAATCAAATCAAATATGCGCGGAAGATAATCATAATTAATTAATTTGTTACGGTGGGTCTCATACTGCAGGTTTAAACTTAAGTTAACCCTTAAATGCATGGTGTAGCCATTTGGAAACATACCGGTTTTTTAACAAAAAAACCCACTTGATGCAAAAAAACTGCATTTTTGGGCATTAGGGGCCCCTTCTGTACATAGTGTTCCTATAGTTTAGCGCAGAAAACAGTTAGAGTAAAAATCTTGGTTTTGCTCTGTATATTTGTGAAAAATCTAAAACACGCGTTTTTTTTTTTTACAAAAAGTGTAATATTCAAAAATATTTGTTTAAATATTTACCCCTAAATTCATAAACTGTTTGTAAAATTATAGAAGGTTTATTGAACAAATTTTGTATGAAAATGACGTTTTGTAAACCTGCTATAACTTTACAAAGCATTTATGAATTGAGGGGTTAAAGTGGTATTCTCGCAATAAAATTCATTTTGGTGACAATAAATGTATAAATTATAGTTTATAGATTTTTTTTTTTTTTTTTTTATACACGTTAAAATAATCACAATTTAGCTATTTGGCAAAAAACCATATTTTTCAATAAAAATCACCTTTTCTTTAAAAAATAATTTTTTTTTTGGTATTTTTCTTGAAATATACACGCCTTTAGAAATCATATGTGACCTTCTCCGAGAAAAGGGACCTAGTGTGTCAAAAAACGGGTTTGGACTTTAACTTTATGAAAACTTTAAACTTTAAAAAAAAACTTAAAACTTATGAAAACTTTAAACTTTAAAAAAAACTTAAAACTTATGAAACTTTAAATGCGTTCTTCTCAAAACTTCATTTTCACAAACTAGGTCCCTTTTCTCGGAGAAGGTCACATATATAAAAAAAATGGTTAAAATTGAAGAGATCATGCATTTAAGGGTTAAATTAATTTTAGCCAAATATAACTAAAAAATTTTAGATATAGCAGTGTTTTAGCTACTGAAATCGTAATTTGCAATTTGCTTAAATTGACCTCATAAGTATATTTCTTTTATTTCGGAAAGTTAACAATTATTTAGCAAACAAGTTCTGCTGATTTCAGTAGTTTTAATCGCGGAACCTTTTTTTCTAATTTTTAGTACCTTTTTCTGCTATTTTTACATACTTACAGCAGGGGGTTTCCATCAGATGCTTTTAAAAATGCTTTATGAACCAAAAAAATTTCACGCAAGAAACAGAGAAATAACAGAAGGAATATGAAGAAATTTAACAGCGAATGAGGTAAAATGAAGGAATTCGGGAAAACAAAAAAATAATAAAATCGTTTTTACAACAAAAAAGCAAAAGAATTTATTTAAATTAGTTAATTATTAGCTGTGTTCGGGTACTCAACATTGGGATCCCGCGGGATCCCAATTTTACCAAAAAGCGTTTTCTTACTACACAATTGGGTAAATGAGAGCTGTCATGAGAGAGTAATATTCTTGTTCTTCTTGCACGAGAAAGCCCAGACGTTTTTTTTCGTGTAAATTTGGGTAAATTGTTTTAATCAGCTGTTATATCATCAGTTGGGTGCAACTAGTTCAATTGAACTCTTCACTGATTTGAACCAAAGACCTAGTTCACAACTAATAGCTCTTTTAGTTCAATCGATCATTTCATTTATTCAGAAAATATGTTTATCATTTACAAAAATTAGTATAATAGTTGCAAAAGCCTATCGGTGATTTTACAACTCCATAAAATTACCGACAATTTTTTGAAGACGCTTGTTTAAATGTGTTAAAGAGTTAAATATGTAAATAAATCGAAGCTGTTGTTTAATATTAAAATCTTTTCCAAATTTAATAAACTATGAATTCCTTTTTGTAAATAGAAATGCCTAAAAAGGAAATTTTTATTAAATTTTTGATTTAAAAAGGGGTTTAACTGGAAAAGCTATCTAGATTTTTACAACAAATTGAACAAGAACTAGAAAGAGCGCTCACCAAAACGAAATATAATGCACAAATCTATTGACATTTGTTTTTCAGGCTTCAAATGTGGTTTTTCGCGTTCGTTTACTTTTGTGCATTTTTGTTATTTCGGGAGAGTATTTCTTGTTAACTCTCATTTTACCGAACTTTACCCAAAAAGCAAAGAAACAGAGCTATTATTTATTAAATTATTAAAGTCGTTTTTGTTAGTGTTTTTATCAGTAATCGCAAAAAACAAAATATTAACTTTTTCACTTTTCTTTTGTTTTTCTCATTCTTCACTGAAATTAACAGGCCAGAGCATCCATACAAATAATTGAGCACGAGTTAACATAATTTCTTGGGAAGAAAACTCTTTCCTTTATATCCTCTTTGCTTACAATATTGTTCGAAACCTAAGCAACTTCTCCTTATAAAGTAATCAAAGTCTTATATATTCTTTTTGAATTGATTTATACAAAATAACAATTTTAATTTTTATTATGTTATGTTCCTATTTTTTAATAATAACAACAAAAATTTAATTCCATTTCTTTGCCAGTAAAAAAAAAACAAAAATGAAATTGACTCCATATATTATTGTTCGAAACTTAAGCAACTTTCAGTACTTCCTATGATACCCTTTGTTTCATATGACCTCCGCACATCGTTTTGCCATAGAATCTATAAGGTTTGATAGTGTTGTGATAGGTATTGATTCCCATTCTGGTTTTAAGCAATTTATCAGCTCCCGCTTATTGCTTAAACGGCGAGTTCCGACCCTGCGCTTCACTATGCCGAATAGGTTTTCTATGGGAGTCAAGTCTGAAGATTGAGCTGGCCAATCCAATAATTGAATCCCATTAACAGGTTAATATTCTTTGACCCACTTTGACGAGAGCTTTTGTCATTATTACGCTGAAACACCCATCGAAGGGTCATTTCCAATTTGGCATATTGAAACAAAGCGATCCATTTTTATTTGTATTTCAACAAAAGGCCAACTCCCCTCAACGAAAAGCAGGTTCACACCATAACATTTCCGCCCCATGCTTTATTGTGCCTTTACAATAACGCGGATGTAATCGCTTTCCCTTCGGTCTTCCAACGTGGCATACTTCATCTGAATTTAACAGGTTAAATTTAGACTCGTCGCTGAATAAAACTATTTTCCATTCCCCACAGTCCAATTTGCGTGAGCTTTTGCAAAATCCAACCTTAAATTTCATAAAATTAATGAAAATTAACGAATACGTTGCAAAATCTTTTAGGCAAACCTCTTTTAAATGTTTCTTTGTCAGTATAGGTTTCTTAGATGGCATGAAGCTTTTCAAATTATTTTCCAATGATCGTTTTCTCACACTGCTCGAACTAATATTCAGATTAAGCTCACTCACAACATCTTTGGAAGAAATAAAGGGTTTTTTTCTTAATTAATCGGACAATTTTCAATTTGGTCGATGTGAAGTTTTTGGAGGTTGCCCTCTGGTATTGGATTTCTCTACGGTTCCAGTAGCTTTGTACTTTTTAATTAGTAGCGGAACTATTGCTTTGTTAATGCTTAATTTGGCCCTTATTAAATAGTTCAACAATTTTGATCTTAAAATCGGTTCCGTAACGTGTACGCGCCAAAGCTGCACTTCTAAGTAATTGATTCTAAATCTATAGAAACAAAAAAAAATTAATTTTCTTTGTCAAACTAAACGGGAATTAAATAAATGTTTCAAAATTTTTGTTTATTTGTTGCAAAAAAATACAACAACAAAATAGTTGCTTAAGTTTCGAACAATAATAAGGAGTCAATTTCATTTTTGTTTTTTTTTACTGGCAAGAAAATGGAATTAAATTTTTGTTATTATTATTAGAATGTTATTTTGTATAAATCAATTTAAAAAGAATATATAAGACTTTGATTACTTTGTTAGGAGAAGTTGCTTAGGTTTCGAACAATAAGTACTGTATTTCTATGAGTGTAGCTGTTTAAATCCAGATTCACAATGCTGTAGTACTTCACTCTGAGTGGATTTTGTTCCTTTCTTTTTTGCACTTACATATTTTTTGTATCATGCTATCTGTATTTTACACACTCGCACTCTGCAGAGTTGAGTACTCCAGCATTGTGAATTCGGCTTAATTTATTTATTTCTTCATACTAAATACAAGAAATAATAAGTAGATTTATAATGAATTATTTTAATTTGTAGGATTTATTTCAGCTATTTATTTTTAAGGGGGTGTGTGAAACGGTAGCAAAGTATTCTTTATGGTAAATTTTTGACAGTTTTGAGGTGAATAAAATTTCACTAGCCCATAGGGCTAGTAGGATTTTTGACGTAAGCATAGAAATATTTGAAATTTTAAAATGTGTTTCTAAAAAAATGTGTTTCTAAAAGAAAAATTAAGAAACAATGTATAATGAAAAATTCTGAACAAAAAAAGGTTTAAAATTAACGTACCAGAAAAGAGGCAGTAAAAATTACATTACATGTATGTAGGTAACTATTCGCTTTTGTTATGCAAAACTAAAACTTCCATTAATTGCAACGATCTGGTTGTAGGAGAATTGCAATTAGCAAACGCATATATTTCCTAAAAATATTTGTTTCATTTTACTGTTTTCGCTATTATTTACAACTGTCAAAAATTTTATATTGTCGAAAAAAATTTTATTTCAGACAGGAAAATTTAATGTTTTTTTCACCATAGAACAAATATTTTTCACCATGATACTTTGCTATCGTTTCACACACACCCTAAAATTAAAAATATGATGAAAAAAGAAAATCCCGAAACCCCGAAAAATCCCGGGATTTAAATTTTCAAAATCACGAATCCCGGGATTTGTAAAAACCAGTCCCGTTCGGCATCAGGCTCTATGCAAGTCGCTCAATGACTGTTAACATCTCTCTCACTGGCTATGTCTTAAGCCGGGAATACACTAAGGAACATTCGTGAAAAAATTGCCATTTTTTACGAATGTTGATTTGTGTATGTTAATGTTCGTGTTGACATTCGTGCAAATCGTGTTTACAACATTTTTTGATATTTTTTGTTCCCTACTCTTTACATTTCAAGAAGTTAAATTGCAGTTAATGGGGATGATATGCATGCATCGGGCAAAGCAAATGAAAACATGTTTGTAAAATCAGATAACGATGTCGTTATAACTTTTGTTTTTGATGATGCCATACCCCTGAATCCATCTGTGTACTCTGTGTGAGGTGTGTGCACTAGAGATGAGCGATATTTTCATACCGGTGATTTAATCACAGTAATTGATAAATCACTGGTAACGGCAGTGATCATATATTTCAAGTCGCAGTTACTCGGAATGTCGTTCTTTTAATATTTTTGTACTATTCTTTCTTGCAAACTTCATTGTGCACAGTAATACATGTTTTTTTTTTCAATAACAGTGACTTGCTTTCACACTCTTCTGAATAAAATGTCTCCTTCTATTATGTCTTTGTTACCAGTCACAACTATTCTTCTTTTAAGGCCCAGTTTTTAGGAAGTGGATTATCTTTAAACTTAGTTTAACGCAGTTTGTAACTGGAATACTGCTTTTAAAATGTGGTTTATTTTGTTTTATTTCAATAAAGAAATAAATTATACTCGACAAAAAGTTTTTCCGGCAAATTTTTGTTAATAAACTTTGAAATGGCTGACAAAATTCGTTTTCGGTTTAACTAAACCAAGTTTAGCTGACATCTTAAAAACTCGCCATCAAAATGATTTCGTTTATTTATCAGAAAATCGCAATCTTTTCCATAGAAAAATCGTGAACACGATCACAGTTTAAAAGAACAACGATTTGCAAATCACATTCACTGAGAACAATGTTACTGAAAAATCGCCGGATTGCCCATCTCTATTACAAACCCGTGATCACGGTCACTGTTTAAAAGAACGGTGATTTGAAAATCACGATCACTGGTAGCAGCGTTATTCAAAAATTACCGGATCGCTCATCTCTACTGCAAACGAATATATTGGTGTAAAATTATCCTTTTCGTGAAATTTTTTTAGCATTTTTTTTTTGCAAACTAACCACCAAACTTTGGGCAAGATATGAGTGTAACGGTCTTGGATTATGGATTCAATTACACCGCATTCCAAATAATGGCGGATTGTGAATAAAAGGACTTATGCCGCAGAAAATGAAGTAAGAAAATCAGCGATTAACATTTTGCAAACGAATATAATAATGCAAACTTTTTCGTTTTTGTAAAATTTTTTTTTCTCAATTTTTTTTTTTTTTTTTCAAACTAACCATTAATTTTTGGAATAAGATATGGATATAATAGTTCTTGGAATATTAATTTCAATAAAACGATACTCTTCCATCCCTGATTAACAATTCTGTGTTCGTTTATGTTTGCAGGCACATAATTTTATTTTCCACAAAAAGTATAGAGATTTACATGGTCATTTGTTCCTAATAATGCATATTTTTTATATTTATCACATATCTGCTAGTATTATCATAAAATTATTTAAAAATTTTATTTCAGAACTCTATATCTGCATTAGCGACGTAAATAACGCAAATAATTTCAAAATAAGTATATATAGGAATAAATTGCCATTTCTAAATACTATTCTAGAAGACAGATTGATTCAAAAACATCTTATAAACAAGTGAATTAGTTTTATTGCTCTCCTGAACAATTGTATTTTTGCAGATATAGAGTATTGAATTTATGGTATCGATATATTTTGTAAAAATAAATAATTGTTAAATTTAAAAATATTTTTGATTTATTTTATCACGCAGACAAAAAATATCAGAGAAATTTAATTACTACCATTCTGGCGATGATGAGTGATAAATTTAAGTCATTTGAAAGACAAATAATACTAAAATTAAACACTTCAATAATATCGAAAACTTTGCAAAAACTCATTAATAAATTCATATTTTTAAAATTTTAAATACATATTTTTCGATTTTGAATACATCTTTTATATACATAAAACTCGATTATAAATGCATGAATTTCCGAGCCCTGGTAATAACACTTTTCATAGCAATAGTAACCTTGGATACTTCCAAAAATTAATTAATCTTGTAGCCGGCAGAAGAAAAAATAACTTCGAAAAATATTGCTAAATTTTTTCTTTTTTGTTTACAATTGTTAAAGCACATCTGTTCGAAATGTTAAACTTCAATTTTATACTAAGTCTGTTCGGGTACTCAACATTGGGATCCCGCGGGAAATGTTAAACTTCGAAATGTTAAACTTCAATTTTACACTAAGTCTGTTCGGGTACTCAACATTGGGATCCCGCGGGATCACAATTTTACCAAAAAGCGTTTTCTTACTGCACAATTGGGTAAATAAGAGCTGTCATATATATATATATATATATATATATATATATATATATATATATATATATATATATATATATATATATGACATATATATATATATATATATATTCCCATCGTTCCTATAAGGAGCATAGGGCCTCATGTCATGAGAGAGTAATATTCTTGTTCTTCTTTCACGAAAAAGCCCAGACTTTTTTTCGTGTAAATTTGGGTAAATTGTTTTTATCAGCTGTTATATCATCAGTTGGGTTCAACTAGTTCAATTGAACTATGCACTAATTTGAACCAAAGACCTATTTCACAACTAATAGCTCTTTTAGTTCAATCGCGCATTCAGAAAATATGTTTATCATTTACAATTATCTATTATCAATTAGTATAAAAGTTGCAAAAGTTTATCGGTTATGTTACAACTCCATAAAATTACCGACAATTTTTTGGAGACGCTTGTTTAAATGTGTTAAAGAGATAAATATGTAAATAAATTTTTATTAAAATTTTTGATTTAAAAAGGGATTTAACTAGAAAATCTATCATTTTTATTTCTTTTATTGTAATATTTAAAGCCACATTTAATACTAATACATTTACATATCAATACTAATACTAAATATTGCAGAGTTTAACAAATTCGTATACCAATAAAACAAATAAATTTTCAATTAAAGCTTTCAATTTAAGGCTATGGCCCCCAGCCAAAAAGCAGTATAACACCACTGCAAAAATAAATATTCACAAAAAAAAATTCTTTTTGTTGTTACAACAAATTCAACAAGAACTGGAAAGAGCGCTCACCAAAACGAACTATAATGCACAAATCTATTGACGTTTGTTTTTCGGGCTTCAAATATGGTTTTTCGCGTTCGTTTACTTTTGGGCATTTTTGTCACTTCGTGAGAGTATTTTAACTCTCATTTTACCGAACTTTACCCAAAAAGTAAAGAAACACACCTACAGTGAACAACGTTAGATAACTTTTTTTAATACCTGTTTCAATTCTTTTAAAAATTTAAGTTAATGCAAATTATAAAGTTTTGCATTTGTTTTTAATGTCACAAAACTGTTAATTGGCTTGCAAATTTTGTATGAATTCTGTGTATTCTTAAATCTCCCAAGGAATTTTGTTACAATGGTTTTTACAATATGTTCCACTAAAACAAATACCATTGAACCCGAACTCGTTTCACTGATCTTATTGCAGTTACTTTTAACTGCAATTGTAGTTAAAATAACTGCGACATTAATTTTAGAGGCAATTTTTTAAATGAATTTGTAGTTCATTTTACCGACATAAATCCTCTTTCTGAGGTAAATCATAGTAAGTTGATTTCAACTTCATGTGAAAAATTCTTATATACTCCATACAAAAAAAATATTTTTCATGATAACGAGTTTCACGCGAAATTATTTTTCTGTTGAAAAATTGACATTTTATGTGTATCTCATAATATAAAAAATTGCTCATTTTCACAATCAATTCAATTTCAATTTATTTCTTATAATTTTTAACTCTACTATTTTCTTGAGCTTAAGGTTTGGTTTTTATTTATAAAAAGTTTTTTATTTTCGATATTTCGCTACTCCAATGTGTAGCATCTTCAGGAAATAACAATTAATTGAAAAAATTATAAACAATTTCAAAGCTTGAAAAAATTTGAAAAGCATTTGTCAAATATAAATTGTATGTATACATTTATACCAGCAAACAAAGTTTTTGGTATAAAAGTATAACAAACAAAAATAACAATAATTAACAATAAAAAATGTATTAATATAATGTGTTATAAATTAATGTAATGTGTGTTATTTCTTTTGTATTAAATATCTATAATTCTGAGCTACATTTTCAATATCTGCTTTAAAGTTAATTCTATTTGTTGTTGGTGTATTAATTATCTGTAACATTTCTAATATATACCTACGTTTATAATTATGTTCTGTATTTAAAACTGATACATTTTCAAAGTCAGGATAGTGACTTAAATTTGAACAATGAGAAGATAATGCTGTCTTTTGTGAATTAATATGTCTATATTTCTGATCTGATTTATGTCCAGCTATTCTAGTTCTCAATTTATTCTTTGTTGTACCTATATATACCTTATCACAATTCTCTCTGTCATTTCCATTACATGGTATTTTATATACTATATTTGACATGTCCAATTTACGTTTAGAAAAATCAAAGATAATAGATACTAATAGATATAGAATAGCTTTTAAATCATACAATACAATAAATAAATTATATAGTAAGACAAAGGATAGGATACAGAAATTGGACATGTCAAATATAGTATATAAAATACCATGTAATGGAAATGACAGAGAGAATTGTGATAAGGTATATATATATAGGTACAACAAAGAATAAATTGAGAACTAGAATAGCTGGACATAAATCAGATCAGAAATATAGACATATTAATTCACAAAAGACAGCATTATCTTCTCATTGTTCAAATTTAAGTCACTATCCTGACTTTGAAAATGTATCAGTTTTAAATACAGAACATAATTATAAACGTAGGTATATATTAGAAATGTTACAGATAATTAATACACCAACAACAAATAGAATTAACTTTAAAGCAGATATTGAAAATGTAGCTCAGAATTATAGATATTTAATACAAAAGAAATAACACACATTACATTAATTTATAACACATTATATTAATACATTTTTTATTGTTAATTATTGTTATTTTTGTTTGTTATACTTTTATACCAAAAACTTTGTTTGCTGGTATAAATGTATACATACAATTTATATTTGACAAATGCTTTTCAAATTTTTTCAAGCTTTGAAATTGTTTATAATTTTTTCAATTAATTGTTATTTCCTGAAGATGCTACACATTGGAGTAGCGAAATATCGAAAATAAAAAAAAAAAAAAAAAAAAAAAAAAACTTTTTATAAATAAAAAACCAAACCTTAAGCTCAAGAAAATAGTAGAGTTAAAAATTAAAAAAGAAGGTTAAAAAAACGAAAAGAATTTATTTCTTATAATATTTATATTATTTACATTTGACTAGAAGCAAAGAGTTTAGAAACTTCGTTCCTTTTCTACTTAGATATATAAATATATTTTTTTAATTTATGAAATTTATGTACATTATTATTAAACGGAAGGAAAAAAATTTACAAAAACCTTTATGAAGCAGAGGTATAAGATAAAAATGAAAAAAAAAAAATAAAGTAGATAAAATTATGATGAGATGAGTTCATTGATATGTACATATTGTGAGAGTTGGCATCTTCCATTAAAATTTAGAGTCAATCTTTCGATTTTATCCAGAACGAGTTCGAAGCCAGCGAGACTATGTAGGCGTCGGGTGGAATAGTGCCATTGTAGTTTAAATATCATTTTAAGTAGCTTATTTGGTGCTACTTGGAGTTTTTTTATATGACATTTTGCAGACGTGTACCAAACTGGAGCACAGTAAAACATTATGGGGTGGAATATAGATTTGATGATGAGTTTTTTATTGTCTATGTTCATTTCCGACTTTCTGTTTATAATTGGGTACATTATTCTAATAATTTTGTCCACTACATAGGGAATATGATTATTAAAATTAAGCTTTGTATCAAGCATAACGCCCAAGTATTTGACGTTGTTTTCCCATGGAATATCATGGTTCATGAAACGAGGTAAACTCTGGGGTATAAAACAAGACTTACGTTTTCTTGTAAAATAAATAGCCTGCGTTTTTTCAGGGTTAACCAAAATCTTCCATTTATCAAAATAATTACTCAACCCAGTAAGAGCAGACTGCAAGTTTGTAATAATATCAGCTGAATAAACATCAGAACTAAGAATTGATGTATCATCTGCAAATATAGTTTTCACAATCAAAACTACAATTTGGGGCCTTAAAGTGTAAGTAAAAATTTTCCCGTGAAAAACAACTTAGGTGCTTAACTTGTATTGTAATTTATAATTGACTAAAATTTAACTCATAAATAATATTTTGTGGATTGAGGCACGATTATTGAATGTTTAGTTAGCTACCCAGTTGCAAAAAATACTAGTTCAGAACCAGTTATGTAGTTTATTTAAACCAGGCAACTAGTACGAGTTCTACCGCCTCTCCATACAAACAACTGTAGAATTTAACATGGAGATGTCATGTCGCCAAACTCCCACTTTGGTACTAGTTGTATAACTAGTTTGAAAATTACAATTTAAGGACGAAAAATAGGGAACTAGTTCCGAAGTGACTCTTTGGAAATAGTACTGTAACAGTTGGTTGTATCTGAATTATATAGATAAAAAACAGAGGTTTTTTCTTTGATAAAACGCAGATTAGACCGATAGTTTCCTCTTACTGAGATAATTATATCCATTTACCAAATGAAATTTCAAATATTTTGTGTTTATGATTTCTAATGACAATAGGTCCATTCGATTACTTTTCTCAGTCAAGTCCAGTAAGAATTACTCAGTACAAACTTTCAGAGAGTAAGACAAGATTTACTCTCAAAATAAAATTTTCCCAAACATGTAAGCGAACAGAAAATTTGCAACAATTTGCAAGTTTGTACACACAGCTGATTACAACACCAAATATACAAATAAATTTTAACTGGCCGCTATGAAAGAAGAAAATTTTGTATGTTAAACCTTAAGCAGAACATTTTTAGAAGGTTTTCATATCTTTTCCATAATTTATTTTGAAAGTTTTACTGCTTTGCATTTCCATAAAATATTATAATTGGAAAATAATTTTTTTTATTTACCATAAACAATCATATGTTTTCGTAACATATGTTTTTTTCTGCTTGCAAATTCTTACTGGCAAAAATTTATCCAGTAAAAATTTGCAAGAAAAAGAAGAAGACTTAGAAACTCTCAACATAGAACTGTCACTTTATTCTCTCTTTTTTCTTTCTGTTTACTGAGTATTTGTGTTAACGAACGCCATCCAGTAAAAATTTGTACAAATTTGTACAAATTATCCAGTAATCGAATAGACCTAATAAAAAATTTTAGTGTTTATTTGCAAACTCAAAATGTATCACGTATTACAAACAAAGGTAGTATTTCAAAACTCGTATTTAAATTAAATTTTTTGAAATCTCTGCACAGTTTCAATGAAACTATTAGGTATACAAATTCTTAAAGATTATTGTTTTTGGAAGAAAAACAAGAAGCTGTACTGGTTCTTATAAGAAATTTACTAAACTAGTTCTGGATTGACTCTTTGGCACCAGTACTGTGCCAGTTGGTTTACACCTTATTTCAATTCACAAACTCTGATTTTTTAATTAAATATAAATGCAAAAAAAAAATAATTTTAAATCTCATATTTTAATTCAGATAATTTTTTTAAATAGTCTCTACATAGATCGTATTTAACTAGTACACAACTGGTTCAAAATGATTATTTTGAGAACTAGTTATGTAATTACTAGACAATAAACTAGTATGTTTTAGAACTAGTTCGACCATTTGCTATTGGGTACTAACTGGCACTGTAGTTGATAAAAGTTGAGGTTAACTCTCTTCTAAATTTTAACAGGACATTCAGTAATCGGTCATACATAGTTTATTTTTGCTATTTTTATTTTACTCATCCCAGTGTAGAAAATCATTACCAGATATGTCGTTATGTAACTACATACTTGGTAACTAGTTACTTTTGTTATTACATTTCTTATTACCTTTATATGGCGATGTCGCGAAAAATAATGAGTTATGGTTACACACCAGCATACGAAAAATCAAAAAATATATCGTTACCTATGTGCTTACCAGTACTGACAAAAATAATGAGTCTAAAAATAGATTTTCAAAAAAATAAATTATATAAAAAAAAATATTTTTTATTGTATTTTTTTTTAAATAAAATTTGCTGGTGCGGGTATCGAACCTGGGTCTACAGATTGCCAGCCATGCAAAATATCACATGTGTTTTTTAATAGATTTTCAGGAGAACTAAAAAACTGTTACAAAATCTCCTTTTAAGATATTTTATTGGCATCATATGCCTTAATGATTCACGACCTCATTTAGTAAAATCATCATTAAGGCATTTGATGCCAATAAAATATCTTAAAAGTAGATTTTGTAACAGTTTTTTCGCTCTCCTGAAAATCTATTAAAAAACACATGTGACATTTTGCAGGCCGGTCGACGATATTTATTTCTATTATATATATGTCCTTTATTTATTTAAATTACGTAGTAAAAAAAGAGATTACACATAACACTTAAATAAAAAGTTCACGAAGAACATAGAAATCATAACATCCCTACGGGAAATTTTAACAAACTGTCACCGAACTGGCCCCTTTATATGAAATAGACTGGTCACTTTTACATGGCGTTGTCATAGGAGGTGGAAATTGACCCCTTGTGACATGTCACAAGACAAATCCTAGGACAGGTTACAGAACTCTCAATTTCAGGGACCTAATTAATAAAAAAAAAATATAATTTTTATTTACAGAAAGCATCTTCAGCTTTACATAAACTTTTTGTTTATGGCGGTTTGAAATACGGTCAACCTAGCCACTCCATATTGGCAAATAATGGCAATGGTTATGCCAAATTCTGGTGTCGTGCCACAACCACCGAAAAATTGCCTTTGGTCATAGCTACACGTTACAACATTCCATTTTTGCTAAATAAACCTGGGCTTGGCTATTATGTAACTGGTGAAATTTATGAAATCGATGAAAACATGTTGAAAAATTTGGATAATTTGGAAGATTGCCAAGATATATATGTCAGAGAAATGCGTGATATGAATATTGGTGTTGGAGAAGGGTGAGTTTTTTGGAAGAATATTTTTATAACAATAGCACAATTTTTATTTTACTTGAACTTTAGTACTGTTCCCTGCTGGGTATATTTGTTGCAAAAATATCCTGAAAAACTATTGAGTTTGCCTTTACTATCCAGATATGAAAATGGTCCCGCTCATCCTTATGTTATGCGCAACAAACGTCATCATAAGCATCCTCCCAATGAGGACCTCTCATATACCACTGCCAACGCTTAATTAATTAATCTGACTACTAAAACCTGTACAATCCTTCCCCATGTTTTTATTTTTATGATTTTGGTTTTTTAATTTCTAAGGTAGTGTTTTAAGAATTTTTTCATTTTTTTCCAAAATTTGTAATTTTATACTTACAGATTCGACAAAAATGTCGTCTAGTAGATTTCTCACTTTACAATAAAGGTAATTTTCATTAAACGAAAAAGTTTTTAGTTTTTAATGATATTTTGATAGCCATAATATATAATCAGACCTGATATAACACTTGAAGATTTTAAGGTAAATATCCAAATACATTACACTCAAAAAAGTTTGTCGGCAGAATCTACTGAATATGACAAAGTATATACAGTTAAATGGCGGTAAAGGTATACTATGGTGAAGGTATTTACTGGTATTTACCATGGATGGTAAGTAATCGAAACGATGAGGTTATCGGTAAGGGTAATGCTATTTTAGATTATTTCGGTAACGGTTATTTAAGGACAACGCTATTTATTTTGGTATTTTAGAGAACGGTGTATTTCCTTATTTCGATAACGGTATTTTAGAGTTAACATAAGTCAGTTGAAAGGGGTTTGAATCGATTACGGTAATTGATCGGTATTGGCTGCCAAACCTGTACCGGTGTTCTGTAACTATGAGAGAAGTTACTCATATAAAAATTGCAACTCTACGATGTGTCTACGATATTTAAAACAGGGTGAGTCACAAAATTTCAAACTGAATATAAATACATTTTTTTTACATACCTCTGGCTAAATTTGACATTATGATACCCACTCTGTTTTAAATATGGCAGAGTTGCAATTTTTTATGTGAGAAACTTCTCACATAGTTACAGAACACCGTTACTGGTATTTAATTTTAAAATTACTAAAAACTTAGGTATTTATAACTGAAAATAATTAACAAATTACTTAAAAATAACTAACAATGTCGTAAAAACAACTGAAAAATTTTTACCACAAACATTTTAAAATAACAAAATTGTTAAAAAAAAAACACTTTTTTTTAACTACTTTGATGTTATATAAACATATTTTAACACAGTGTCATGGGGATGGATACAAAATTACACGCCACTTTTTGAATTGCTTGTGGTTTTATAACTGCACTTCGACAATGCCGCTATTCTCAATAGCTGGAGATTTGGAATATATGTGTATTTTTTTGTTTGTAATAAAGTCATGTTTTATTTCCTTAATAAAGTCAGATATAATCAAAATTTTATAGTCCTAAGTTAGATAAACCGAGTGTTTTGGGGTGCTTGGAACCATAATTTTCAAACTCAAATATCTTTTTTTAAGAGCTAACCTAGAAAAACGGATAGCGCCACAGGATTCAGCGTACCCAAATTAGTTTTACCCACTGGGTGCCCCACCTGTTGGGAATAAAGTCTCCAATTCGTGCACAGTGTAATTAACCTATGTTCTCCTGAATTAAGAAACCGTGTTAATTTTTAAACGAAAATTGACATATGCCCAAGTAAGATTTTTCTGTATTTTTTTATAATCGCGTCACTTCATCTTGCGGATGGACATTCTGACAATCTTTAAAGCAACGGTTCCCACTAAGTTTTGCTTCACGGACCCCTTGAGAAATTTCTACTAGCTCACGGACCCCCAACCCAGTGTTGAACGAGAGGTACTTTATACATTATGGGGCAAAATTAATAAAAGCACTAGAGTTGTAAAAGTATTGAGTATTCCGGTACTGAGTACTCAATACTGACTGTTTTTTTGAGAACTCAATACTAAAACGGTACTACTCAATACTTTTAAAGATGCAATTTTCCGTAGAAATGTGTATTTTTCGTATAAAAATATAAACTCTAAAAATAATACTCTAACCCCTCAATTCATAAATGCTTTGTAAAGTTATAGTAGGTTTACAAAACGTCATTTTCATACAAAATTTGTTCAATAAACCTCCTATAATTTTACAACGCGTTTATGAATTTAGGGGTAAAAATACAGCTCTGAAAATACAACTCTATTTGTGAAGCAAAGAAATTTGTAACGAATTTTTGGGGAAAATTATTTAATTAATTTATTTAAAATATTTTAAATTAATTAAAATGTAAGTACCAATGGTTATTTAACACGTGTATGTGAATTGTTATGATTTTTCCTAATAAATACGAATTCATAACACTTTTATTTTTAAATTCAAAAAAACCGTTAAAAGTATTGAGTAGTATCGAGTAATCAATTGAAAAGTATTGAGTACTCAAAAAATACCGAAATTTCACAACTCTAAAAAGCACCTGCTTATTTTAAATGATAGCCAATTTTAAGCAAGAATAAGAAAAAAAATATTTTTCAAATCAATATTTTGTTAAATAATTTAAAAATTATAAAAAAATTGTTTTTTTTAATAACTTGTTTTATGTTTTTTGTCGGAATTCTTCGCGGACCCCTGGAAATCTGCTACGGACCCCTGGGACGCCTCCATTTAGGAACCGTTGCTTTAATGGGTCCAGATTTTTCAAAATTGTGAATTTGTTCTCTTTATTTAAAATCACACTGAAGTGATTATTCACAGAAAATTTATATTGAAAATCTGGAGATAATACAAAAAATCTAGAGATAGGGAATGTGAATGGGGTATTAGCTATTACGACAAGATAACAATTATATGTCGTAAGTAACCCATACTTCGGCAGCGGCACGATTCCACAAAAATTGCGGCAGCGGCGGCCTATTGACTTCGCGCCACTCGACTTGTATCTTTGGTCAGATGATCGTTTTGGCGCGAAAAGTGATCAACTCGTTTCATAGTTAATTTCTGTGGTTAACTTTAAAACAAAACAAAATAACATCTGCTGATATTGCAGAAAATATTAAAAAAAACAGTTTGTAATAAATGAAATTATAAAAAAACTGCTTATACTAACAATTTATTGAAATTAGTTCAATCAATAACCAAAATGGTTTTAAAACAAATTGAAAATGTTAGTGCACCTATAGTTAAATGGATTGGAGCACACGATCCGCAAGTAAGTGTTGCGCATTTACAACATAAAAACGTGTATTACTACGCCAAGTGTATTATTGGACCATTAACTTTGAGTGTAGGTGATTTTGTTTTGGTTTCCAATGCCGATGCCTCAGATCCTGATAGTATAGAGGGATGTGATATAGCAAAAATTTTGCATCTGTATGAATTGAGAGAAATGTCTGATCGTGATCCATGTCGTGCAGTAGTCCAATGGTATTCACGTCCCGAGTGTATTCCACATAAACATTTTGATGACGACGAAATTTGTGTAGATTTTGGTAAAGAACTAATCGAAGAACATCGACCCTACGACGCTGATATATCTTTGGAAGCCATATATCGTAAATGTAGTGTTATTTGTGGCTCTGCAAAGAAGTCGGCTGATGGTTTATTACAAAATTTGAAGGCTACAAGTAAAAGCTGCCCCATGTTTGTGTGTCGTTACAAATTTATTAAAGTAAAAAACAGCTATCGTTTGGTTCCCTTACAATTTTCGAATGAAGAGGTTTCAAATGGACGTAGTAGAAGAAAATCCACTACAGAACAAATAATAGATTTAACAAAAGCCTCTTCGGTCAAACAATCGAGATGTTCTTCAGTTGCCAGTGATGAGTCACGTAAACGCAGAGCATCCTTGAGTGCGGCGAACGCTGTAGAGTTTATTGATCTTAATTATTTCAATACCGAAAACAAAGTTTCGCCCATTAAAATTATAGGAGGCCGAAGTGTTGTTCGTTTATCTGCTAAAAAGAAAACACCAAGTGGTAAATCCAAAGGTGGCGATGATCTTAATGCTAAATATTTACCCGTTTCGCCATTGGCGGAACAGAATATCAAAGTCACTCCTCGCTCTAGAGCCACTGCTGCTAAAAGAAATCTCAACTTAAGCTTAGATGCTGCTGGCGCTGACACCACTACCGATTCTGATTGTCTTAACTATTCCATAGTCAAAGGTACTCCAGATTCGCAACAGCCGCCAAATGATATGAAAATCAAATTAAGATTATCCGAAAGGTAAACATAATATAATTACAATTTTGCAGAATTGTTTTTTAGTACAAAATTATTTATAGCAGACGTCATTCTACTCGCTTAGCATCTTTGGATGAAGATCCTTTAGCCATACAACAAGACGAAGTTTCTGTTAAGAGTATCGTACAAAATCCCTCAGATATTTATCATACGCCAACTAAAAAAGTAAAGGAATCAACAGAAGGTACACCATCTAATAGAAGAAAGAGTATTTTAAAATCAGCTACTTCAAAAATGGGTAAGTCTAGAATTGGAATTTTGGGAACATAGTTTCGATGCGTAAGAGTAAAAAAATTTAATTTGTTTTTAACTTGCGCACTGAGTTTAAAATTTAAGTCAAATCTTCCGAAGGGGCAGAAAATACACATCATTAGAAATGTCTTCGAAATAGTTTTCGAACGTCGTATGTTGTTGTAGCAACGGCTTTAAAAAGAGAATTTATTAATAGGTCCATTCGATTACTGGATAATTTGTACAAATTTGTACAAATTTTTACTGGATGGCGTTCGTTTACATAAATACTCAGTAAACAGAAAGAAAAAAGAGAGAATAAAATGACAGTTCTATGTTGAGAGTTTCTAAGTCTTCTTCTTTTTCTTGCAAACTTTAGCTCTGTTCCACGTACGTTACCGCGGGTGCCCGCGGGAACCCAATCTTACCAAAAAGCGTTTCTAAGAAAAGCGATCTGGCAACTCTACTATGTCAAACTAGGAAAAATTTTGTGTTCCCAGAAAATTAATTAAACTTAAATAAATATAATTATTCAATAGTAGAAGAAATTAAGAAAACAATTTAAAAACGACAGTAATAATAGTGTTGTTTTATTTGGAAAAAGTGGTAATTTTTTGAAGTATAAACAAAGCATACTGCTGGTAGAATATAAAGGAAAACGAAAACAAAATACATCTCGGCCATTTGTAATTTTGCAGAAGCGCAACTGAATATTAATAAACAACACAGTTTGTTTTTATTGTTAAAATCCTTAACATCTGGTTATTCAGAGGAAAATTTTATTTTTGCAAAAAGATTTAATTCTAAATTAATTACAACAAGTGTCAGGTTTGTGTAATATCAACAATAGTCTGGTGGAGTCTCACTTTGTTTTTGCAGTAACAAGAGTTCGAAAAGAGTGCATTCATTAACCAACGACATTTGAAATGCCTACTTCAAAAGAAGCATATATTTGTCCAAAATGCAAGAAAAACGTTAAAGAGAACCAAAATAGTCTTGGATGCAGTATTTGCGGTACGTTTTATCACAGTACATGTTTAAAAATAACAAGAGATCAACATTCGTTTTTATTTCGTCACAAAATTTTTAAATTTACATGCCCATCTTGCATTACCTCAGAAGTAAGTGTTGAACATACTGATAATATCAACCGGACCGCAAATAATATCGCTCAGAACAGCATATCAAATTTGAGTGATGATTTACGTAGATGTTTTACAGACTTTTCGTCCTCCCTGGAGAAGCAACAAAACAAATATAAGGCTGAGCTGGAAAAACAACTACAAACTTCGATAAAAATTTTCCAGGAAAAAGTTGATGAAATTCTTAATGCTGTTCGTACGGAATTCTCGAAAAAAATCCATCATTTAGAGGAAGAAGTGCGTAGTTGTTCTAATGTTGTAAATCAGGTAGATAGAACACTGAGGGAAAAAATACATAACCTTGAGACACAAAATGATATTTTACAACGACGGCTGAATAGAGCAAATATAGTAATAAATGGTTTACCGAAGGGAATTAAAGATCTTCGAATACCAGTTGCTCGGATCGCTTCAATCTGCAATATTCAACTATGGCCGATTGATATACAACATTGTTGTTATATTATGGGTGGGAATTCGGTCTTAGTTAAATTTAACTCTGTTTATACAAGAGACTGTATTATGTCAAATTATTCCCGAATTAATCCTATAAAGCTCAATGATGTTATTGGTGGTCGTATTGAGAGTCGAATACACTTGTATGATCACCTGAATGATTCTTCTTCCAAGCTAATGTATATTTGCCGTAAATTGTGGGAGGAGAGAAAAATAAAAAAATTTAAACTTTTTAATGGCGATAGACCGAAGGCAAATATAACTTTCTTCAATGGGCTAGAGAAAGTTTTGGATCTAAGGCAATGTATTGAATTGATAGAAGCCCGAGTAAATAGATTGTCACTGTCTAGTTCATCTGCTGGTCGTCCTTCAATCAGTTAAAATAGTAGTTGCTATAGTAGCTAAAATTTTAAAATTTTGTTTTCTTTTTCATAATTTATAAATTTAAATTTAATAATTTTCTGGTAATGATAATTACAAACAGTTATTTTCATTTCTTTGAGTTTTTTATATCAAATTGTTAATCAACCTGCTAAAAAAAAAAAAAAAAAAAATTTTTTTTCCATTAGTTAATTTTATTTCCTTTAATTATAATCTACATTATTTGTTATTTATTATAATCCTATTATTGATAATTATAATTTAATGACAGTAAATTTAAATTTAGGACCCGTTGTTCATGACAACGCTTATTTGCGTTCAAATTTAGGATGCCTAGTAAATGCTTTCAACATTGGGCACTTCAATTGTCAAAGTTTTACGACAAAATCGTCTTCATCAAAGCTTGATGAAATAAGGCATATTCTTCGAGATTGTCTTTTAGATATTGTAGGTGTTAGTGAGACTTGGTTGAAGCCAAATATTGCTTCACAAGTCATTTCGATTCCTGGATATACTTTCTACAGGAATGATAGACCTGGTGAAAGAAGAGTTGATGTTGGTGGTGTAGTTACAAATCGTGATAATCAGATTGGAAATGGACCATCTGATAAAGTTAGAGGCGGAGGTGTAGGGTTTTTTGTTTCTAACAGAATTAAGGCTAAATTAGTTTATAAATCGGAGGATTATGGAAAATTTGAAGCAATTTTTATTGAAGTTGATACACGAGGTGCCAAGTTTTTACTCGGTGTTGTTTATCTACCTAATAAGAATACTGAGAATATTCAAATTATGGAGGAAAGATTAAGTGATTTGTTGGTGAAATACTCTAATATTATAATTATGGGTGACTTTAATCTGAATTTATTTAATTTAATTAACTCTCATTCTGTTCATTCGTTTTGCCAGAGGCTGGGACTATATTGTCTTCATAATAGCCTACCGACTCATTTTGATGTATCTCGTTCATCTACTTCATTATTGGACTATTTCCTTGTAAGTCCTTCTGTATCTGTCATATTGTCTAATCAGATGCAGTGCCCGGCTATATCTCATCATTCCTTTATTTTCATGAGTGTTTCTACTTTTATTACCCCTGTCGATGAATATGTCGAATTTATGGACTACAACAATGTTGACATGGAATTGTTGGAGAATCAGGTGCTCCAATTTGATTTTACTGAATTGTTTGAGAGTCCTAATATTGACAACCAACTTTGTAGTTTGATGGAGTGTATTGGTATTTTGCATTCCCACGTCCCCACCAAAAGGTGTAAATTTAACGTAGCTAATGAAAACTGGTTTGATACACCAGCCATTCGATTTAATTTATCTCTTAGAGATTTGGCTCTTAGGGAATATCTTCGTTTGCCTTCACAGGAGAATTGGAGAATTTATTGTAGAACGCGAAATAAGGCTAAAACTGTTATTCGTAATGCGAAAAGGAAAGCTCATTTAGATAGATTTAAAAACCTTGATGGTAAGGGTATGTGGAAATTTTTAAGAACTAATGGAACTATGAAATCTATAGAATCTGTTGATGATTTAGATGCAAGTGAGTTAAATAGAGAATTTTTGTCTCATAGAACTGTTGATACCACTAACCCTTTTAATTCCAATTTAAACTTTGTTGATAATGGTTTTTCATTTCGTACTATTGATTTGGATGAATTATGTATTGCATTCTCTAATATTAAATCCAATGCTTCAGGCCCTGATGGTCTGCCTTTACGATTTTTGAAAATTATTTTCCCATATATTCAAAAACAATTTTTACATCTGGTTAATAATATTCTGACATACTCTGTATTTCCTACGGACTGGAAAGTGGCCAAAGTTGTTCCCATTGCTAAAAATGGATCAGTGAATGAATTACGGCCGATATCTATAGTTCCTATATTGTCCAAAATTGTCGAACACGTCATGAAGGCACAAATGGTACAATATTTGGATGAAAATTGCTTAATTAGTCCTTATCAGTCAGGATTTCGCCAGGGTTATAACACCTCATCCCTACTAGTAGGTCTTACAGACTCGATTAGAAGAATTTTGGATAAAAATGAGATAGGCGTTTTGTTATCACTCGATTTATCCAAAGCTTTTGACCGCGTCAGTCATGCAGTTTTAGTACGTAAACTTTGCAATTTCTTCAATTTTTCTCGATCGGCTTGTACTCTAATTTATTCTTATCTGTCGGAAAGACGTCAATATGTCCATTGTAGGGAGTCTGTTTCTGATTGTTCCACTGTGACTAGTGGTGTCCCGCAGGGATCAGTGATTGGGCCTATGTTGTTTTTATTGTATATGAATGATCTTATGACAGTTACGCAAGGGTTTTCTTGTAAAATTTTTGTTTTTGCAGATGATATTCAGCTTCTTTTTTCTGGTGAACATCAGTTTACAGATGTTTTGGAACGTGTGATAAATTTTTTAATGTCAGATATCTCAGATTGGATGTCTAGTTGTAATCTTTGTGTTAATTCTGCGAAAACTAAGGCAATGATTTTTAAATCTCCTAAGTATGACGTCAATTTAGATATCATGGTAAATGGTGACAAAATTGAGTTTGTAGAATGTATTAAATGTCTGGGAGTTTTAATTGACTCCCGACTTAATTTTGACCAACATATAAATTGGTTGTGTTCTACTATTAACTTTACATTACGCCGATTATATTCATTGAATCTTTATCTACCTGTTTATATTAAAAAGCGTATTGCACACGCATTGCTGATGTCAAATATGTTGTATTGTGCTGAAGTGTTTACAGGCGTCAAGGGTCGTGTAATGCGTAGATACAACCTTCTTTTCAATCGAATTATTCGATTTATTTACAACCTTAGATACCGTGACCACGTTTCTGATTATGTAGTAGACTTTCTAGGAAGCAATTTTAAAAGTTTTATACACGCGCGGTTGTTAATACATTTTTATAAAGTTTTCAGGGCCAAATGTCCGGAATATTTACTAGAATTTTTTATACTTTCAGGTTCCTTAAGGAACCCTCAATTAAATTATCCTCTTTATAACACATCGATCCTTCAGCGATCATTTCAGTATAGGGTAGCTAAAATTTGGAATTCTTTACCCTTATTACTTAGAAGTTTTGACTTTTCGGTCAATGTATTTAAAGCCAAACTAAAAGAATATGCCTACTGTAACAATCTTTAAATTAATTTAATAATTATATAACGTTTAATTGTTGCATTTGTTAATTTATATCTTATATATTTGAACGCAATATTATACAGGGAATCATATTAGGGAGAAGTAAATATAAAGTGAAAGAATTCTATACACATTTCTATTTTCTTTTTATTTTTAAATACATAAATATGTTTTTTTATTTTTATTTTTTGTAAACTAATTGTTGTTACTTTGTTGTTAATTATATATACTTTATTTAGTAGTATTTTTTAGTGAGTTGTATTGTGAGCCATATTTGGCCCTATGGGCTTGGTTTGAAATTGTAAATAAAATTAAATTAAATTAATTAAATTAAAATTGGGTAAATGAGAGCGTTGATGAGAGAATAATTTGTTTCTCATTTTACCAGAAGTTACCCGCACTTTTTTTTCGGGTAAAATGGTAAAACTGTCAAATCACTTGTTGTTTATAAATCAGCTGTTTTAAATTTGTAAAAATAATTAAAATATTAACAAAAGTTGTAAACATTAATTAATATCGTTAACAAATACTACGTTCTAACACTTTCTCTTTATTCCCTTCGATATTTTATTGTTAAAAATAGCTTTTGTTTATATGAATAACTTTGACGTTTATTTTTGGGCTTGAAATGTGGTTTTGTGCGTTCCCGGTATTGTGAGCAATTTTACCATTTTTTGAGATAATTATTTGTTTACTCTCATTTTACCAGACTTTACCCAGAATTACGTGGAACAAACCTTTTTACTGGATAAATTTTTGCCAGTAAGAATTTGCAAGCAGAAAAAACATATGTTTCGAAAACATATGATTGTTTATAGTAAATAAAAAAAAAATTATTTTCCAACCCAATAAGCTATGCCAATAAGCACATAGGTTTTAAAAATTCAAGTGCTTTAAATTTTGCTTGAAGTAAAGTATATTTCAAATTCTAGCACTTGTTTATTTATCAAAAATATTTCAAACTTGAATTTTTGTTTCCCTTTTGCTGGAGTATGCTATTGAAATAAAATGTAATAAAAGTTGAATTCAAGCCTTGAAACTGGAAAACAGGGCTGGAATTGAACTTGATTTCAACTTGAATTCCAGTGAAAATGTTTATAGGGAATTATATTATTTTATGGAAATGCAAAGCAGTAAAACTTTCAAAATAAATTATGGAAAAGATAAGACAACCTTCTAAAAATGTTCTGCTTAAGGTTTAACATCAAAAATTGTCTTCTTTCATAGCGACCAGTTAAAATTTATTTGTATATTTGGTGTTGTAATCAGCTGTGTGTACAAACTTGCAAATTGTTGCAAATTTTCTGTTCGCGTACATGTTTGGGAAAATTTTATTTTGAGAGTAAATCTTGTCTTACTCTCTGAAAGTTTGTACTGAGTAATTCTTACTGGATTTGACTGAGAAAAGTAATCGAATGGACCTAATACTACTTGTTAAAGCCGGATATGGTCCACTTTAAAATTTCAGTGATGTTAACTTTATTAAAAATCGCTAAAAACAAACAAAAATTTGGTCATGTTTAAAGTGCTGCAATTTTAAGTCTTGCGACTATTTGTAGATAAAAATAAAGCAAGACTTAAGGAAATTTTATAGGATTTCCAGAAATATACAATTTGTACAGAACTGATCAGTACTGCCTAAATTTTACTATGTAATTTGATATCGCTAATTTTTCGTTAAAAGCCACGCCCACTTAATACAAGTGACAAAATGAAAAAACAAACTACGTTAAAATTCTGTACAATTTTCTGAACCATCTCCTTGCGTTTCGTGGCGAATTGTTTTGTATTTCCATCAGGAAACTTGATTTTTACTAGGGGTACATATCCATTAAGTATTCGAAACCAAGTGATTTTCATTCATTCAATCATTGGTCCACAAAATTTATTGTTCTCTCTCATTTTGTCCCAAAATCCGCTAGGACCCCGTAACAACTTTTATTTGTGCTAATGCCTTTTACCTAGCATCCTGTGATACCGATTTTTTTGTTAATTTTATTTCTGCTAAGGCCATACCATAATCTGAGATGACAGGTCCTTGAAAAATATTCATTGTAAACGTAATTTTTACATTTAAAAACATAGCAAACCTTTGAAAACTGATAGGGATCGTTACTCGATGTTGGGTATGTCATGGTCAGGCTTGGCCCGATTGTTTTGGCTTTAAAACTTGTTCAATTTTTTATGAGAATTTGAATTTTTGATGTACATTTTTAATCTACAGCTGAAGGTACTCCAAAAAGAAACATACAACTATCCAGTATTGTAGAGAAACGTGTATTTAAAGCAGATGAAATAATAAGTACACCCAAACGCACAACAGCAAGGAAATCTCTCATAAGGGGTGAATCTGTTGAAGATGGTGACGATGAAGTAATTGTTGAACAATATACACCAAAAAAATATGTACAGAAAACTCCTACAAAGGGTAGAAGAAGTACCTCAAAATCGGCCACCAACACTACCGAAACACCCAGCACTCCACGTACACCATCACAAAAGCTTAAAATGATACGTTCTGGTGAAATAAAACCAACTTTAGAAAAACGTCAAAGTTTGGCTGGTTCGGGTAAGAGCAAAACTGAATTACAAATTGCCCGCGAACGTTTGCATGTATCAGTGGTACCAAAGTCGTTACCCTGTCGTGAAAAGGAGTTTGACAATATATATACCTTCATTGAGAGTAAAATACAGGATCAATGTGGTGGTTGCATGTATGTTTCCGGTGTTCCAGGTACTGGCAAAACAGCAACTGTTACTGGAGTCATTCGAATGTTACAGAAAAACGTAGCAGAAGATGAATTGCCGGCATTTGACTTTTTGGAAATTAATGGAATGCGTTTAACAGAACCCCGCCAGGCCTATGTTCAAATATACAGACAACTAACGGGCAAAACAGTTTCGTGGGAACATGCTCATTCTTTACTGGAAAAACGTTTCACTACACCTGCTCCAAGAAGAGTTACCACTGTGTTACTAGTTGATGAATTAGATATTTTATGTAATCGTCGACAAGATGTAGTCTATAATCTTTTAGATTGGCCTACAAAGTCTACTGCCCGCTTGGTGGTAGTTACAATTGCCAATACTATGGATTTACCCGAACGTTTACTAATGGGTAAGGTAACATCACGTCTTGGTTTGACCCGTTTGACATTCCAACCGTACACACATAAACAGTTGCAAGAAATTGTTACAGGACGTTTAAATGGTTCAGAGGCTTTTAAAGGTGATGCTGTGCAACTGGTTGCGAGGTTAGTTAATTATTATAAATTAGTTCTCATAATGCATAATATTAGCAAAACAGTTTAAGTCGGCTCAAGAAAAAATTGTGTTTATTATTTCCTCATTAAGATGAAAATTATTGTTTCTTACAGAAAAGTGGCTGCAGTTTCTGGTGATGCGCGACGAGCTTTAGATATTTGTCGTCGTGCTACTGAAATTGCTGACGCTGCTGCCACAAAAGCAGGAGCTAACGGTATACAATGTGTTAATATGCTGCATGTACAACAAGCTTTGGCTGAAATGATTGCTAGCGCTAAGGTTCAGGCCATTAAAAATTGCTCTCGCTTAGAACAGATATTCTTACAAGCTGTGGTCGCAGAAGTTAACCGCACCGGTGTAGAGGAAACTTCATTTATGGGTGTTTATGCACAAGTAGAAGCTATAGCTGCTTTTTTGGGAGCTTCAATACCAAATCCTGGTAAGCTTTGCAATAACATTTCAAAATTTAGTATTGGCTTTCATTAGGTTTTCTTATTTTTCATAGGACGTGCTTTGCGTATGTGTTCAAAATTGGGTTCTGAACGTCTTTTAATCACAGAACATTCACGTAATGATATATTTCAAAAAATTTTACTAAATGTAAGCATGGATGATATTCACTACGCTTTAAAAGTTGATAACTAAAATAAAAAATACCCTTCGGATCAAAAACACAAATTGCTTGTTCAAGGTTTAAGTTATCAAATGTTTAAATATATTTTCTAGTTACAATTTCTTATTTTAAAATATTGTTAGTTAGATTTATTAATTTTTATTATTTATTTTATTTTATATCAACTCTCATTGAATTACAGTCATTTAATTTTCTTTTAACAATACATCATATTACATATTTTTATTTTCTTATTTTCAAAATAACCTAAAGTACAAATTTGTTACAATGAAATTTAAATAAAATACTAAAAGATGAAAACATTCATAAAATGCTTTGGGGGCAAATACGGAATATATAAATAAATGATAACGAAAGCCTAATAACAGGCACCAATACACAGCTACCGGCATTATGGTAGTTGCTGTAAATACACTTATAACTAAATATAAATCTTCTTCAGTACTTTCTAGCAATTGAATATTGGAAATTTGTTCCTTCTCCTGGCGCATAGGCAAGGTATTCTTTTGTGTAGCAAACATATGCCATATCAGGTAAAGGAATGCATTGATGGGCGCACAATATGTATTTAAGGTAATTAATGACCCCACTATAAAAGGATTATAGGAAGATAAACCTATATAACCCGGATTTAAATCTATAGTAGTTAAGCTATTTGAATTTCCCTGCAACAAAAAAAAAGTATAAATAAAATTTAAATTTCATACGAATAACACCCTTTCCCCCAAAATACTCACTTGAAAAAAATAAAACATATTTGCTATAAATATAGTTATCACAGTTTTTAAAACCAAGACATAACAACGATTATAGACTCGTTTGTCCTTTAAATATAAATTATCACATAGTTGATACGATTTTTCCAAAGTATACACCAGGGCCGGCAATAGTATTACATTATGTGGCTTATGCAGCAGTGCTGATATCAACAGACAGCAGGTTAGGTTAGTTTTTAATAATTCCACTAAGTTTCCTTGGGTCTCGTAACCATAATTTTTACGTTTGAAAAAAACATTACGATAGTGAATAAAGGCAGTCATAACGACGCTGCTCCAAAATATAATTAAAATTATCGACGAATGCTGATTAAATTGTCGAAACAGAAAAACACAAGTTAAAGTTATAAGACAAATAAACATTTCAAAGTGGCCGTTGTATTTTCTTAATAGCCATAATATCAAAAACAAAGCTAAAATTGATGAAAGAAATTTTTGTAATGAAAAAAGTTTATGAAAAACAAGTAAAAGGGTTAAATTCAGTTGTGCCAGTGCTGCAAATCGTCGACCGGCCTTCAAAATGTCACATGTGTTTTATAATAGATTTTCGACCGACGACATCAAGTCATGGTCGAATGTTAGAATACCAATTATTGATTTTTGTAATATATATATTGCTGAATTATGAAAATAAAGAATACTACTACTATTAATAGATTTTCAGGAGAGCGAAAAAACTGTTACAAAATCTACTTGAAAATCTATTAAAAAACACATGTGACATTTTGCAGGCCGGTCGACGAAATGTTAATTGAAAAAAATGTTTGTTGTAAAAAAATTGTGATAAAAATAAATTTTAAAAGTAAAAATATGTTTTGTGTTGAAAAAACTGTGTGATCTTAATCATGATGACTACACTCATAGAAATAAATCCGTAAAAATAGCAGAAAAAGTTACTAAAAATTAGTTAAAAATGATGCTGCAGAAAAAACTGCTAAAATTAGCAGATTTTTTTACTAAATACTAGTAAAATGAGAACAGCAAAATTAAAACTGCTAAATTTACAGAATTTTAGTTATATTTAGGCTAACTTTTAGTTAATTGAAAATAGCAAATTGTACTGTAAAATCTGCAGAAAATTTTGCTAAATATTTGTAGACTAAAAATAGCAAAAATAAACTGTTAAATCTACAAAATTTTTGCTATTTTTAAGCTAAATTTAGTTGAATGTAAATAGCAGTCTATTCTGCTAAACTCAGCAGAAATATTTGCTAAAAAATTGTAAACTGCTGTTTTCAAAAGGCTCGATTTTTATTTGCATTTAAAAAAAAATCGAAAAAAAACTTCGAAAATTTTAAATTTTTTGGTGATTTTTTAGGCTACTAATTATTTAGCAAAATTTTTTGCTGATTTTAGCAGGTTAATTTGCTAATCTCCATTTACAAAAATTTAGCTCATATATAACTAAAATTCTGTATATTTAACAGTTTTAGTTTTGCTGTTCCTATATTACTTATATATAGCAAAAATAATCTGCTAATTTAGCAGTTTTTTTCTGCAGCATCATTTTTAACTAATTTTTAGTAGTTTTTACTAAATTTTTTACGGACTTTTTTCTATTAGTGTATAAACTGCATTAATTTTTTGATAAGTGTCAACATTTTAGTAAAATTTAATTCAGTAATTTCTTTAAGTTATTTTTATAATAAATATTAGGTTATTTATGCTACCAACAAATATAGAAAAAAATCACACCTTATTCCAAATACAAATAGTATTGTAAAAGATATTGTTACGAAATTGGATTAGTCTAGTATAGAAAATTCTAGAATTTTGGAAGAAAGATGTCCCGAGACCGTCAAACTGGCAACACTACATGTAAAAGCTCTAACATTTTCTGTTATGTTCATTGGCGGACTTAGGCCGGTCTAGGGTGGGCTTTGCCCACCCCAGAATTTTAAAAAAATCTGTCTATAATTCTTGTTCTATGATTATTTCTTTTTTAAATATCAGTTAATCCTGTGTTTTTGATTGGGAAAATGTCTTCTAGTTTCCTAGGAAGATAATTTGTTGGAATCTAAGGGTCAGTTTTACAGCCAGAACTAATATCGATTTTTGTCTTGAATATTTCTTAAATAAGAAATGTTGTTTAAAAATTCGTTCTTAGTTCTGGCTATAAGAGAAAATTTTCTTGAATTTAATAGTTTTTTAAAGGAATAATTAGTTAGTATTACACTCATAGAAATAAATCTGTAAAAATAGCAGAAAAAGCAACTAAAAATTAGTTACAAATAATTCTCCAGAAAGAACTGTTTTTTTTTCTAAATACTAGTAAAATAAGAACGGCAAAAATAAAGCTGTTAAATTTGCAGAATTTTAGTTATATTTAAGTTAACATTTAGTTAATTGAAAATGACAAATTGTATTGTAAAATCTACAGAAGATTTTGCTAAATATTAGTAGACTAAAAATAGCAAAAATAAACTGTTATATCTATAATTTTTGGTTATTTTTAAGCTACCCAAGAAACATTTTAACGGACTCTCCGGCACGTACGGCACGTTAACTGTCCGTAAGGTACGTATCCGTCAATGCTTGTACGTATACGGAACATTAACGGACCGTATAAATGGATTTTCGAACACAATACGTTTTAACTCCGTATTGGTGTATCCGTTTCCGTACCTTTAAATACGGATTTCATCGGTTTGTTTACAAAATAAAAAATTTTTGTAAAGTCGATGAAAATATTATTATATAAATGGGAATATATGGAGAATATGCTATAGAGGGAATTTTTTCTATCACACCATTAATCAAACAACATCAAGTAACAAGGTAAGATTTATGAAACTTAATATTTCACAATGTTTTGTGTATAACATGTGAGGATTTGCATCGTGTACACAGTCAATTAACCCATAACTAATTTATTGTCTCTTTTCCATATAGATGTTGGATTTTACTCCGGGTCCCTAAGCGCTGGATAGATAGGTAAACCGAGCTAGATGTGCTAAATATTGTAATTATAAATAATAATTATTAATGCATTTATAAAAAAGAAAAAAAAAGTACTTTGTATTGAAAATAATAAACATATGGTCTATTTTTTTGAAAAAATCGGTAGGATATGGACAAGGAAATACTCCGTTATTACACGACATATCGGTCCGGAAACGGTCCGGCATTGACGGACTTTCAGCGGACGAGTCCGTTTTTTACATGACATAACGGTCCGTAAACGGTCCGTCATTGACGGACTTTAAACGGACTTGTCCGTTTTTAATACGACATACCGGTCCGTAAACGGTCCGTCATTGACGGATTTTTAACGGATTCGAATCAGTTTCGATGTTCCTTATGTTGCGTTTTCTGGTCCGTATACGGATCCAGAAAACGGTACGTATACGGAGTTGGATTCCGTTTATGACGGACCGAAAACGGTGCGTAAACGGAACGAATTGTTTGTTGGGTAAATTTAGTTGAATGCAAATAGCAGTCTATAATGTTAAATTAGCAGAAATATTTACTAAAAAATTGTAAAACTGTAAATTTAACAGGTTTATTTTTGCTGTTCTTATTTTACTTGTATTTAACAAAAAAAAATCTGCTAATTTAACAGTTTCTTCTGCAGCATCATTTTTAACTAATTTTTAGTTATTTTTTTCTGCTATTTTTACAGATTTATTTCTATGAGTGTACTATTTTGAGGAAATTTCCATATGTTGTAGAAGCAAAAATTCTACGAAGAAAATGTCAGTTTTTGATCACCTCGGTAATTTAAGTGGTCAAAATATGAGGTAAGAACAGCTTCGTCAGAGCTGGAAGAAAATATGAGACAGGTTGATCTTAGATTTCTTTTCTCCATCAAATATCAAAATTTTATACTATTCTGAGCATATAGCATTCCCTGCACGAGGTTTTCTTCAGAAAAAAGATGCATTTTCAGAGTTTTCTATAAAAAACATTTAAAAATTTTGAAAATTTTATCAAAAGGGAAGGAGTTATTTTTAAAAGTCTTTTTTTTGTATGAAAAAATCGAAAGTGTTTTTTAAGATTAAGGGTCTGAGAATGGGCAAATAGTCAAACATAAATGGGGCTCTTGCCCACCCCAGAAAAATGGTCTAGGTACGCCTATGGTTATGTTCTACATCCACGACAGTGAAACTATGAAAGCCCGAACTTAACGAAGGAAGTAGAAGTTGCGCATTAACATCTGTGGAGTGAAGTTGATTATTAACATTTGTGATGTTAAGTTGTGCTAAGACTGTGTACAGTTAGAGTATTAGAGTGTTACAGTTAGAGTGTGTTTAGTTAGTAGCGCTCTAGTAAATCCTTGTATTAAAATAATTAGCATTTGTGTGGGTGTTAAACTGTTGTGTATAAAGTAATAGAGAATTAATAAATAAGTGTATAAGCTTAGTATCAAACTAAAGAGAGTATGTTATTTTAATTGCAAAGAGCACCAATCTGAACGAGATAAACGAAAAGGTAAATGTAACAATTGGTGCCAGCGGTGAGATTGGTTATATTTTGATTGCAATAGAAAAGAACCCGGTTTATTTAAAGGAAATAAACCAACGTTTTTAAAAGGTAAAAACGTAATATTAAACAGCCCAACCGAATATAGCACTCTTAATTTAATTAAATCGGATTTCTTACCTGTTGTAAAAGTAATCGTTAAATATCCATAATTTTCTTTTTGTCCCAAAATATCACCAATATCAACTAAGTGACGCCATTTATCACCAGTCTGATTAAGACGTCGACATCCAATTATGGCCAGCATAACAATTACAGCAAAACGCAAATTCCAAAACTGTTGCCATAAAATTCGTATTGAATTTTCGCTATGCCATACACTTTTTACATTATTGTAAAAATTTTGCAATGTTAAAAATACCAATAAAGATGGTGTTAAATAATACCAAGTCTGGTGTTCTTCTTCAATGAGAGAAGATGAAGCCAAAGAGAATGTATGATATAAAAAGAATCCCAATAGTACTAAAGGTATCGTTAATCTAAAATGGACTTTACGATTAAGCCTCAGAGGAGGTATTATAATTTGAAAAATTAACTTGAATATATCCAAAGCAAAATAAATACTGATAGCTATAGGTATGGTCAGTAGTACGGAATTAACAATACTTTTCGCGTTTAGTAGATCAACCAGATGAGCAAGAAAATTTATACAGCCAGCTGTACAAAAACTTATAAAAATAGTCTTCCGGGAGAACTTACTTGACGGTGATGTCGATGGAATTGTTTCAAATAAAACATTTAGTAATAAACTTAATGCTGTCTGAAATGGAAAAATATGTAAATAATGATAAGACAGGAACAGAGCTACCCACCAAGGTTGTCAAAATTAAAGCTATAATAATTAATTGATTATTATATCTAACCAAAGAATCTGATAATAGTTGAGAGATTTTTTGTGACAAACGTATATAGTTTTGTTTAGCGTTTTCAAAAGACAATGAACTTTTCGTTTGACTGCTAATAAAATCTTTATGAGCCATTTTAGCATCCGTAAACCATGGAAAATAATCTATTATAGTAAAAAAAATAAAAGAAATTTAACAATTAAAAATAAAATCAAGATTCTTACCTTCTAATTGCACTTGTTTAAAATCAAATTTCGCTTTCAACTTGTCCATTAAATGAAGTGTATTGTAATAATAAAAATACAGTTGATCTTCTTGGGAAAAGTTTTCAAAAAAGTCAGGAATTAAACAACCTATAGATGAATAGGGTATCTGTACATCTAATAATACCGCTAAAGTTGAAGTCACATCAATTTGATTATATTCACTATAAAGACTATAAATTTGGTATAAGCATATTTTTCTCTTAACAATATTAAAAGCATGGCATAACAATACCCTAGAATGTCAAATAAAAAACCCCTTATTTTTGCTGGTATTATTATGCCATGAATAAAAGTACCTTTTTAGCTTAGAACAATTTTGTTTAATTCTTATTAAAGGCACATATAATTCCTCCTTATCACTACCACCATGGCTACCGCCATCACGCATGCCATGATCTCCTGTTACTAATAGTAATTGATTTTTAAAATTCTTGAAAACAAAAAAAAAATTAAATTCAAGATATTTTTGTTTATATTAAATTTTATTAACTTACTGCATTATTAGCTATTAATTTTATAACATTGTCCATTTCATGCAATTTTTGAAATATTTTATCACTATGTGATCCTTCTACATGTCCAATATGATCCAAACCCAAATAATGTAGCACCATAAAATGCCAATCTGTTAATGTCAATTCTTCCTTTAATGCTATAGTAACATTTTTATCGCCCTAAAAGAAAAAGCAATATCTTCAAAATGTATATATCCATTAACTACCCTGAAAAAACAAATAGATACCTTACAAAGTCATACACGAAAACATAAGTTTTAAATGCATTATATAAAACAATATTGCGAGATATGTTTTCAAAAAAGGAAGTCTTGCATCTACACTTGCTAGAAAAAGTACCCGTACACTTCAAGAAAAATATTTTAAACGTCCACAAAAATTTTAATAAAAGATTTCGGCTAACTGTATTTTTAACATTGTTATGTCATCCATTTAACTACAGGAATTTCAGTTTTATTTCAGAAAATTCCAAATATATTTTAAAATTTTCCAAAATTGTTTTAAAATTATCAAAAAATGTTTTAAAATTGTCCAAAAATGTTTTAAAATTGTCCAAATATATTTGAAAATTGTCTAAAAATGTTTCAAAATTGTCTAAAATGTTTCAAAATTATCCAAAAATATTTTAAAATTTTCCAAACATGTTTAATTGCCCAAAAATCTTTCAAAATTGTTCAAATATTGTTTAAAATTGTCTTAAAACCTTTTTTATGCGGTAGATGCGTTCCAGAAAAAACCGCATAAAAAAATTGGACTAAAATCGCATAAAAACTATAGAATAAAAAAATTTTACAAAAAAATTTCATTTATTTTTACTTTTAAAACAAAATAACACACAGAAAAAACTGTAGGCACCAAGAATGGGATTTGTAAAGGCAATCACATTTTCTTTTAAATTTAAATTTTATTCCCACAAATATTTTTCTTTGAAATACATATTTGTAACTGGTTTGTAAATTGTTATCTTTCATATAAAAATTGTTTAAAAATAAAAATTCAAAGTTACAAAAAAATAAAAAGTTTTTGTTTTTGTATTTAAAAATTTGGTATGAAAAAGTTGTTTAAAAATTTAATTAGAATTTTGTAAATTCTTTCTGTGTAGCAAAAACACATAAAATCAATAAAAAATAAGAGCCAGAAATAACAGATTTTCTTATTTGAGACTCATTCATTTTAATTGCTCTTATTAAATATTCTCCGGGTTTAAAATATTTTCCAATAGCATCATATCTTTCACCATTTTCTACGGGATCTAAAATTACCATTTTTGTTTCTTGGTTTATCCATTTCTTTTAATAAAAATCTTTAGAAAATAAGACAAATTTTATTTCAATTAATCGAGCGGACACATTTTGTTGCACTTACCTTTTGTTTAGCTTTTCATAAAATCCAGAACGGGAAATCCCAATTTTTAGTGTTTTTGTTAATGATATACACACTCGCTTTACACATAGCATAAGAAAAAAAATCAAAAAGCTTTCTTATTTTGAAAAATGAGTTATGTCAATATTTAAAAATGCTAAAAATAGCCAAAAATTAAATAATAAGTATTATAAAAGATGGAAAAAAACGCAACGTACGTCGATTTTCAAACCGCATAACTTCAAATCCGCATAAAAAAACCGCATAAAAAGAGACTTAAGTGTATATATTAAAATATTTTATTAGTATTTAAGAAAAATCCATTTATATTTTAAAATTGTTCAAAATTATTTATTTGTATTTAAAAATTTTAAATCTGTATTTCAAAATTGTCCAAATGCTTTTCAAATAATTCCATTTGTATTTCAAAATTCTCCAAATGTATTTAAAAAACTATACTTGTATTCCAGAAATAAAACTTTTTTTTCAAAATAATTTCGACAGTTTGTTACATATATTTTGTTTCTTAGAGCGTAAAAAACGCAGTATGGCAAACTTGGTTGCATACGGTTCATTTGGCTAACTTATTTTTCCTTTGAAAACTTTATTTTGAGATGAGTGAAAATTATATTAAATCTAAGAGATGAAGGAAAATCTTACCGTGAAATATTTTGGACAACAGGCAGAAGCCACTCCTAAAGTGCAGTATGTTGTACAGAACTTCAAATCCACCAATTCTATTTTGTCGAAGCCTCATTCTGGACGACCTTCTAAACTTAAAAATGATGCTGCAGAAAAAACTGCTAAAATTAGCAGATTTTTTACTAAATACTAGTAAAATGAGAACAGCAAAATTAAAACTGTTAAATTTACAGAATTTTAGTTATATTTAGGCTAACTTTTAGATAATTGAAAATAGCAAATTGTACTGTAAAATCTGCAGAAAATTTTGCTAAATTGATAAAACTGAAAATGAATTGAAAACTTCTGAAATAAATAAAATTGATGAATCTGAGAAACATTTAATAATTTTTGAAACAATTGATAAATCTGAAATAAAATTGATAACTTCTGAAAAACAATAGATCCGGAGTTATTACCTGTCGTCATATGATGACGTTAGCACAATATGTGTATATTAGGGAGTTCCAAGCTTGTATGGAGGAAAAAATTTCGAGTTTTGACCGGGTTACCCACTGGAAAATTTATTTGGGTTTAAAATTACGTCCCTCAAAAATTAGAATAATCTGATACCGGGAAGACGTGCCACATCGGTGCTGAAATTTGGGACACGGATTACAAGGGAAAAATATTACTTTTTGTGCATTTTTTCGAAAACATTGATATTTTAAAACTAATTCGAATTAAAAACATTAAAGAATCGTGATTTGGAATGAATTCTCTTTGTAATAAAGCAATAAATGCCTAAATCGGTTAAAAAACAGCCGAGTTATTACAATCTCCCCAGGCAACTGATGTGTCGCAGACCACTTAATCAATAAATTCGGGTCCAAATTTTAAAATTTATTGAAATAATCTACTAGAGAATTTTGCTGGACGAGTATTAATGAAATTTTTCAGTAAATTAATGAAGTTTTCTTCATAAAATAAATGAAAAATTTATTAAATTTGATGAAAAAGGTCTATTTTTAATGAAACTTTTTTATTGAGTGTATAAAACTTTTAGTAAATAAAATTTAAATTTTTCACAACATTTTATGAAAAATTCCATTAATTCAATAAAAAGTTTCAATGGACGAGTTTCAGTGAATTTTCATTGGGTTTATGCAAAAATTCATTAATATCATGCAGTGTAGCCTCACATTTGGAACACTCTGACTGAACTGTCGACTTAATATCGAGGCCTTGACATTGTCTTTGCTTAGTTTTGGGTTCTTTTTAGGAAGTGATCTATTCGACAATAACGTAAGGTATCTACTACGGGAAGTTTTAGGCTATCTTCCTGCCGATCTCGGTAAATTCGATTCTGAGGTGAGGTACGAAGCTCCAAACCTTGTCAAACCAAAAAAAAAAAAAAGCCTCCTTATGCACCCACATTGGGAGGATAAGGAGGAGTTCTGTATTTTTATCAAGGCCCCACTGTTTTATTAGAGAGAATACTTAAAATAATGAGATTTAAATATTTTTTTATTCCCAGCCAGCAAACAAGCCCAAAAATGAATAAAAAAAGCTCAAAAATATTATTAAAAATTCAAATTTTTGTGTGAAAGTGGTTCATCCAAAAGGGCCTCAAAAATGACTCAAAAAAGAGATTTAAAAGAATTCAAAAGGCTCAAAAATTATTAATTTTTTTGAGCCTTTTTTGAATTGTTCACAAAATATTCAAATTTGATTACATTTCTGAACCATCTTTTGGATTTAATAAGTTGGCTCAAACTTTTATGTCTTTTAGAAGGCTCATAGTTTCGTCCAAAATATGAGCAATTTTCGACAAAAAATTTGAAAATTTCGAAAAAATGTGTTTTATTTGAATAAGTTTTGAATCATAGAATAAGAACCCTCAAAAAAGTATCCAAATTTTGTTGGCTGTGTTATAAAAAAAATTAACAAATCTGTAGATTTGATACCACAGATTTCAAATAAATTTGTTTTTTAATTTCAAATATCGACCCTTTAATTTCCAGAACAATTAAAATCTTTATATATTTTTAATTATATACTTTTTTTTTTTAAATAAAAAACAATTTATTTGAAATCTGTGAAATCAAATTCGCAGACTTGTTAAATTTTTTTGTAACAAAAAAATACTTAAAATAAATATACTCTTTTTTACTCGGGTACATCTAATGTCTAATATGCGACATCTACATCTTGTTTTTCTGGTCGTTTGCCGCCCTATAAATGTGTTTATGAGTTAATTAGTTTAGTGCTAAAAAAATATAACTAAAACTTTTGCTGAAAATACAATTTCAGCAAAAAAGTTGCTGGAAACTAGTATACTTGATATACAAGATGTTTTACAAATTTTTTTACTAACTTATTTTTTTATGCAGTAAAAACTTGTAAATTCTCTGGCATCGAACTACCACAAGAGAGAGCAATCTTGTATTTCTGTCATTATGTCTGTTCCCGAAGCCTTACCGCGATTACACAAACTAGCCCAAAAGCGTTCCAATTAGGGTTTTTCTTTTCCCGGACTTTTTCATTTCCCGGGACAGCGGGATTTTTTTTGGAATTTCCCGGGATCCCGGGAATTCCCGCTCATTAGAAAATATATAAATTCAACATATATTGTACTTGAAAAACTACTTTTTGGTTAAACACCGTTCGACAAAGTTTATCTTTTGGTTGTATCCATGAGAAAATGTTCTGAAAGGAGGGCTAAATAGCCATCTCTTCAGCTTTTTCCAGGTCAATTCATTTAACAATTTAAATCGTGAATTAGTATTTATGTAAAATATTTATATGGAAGGCCGTCCTAATTAAAAAAATTCTTAGTAATATATTAACTAAATATTAATTTCGCGGTTTAAGCTGTTGAACGAATTGATATAGAAAAGTGAAAGACACGGTTATATTATTTTGATCCCTTTTTTCAGGATATATTGGAATTGTTAATGGGTGCAAACTTGTGTCGGACCAGTTTTATAGTCAGAACTAAAATCAATTTTTTGCTTAAATATTTCTTATACATGAAATCCAAAAATTTTTATTTCTAGATATTTTGGTTTTTCTATGCAGATTTTCAGAAGTATCCGTCTAGAATTAGTTTCATAAAAAAGTTTAAAAGTGAGCATTTTTCACAGAAATTTTTAGGCAAATTCGCCTAAATTGTTTTATAAAAGTAGACACTAAAATATTAAATAGTTTCATAACTTTAATTAGTTTTCTTGAATAGAAATTTTTTATGCCTTAACTCCTTAAAAATAAATTATTTAAATTCCTATTTAGTTGCATTTTAAATTAGCATATAAAAAATTCAAAATAATTTGAAAAAGCATCTGATGTATTTATTATTTTAAAAATTAATAATATTTAAAAAATGTATTTAAAATAAAGGAATAGCAATTGAACTTTAAATGAAATTATTTGAAGTAAAACAAACTCAAAATACTTATTTTATTTGAAAATACGAAAAAATTACTATTTTTAACTTTAATCCCTAGTTTATTGGAGGTATTTGGAACTGAAATAATGATGTTGAAATGTTGTATAAGGCTGGTTTACACTATAAGATTTTCGGTACGATTTTACTTCAGTACACGTGCAAAACATATAGGCAAGGTTGCAAAATCTTTCCGAGAATCTTATAGTTTAAAACAGCCTATATAAATATTGCTTTATTTGAACAAATATCATCATCTTAAAGAAGAAAAAAATTCCCGAAGGACAAGTATTTTAGTTTGTAAATTTGGTAATTGCTAATATAATATTTTTCGGTTTAACTAAACCAAATTCAATTGGCATCCAAAAACAATTTGGCTTAATTCAGTTTATTAAATTTTAAACCGTATTTTTTAATTTTAAAAATTCTTTATTTAAATTAATTTTAAAAAATCAATGCTTTAAATTTAAATAAAGCTTCTAAAATTGCAATAAAACTAGCTAAAACTACTGTAAAAGACTAAAAAAAAAATCCCGGGAAATCCCGCATAAAATTCCCGGGATTGCGGGATTCAAAAAAGGGCGGGATTCCCGGGAATCCCGTCCCGGGAATTCCCGGGACATAAACCCTAGTTCCAATACATAAAATTGCGTGTAAATTGTTGTTATTTAGGCATTTTTGGGTTCCTGCGGATACACGCTGTAAACAAACACCTTCCACTAAAAAAAACTTGTACAAATTTGTACAAATCTGTAGAAATTTTTAAGTATGCACACACAATTATTAGTTTATAACCCGGTTAAAAATGGTTTTAATATAACAGTATATAATTTGTATTATCATATCTAATCAGCAGGTGTGGTTAATGTGATATCAGGTTTGTTTTTCTCGAATTTTATATGTACATATATCTATAACTACTTGTAAAAAAACTACTATCCGTACTTACGTGACTTGTTTTTATTTTTTGTAAACAAATAAAATTTAAACATTAGGGGCCGCCTTTGGACGAAATCTGTTTTCGTATATGGGCTTGCCCGGAACGCGAAATAGAGCAATTACCTTGAGTGACATGCTCTCCCTCTACTAACAACCACAAAATTCATTTGCTAGCATTTGTTGTTTTTAATATTTTATCAATTTAAAAATACTAAAATTTAAAAAAAATTCTATGACAAATATTTTTGTTTACATTTAAAAGAGAAAAGCAAAGAATTTTCAAGACTTGGTAGCATTTTTATAACTACTAAATTTTTAGGAAGCAAAATTTATACCTACTTAAAATTTTTATAAATGCTTAAATTTGTATGCAATATTTATATAAAATTCGAAAAAAACAAACCTATCATATAAAATTGTATGTAATTTTGTCAACATAAATAAAATTATACAAATATTATTATATAAAATTATTACTGTTTCCAATTATTTGACATAGGCGGTTAACCGGTTATTGCATTATTCGAAAAATCACTAAAACTGATTAACCGGTTATTCGGGTCGGTTATTCGAGAAAATTGGCGATTAATCGATTAATCGTTTAAAACAAAATTAATGTATTTCCTTAACTTTTTACCAACAAAAATACTAACAGCTTCCTGTTTTTGTTAAATATCAACATGACACATGAACACGATGTATTTAAAAAAATTTTTGAAATTAAAAAAGCACATCTACACTAGAGAGAAAATGCTAGAGATGAAACAAAAATCACCTCTAATTAGCTCTATTTTGAATGAGTTTATCTATTTTGGAGTGTTTTTGCTCCATCCCTAGCAGTTTTCTCTCGCGTGTAAATGTACCTTTAGGTTGAAAAGTTTCGGAATGTGAGATTATCTAAATTGAAACATTTCTTATACTAATAGAAAAATGTATTTAAAATATAGCTGAAGCTATTAAAAATTAGTTAAAAATGGCAAAAAAAAAATGCTGAAACTAGGAGATTTTTTTTTCTAAATATTAGTAAGTTAAAAATAGCATAACTCAAGGTAGATTTTTTACTTCTTACGAATTCTTTTTTTAATCTGTAAAACTTTGCATACAAAATTTCTTTGAATGCATATTTAATCAATATGTACTACAATAAATATAATATTGCATTTAAAAAATTATTATCCAAAGTTCTTCCTCCTCCCCTGAAGAAATAAAAAAAATTTTGTTCCATTTGAGTAAAATATTAGTTAAATGAAAATACCAATTTACTCTACAAAAAATTGAAAAAAAAATTTTTTTTTAATTTTATTTTATCGGGATATACATTAATTGCATCAAAGGAATTAAATATGCTAAAAATCCCAAAACTTATTTAACAAATTGTGAAAAATAATCCGCTACAGGCATGTCCCTATCCGGATTTCATTCTTGCCTAAAGAAATCGTCAGGGGACGACGTTTTTAGAATTTCTGGAAATATTTGTTAAGTTAAATTACAAACTCCATGAGAATTTTTTGTTCTCGTCTAGGAGCGTTATTAAACATTTAAAATATCAAAGAAAAAACAAAAACAACAACAGAAAATTTTCCACAATTTGCTTTGTCATCTTCCAATGTACTACTCTGTTGTTTTGACAGATCTAGCAATGTAGTGACATCCATTCATGTAGAAACAACAATAGAGAACAATGTTTTCTAAAGTGTCAGTAACATTTAAATTTGTACAAGCACTTGCATATTAGTTTTTTAATTTTATTTTATCGGGATATACATTAATTGCATCAAAGGAATTAAATATGCTAAAAATCCCAAACGTATTTAACAAATTGTGAAAAATAATCCGCTGCAGGCATGTCCCTATCCGGATTTCATTCTTGCCTAAGGAAATCGTCAGGGGACGACGTTTTTAGAATTTCTGGAAATATTTGTTAAGTTAAATTACAAACTCCATGAGAATTTTTTGTTCTCGTCTAGGAGCGTTATTAAACATTTAAAATATCAAAGAAAAAACAAAAACAACAACAGAAAATTTTCCACAATTTGCTTTGTCATCTTCCAATGTACTACTCTGTTGTTTTGACAGATCTAGCAATGTAGTGACATCCATTCATGTAGAAACAACAATAGAGAACAATGTTTTCTAAAGTGTCAGTAACATTTAAATTTGCACAAGCACTTGCATATTAGTTTTTTAATTTTATTTTATCGGGATATACATTAATTGCATCAAAGGAATTAAATATGCTAAAAATCCCAAACGTATTTAACAAATTGTGAAAAATAATCCGCTGCAGGCATGTCCCTATCCGGATTTCATTCTTGCCTAAGGAAATCGTCAGGGGACGACGTTTTTAGAATTTCTGGAAATATTTGTTAAGTTAAATTACAAACTCCATGAGAATTTTTTGTTCTCGTCTAGGAGCGTTATTAAACATTTAAAATATCAAAGAAAAAACAAAAACAACAACAGAAAATTTTCCACAATTTGCTTTGTCATCTTCCAATGTACTACTCTGTTGTTTTGACAGATCTAGCAATGTAGTGACATCCATTCATGTAGAAACAACAATAGAGAACAATGTTTTCTAAAGTGTCAGTAACATTTAAATTTGCACAAGCACTTGCATATTAGTTTTTTAATTTTATTTTATCGGGATATACATTAATTGCATCAAAGGAATTAAATATGCTAAAAATCCCAAACGTATTTAACAAATTGTGAAAAATAATCCGCTGCAAGCATGTCCCTATCCGGATTTCATTCTTGCCTAAGGAAATCGTCAGGGGACGACGTTTTTAGAATTTCTGGAAATATTTGTTAAGTTAAATTACAAACTCCATGAGAATTTTTTGTTCTCGTCTAGGAGCGTTATTAAACATTTAAAATATCAAAGAAAAAACAAAAACAACAACAGAAAATTTTCCACAATTTGCTTTGTCATCTTCCAATGTACTACTCTGTTGTTTTGACAGATCTAGCAATGTAGTGACATCCATTCATGTAGAAACAACAATAGAGAACAATGTTTTCTAAAGTGTCAGTAACATTTAAATTTGCACAAGCACTTGCATATTAGTTTTTTAATTTTATTTTATCGGGATATACATTAATTGCATCAAAGGAATTAAATATGCTAAAAATCCCAAACGTATTTAACAAATTGTGAAAAATAATCCGCTGCAGGCATGTCCCTATCCGGATTTCATTCTTGCCTAAGGAAATCGTCAGGGGACGACGTTTTTAGCATTTCTGGAAATATTTGTTAAGTTAAATTACAAACTCCATGAGAATTTTTTGTTCTCGTCTAGGAGCGTTATTAAACATTTAAAATATCAAAGAAAAAACAAAAACAACAACAGAAAATTTTCCACAATTTGCTTTGTCATCTTCCAATGTACTACTCTGTTGTTTTGACAGATCTAGCAATGTAGTGACATCCATTCATGTAGAAACAACAATAGAGAACAATGTTTTCTAAAGTGTCAGTAACATTTAAATTTGCACAAGCACTTGCATATTAGTTTTTTAATTTTATTTTATCGGGATATACATTAATTGCATCAAAGGAATTAAATATGCTAAAAATCCCAAACGTATTTTTAAAAGAAATTTCTGAATAGTAGAGTTAGTATACTAAAGAATAACATAAACAATTGTTAAATTTCTCAGTATTTTTTCCATTTTTAAGGGCCATTGACAATAAACAAAATTATCCAAAGTTTGAGCTAACGTTCCCTTCGGTATTTATGTATTTAATAAAATTCTTTTAAACATACACGCTTTCTCTTTCTCTTAAGTATCATAATTCCTATAAAATTTTTATTATGAAAGAGAAAACATGTATGTTTGTAAAAATGCTTTTAAAATAAAAGTAGAAATTTCTTAAATACATTTGGAAAAATTTGAAATGCAATTGGAATTTTATTAAATACATTTGGAAAATTTTGGATTACAAATAGAGTCTTTTTAAATAAATTTGGAGAATTTTGAAATACAAATGGAACTATTTTGAATGCAATTTTACAATTCTGAAATACAGATTTAAAATTTTTAAATGCAAGTGAATAATTTTGAAATGTATTTGAACAACTTAAAAATACAAATATAATTTTCTTAAATACAAATAAAATATATTAAAATATATTTGTAATTTTGAAATACATTTTGAAAATTTTAAAATACATTTTGGACAATTTTGAAATGCAATTGGACAAATATCAAAGTTTTTTAGACAATTTTAATTTTTTAGATAATTTTAATTTTTTAAGACAGATTTTTGGATAATTCTAAAACATTTTTGAACAATTTTGAGTGATTTTTGGACAATTTTAAAATATTTTTGGAAGAATCAACAAGTATAAATCTATAGAGAGACTACCGTCCTCACCAAATTTTGTTGTTGTGTGGCGAACTTGGGAAAGTAAAAACATGTTGATAATGTTGTTAAGAGAAAAAATGAGTTGGAAGAGCATTTTGAGAAACATTTTCCGTTTTTTTTTTCTTTTGAAAAAAACTTCTTTGTTCTGTATTGTCAAGTTTGATTTTCCATTTAGGGGTTTTTTAATGAGTGTAGTAAATTTTTTTCAACTACTGTTTTTAATAATTTTTGTTAATATTATTTTCAAATTTTTTAAATAATTTATTTTATTATACAAATATTATATAATTAATTTTCACCGTTCTTGTTAATTTAAATGTATATTGTTTTTGTTAAAATAAACTATATTTTAAAAAATAAAACTATATTAACTATCAATATTAGTTTAAAAAAAACCCCAAAATTGACACCATTGACAAATGTTTGTTAGCACGGGAAATTTTTGCATGTTGAGGCAACATTGGAATCTCTTAACTCCTCTTAAAAATCTGAAAATTCTCTTAAAAATCTGAAAAAACTCACTCAACTTCAATGCTTTTTCTATAGGCAAATGTGTAAAAAAAACACTCAATCTCTCATTTTTTTTACAATGTTTACCAACATGTTTTAGTTTGCGTTCCCGACTTCACGAACAAAAATAAAGAGTAAAGGTTAACAGAGGAAGAGTGGTATAGAAACCCATTGAAGACTTAAAAAAATTTCTGGATAATTTTGGATCATTTCGGACAATTTTGAAACTTTTTAAATAATTTTAAAATATATTTGGATAATTTTAATACATTTTTAAACAATTTTGAAATAAAACTGAAAATGTGTAGTTGGACATGTTGTAGAATTGATGTGGTTTTGAATCGATTATACTTTCTTTAGAGATGTGAAAAGGTAGAGTTTCTTCAGAATTAAGATGTCAGTTGACAGTTGTAGGACACATATTTGAAAAAATGCAACCTTGCCTTGAAGGACATGTAAATAGAATTTACATTAGCTTTAATTTTTAAAAGAACAGAATCAAAAATCATTGATTAAAGCCTATAGAGCACTTCGACGCTGATCCAGCCAGACACTTCGTGTATTTTGGGTAGTTTTAGAAATACCTTTATTTTGCTTAAAAAATGTATCTAAAGGCTTAACGACCTCTTTCACTCAATTTTAAAAGAATTTGGTGGTATTTTAGTAATTTTATGTTTATTCTAAGCTTTTTTGTAATTTTTTAGCCAAAGTTAAGAAAATTATGAAGTTTTGGGAAAAATAAGAGAAAAATTCCATATTAAAATTGTAACCGGTTAATCGACCTGTTTTAACCGATTATTCGGATCGAATAATTATTTGAGTTTTAAATTATTCGTTTCGACATTAACCGAAATAGAGGCGATTAATCGAGGAATCGGTTAACCGATTAACCGAATTGGAAACACTAAAAATTATACAATATTTTATTCAAACCTTTTTTAATCTCCACAACCAGGGAGTTGAGGCGGAAATAAAGCTATGTAATGGAAACTCTTTAGTTAACAGATATTTCGTTAACCAAAGATGTTAAAGAATAACTCATAAATGTTATATAAAAAATTAACTTTGATAAGAAAATTATTTAAAAAATGTTATCTGATTGACTGATGAATTTAAAGAATCATATCTTACCTGAAAAAAATCATTAACAAAAAACGAATCTGTGTTTGCCCGCGTCCTAAAAAATTCTTTTGGAAATAATTGAATCCATGTAGGATCACCAGCGAAAACTGACTTTTTTCCTTTTTCCACTAAACGATGTAAAAGGGAATCATCCAATTTGACGGTATGTCCCAGATTTAAAACAATATCGATAAAATTTGATATTGTACCGGTAGTCATACTTTTTAAACGAGGCATTGTTACGGTTGGTATGTCCACTTTAATTTGTAAATGATTGCAGGCATGTTCACACGTAAAAGGCATATTGGTAGCATTAGGATAATCCGTACGCCAAGCATCAATTATCAATAAGATTATTTGGTAATTTTTAAGAGATGGAGGTAGAAGTCTATAGAAATAATGAGGACACATATACACACACAAAGTATAAATAAAAGATCAATTTGAGTTTAGGGGCGATTCTCCGATTTCTTCCGCAGATAAAACTTTTTGGGCTGAAGAGGAAAATAATTTTTTTGTTTGGCGTTATTTTGGGTCAAAGTTGAAACATGGACTTGCCCGCATATCCACTATTTATTGGATTTGGAAAAAATGAGCACCATTGGACAGATAAGGGAAATAACTCTAATACGACATCAAAGTTTACCATACACTCAAAAAAGTTTGACTTACTACATGACAGTCGTTTATGTAGTAATCAGTAGTTGTTGTTTTTAACAAAAATTACTGTTGCTATTCTATAGAAAAATGCAAAACAACAGTTATGGCGTTTATTTAAGAAAACAACTAACGAAAAGTACTGCAATTTCGTTACAGTTGTTTTAAGCAGTTATTTTTATTATCATAATAAACAACTACCAAAACAGTAATTTTATAGTAAACAGTTGTTTTTGTTAGTTATTTAAAAAATAAAAAATTTCGTTGAATTTTAAAAATTCTTGTTTAGATGAATGAGGGGAATGTTCTGGTTTAGTTTATATTTGTTTATTGATATATTCCTAGTTTGAAAATAATAATCAGAAACTTGTATATCCAATGCATAAAAGCATAATAACTGGAGAACGGTTTGGAATTTTTACTTCAAATTTTAAATATGCTGAAGTGTAACTACACATATTTCCGTAATCGAAAGAAATAAATTGTTTTATTTTTATTAAAATATACTTTTATAATAGGGGTTTTCATATAAACTCGAAAATGCCTTGTAAACCTTGTATAAATACAAACCATATTTTTTATATATGGAGTTTGAAATTAAACTCATAAACATACCAGGTTTACACCGTTTACGAGTAGAATACGAGTTTATATGAAAACCCCTAATATGTACTAAAATAAGTTTTTACCCATTTTGTCCGTTGTTCTACTTTTTGTAGGAAAAATTTGTCAGTTAATTTTACGACATTGTTTAGTGATTTTTTAACAGTTAAAAATGACAACATGTTTAGTTATTTTGAAGGAAAATATAATACGGACATGCAAATATAATACGGACATGCAAATTTTTTCTAATTTTATACTCTTTGTTATTTTGAAAGATCAAAACAGTTGATAAATTCGCCCCGAAATACGAGATAGCTCAAAAAATTGCGCAGAATTTTAACGTAACGCCTGTTTTTTTTATTTTGTCACTTGTGTTAAGTAGGCGTGGCAAATTACATAGTAAAATTTAGCGAGCACTGATCGGATCTATACAAACTGTATATTGTAGGAAATCCTATAACATTTTCTCAAAAATTATTTTTATCTACAAATGGTATCCAGACTTAGGCATGAACAAATTTTCCTTTGTTTTAAGCGATTTTAAAATAAAGTTATAGTGAATTTAGACTGAGCAAAAACGACCTAATTTTTGTAGAAAACTAGTTTTTGTTTGTTTTTTATATATAAGTTTTGACAATTAAAAACTAACAAAAGCCAAAAACTAGGTAGTTTTTCCTAGTTTTTTTATGCCGTATTACCAACACTTGTCGAGACTTATAGGTCATTCACATCAACGAAATATGTTAACTAACACCCTTATTCTAGGAAAATGTGACAATTTGTTTTGTTATTAAAATTGTCATGTTTCTTGTTATAGGAATTTTTCAAAAATTTGTTATGGTATTCTAGTTTTTTATGACAAGAAAAAGTTTTAAAAATGGTGAAATCTTTTTCTGCCAAAAATAAAATAAAATTATCAAAACATCGTAATTTGTGAAAAATTACGATTTTTTGATGATTTCATGAAATCTTCAATGAAATGAAAACTTAACAAAAATGTCCAGAAAGCGCAGAACACGAGAGAACTAGTTCTAAGCACTTGAAGTTTTCTTTAAATTCTAGCATCAAGAACCCTGAACTTATTGCTTATTGAACAACTTCAGCCCCAAAAATTCCGTGTTAATACGTAATCTTTTGGAGGATTTTGCAGGAATTTTAGAATCGGCAAAAGGTTCGAAGCATCTTATATCTTAAAAGAACATCTTAAAAAAGGAATATGTACATATTTCATATTTTATTTCTGTGAAGAAACATTACAAAATTCTTCAAAAGAAAACAAATTTTTATATTTTAATTTGCTGAGAAATGAAAATTTTTGTTTGTTGTGTGCTTTTTATTACATGACATTTTGTCAAGGTTTTGCTGTGACAATTTTTCTTAGAATACCAAAACCATAACAATTTCCGTTCACCTCAGTTTTGTCACAATTTTGTTATTGTTATAAAGTTTAGAATAACACCCGTAAATCTCATTTTTATTTATTTTTTATTTCTATCTTTCATATTTAGAAGAAATACGGTGAAAAACAATCTGAGGGTTTCTACTCGATACAGTGAATTTAATATTCTTAACGATGTAACCATAACAATTCCACTGTATTACCTTGTAAAATAGTAGCAAAAAGTCAGATTCACAATGCTGGAGTACTCCATTCTGCAGAGTGGATTTTGTTCCTTTCTTTTTCGCACTTACATATTTTTTGTATCATGCCATCTCTATTTTAGTACACTCCGCTCTGCAAAGTGGAGTACTACATCATTGTGCATGTGGCTAAATTCTTAATTTTATAAAATTAAAAAAGAAAACCCAACAAAATTTAATACAAAAGGGGAGACATGTTCTCTAACTCCCATTTGTAAACGTATGTATCTTATAATACGGTTAAATGTAAGATTAAGACGTCTAAGTGAATTAGTGTTGGTTCCCGTAAATAATTCCAAAGCACAAGGTAACTATGACATAAGAAGGGCACTTTCAACACGTTTCCTAACATGTAGAGAAAACATAAGAGGCCATAATCGCCTCAAAGTAACAATCACACAATCGTAAACATAATAATTGTTTACAATTAAATAATAAATTTTAATAACTTTAAAAAATTAAGGAATAACATAATAAAGTCTGTTATTTTTAATTTTTAATTTAATTAATTAATTTCTTTATTTATAACAATAACCTAGCCCAAAGGCCATAATCGGTTACAAATTAATTGAAAGAAATAGTTAAAGTTGAAAACGGCTATTTTATTGTATCCGACGAAGATAAACTATGAAAAATCATTTGATGGCGCCGGCAAGACCACTGACAAAAGATTGAATATTTTAGCAATCTGTGATTTTAGCTTTCTACTAATCATCCCTGTACTTAAACACATTTCTTAGCAAAATTGCAAAAAATCGTAAAAATTTTGAAAAAATCGTCAATATGTGAAAAAAATACCAAAATTTCAAAAAGTCGTCAAAAATTGAAAAAAATTTAAAAATTGCCAAAATTTAAAATTTTTTAAAAAATTACCAAAATTTCAAAAAGTCGTCAAAAATTGGAAAAAATTGTCAAACTTGAAAAACTCTTAAAAATTTCTGAAAATCGACAAAAATTAGAAAAAATCGTCCAGGTATTAAAAAACGAAATTTCCAAAATTTATTTTTCGCACTTATTTTTCCTTGTTCCAAAACCGTTGTCATTTAACTCATTTAGTTTTAAAGATACTAGCGATACTACAAACAAAAGCCCTTTTCTCTCTCCGAGGCTTAGTTTTCGAGAAAAAATGATCTTAAAATCTAGCAATGAAAGTCAAAATTTAATTTCGGTATCGGGGTATTGGTGGTGGGTTTTGAACTTTGGTGCAAATTTTTTTCCTCTAGTTCTTCTAGTTTGGGAGATATGGACGGTTAAAATTTTATTTAAGCGATTTTCGCACTTATTTATCCACAGATGACTCACTATGACTTCCCCGTTCCAAAACCGTTGTCCGTTTTCGTTTAACTCATTCAGTTTTAGAGATATGGGCGATATACCAAATAAAAGACCTTTTCTCTCTACGAGGCTTTGTTTTCGAGAAAAACGTGATCTTAAAATCTAGCAATGAAAGTCAAAATTTAGTTTCGGTATCGGGGTATTGGTGGTGGGTTTTACCTTTGGTGCAAATATTTTTCCTCTAGCTCTTCTAGTTTGGGAGATATGGACGACTTAAGTTTTATTTAAGCACTTATTTTTTCACAGATGAAGAAGGAAGTAATTCATATGGTAACATTTTTCGATACAAATTATGAAGAGAGTGATTTGACTTGGTACCTCTTTTAATTATATGCTCGTTGGTCTAACCATATGCAAACCATTCGAATTGCTTTGGAAACATCGTTTACGCCTCTGTTGCAACTGCAATGGTTGTTGTGTGGGTCATTGTTTAGTCATTTATTTTCCTTCGTAATGGGACCTTATCACCCTGAACCTCCATTGTAAAGGCAATGGTTGTATGTATTACTGGTGTTCCTGTACCTCCGATTTGTAAATCATGTGAACGAAGCTTTCTGGAAAGTCTGCCACATTGTGAACTTAAAACTCGAAAAAAATACTTTTTCCAATGATTGTATAAGCGTAACTCCAGATATATCCGACTGACAAAATATTATTATGGAATCCCATTAAAAAGTTTTCTGTGGTAAAAATTAGGTCCCGATCGGAGTGTTGCACCTAAACTTTTTAAACATTAAAAAATGTCCTTTTACTTACTTGATGTCATCCAATTCTGTGGGTTTAACATTGTCATAATAGTGTCGCCCAGATTTTCCAACTAGATTTTGCGACACCGGAAAGAAACCAATTAAGAAGAGCAGAGAACCAGACACAAAAATTGTTAACATACAAAATAAATAACTATATGGATAATTTTTATACATTGTAGTTATTTTTTGTTTATATGTTTGTCTCCAAAATTATGGTTTCCAATCAGCTGCAGATTTACCCAACATCCATTCATTGGAGTGTTTACAACTTTGAATTAGAACACTTGGCAACTTATTAGTAGAGATGGTATTTTCTTCACAGAATTTATGTTGCAGGCTATTTTTTGACAACTCGTACAATCTTACGGCTTCACTTGTTTCTTTATATGGAGATTAGTCACTCAGAGTATTCAGCATTAGTTTGGGTAAATTGTTTTTATCAGCTGTTATATCATCTGTTGGATACAACTAGTTCAATTGAACTATTCACTTATTTGAACCAAAGACCTAGTTCACAACTAATAATTCTTTTAGTTCAATCGCTCATTTTATTCATTCAGAAACTCCATAAAATTACTGACAATATTTGAAGACTCTTGTTTATTGTGTTAAAGAGATAAATATGTAACCTAGTGTCTTCAAATGCAATGAAATGTGCAAAGAAATTTGAAAATAACACACAAAACAACAACAACGAAAATAATTTTGTTGTTGCTTTGTGTGTTATTTTTAAATTTCTTTGCAAATTTCATTGCATTTGAAGTCTAGATAGCTTTTCTAGTTAAACCGCTTTTTAAATGAAAAATTTTAAAAAAATTTCCTTCTCAGGCATTTTTATATACAAAAAGGAATACATAGTTTATTAAATCTGGAAAAAATTTTCGATTTATTTACCTAGTGTCTTCAAATGCAATGAAATGTGCAAAGAAATTTAAAAATAACACACAAAGCAACAACAAAATTATTTTCGTTGTTGTTGTTTTTAACGAGATTAATCAGAACTGGGTCGACAACGACAACGACATGTGCTTTTTCATATATTTTGTATGTGAAGCAAAATGCTGCCATGTCGTCCGGCGATTTGTCGTCGTAATAGAATCTATTCTATTTTCGTGGCGACACACTAATACATACTCAAAATATTTGTCAAATAGTTGCCATATTTTTAACTAATTAAGGGAACAGAGTTGCAGACATTCGTATTAGAGTTGCAAAAATTCGTACTTTGTTTACAAAAAAATTATTTTTTTGACAGAAGAAATATAATTGAAAATAAAAATGCATAATTTACCACAAAAAAGCAAAATTAAATACAAAAAAATGTAAAACAACAAGAATTAATGGAATACTAATTGAATTGGTGAAGAATTGTGGCGAAAAAATACAACCATATTCTTGTTTTGCTTAAATTTAATTTTAATTTTTTTCTAAATGTCAAAAAATGTCGACAATCGATTGTCGCTGAATTTAAATTATTCGCCACGACTTTTGCTGTCGTCGGTCGACAATCGACACAGTTGTGATTATACTCTAAATCACAACAGGGTCGGTTGTCGAACGACGACAGCAAAAATCGTCACGATTAATTTAAATTCAACGACAATCGACCGTCGACATTTAGAAAAAAAGGAAAGCAAAACAAGAATATTGTTGTATTTGTTTCACCACAATTCTTCACCAATTGGTCTTTCACTAATTCTTGTTGCTTTATATTTTATTGTATTTAATTTTGATTTTTTGCGGTAAATTATGTACTTTAAATTTCAATTATATTTCTTCTGTTAAAAAAATAAGTTTTTTGTAAACAAAGTACGAATTTTTGCAGCTCAAATACGAATTTCTAACAACTCTGTTCTAATGGCAATCTTTAATTAGTTGAAAATATGGCAACAATTTGACAAATATTTTAAGTGTGTTTTAGTGTGTCGTTACGAAAATAGAATATATTCTATTCCGACGACAAATCGCCGGACGACATGACATTTTGCTTCCCATACAAAATATATGTATGAAAAAGCAACTCTCGTTGTCGACCCAGTTCTGATTAATCTCGATAGCTAAGAAGTTTTTCTCCGAAAAACACAAAATTTTATTGAATATTAATTTTTATCTGCAAATAATAATGAAACTTTCCCAGTTCTCCTCTACCAAAGTTTCTGTTGTTATTTTTTATTACAAAATTAACATGAAAAATGACATTTGATAGCAAACATCATTGCAAAAGCCGGTTTGATGGCAACGATATCATATATGATATATATATTGCAATAAAATTGAAATTCTTTTCTCGTGCAAAGAAAATATTTTGACAGTTGCTTGTTACCATTTTATTGCAAGTGAAGACACAAGGCAACATTTTTCCAAGCCAAAAAAAATTGTAGATATTTGTTTGTTGTATCGTCTAATATAAAATTAAAGAAAATGATTCTTTGCGGAAATATTTTTCTTGATGAATTAAGTAAAACATTTAATTTGAAATGTGTATTGTGCAAAAAGAATTCGAAACGTTATACAGATTTTGTTAACCACATTCGAAAGAAGCATAAAGAACTTGGGGAAAAAGAAAGTACACCACCTCGGCACATTATAAAGCATATTAAAAATGAAGACGACAACCAGGAACCGCAGCAAAGTGAAGATGAAGAAAAACCCCAAATCGAAGTGGAAGTCGAAATTAAAGATGAAATGGATGTGGATGCCTTGGAACAATTTACAGATAACATAAAATATGATGAACAGGAAATGGAGGTGATGAAGAAAACATATATGTATATTGTTTAATGATCTTTAAAATATTTTTTTGATTAATGTAGACTTTTATCGACCCCATATTGGCAATGGAAGAAAAGGATAGTTTAGATGCCTTGGATGCTTTCGATTCTGATGTTAAAGACGAAGATTATGCTCCCGATGAGCCTGACAATGATGATTCAGATGATGAAGACTTTCAGATTGAAGGTGGCGAAGGTGATGACGATGATGATTCAGATACAGACAAAACTAGACTTGATGTGCCCTCAGACAAAGTATTTAATAGCTTGTGTTTATTTAATTTATAATTAATTATTTTCTTATCTTTCAGTTTACTCCGACTTTCTATCGCAAAAAACGTTTTGTCAATGATTTTATTGAACTCTATAAGGCCCAGCCTGCCCTATGGGATATCAATGATCCTTTGCACGAAAACCTAAAAGTCCAAAGAGAAGCTGAAAAAGAAATTATAACTGGCATGCAAAAGTTCAATATATATCTGAAGCCATCGTCTCTAAAAAGCGCTATAAACAAAGTACACAAATATTGTAATATTATAAAAACCGATCTAGAAAATGGTGATGAAAAAAAAGTTACTTCTGTGGCCAGGGCATATTACGAGAAATGTGATTTCCTAAAAGATTTATTGGAAAAGAAAAAATTAGAACAAGATGATCACAGAAATGTAAGTAAAATATTATTTACAACCCTTTGAGACCCTTTTTTAGAAGTTCAAGTCTTTGAAATTCAAGTTTTCTGCAGATTAAGTCTGTATAGTATTAGCGTTGCCTAACTTTTTATTTAAATTTTCAACTTCACAATTTTCTTGAGCGTAAGGTTTGTTTTTATATATAAAAAGTTCTTTATTACTCCATTGTAAAGAACTTTTTATATATAAAAACAAACCTTACGCTCAAGAAAATTGTGAAGTTAAAAATTAAAAAGAAGGTTAAATAATCGACAAGAATTTAAATTTTTAAAAATAAAAGTTGAGAATTGAAAAAATTAATAACATACAGACAAGTAAGAAACGAGATAGTGCTATTTAGGCTTTACAGATATCACACACCAGATTCATTACATCTTTAGTTTTCAAGAAACAAAAGCTAAAAACGGCTGTGTAAACAAAGACGTCCCAAAACCCTCAGACTCTGTTAAATGCCTCTCTTCATTTTTCGTATTTACATGTGTTTTGCATATTTTTCGATACAAAATTTCAATCTTCGAAAGAGAGAGATGAAAACCGCCTGGTGTAAATATTAAAGTTTAAAAATTTTACTTTTCTCAAGATTCTTCTTTCGCATTCCTTACAAGTTATTCATATTTTTCCTTAATTGGTTTATAAAAATAGCTGTAAGCTAGCTAGTACATTTCAATTTAAAAAATTTTTAAATTAACTATCCAAAATTACGTAATCTGAAAAACTAAAATAAATATTAAGGGATTTGGAAAAACATATCTAACTAAAGTATTCCTATGGAAAACTTTACTTATTTCAAATAAAAATAGTTCCAAAAATTAGAAAAAAATTTATAAAAAAAACAATTTTTGAGATAAAAAAGGAACATATTCCATATTCTAGAACTTGAGCATTTCATAGGAAAAATTATTTATAATTAAAAATTTGCTTAAAAGAAATTTAAACGATTTTAAATAAATAGCATTAAAGCTATTTGTTTCCATTACTATTTTGAAAAGTTTAAAAATTTGCCAATGTTTTTTTTTTCTATAGGAATAAATCTAAACGTATTTAGATGTTTAGAATATTATATATTCAGTGTTATTTTTAGACATTTTTGGAAATAAAAGTATAACAATCGTGATTTTCCGAGTCTCAAAGGGATTACAACTATTAGAATTCTTCTTTAAAATAAAAAACAGGTAACTTCCGATTTACAAGGCGCTTGTTAAATGGGATTGCGATATATGACAATTGAAAAGTATTGTCTAATTTCAAATAACACAGATTGGTTGAAATTGAGTTTATAAGCAATCCTCCGACCCGGTCCAATGTTTCAGCACAAGTAAACACCTGGCTGGGATTCCAAAACAAGTATTTATTTTTAATGGTTGGACCTATTCATAGAGGTTTATATCTTCGTTAAAATTAATTGAATTTGAACAGACTACCAGTGGGAACATATTTGAAATACGGTTAATAATCCATTAACCCATTGTTGAGCATTAAATTTTTTGTATTATGTGTTAAAAAGACGGTATACTGAATAACTTAATTTAGCAATGTTACTGAACTGTCCATTGCACAGGAGAAGCTATGGGGGAAACCCGCAAGCCCTTCCAAAATCCGGTTGCACAGAAAACCTTTATTCAACTAAAATAATTCTTCAACTTTTGTATTGTTACCAATGCTAGGCCAACCCAAAAAAGCTTTAAAAGCAATGCTTTAACCTCTTAAAAAAGCTCGAAAAACAGTAAATTTTGCTGCTTAAAATAAAAAAAGCCATTAAATTTGAAAAAAATCTGCATTTAAATCCTTATAAAAATTAAATTTTGTAGTTAGATTGATGCTACATTCCTTAGAACTTCCGGAGTCAAACATGTTTGTGAGATATTTGTACTAGTATTGCAATTCAGAGTATAATACTCATGAAGTTTATTTTAAGAAGAGTTTTTAAATTAAAAAAAAATTTAAATTAATTATGTGCGTTCCCGTACGTTACCGCGGGTACCCGCGAGCATTCAAAACAGCCCAAACAACAATTTACACGTAATTTTGAGTACGGGAACGCTTTTGGGCTAGTTTGGGCAACCGCGGTAAAGTACGGGAACAGACATATTAATTAAACAAATTTATAAAATTGCTTCTTTTATGAGAAAAAAAAACAGCTTAAATTTACAAGAAAATAGCAAAAATAATCCAATATTTGCAAAAACAAGCAAAATTAAGCAAACTAAGCACAAAAAAAACAAAAACTTGTATTCAATCTAAATTGTTCTATCTTTGCAAATAAAAACCCACTCCGCCTTTTTTTGGTTGGCCTACCAATGACCAATGATTTTTTTAATGACATAAATATTGTACAAGTTCGATAACAAGTTACAGAGTTAATTTTTGAACTATGAACCAAAATAGCTCAAAACTAAGGGTCTTCGGTAGCGTTTACACTAGCATCGAAATCTCGGGATTTCGATATACACCACTGAACAATGAAGAAAGGTTTATAGACGTTAAATTTTTAGAGAATGCATTTATCAGAGCCAACTATGTGTGCTTTATTCACAATTAAACATTTATATGCCTGTCTTCATTGTTTTTTCAGAGTGGTGGATATCGAAATTTCGAGATTTCAATAAAGTGTAAACGCAAATTTCAACAAAAACTAGCACAAAAACACAATATTATTCTAAAAACTGGAGAACTGTATCTAAACTCAACTCGTTTCGAGTACCAAGTGCAGTTTAAGTACTAATATAAACAACATTTTCTAAACTCTAACTTACGCGGTTTAGGTTAACGCGTTATCAGTCTCATTTAATCGCGTACATCGGGGGATACCTGTACATTTTCATTTTTACATTTTCCCCAATTAAGCCCAGTATTTTGTTCAAAAGAACGAAAAAATTTCGCTCTATGTTTGGAGCTCAAAAACTAAAACTAATAAAAACATTAATATGCACAAATTTTTTATGGTCTATAAAAAGATACAATCATAATTAACCCAAATATCACTTTTTCGCTACATTTTCAAATGGTCCTGTCTATTAAATTGTGGGAAAAAAATTCCACCGCAATTTCGCAGCAATTCCACACAAGTAAAAAATCATTTTTTTATATGGAGTTTGACAGCTTTTTTCGAAAAAGTACGAACAAAATACCGGGCTTTAACACGAATGCGCGAAAGTTTTTGCGAGCAAGTGAAGATATCATGCCGGAACGATGGAATAAAACCTGCGATTCCCAGTAGCGTTTCAGTTTCATATCATTCTACCGTTCCGTAACGTTTTTTTTTACGGCAAATAGTTTTTTTAAGTGAAAAGTAATTGTTCTATTTTTGTTTTCTTTATTTTCTTAAAACAAAAAAGAATCTATTGACATTTAAAAAATGGAATGAAAATACTTCTAAATTCATCGATACCTATGCCACATATCCCCAGTTATACGATGCAAAACATCCATTATACGGTAATGTAGAAGAGAAGCAAAAGGCTATAGTTGAGTTTAGCAATAAATTATTAAGTCAACACACTATAGCTTTCCGTAAAGATGACATATCTAATGGCATTGAACAATTACAGTCTTGGTATTATAAATCCAAACGCCGTATAGGAAAACAAAGTAACAAACTAAATAAGGACGAAACAAAATTTTTCAAAATGTGTACATTCTTGCCAGAGGAATCTGCAAAACTTAAATTGTTTTGTGATGTGTGCAACAAAAATTTCCTCACAGAACACAACTTCAAACTCCACCTATTCAAAAACCATCAAATAGGCGACTTACCATTCCAGTGCGATCAATGTGATAAGAAGTGTGACTCAAAATATAATTTACAAACACATATACAACGAGCGCACCTTGGTAAACAATATCCTTGCGAATTTTGTGATAGAAAATTTGCAATACTCTGTGATTTAAAAACACATTCGTTGATACACTCTGCTGAAAAATCTCATGTTTGTGAACACTGCGGTAAATCGTTTCGATTGAAGAGTCAACTGGGTACTCACGTTACGGCTATTCACACTAAAATACGTGCTTTTAAATGTACCATGTGTCCCAAGGATTTTCTCCAAAAACGTCACTTGACCGATCACATAAAATCCCATTTGAATATACGTGATAAGATATGCGAACAATGTGGTAAGGGCTTTTCGAATAGCCATTCATTGGGGCGTCATCGTCAAATACATGCGGAGATAAAACGATATGCTTGTAAATTGTGCGATGCTAAATTTCATCAATTTGTTGGGCTTAATGGTCATATGAAACGATACCACAATGTAGTAAGAAAAGATCATTAAAAAACTTGTAATCATTTCTTTATTTAAATTAAATATTTTGTGTGTAAAAAATTTAACAAATTAATAAACAATTGTTTAAAATAAAAAATGTTTTCGTGTATATTTAAATAACAATACCTTAGGTACAGTTTGGTAAAAAAAAAATTAAATGTATGATAGAATCAATTCCACAAAATGAGACGTGTATCAAAGTTAATTCCTTTATATACGGGTTTGTTCTGAAAAACTAATCCACATGAAATTATTCGTTTTCACATAAAATTACGAGTTGTTGTTGTTGAAAACGATTAATTCCATTTGGATTCGTTTTTTGAAATACCCCTGCACCCCGTTCCTGTATCTAATGCGAGAAATATACGCATCATGAAATGCATTGTCGCCCTGCTTTATACAGGATGAGTTATGAGACGATAAAATTGACTAGAATTTTAGTGGTTAATCTTCTAGGATTTGTAAATTTTATAACTGGATTCATTATGTTTTGTCAAATACGTAATTAGATAGAGGAATACACTGCATGCAGTGCACTATTGGCTTATTTCTTTCTAAATATATTTTATTGTTTGCGACTCACCCTTTGTATAATAAAGTAGGGTTGCAGTTTATATGATTTTTGCGAAACTTTTTTCGATACGAGAAATACAGGAACGGGGTGCTGATAATTTTTAACTTAATGGTTTAGTTCCGTTCCGTAACTTTGTTCCCTTTTCGGAAAATTTAATTTTAATTTAAACGTCGTTAAAATTCTTATTATATGAAAAATAATTCTATTTTTGTTTTTTTTATTTCCTTAAAACAAAAAAGAATCCTCTAACATTAAAAAAATGGAATGAAAATACTTCAAAATTCATCGAACTTTATGCAACATATCCCCTGTTATACGATTTAAAACATCAGTTTTATGGTAATATTGAAGCGAAGCAAAAAGCTATAACCGAATTTAGCAATATATTGTTAAGTCAGCACACTATAGATTTCAGTGAAGATGAAATATCCAATGGTATTGAACAATTAAAGTCTTGGTATTATAAATGTAAACGCCGTAAAGGAAAACAAAATATGAAATTAAATAAAGACGAAGAGAAATATTTCAAAAAATGTAAATTTATGCCAGCTGAACCTCTCAAACAAAAGTTGGCCTGTAAAATATGCTATAAAAATTTCCACACAGAACATAATTTCAAGGTCCATCTTTTTAAAGCGCATCAAATAGGAGACTTGCCATTTCAATGTGACCAATGTGAAAAGAAATGTGATTCAAAATGTTCCTTACTAGTTCACATTCAACGAGTTCACCTTGGTAAACAATATCCATGTGAATTTTGTGGTAGAAAATTTGCAATACCCTCAGAATTAAAGGTTCATACTCTGATACATACGGCTGAAAAGCCTCACGTTTGTGAACTATGTGGTAAAGCGTTTAGATTAAAAACGCAATTGGGCTATCACGTTACAGCCATACACACTAAGATACGAGCATTTAAATGCACCATGTGCCCCAAAGATTTCCTTAAAAAACGTGACCTAAACGATCACATAAAATCTCATCTGAATATACGCGATAAGATTTGTGAAACATGTGGCAAAGGTTTTTCCAATTGCCATTCATTGATACGTCATCGTCAAATTCACGCCGAAATTAAAAAATATGCCTGCAAATTGTGCGATGCTAAATTTCACCAATTTGTGGGTCTTAATGGACATATGAAACGATCTCATAATATTGTACGAAAAGATCAGTAAATAACTTTTTAAAATAATCAGCATTTTTTAGAATTATTTAATATTTGTGTATAAAAAACTTATTCATAATAAATAAACACTAAAAATTGATAAAACAATGTTTTCATATACGAGTATATGTTTGAAAAAGGGCACTCACTAGGTTTATAACAATTCAGTTGTTGCTCTGTTTTTATGGTATAATTTTCACGAACAAATTAATACAACTTGTATCAGACATATTCCATACTTAGTTTTAATTTTTAAGTATTTTTTTAAATGCTTGCCCAAGTTTCATTCCGTTTCATAACTGCATTCCTTCAACGGATAAAGCAGTTTGTTTTAATCGTCGTCAAATTCTTAATACATAAAAAATAATTGTTTTATTTTTGTTATCTTTATTTTCTTAAAACAAAACAGAAACCATTAACCCTGAATGAATGGGATGACCAAACATCTAAATTCATCGACACTTTTGCTAAATTTCCTCTATTATATGATGGGGATCATCCATTGCAAAATAATTTTGATGAAATTGAAAAAACTATGGTCGAGTTGACCAGTGCACTTTTAAGTGAGCATAACATAGAACTTAAAGATGGGCACCTATCCGACGCCATAGAACAAATAAAATCTTGGTATTACATTGCTAAACAACGCCATGGCAAGCTATATAATAAATTGAATCAGGCCGAAGAGGATTATTTCAAACAATGCAAATTTATGCCAGAAAAACGATTAAAACTTAAATATACTTGTAAAATCTGCAACAAAAACTTCAATATGGAACACAATTTTAAGACTCACATGTACAAAGTCCATCAGGAAGGAGATTTACCTTTTCAATGTAACGTGTGTGGAAAAAAATTTGATGCGAAAACCACTGTATCGATGCACATACAAAGAATGCACCGCATTAGAAACTATTCATGTAATGTTTGTCATAAATTATTTGCTCTACCATCGGAATTAAAGTTTCATTACATGGTACATACCGCTGAAAAGAACCATGTCTGTGAATTATGTGGAAAAGCGTTTAGAATAAAGACTCAATTGCGCTATCATCGTACAGCTATACACACGAAAATACGGGCATACAAATGCACCATGTGCCCCAAGGATTTTCTAAAGAAACGCGATTTAACCGATCATGTAAAAACTCACTTAAATATACGGGATAAGATATGTGAAACATGTGGCAAAGGGTTTTCCAATAGCCATTCGTTGATACGACATCGTCAAATACATTCGGAAGTTAAAAGATATGAATGTAAACTATGCGATGCTAAATTTCATCAGTTTGTTGGGCTTAATGGTCACATGAAGCGAACTCACAATATTGTGAAGAAAAAAGATCCTTAAACACTTTTAATCGAATTCTTCGTGTTTATAGAATAAGTATTGTAGAGTTTAAAATTTAACTTAAGTTAAAATAACAATTTCAGAATAAAAAAAATTTAAATAAAAAAGCTGTTGTTATTTTAAGTAATTATAAATGTATTAGGTTTTCTAGAATGTATGTTTCAACTCCACAATATCATATTTTAAGAGATGTTCTGATTAAAAATTTAAAGTTATTTCTTTACCACAAAGACACGGGCCGTTAATGTTTTATTTATGTTTTTTTTTATTTTCCTAAAACAAAACAGAAACCATTAACTTTGAATCAATGGAATGAAACCACCTCTAAATTCATCGAAACATATGAGAAATTTCCTATCCTCTACGATGAAAAACATCCACAATATGGCCAATTTGAAGATAAACAAAACGCAGTGATTGAACTACTTAAATTACTGCTGAATCAATACAACATAGTTTTCAAAGAAGAAACTCTGTCCGATGCCATTGAACAGTTACAAATGTGGTATTATCGTATCAAACGCAACGGAAAAGGAGACAATAATTTAAAAAACGATGAAGATAAATATTTCAAAATGTGTAAATTTTTGCCTGCACAACGGCTAAAAGTTAAAAATATATGTAACATTTGCAACAAAAGATTTTATGCTGATCATGTTTTTAAGTGTCACCTGTTTAGAGATCATAAGATAGGAGGTTTGCCATTTCCTTGTGAGCATTGTGGAAAAAGATTTATATCTCTATCTTCTGTACAATGTCACATACAAAGAGTACATACTAAAAAACAATATGAATGTGAATTTTGTAAAAAATCATTTGCTATACCATCAGAATTAAAAAATCATACTCTGATACATACTGCTGAGAAACCCCATGTTTGTGAACAATGTGGTAAAGGTTTTAGATTAAGAAACCATTTGAATAATCATGTTACAGCTATACACACAAAGATACGGGCTTTTAAATGTACCATGTGTCCCAAGGATTTCAAAAAGAACCGCGATTTGACCGATCACATAAAAGCACATTTGAATATACGTGATAAAATATGTGAAACTTGCGGTAAAGGGTTTTCGAATGTCCATTCGTTAATACGACATCGACAGATTCATTCGGAAGTTAAAAGATATGCTTGTAAATTGTGCGATGCTAAGTTTCATCAATTTGTGGGTCTTAATAGTCACATGAAACGAACGCACAATATTGTGAAGAAAAAAGATCCTTAAACGTATTTTATTCTAGTGTATAAACCATATAAACTGCATTTTTTCTCGTACAAAAATAGGAGTTATTTCACACGTATCGTGACCTATTTTACTTAACACTTTTCTAGAATTGTATATTGTAACTGGATTTTATTGAAACTTAAAAGTAAATAATTTTGTTTAAATTTGTTAAATTAAAAAGCAAGCAAAAATGTTTAGTAATGTTTTTTAACATTTGACGTTAACGTTTTAAATAATGAAATATAATTGTTTTATTTTTATTTCTTTATTTTCTTAAAACAAAGCAGAAACCATTAACCCTGAATCAAGAGAATGATACCGCCTCTAAATTCATCGATGCCTATGCTAAATTTCCTATTCTTTATGATGGGAAACATCCACTTTATGGTAAATTTGAAGATAGACAAAACGCTCTGACCGATTTTCGCAAAATCTTAATTACTCAGCACAACATAGATTTGAAAGAAGAAATCATATCTGATGCCATTGAGCAGTTAGAAATGTGGTATTACCTAACTAAACGCCGTAAAGGTAAACCAGATAATAAATTAAATAAAGACGAAGAGAATTATTTTAAAAAGTGTAATTTTTTGCCTGCAAAACGATTAAAAGTGAAGCTTGTCTGTAATATTTGCAATAAACAATTTTATACAGATCACATTTACAAGTGTCATCTTTTTAAGGACCATAAAATAGGAGATTCGCCATTTCCTTGTGAACGATGTGGAAAGAGGTTTGTATCAAAATCAGCTGTACAGTGTCATATACAAAGAGTACATTCTGAAAAGAAATATCCGTGTGAATTTTGTGGAAAATCATACGCTATACCATCGGAACTAAGGATTCACACTTTGGTACACACGGCTGAGAAACCCCATGTATGTGAACTATGTGGCAAAGGTTTTAGATTAAGAAACAATTTGGGTCTTCATGTTACACGCATGCATACCAAGATACGTGCCTTTAAGTGTACAATGTGTCCTAAGGATTTTCTTAAGAATGTCGATTTAAGAGATCATATAAAAACACATTTGAACATACGTGACAAGATATGTGAAACGTGCGGTAAGGGATTCACAAACTGCCATTCATTGATACGACATCGACAAATACATTCAGAGGTCAAGAAATTCGCCTGTAAATTGTGTGATGCTAAATTTCATCAATTTGTGGGCCTAAATGGTCATATGAAACGAACTCATAATATTGTACGGAAAGATGGAAACCATTAATGTATTGTAAAATTATGTTAGTTATTAATAATTTGAAAGGAAATATAAAACTACGCAAAAAATTAGCAAAATGTTTATTTTCATTGCAGAGCGATTTTATTTTTTTTTCTCAGGCTCAAATACATAAACATTTTATTGAACCTTTATTGAAAAATGTCATGCAGAATTGTAAAATAACGGTTTGTTAATGTTACGTTTTATTCTGGCAACACCCTTAATTTCTCTCCACTTTCAAATAAATTAGTGATTCATAAATTTAGTAAAAGATTGAATCCTGTGATTGAATCGTAAATCGTAGATGAATAAAATTGTTTTTAAGATATAATTAAAAATTTACGGTGGGTTTCATACTGCAGGTTTAAGCTCTAATAGTTAACCCAAAAATTTGTTGTTTTGTATCAAGTTTTTGACATTTTCTTTTGTTTAAAGTTAAGTTAAAGTTTAACCTACAGTATGAGACCCATCGTTTATCTAATTTTGCATAATTCGTTTAATAACACAATCTGATAAAGTACAATAAAGCCTAAAAAAGTATTTCATAAAGTTTTGAAAAGTCTCTGTTGAAAACGTATTTATTGAGTTTGCTTTTATTTAAAAACTTTTCAGTGGTCAGCCACCCAATAATATATAGATTCCAATATTTGGTATCCAACAAATTAAGGAAATCTGGAACAATTGGACCTTTTGAACCATTTTCATAAATTGTTTTCAAATTGGTGTACAAATAAACAAAATAGTGATGATGATTTAATTAAAACATATTCGCCATTCGAATACTTTCAGTATTCACAGTATTAAAGCTGGGGGGTTACCTCCTAACTCAATTCGAAAAATTTTTTCGAATTCGTAAATTTTGTACGTTTTATAAAAAGAAAAGTTTTAGTATAAATCTTACTTTTTGAATTTTTATATATAGTGTACAAGTTTAAGGATAAAAATAAATTAAAAGGTAGAATTTTTATACAGAATTATTTTTTTAACAATGTTTACAAGATTTACGAATTCGAAAATTTTCGAATCGAGTTACGAGGTTACACCCCTGGCCACACTCTATGCAATAATATTCTTGTGCAACCTTTGCTATCGTGGAAAAAATTGCTAGTGTGTATGTCACTTTTAAAGGTTGTAAAATATATTGGAAAATATCAAAACTGTTTTTATTCTTATTTTTATATAGAAGAAAATAGTTCTGCAAGATCATTATACGTTACGATCTTATTGTACACTCACAAAATAACTACCAATGTCGTAAAATTAACTGATAAATTTTTACTACAAAAATTTCAAAACAACTGAAAAAATGTATTGGAGATACAATCAGTGTTGCCATAACGGCGATTTTCTCTTCAGATCTAGCGATTTTATTTCGCCCCTAGCGGTAAAAATTGTGCTATAGCTATTACACCGATACAATTTCTCAGTTGCTCAGTTAAAGAATTTCTCAGTTAAAACAGATTATTTTTAAATTAACTGAAATAATTGTTATTAACTAATATTTCAGGTAAAATAAACTTGTGTTTTGTTACCCTGTAAATCTAAATTAAGAAATTTGAAATTGTCAAATAATTTTTAAAAATATATTTCAAAAGAACCAAAAACCATCTAAAAACAAAGTTGAAGTTAATTATTTAAATCTGATCATGGAGAAGAAGTTCTGGTCCACCACCGGCAACCATCAATTGAAAGTTAAATAAAATGCGGATAGAGGAAATATTTCGAGATAAGTTTTTAGTTTTTTCCATAAATTTTTTTGAGAAAATTTAATTATTTTTATTTTTTATAGGGGACGGGGGAAAATCTTATACAAGAGAAGGAAATTAGCGAAACTATACTTGAGAACGAAACCATATGAAGAATGTAAAAATTGAATTTATGCTCATGTAAATGTTATGTCAAATTACGCTAAATCGCTGGAAAAAATTAGTTAATGTCATTTGGTGCATAATTTTGCTGATATATTAATGAAAAATTTAAACAAATTTTTAAATTATTGTTTGTATTTATAATTCCTGTAAAATAAAAAGGTATACATTTTCTAAAAATATCGTTCTTGGTTGATTGGTACTATTAATTTATTCTTAAAATTTAACTAAACAATCGTTTTAAATAACGGATTTTACAGTTAAATATTTTGATAATATTTTCAACTAATAATTCAGTTATACACAATTAATTTTATTAACTGAAGCTCAGTAAGGGGTATTTCACCTGAAACTCAGTTGAAAATTTGGTTGCCAGTAACTGAGAAATTTTTTCGGTGTAGCGAAAAATCTAAAATTACTGTTTTGGAAGTTGTTTATTATGATATTAAAAATAACTGATTTAAATAACTGTTACGAAATTACAGTACTTTACGTTAGTTGTTTTCTTAAATGACCGTCATAAAAGTTGTTTTGCATTTTTCTATATAAAAACAACTGTAATTTCTGTTAAAAATAACAACTACTGAATACTACACAAACAACTGTCATGTAGTAAATGTCAAACTTTTTTGAGTGCTATAATAATTGCAATGTTATTGCGTAGTGTATGGCTACCTTAAAATATTTTTCCTTTATTACTTCTTTTTATGTATAAAAATCGTCTTCATCATATTTTGATTTATTCTATATTAGGGGTTTTCATATAAACTCGAATTCTACTCGTAAACGATGTAAACCTGGTATATTTATGAGTTTAATGTCAAGGTTAACAAGGAATTTACGAGTTTATATGAAGACCCTTATTACTTTTTTTTAATTCTTAAAAACAATGTTATCCACCTATGATTAACGAGTTAAAATCGATAAAGAAGGTTTACATTTTTCATTTTTATATGTAAAATGGGCAAGTACACGAAAGTCGGTACTAGATATCTCAGATATGATACGAGGTTTCGAGAAATGGGTTGCGGAATCGGAAAGAGGATATTAACATTATATGTAATCCATTCCTAACTCATTTTTTTCAGAAATGATCAGTAGGTCAAACCATAGACCAATTATCAAGGCCTGTTCTTTGTGAATTCAGCAGGTTAAGTTGTTATTTTCTATCAACTAAATTTTAACTTAAGCAGCAGCTTTTTCTGCAAGTTCATTTTTAACTTATTTTTAGTAGTTTTAAATCTTTGCAGACTTTTCTACTAGTGTGGTAATATATATTCGAGTTATATCGGAACTACGGTAACAAACGTAAATCGAGGGTTTAAGTATTTTTTGTTATTAATTAAACTTTCCCAGCCAGTAAATTCGGAGCGCTCATATATAAGATTCTTAAATAGCTCATAGAAATGATTATTGTTTTTTTGAAAACACACTTTTTTTGGCAAAAAATATGAACCCTCAAAAAACAATCCAAAAAGTTGTCTCTACAATCTAAAAAGCTGTCTCAAAATTAGGGTTAATTTTTCAGTCATTTCTGATTACACAGGGGGCTCTTTTGGACGGACCACTTTCATAGGAAAAAGTAAAAAAATGTTTATGTTTTTGGAGCTCATTTCTGAGTCATTAATGATCATCTTTGTTTGCTGGGTTACTTATTCCTGAACTCTACTACCTTGCAGTGTAGAGGTTATTAATTAAAAGGAGCAACAAAATTTTTATAGTACTCTTGGGGTCGTAAATCTATTCTTAAAACTATATTTTGATACCGAAATGAAAATCTCTTTTCATCCCTGCCATTCACTAAAAATTTCCACAAATTTGTTGGCGAACGCGGCTAATCGGTGCTGTTCTAAGTTCCGAATCCACATAAAAAAATTCTAAGTGGAATATTCCGAATTTTTTTGCTGTTCTGTGATCCGCCTCCGAATTATTTTTTTTTTTTGTTTATTTCGTGTAGAAAAAGCTTGGTGAAAGTAAACGAATATATACATTTTTTGCAACAATTAATGTATAAAAATGTATCCAAAAATTTTGTTTAAAAAGTCTAAAACTTGTTCAAAACAACAAATTTTCGAAATTTTAAATTCCCTGAGATTTTAAAAATCCACTCTAATTAAAAAGTTTTGGAACTCAGAACAGGGGTGAATATTCAGTTCTTTTGTTTCTTTCCATTATGTTACGTCAGTTTTTTGTTAATTTTAGTTATACATACTACCCTACGCAGCAAAGTTGCCAACTTCTGAAGTGAAAAAGTAGCTAAATTATAAAGAAAAATGGCTAGAAATGGCTAAAATTGGAAAAAAAACCTCGTTACGTAGACGTAACGTAGGTTAATACGGGGGTTATACGTTCAATTTTTGAAATTTGGAAAAGTGTTAGTAAAAAAGTGTGAGTGTATTGAAACTTGAAAGGCAAACGGGATGAAAACGAAACATTTGTTTTAAAAAAATAGTTTTTCGTTATTAGTTCTTATTAATTATTAGTATTCAGAGCTTTGAAGAATTAATTCCTTTTTGAATGAATTCACTACCAATCGAATCCAATTTTCTCTAGAATTGAATGAATTCCTTTTCTTAAGTAATTCACTGAATTCATTCAACTGAATGCGTTCATCAAACAACAAATTCAAAGAATTAATTCAATTGCAATAGTTCTTTTTATTAAAACAAATGAATTAATTCAACGATGAACGCGTTCAATTTTATAAATCGAACGGAAAAAAGTGAATTAATTCCTTACTGATTAATTCCTTACTGAATTAATTCACCACTGAATTCATTCAATTTCATTTTCATTCAGTGAATTATAAAAAAATAAAATTACATTCAGTGAATTAAAAAAAAAAATAATAAGTTCACTGAATTGAAAAAAAATAAAATAAGTTCACTGAATTAAATAAAATAAGTTCACTGAATTCAAAACCTGTTTTCTGCCGTTCAGTAGAAGAAAACAATAATGTACAAATAAAAGTTTTAAATAAGCAATTTTACAGCGTGTGCTAGTAACAAATTAGAAACCGGATGCTGTTTATCAACCTACATGATTCAAAAGTAAAGCCTTTTACTATTAAAAATAAAAACTTTACAGATATAGATAAATTTGGAAAAAAATATAAACAGCATCCGGTTTCTAATTTGTTACTAGCACACGCTGTAAAATTGCTTATTTAAAAATTTTATTTGTACATTATTGTTTTCTTCTACTGAACGGCAGAAAACAGGCTTTGTATTCAATGAACTTATTTTATTTTTTTTTTAATTCAGTGAACTTATTTTATTTTTTTTTTCAATTCAGTGAACTTATTATTTTTTTTAATTCACTGAATGTAATTTTATTTTTATTTAATTCACTGAATGAAAATGAAATTGAATGAATTCAGTAGTGAATTAATTCAGTAAGGAATTAATTCACTTTTTTTCCGTTCGATTTATAAAATTGAACGCGTTCACTGGTGAATTAATTCATTTGATTTAATAAAAAGACCTATTGCAATTGAATTAATTCGTAACAAAATAAATCGAACGAAAGCAAATATGAATTAATTCCATTCAATATATGGTGCTTAGTGAATTAATTCATCGAATTTTTAATTCAGAATTGAAAAATTGAATTAAGGAATTAATTCTTCAAAGCTCTGTTAGTATTGCACAATTTTTAAATTCGATCACTTAATATTTTTTTCTTTTGAAGAAAAGCAACACTAAAGGAATTTTTCCTATTAATTAACGTGTTGCTCTCTTTGGAAAGTGGAGAAGTGAAAGGTGGTGAAAGGTGGTATATTGTGTTACTTCGGTCGGGTTAAGTGCTGTGGGAACACCGAAGGAAGACGCTGCGATATGCATGAGGGATAGCAAAAACTCATATATACACATATTTATTTTTCATAAATTGATGTTGCCTTGGATGGGGAATGATTGAACCCGCAACCTTATGTGTAATAGTCCACCATTACACCACACCATTATTGCTTGTATTATCCCTTTTTATTAGTTTTTTCCCCCAATTTTTTTAGTAAATATATTATGCAAAATAAGCGTCACGTAAATACGCACAGAAAATCAAATTTCAACAGTTTCGTCCGTCCCGACTCGTTTCGTTTACATAGGATAAGTGGCTCTGTATATTTTCTATAATATAGGTTAAATCAGCTGATTCGGCACGTTACGTTTATGTATGACTAATTCTACCTTAGTTATTGATAATAATGAGCTTTAAGCGGGGTTGGTAGGCAATACCGCTAAAATACCGTTATCGATTCAGAATCCTTTTAACTGACTACCGTTACCCCTAAAATACCGCTACCGAAATAACCAAAATAGCGTTATCTTTAAAATACCGTTACCGAAATAACTAAAATGCCTTTATTCTTAAAATACCAATACCGAAATAATTTAAATATCGATACCAAAATAAATGAAATACCGTTATTCCTAATACCGATACCGTTATTTTTATTTTTCTGTTTTTGATATTGCACGTGTTTATTGAATATTTTTCGTACATTAAATTGATAAACCGGTTTTGTTATTAATCTCGTTTGTTTTTTGTCAAAAAAATTTCGGTATGCATCGAAATAATTGACTAATGTTACCCTTAATTACCGAATTAGGTGAACTACCGTTAACCTTAAAATACCAATATCGAAATAATCAAAAACCTGTTATCTTTAAAATATCGTTACCGAAATAACTAAAATACCTTTATCCATGGTTTTAATATGAATTTGATAAAAGTGGATTCTAAATTTTTTAAAAGACACTTTCAAAATTTCTAAATATTTTCCGTAAAATTTTACAAAAAGCATGATTTTAAATTGATGTAAAAATTACAGGATGTGTTCTATGAACAAAAATTAACTTCCCAAAAATTTTAAATTTTTAACAAGATTTTGAAAATCATTAAAGTTTAAGCACTTTTATATAAAATAAACTGCAAAACATTAAAAGAAGAAATGGCTAGGGAAAAATAAAATGGCTAAAGGGCGGATTATGGAAACGTAAATGTGATGGAACTGTTCCGTGCCGTAGCTAAAAAGTACACTTATAGAATACCGTAAACGACATTACTATTTAGAATCTATTTCATGTGGTTTTATATTTTATTCTAAATTTTTCCATTTATTTGTTAATTTTTATTTCTTATTTGTTGTTTGAATCTATTTTCTTTCTTCATTTTATATTTTTTCCGACTAAATTCATTCAGATGTTTCGATGACGGACAGAAAATTCTGATTTCAACAGAATGATCCGGCAAGTACGTTTACATTTACGCGTTAGTAACCATTTGTATACACTTCTTCTTGTGGTTTCGAAACAGCTGATTCGGTACAGTTACGTTTACGGTTGGGTAACTCCCCTTAAATCTTTCGGCTAGATAAAGCCTAGGATGAAATTAAAATGACCAAATTGGCAACCTTGCTACCCAGAGGTTTTCACACAACAACAATGTGTAGTAACAGCTATGGTAACAGCTGTTGGAGTAAATTCTGAGATAATAAAATTTATATTACTGTAATTTGTTTAAATTTTTTCTATTACAAAAGCATTTAAATAATAAGATATACATAAAACAACTTAAACTAGGTATCTTCTCCAAAATGAGAACATTTTTAATAAGACTCGGTAGACTTTTAAGTGAGAATGAACTACATTTGGGTAGGAGTTTATTAAACCCGGCGAAATGTGTTTACCGAAGATGTCATATCGGGAAATCATCGTTATGCAGTGTTAACCCTTTAAATTCTCAAAGATTTTATTGTTCGGCCCAGGCTGCTACAAAAGTGGATAGTGAAAAACCTCACTGTAATATTGGCACCATTGGTCATGTGGATCATGGAAAAACTACACTAACGGCGGCTATAACAAGAGTATTATCAAAAAAAGGCTTATCAGACTTTGTGTCGTATGATCAAATTGATAGGGCACCCGAAGAAAAAGCCAGAGGTATTACTATAAATGCCTGTCACATAGGTTATACTACACCACAAAGGACCTATGCTCATACAGACTGCCCCGGTCATGCCGACTATATTAAGGTATGTTATTCTATTAAAATTTTCTTGATTTTAATTTTCTTATAAAAAAACATTTTTAAGAATATGATTTCTGGCGCTTCACAAATGGATGGTGCCATACTGGTAGTTGCTGCCACTGATGGCCAGATGCCACAAACTAGGGAACACTTACTGTTGGCCAAACAAGTGGGTATACAAAGAATTATTGTGTTTATTAACAAGGCCGATTTGGTGGACCAAGAAGTTCTTGAATTGGTAGAAATTGAAATGCGTGAAATGTTAACGGATTTCGGATTTGATGGACTCAACAGTCCAGTTATATGTGGATCTGCTTTACTGGCTTTACGCGATGATCCTTCGCCATTTGGTGTTCCATCCATTGAAAAACTTGTTGATTGTATTGATTCTTATGTGCCGACCCCTAAACGTGATATAGACTCGCCATTTATATTGCCCATCGACAATTTTTTTACAGTGCCTGGACGTGGCACTGTTGTGGTGGGTACCATTAAACGTGGTACAATTATTAAAAATGCTGAATGTGATCTTTTGGGTTTTAATCAAAATATTAAAACATCCGTAGGCGATATACAGATATTTAAGAAAAGTATGCCAAAGGTAAATTTTGAACAATTTATGTTTCCTAATATATAAAAAAGGCTAGGAAGATCATGTTTTTTAATCGTGCTTTATTTTCCTAAAATATGTATTAAAAATCAAACACTATTTTCTTAAAATTTTTATAATATGCAATTACGATTGCCTTTTTTTACCTCTTCAATATTATGAATTTTAGTATTTTTATACTCTCCACGTATGAGAGGGTATACATCAGATTGTCATTACTAGGGCTCGGATTTTTATGCATTTATAATTGTGTTTTATGTACCTAAAATATGTACTAAAAATTAAAAAAAAATGCATTTAAAAGGAAAGAAATATTCATTTATTATTGATTTATTTCAATGTTTATTAATAGCAAAAAACATAAAAACAATTCCGTCTCATTAACTTACAAATATAGATAAAATGTTTGTATAAAACTTAATTTAGAGATTTATTTATGTAAAAAAAAAAAATAATTTTCAAAAGATAAACGTTGAGTTGTTCTTAATGTTCTGAGATTATCTAAATTGAAACATTTCTTATACTAATAGAAAAATTTATTTAAAAATATAGCTGAAGATATCAAAAATTAGTTAAAAATGGCAAAATAAACTGCTGAAACTAGATTTTTTTTCTAAAAATTAGTAAGTTAAAAACAGCATAACCTAAAGGTATATTTTCTATTTCTTTACGAAATTTTTTGTTTTAATCTGTAAAACTTTGGATACAAAATTTCTTTATATGCAAATTTAATGAATACTACAATAAATATAATATTGCATTTAAAAAAATTATTGTCCAAAGTTCTTCCTCCTTTTCTGAAGAAATAAAAAAAAAGATTTAGTTCCATTTGAGTAAAATATTAATTAATTTAAAATATCAATTTACTCTACAAAAATTTGCAAAAAAAAATGTTCTGGATAGTAGAGTTAGTAGACTAAAGAATATCATAAACAGTTGTTAAATTTCTCAAACAAAATTATCCGCACAGGGATCTTTATTATTCCAGTTTTAATGCAAATTTCCACTAAACTAATGAAGTTTTCTTAACAAAATGAATGGAAAGCTTCATAAAAATTTTCAATGTACGAACTTCAGCGAATTTTTATTGAATCAATGTAAAAATTCATAAATAGAATGTAAACATTTCTCTCAGTGTACAGTTACAAATGTCAAATTCCATTTTATTTTGATTTTTTAGCTTTAATTTTGTGTTAACTTTAGGTTATTTCGTTATTATTAATGTCACAAATGCGAATAAAAATTTAATTTCAGTGAAACGGTTACGGGTTCCCTTGTATTCTACACCTTTTTCAGTTTTATTTCAGAAAATTCCAAATATATTTCATAATTGTTTAAAAATGTTTTAAAATTCACCAAAAATGTTTTTAAATTGTCCAAAAATATTTTAAAATTGTCCAAATATATTCTAAAATGGCCTAAAAAGGTTTCAAAATTGTCTAAAATGTTTCAAAATTATCCAATATTTTTTTAAATGTTTCATTCAATCATTCAAAATTGTCCAAACACTGTTTAAAATTGTGTAAAAACGTTTCAAAATTCATTTCAAAATTGTTTAAAATGAATTTTAAAATTTTCAAAATGTATTTCAAAATTATACAAATATATCAATCACATCGAACTAGAGGCTGAATAATATCTGCCCTCAGTAATTATACAAATATATTTTAAAATATGTATTACAAATATATTTTAAAATATTTTATTTGTATTTAAGAAAATTCTATTTGTATTTGAAAATTGTCCAAATACATTTCAAAATCATTCATTTGTATTTAAAAATTTTAAATCTGTATTTCAAAATTGTTCAAATGCATTTCAAATAATTCCATTTGTATTTCAAAATTTTCTAAATGTATTTCAGAAATTTCCAAATGAATTTAAAAAAACTCCATTTGTATTCCAAAATTTTCCAAATGTATTTAATAAAATTCTAATTGCATTTCAAATTTTTCTAAATGTATTTCAGAAATTTATATTTTTATTTTAAATTTCTATTTGAATTTTTTAAACAGAATTAATTTTGTTTTCTACAATAAGTGTGTTTGCGTACCCGAAAATTTGTACAAATTCGTACAAATTTGTACAAGTTTTTACTGGAAGGTGTTTGTTTACACAATTACTCAGTAAGGAGAGAGCAAAAATAGAGGGTAAAGTGACAGTTCAATACCAGAGAACTTACAAGTTTTTACTGGATGAATTTTTGCTAGTAAGAATTTGTAAGAAAAAAAACATATGATTTAAAACATATGATTGAAGAAACAAAACATTTGTCTAAATAATTTTGAAATAATTTTTTGTAAAAGTAAAAAATATTTAAATATAAGCTTATTTACGATGGAAGGAGTAAATAAGTGATCATTTTATTAGGTTTTATTTATTAATCCAATAATTTGAATAGGTTTATTTCGCAATCAGCTATTTTAATAACTGTTGCCAATTTAGCTATTTTCTCGGCAAATCTAGCGATACTTCAACTCGTTTAGGGGGATAAAATATAATTTAGCTATTAGCGGGAAAACTAACGATTTTTCTTTTTAAGACAGTCTTCACATTTTCTTAGCATTTTTTTACATTTATTTCCTTGACAGAATTTTTGAATCATTATTATTCAGCGATTTATCGGTAAATTTTTATGGAAAACAAAAAAGTTCGAAAAATTTGGCGATGTATCAATAATTTTTTAAGAAAGTTTTAAGAAGTTTGAAAAATATAGCTATTTTTGTGAAATTTTTCAACAGAACCTAAAAATTTAGGGATTTATCGCTATTTAATTTTTTTTATAATTTAGATATTTTCTAGTGATTTTTACGGAAGAAGTTGGCAGCAGTATTTTACTAATTCTTACAATTTTTCTGTTTGCGTACATTTTTAGATATTTTTCTTTTTGAGAGTAAATTTTGCCTTACTCTCTGTAAATTTGTTACTGAGTAATTTTTACTGGACTTTACTGGAAAAGTACCCAAACACACCTAATATTGACAATTTGTTAGTCTAATTAATATATTTATTTTTGCAACTATTTGTGATTTTTTAGATAGTTTACGTTTCTAAAGCATATTTAGTGTAATTTTAAGTTTTTCTTTAAATATTTTGCAATATCTGTTTTTCACAAACTGCTTTCCTGTACTTTAATTATAAGATTTAATCTTGTTGTACAGGATATGAGAACATAACTAAATAAATAAATAAATAAATAGAGTCTTTTGAAATACATTTGGAAATTTCTGAAATACATTTGGAGAATTTTGAAATACAAATGGAATTAGTTTAAATACAATTTTACAATTTTGAAATACAGATTACAAATTTTTAAACACAAGTGAATAATTTTGAAATGTATTTGGACAAATTTAAAATACAAATAGAATTTTCCTAAATACAAATAAAGTATATTTGTGTTTATGTTTCTTGTAATTTTTGAACCAAAGTTAAGAAAATTATGAAGCTTTGAGAAAAAAATAAGGGATAAATTCCATATTAAAATTGTAACCGGTTAATCGACCTGTTTTACCCGATTATTCGGATCGAATAATTATTTGAGTTTTGAATTATTTGTTTCGACATTAACCGAAATAGAGGCGATTAATCGAGGAATCGGTTAATCGATTAACCGAATTGGAAACACTAGTTTTTATACATTGAAAATTATCGTACCATTTCTACGAAAGTTTTTGGTGCATATTTTATAGCTGCTAATTCCTTTGTGGAATATTTATATTCAATTTTACTTTCTTTGTTAGATCTTAAACTAAAAATATTTGTTTAATTTTTTAAAGCCATTAATTAGAAATTTATTAATTTAGTACTTTTTCAAAAACTAATATTTTTCTTCATCAGGATACTCTCTTGACATATACTTTATAGAGTTTTTGCTTTCAAAAAACCTCTACACTTTCAGGAATAAAAAGACGATCGTTTCGGGGACTTTCCAGGTCCCCTTCATCAGTTTTCTTTAGAAAATGATGGCCTCAAACTAAATTAATAATTTCGTCAATGAAAAAGGTCGAAAAAAAACAATTTTTATTTTTAAATAAAATTTAAAAACCAACATTTTTTTAAAGCCTTCTTTTTTTGTAAAAAATTTTATACTTTAACTTTAATTGACTCACTTTTCCTTCTGACGCGCAAATTTTTTTCACGGCATCATCGACAATTTCAAATGCAACAAAAAATGCCATAAAATTTGCAAATTAAAAAGCAGCAACAAAATTATTTTCGTGGTTGTTGCTTTTTAGTTGTTTTCAAATTTAATAAAAAAAATTATTTCATTTGTAGACAATAGCCCCGTATTCATAATGAAAAGTTAGTAGCTCCTTTTACATCGCACACAACGAGCTGTTGAATATATAAGACTTTTTTTAACAAAATTTATGTACAAAAACTCGACAACATTTGAATAAAAATCAATCAATAAATCTAATTTGTTCCAGCAACAAAAGTTGCCCCGTGGTATTCAAAATGAAAATTTAGCATAGAGTTAACATAAGTTTTATTCATAATACTGTTGTTAAACTCATTCTAGTATTGTTGCTAAATTCCTTCTAATGTTCTGTTATCAAACGCCAAAAAACAAAAAATTCCATTCACAATAATAAACGAGTAAAAAGGTTAAAGTCGGGCATGCCGACTATACAGTACTATACACCAGTCTGGTTAAAAGCCAACTAATGTTTGGATCCGAAATTCGAATGGGTTAAAATGGGGGTTGTGTCAAAATTTTCTATAATGTGAGTCAGCGAACCAAATTTCATTAAAATATCTTAATATTTGCGACCTGCAGTTTGTAACCAAGCCAATTTTGGGGAGACCCTTATATGTGCACTAGGTCTAAACGTGGACCGATGTTAACCAAAATCAATAGGCTTTGTCCTTGGGCTGATATACGTCGGTGTACCAAATTTCATCAAAATATCTTAATATTTGCGACCTGCAGCGTATAAACAATATAATTTTGGTAGGACCCTTATATGGGCACTAAACATGGACCGATTTTAACCAAAATCAATAGGCTTAGTCCTTGGGCCGACATAAGTCGTTTTACCAAGTTTCATCAAAATAGTTTAATATTTCCGACCTGTAGAGTGCGCACAAGAATGCATGGACAGACGGAGGGACAGACGGACATCGTTAAATCGAAATAAAAAAATTCTGATCCGATCGGTATACTATAAGGTGGGTCTAGGACCAAAATTTTTTGGTGTTACAAACATCAGCACAAACTTATAATACCCTGACCCCGTAGTGGTGTAGGGTATAAAAGCCTTGTTCGTAATCGGTGTGCTAAGAAATCATTTTGAATAAACTCTATTCTAACAAGCTGCTAGGCCTAAAAACATTCTAGTTAACAGCTCGTTGTGTGCGATGTATAAGAAACTACTAAATTTTCATTTTGAATACGGGGGCTAGTGTCCTCAAATGCAATAAAATGTGTAATGAAATTCGAAAATTACACACAAAGCAGCAACAAAATTGTATTTGCTGTTGTTGCTTTGCGTTATTTTCAATTATCTACCCTCGTATTCATAATGAAAAGTTAATAGCTCCTTATACATCGCACACAACGAGCTGTTAACTAGAATGTTTTTTAGGCCTAACAGCTTGTTAGAATAGAGTTTATTCTTAATGATTGCTTAGCAAACCGATTAAGAGCAACCCTGTGTTTGAAAATATACAAATTTTTACTGGATGGCGTTCGTTAACACAAATACTCAGTAAACAGAAAAAAGAGTGAATAAAGTGAGAGTTCTAAGATGAGAGTTTCTAAGTCTTCTTCTTTTTCTTGCAAATTTTTGCTGGACAAAAAATTGTCTGCTTAAGATTTAATATCAAAAATTATCTTGTCTACGAACTTGCAAAATTTCTGTTCGCGCCAGTGTTACCATATAATTTATTTTAGAAAAACTGTAAAAAAAACTGTTTCGTTATAGAAAAACTGTTTTTCAAAAAATTTTTAAAAATCAGAAGAAATTCTGGGATCTCGAAGTATTCTGGGACTAAAATATTATCCCAGGGTCGAGATTTGAATAATTTAATTGCGTTTGGCATTTATAGTAATCGACTTTTTGCACAGCCTTATAAAGGGTTTTTTTAAACCTTTTTTTTTTTTAATCCGTCCGCTTTTGATTCAAAAGTTAGACAGATATTTTGGTTTTTCTGGCTCTGCCTGCAAATTAATATCGTCTTATCTTTCGGATAGAAAGCAATATGTGTTCAGTAATGGCTCTTGTTCTGGGACTCTTCCTGTTTTCAGTGGTGTACCCCTGGGGTCTGTACTTGGGCCTTTACTTTTTATTATGTTTATAAATGATCTTTTTGATATTTTGTCAAATAATATGTGTCTTCCATTTGCGTTTGCAGATGATGTTCAGATTTTATTTAAAGGGGATAAGGAATTTCCTGATGTTATGCAGAGTATGATAGATTTTACTGTAGGTTTATTAGGTAATTGGATGTGTTCCAATTATCTACATATTAATTCTGATAAATCTAAGGCATTGTTCTTTGGTAATAGTTGTATTAATAACTTTTCTATTAATTTAAATGGTAATGTTGTTGAATTTGTAGATAAAGTTAAATGGCTTGGTGTGGTTCTGGATACCAAGCTTAGTTTTGAGGACCATGTTAATAATGTTGTTTCTAAGGTAAATTTTACTTTGAGGAAATTATACAGCTTAGACGTTATGCTTCCATTTAATGTTAAGCTTAAGATTGTCCATGCGTTAATTATGCCAATTTTTTTATATGGCTTGGAAGTCTATTCTGGGGCTTTGGGTTATGTAATGAAGAAGGTAAAGTTAGCTGTCAATCGTGTTATGAGATATTTATACTCTCTTAGATTGTGTCAGCACATTTCGTCTTATGTTTTAAAATTTTTATGATGTTCATTTGATAACCTTGTTCAAATTAAAAATATTATGCACTTTTATAAAGTGTTTAAATTGCAAATGCCGTTGTTCTTGGTTGATATATTTGAATTTGGTAGATCTAATAGGAATAGACAATTAGTTATTCCAAAGCTTACACCGTTGTTAGGCCTATTTTTTTTTGTAAGGGTTGCTCGAAAATACAACAAATTGCCACCTGACTTAAAGACTTTTAATTTGTCTATTGATACGTTCAGGAAGAAACTTTTTGAAGAATTTTCACTTAATTCTTAATTTTTCAGGCATTGTTTTTTTTTTAAATTAAAGCTTACATAAATATACTATTTATTTTTTTTTATAGAATTTAGGGAATTTAGAAACTATTATCGCAATTTTTTTTTAATTTTTTATAACTTTTACTTTAAATTTTTTGCATTTAATAATTTTATTTTTGCATTGTTATTTAATTATACATCTAATATTATATTTTATACCTTAATTTTTTTATTTTAAGCAAATTTTATTGCTTGTTTTGTTACTTTTAGTAGAAATTTGTAACCGATTATGGCCTATAGGCTAGGTTATTGGAATAAATAAAGAAATTAAATTAAAGTTTTGGTCTCCTACACTCAAAAAAAAAGTCAGTAAAGTCAGCAAAAAATGTTGCTGTGTCAGCAAATTTTTAGTTAGGAGCGTGCTTGCAAAAAAGTTGGTAATTTCAGCAAAAGGTTTACTGAAAATCAGCGAGCTTATTTTTACCAAAAATATAGTAATCTTCAGCAAAAGTTTTGCTAACACTTAGTCGACTGAAAATGAAAAAAATCCTTGCTAAAATCACTAAACTTTTTGCTGAAAATTAGTAGACTGAAAAAAACTCAAAAAACTTGTAGCGAAATTTTACTTTAGTTAATTTATTTGCTGAAAATTTAAATATAGAATATGTGTAGAGTTGTTTTTCTTTTTTTGTCATTTCCGTTTCCAGACAAGCTGCGACATATATGTACATCTTGTCTATCTGGTTGTCGTCCACGCTATGAATGCGGTTATCAGCACAATTTTTGTAGCAAAATAAATTAGTAAAACATTAGTTCAAAATTAGTTTAGTGCTAAAAAAATATAACTAAAATTTTTGCTGAAAACGGAATTTTAGCAAAAAAATTGCTGAAAACTGGTACACTTGATATACAAGACGTTTTACTAATTTTTCTACTAACTTATTTTTTTGAGTGTATGCCCGAATCTGAAGTTATAAAAAGTTAAAGGAATCACCCTTTCGAGATGTGAACCTTTTTTTATTAACCCCTGACTAAGGATAGAATATACTTTACTGGTCAATGTTGTACTTCAAAATATTCTTTATGGATTTGCATTCCACATAAAATTACCTTTCATTCGATTAAGTATTGTTATGTCGGGAATTGTTTGACGGTAAGTAAAAAACATCGTAAAAAATTACGTTTTTTAGAATTCTCCTCGAACATAATTGAAAAGATAGTAGTAAATTGTTATCCAGAATTTCCAAATATTTCTTTAAAAAAAATATAAAAAATCAATTTCGGCCTTTTTTGATGAGACATTGTTTTAAAATTTTGTTCAAAAAAATATGAATTTCCAAATTTTATCTTTCATTTAGAAATGATCTGAAAAGTTCGGCTAAAAAATGTCCATCGGATCTCTGTCGTGATATGGTTTAGCCAATTTTGTTCCGTGCTAATTTTTGATGAAATTTGTTATAAAAATATTTTGTTTTTCCAGTATTATATTGGCATTTTTAAATTTGTTTATGTTTCGATTTGTACCTAATTTTTTACAATATGAAAGTTTTATTGTAATTTTTCACTTTCTAAGTTTATAAATGGCTTATAAAACAAATATTTTATACCAGGCACTATCCACGGCTCTCATCTGAAAAACTGAACTGGTTTTAAGAGAGTTTCAGTGCAAAATAACAAAAAACGTAAAAAAGGTTGTATATTTAATTAATTATTTTTATAGTTTTTAAGCAATTTTAATTAAATTGTAAAGTGCACTTGTGTTGTTTGATATGTTCTCTGCATTAGTTTTGTATAATTAGCACAAAATTTAGCTTATTAATATTAAAAAACACGCATTAAAAAAACACTAAAAACTGTTTCTCTTAAAACCAGTTGGCATATAAAATTAAAGAGACTTTTTAACAACAGAAGAGGCTGGTGGTTTGTCTTTAGTCTATATGGTCGTTGTTTATACAAAATTCATTTTATAAACGCGTTATAAGGTTTTCAAATAAATAATTATGCATAAGCACTAGAGTCGTCCAAAAAACATGAAAGTTGGAATTCGCGATCTCCACAATGTTGCCCCTATTCCTTAATGTCTAAAAACTCTCTGTGCCAAGTTTCAGCTAAATCCGCTTTTATTTAAAGGTAGCACAAAAAGTTTTCTTTTAAGAATTAGTAATTTATCTCTAGAGTAATTTATACAAAAAGTGGGGTTGATTTTAAATTTAATTATTTCTTAACCTGTACGCTATTATTTAACAATTTTTTTTTAAATCTGGTCTTAATTAATGTGAAGAAAACGAATTTGAAATCAAAACTTAAAAAATGAAGTAACTTTTCAGTTCAAAAATTATACAAAAAAATACATATTTTACCCAGCAAAAATATTAAGGAGTACTTCAAAAAGAATGACTATTTTATCTACATCCAATAAAATAATATACAAAAATAAAATAAAACAAATACAACAACACATAGCGACATGACGCACAATCATAGTTTTCTACTGAAAAATTGTGAAATTTACAGCAGTATCGGATCTTTCCTATGATATTTCCTATTTGAACTACTTTTATTTTTGAGTTGTGTTTTTTCTGGAGCTGTTAGTAGTTCAAAATTTGGCATTTCCATCAATGAATTTAACACGTGCGTGTCATAGGAAAGATCCGATACTGCTGTAAATTTAACAATTTTTCAGTAGAAAACTATGCTTGTGCGTCATGTCGCTATGTGTTGTTGTATTTGTTTTATTTTATTTTTGCATTATCTTATTTTGAATGTAGAGAAAAAAAGTCATGCATTAAAAAGTGGATGTTCTCTTTTTGCAGGGTAGTTAAAATTTTCAAATTTTCCGAAAAGGTGTAATTAAAAATTCAACTTGTTTTTGCCTTGTATGTGCAAATTTCTCAAATCTGATCTTTATTTTAATGAAGATTATGAAGCAGCATTCGAAATTTAAAAAAATTTGTGGTTTGCGGTTTTTGAAAATTTAAAAAAACTTAAGTTTTTTGAGCTATTTTCCTAATTACCTGTAAACGGTGTAATCGAAAAATCCAATTTGTTATACTTTTTCAATTTACTTACCAAGGGCCTTCATTATATATAACACTGGTTTTAATTTTAAAAAGGATAACAGATATCCTTGCAAATTAACTTAAAATTTAAATCTTTTTAATATTTCGCTATTATTTAGCTTACTATAATTTTATTGCTACCAAAAATCCTATCTCACATAATAGGACATTCCACAGATATATATTAATGCAAAAAATTAATTTTCATAGTGGTAAATATAAGAAAACATCCTGATCAAAGTTGAACATTTTTTGTATGAAATTTTCAAATTTCGCGAAATCTGCGACTCCGATTTCAACTTTGATTTTATATTCGTAATGTACACCTAAAACTATATTAGATTTGATATGTCGCGATCATAAGAATTATATTTAATTTTTCTCATTTTTTCCATTATTTTTAATTAATTGAAAATAATAGAACAAGTACAACCTCGAAACTTCAATTGCGATGTGCTACCTCTAAACAAAACTTTTTTGGTGATTTTTTTGATCAGACCACATTTTTTTCAAAGTGGCATATTTTTAGGGTTGTGGAGCGTGAAAATTCCAACTTTTTTTGGACAAGTCTAATAATCACTTTTATATTTTAATTCTTAAATTTTAGTTAAAAAAATAAAAAAAAATTGTAAATGAAACAAATGTGCCGATTTAATATGAAAAAACTGTAAAAAAATCCATAAATTAAAAAAAGCTATTTTTACATGAAAAAACTGGAAAACTGTTAGGCATCCCAAAAAACTGTAAAAAACAGTTAAAACTGGCTATATGGCAACACTGGTTTTCGCTCATGTTTGGGTAAATTTTATTCTGAGAGTAAATTTTGTCTTACTCTCTGTAAATTTGTACTGAGTAATTCTTCCTGGACAACTGAGAAAACTAATCGAATGGACCTATTGTAATCATCACAGTACATAATCATTTTTAATAGTAAATTAACGGTTTTTGAGATAAATTAAATAATAATCTAAAAATGTTAATTCAGATATGTATTAACTTATGTCCAGAGCTTTGAAGAATTAATTCCTTAATTCAATTTTTCAATTCTGAATTAAAAATTCGATGAATTAATTCACTAAGCACCATATATTGAATGGAATTAATTCATATTTGCTTTCGTTCGATTTATTTTGTTACGAATTAATTCAATTGCAATAGTTCTTTTTATTAAATCAAATGAATTAATTCACTGGTGAACACGTTCAATTTTATAAATCGAACGGAAAAAAAGTGAATTAATTCCTTACTGAATTAATTCACTACTGAATTCGTTCAATTTCATTTTCGTTCAGTGAATTAAAAAAAAAAAAATTACGTTCAGTGAATTAAAAAAAAAAAATAAAATTACTTTCAGTGAATTAAAAAAAAATAATAAGTTCACTGAATTGAAAAATAAAAAAATAAAATGAGTTGAAAAAAATGAATTGAAAAAAAAATAAAATAAGTTCACTGAATTCAAAGCCTGTTTTCTGCCGTTCAGTAGAAAAAAACAATGTACAAATAAAATTTTTAAATAAGCAATTTTACAGCGTGTGCTAGTAAAAATTAACAAATTAGAAACCGGATGCTGTTTATCAACCTACATGATTCAAAAATAAAGCCTTATAATACGTGGAGAGGGTATTATAAGTTTGTGCTGATGTTTGTATAACCAAAAAATAATGGTCGTAGACCCACCTTATAGTATACCGATCGCCTCAGAATTTTTTTTTTATTTCGATTTAACGATGTCCGTCTGTCTGTCCGTCCGTCCGTCCGTCTGTCTGTCTGTCTGTCCATGCATTCTTGTGCGCACTCTACAGGTCGCAAATATTAATATATTTTGATGAAATTTGGTACACCGACTTATGTCGGCCCAAGGACGACGCCTATTGATTTTGGTTGAAATCGGTCCATATTTAGACCTAGTGCCCATATTAGGGTCCCCCCAAAATTATATTGTTTATACGCTGCAGGTCGCAAATATTAAGATATTTTGTTGAAATTTGGTACACAGACCTATGTTGGCCAAAGGACGAAGCCTATTGATTTTGGTTAACATCGGTCCATGTTTAGACCTAGTGCCCATATACGGGTCCCCCCAAAAGTATATTGTTTATAAGCTGCAGGTCGCAAATATTAAGATATTTTGATGAAATTTGGTACACCGAACTACGTCGGCCCAAGGACGAAGCCTATTGATTTTGGTTAACACCGGTCCATGTTTAGACCTAGTGCCCATATAAGGGTCCCCCAAAATTATATTGTTTATAAGCTGCAGGTCGCAAATATTAAGATATTTTGATGAAATTTGGTACACCGACCTATGTCGGCCCAAGGACGAAGCCTACTGATTTTGGTTAACACCGGTCCATGTTTAGATCTAGTGTCCATATAAGGGTCCCCCCAAAATTGGCTTGGTTACACGCTGCAGGTCGCAAATATTAAGATATTTTAACGAAATTTGGTTTGCTGACTCACATGGTCCAGAGAAAAAACCCGATAGATTCTAGATAGAATCGGTCCATATTTGGACCTATCGCCCATATGGGCTATATTTACGATTTTCTCTTCTTTTATAATTTTATAGAAAATTTTGACACAAGTCCCATTTTAACCCATTCGAATTTCGGATCCAAACATTAGTTGGCTCTTAACCAGACTGGTGAAGGGTATTATATAGTCGGCATGCCCGACTTTAACCTTTTTACTCGTTAAAGATATTTTTTCTCGGGTTTATGAGTAACCAGAGATTAAAAAAGATAATTCTTTTTTCAGTCAATTCGCATAAAAAAGTTTTGTTTTTATGTGTCAGTGAATAATTTATAATAACTTTAAATCAATGATTCGATATTGAATAAATTGAGATGATTTAGTACAATTTATATTGATTTCATTTTGATTCGATTAAATAATTTGTATAAATCAAATTAGCTATTTTTACTTGAAATGATTTGTTAAAATTGAATCAATTTGCTTGATTCTATAAAATGAGTCGACAAAAATCTAACTGACTTTTTGATAAGATATTGATTGAATAAAGTATGATATAATTTAATTAATAAAATGATTAAATGATGCGAATAGAATTAAGGAATTATGCACTTAAAATAATACGTCAGTAGAAAAATCTGTCACCGGTTTCAAATCGATTGAACTAATTTTTTTAACAAATTTTTAGTTGAAAAACTGATTTAAGCAAAGATTTTAGTTATCTTCATTTAACACAGTTCTAAAAATCCTCAGTACTTTAACTAATTTTGAGTGTTAATTTTCAAAATTATTTAAAACTAATTTTTAAGAACACATTCGTTAAATTTTACAAAATTTATTATTAAAATCGGGCATGTCACAGGTTTTTTTACGGAATTGATTTGATTTCGCAATTTCACTTCCGCAATTTTTTTCCTAAAGTGATCGAAAACAATTTTTTTCCTTTTGAATTTGCAGTTTAGGGTGCTACGGATAATTTTGTATAGAAAATGAAACGTTCTGGTAAGTATCGAGTATGCTACAGGCTTAATAGTGGTACTTAAAACGTTAAAAGTTTCTCCACAAAACGTAAAACGAAAAAAAAAATCGTTTTTATTCCACTTTCAAAAACCAAAGTGGAATTGATATTTAGAGCAGCTTAAACTCATAAAAGCTATTCAATAGTGCTTGGCATGTATTCCCTAAAATGTCGTTAGCTATTTCACTTAAAAAAATTTACATTTAAAACGCTTTTTGTTGGTAAATTCAAAAATTTTCTTGATTAGTAAAACGTAATTATTTCTAAAAAATTAAAATTTTAAATTTTGATCGGCGATCTTCTCTTTTTTAACTACAAATGGCAACTTATATCAAAATTTTGCAGTTGGAATACGAATTTACCACAAAAAGTCTTTTTTTAAACATTTTACAATTTACGAAAACGCAAAAAACCTGAAGAAGCAAAAGTAAAACGTTACGAAATTGTACATCGAAATCATATTAATTTTATGCGAAATATGTGTTAAAACCTTAAATATGCTCTCTAACAAAAACTTTTTTAAGTGAAATTATTAAAAACAGCACTCTTAACTTATAATTAATTATGTTTATCTGTTATATTTGATCTAAATATGCAAAAATACCATTTACTTCTGGAGAAGCAATTTGCATTTAATTTTCAAGTGAAATTGAAGTCTGTGACATGCCTGAATATAACACTTCCATTTGTTTTAATTAACAAAATTTATTTTAAGCCAAAAAACAGGAATAAATTTTGTTAAAGTAACAAATTTTTCTGTCCAGCCAACAGACGTATTATTTTGAGTGTGTTTTTAAAAGTCTACCATACACCTTGCAATAATACGCAAATATTTTTTGTTTTCTTAATTCAGTGAACGTATTTTTTTTTAATTCACTGAACGTAATTTTATTTTTTTTAATTCACGGAACGAAAAGGAAATTGAACGAATTCAGTTGTGAATTAATTCAGTAAGGAATTAATTCACTTTTTTCCGTTCGATTTATAAAATTGAACGCGTTCACCAGTGAATTAATTCATTTGATTTAATAAAAAGAATTATAGCAATTGAATTAATTCGTAACAAAATAAATCGAACGAAAACAAATATGAATTAATTCCATTCAATATATGGTGTTTTGTGAATTAATTCATCGAATTTTTAATTCAAAATTGAAAAATTTAATTAAGGAATTAATTCTTCAAAGCTCTGCTTATCATTCACCTTTTTACTAAATGAATTCAGGTAAATTTGGTTTCATTCAATTTGAATGCAATAATAATAGAATTAATTCATATAATTTAAAGCTATCGAAAATTAAGCTATCGAATTAATTCCACAAGACTGCTATTCCGGAATGAAATTTAACCCAAATTTCAATAATTTTTAAAAAGTGAATAAAAGAATTAAGCATTTTAAGCCTTTTTTTGATAGCAAAATATGTAACAAAATATATATTATATTCCGTGCCCTAATCATAAATAAATGTATTCTTTATTCTAAGGCAGTCGCTGGTGAAAATGTTGGTGCTTTATTACGTGGCGTTAAAATATCGAATGTCGAGCGTGGTATGCTATTATGTGCTCAAGGATCAGAAGATATTTCCAATCATTTTTTAGGTTCAATGTATTTATTATCCCGTAATGAAGGTGGTCGCACCAAACCAATGCTTTCCAAATACATACAACAATTATTTAGTGTTACTTGGAATGTGCCAGCACGTATAGATATGAGTAGGTATAAATTGTCGTCAATAATAAATTAATGATAATGTAATATTTTTTTTATATATGTAGTACCCTCAGATAGCATGTTGATGCCTGGAGAACATGCAAATGTTCGCATTACTCTACTACGTAAAATGGTCATGACTGCAGGTCAAGCTTTTACGATACGTGAAAATTGTTCCACGGTAGCAACAGGTATGATATTAGAGCGTAAACCTTCTATTGATTTACCTAAAAATAAACTATCGAAAGCAATTGTTAGTTACGAATAAGAAAAAAAATTACAAATTGTTATATCCCGGCTACAAATACAAAACTGGCAAAAAAGTTGAGAAGATTAATAAAAATGCAATTTATTTTTATAATACGTAGCATTATATTTTTATTTTATTTTTGTATTTAACTAAATTGAACTAATATAATGAAAATTATTTAACAATTTTTTTATATCCAACAATCCTATAATTCTTTTCCATAGAAAGTGTATCTTTAATTTTTTTACAATATATAAATTTTTTTTATAAATTTTAGAAGAAAGTCGTAAAAATATTCCCTCTAATTATGTAAGGTGTTGGCGTTCTCGTCAGATCTAGCTATTTTGTGTTGCGATAGCCAGGCAAAAGATATCCATGAATTTTTTAAAACCAGGTGGCAACATTAATATTTTAACAGCTGTTCTAGTATTTCTTCCAAATGAGATATTTCGGTGTGTGGGAGGGGTTTCATCGAATTGGAATGACAAGAAACATTTAATTTAATAAAATATTTTATAAATAGTACACTCACATAACCGATTGAGGTTTATTTAAAAAGTAATAGGTAAAGTTTGTTTTCAATTGAAGAATCAATTAAAATACATTGAAACATATTGTTTAACTTTTTTTGTCAACCAATAAAAAAACAAACCAGAAAAAAATATGTATCGTCTGTAGGAGTTGTTATTTTCAGTCAAATATTCTATTTTTAGAAAAAATTATTTAAATAATTTCGTTGTTTTCTGTTTTAAAACAAAAAATTGAAATATTTTCGGTTTTCTTTTTTCTTAAAATAGTTTGGTTATATACAAAATTATTTCAATTCAAATTACAAGAAATTCTTTACTCATACACACAAACATAGCCAATAAAAATATGAACGTGTCTGTTGTGTATGGTGTAGTGTTTTGAAAATCTAAGCAAAAAAAAACTTTCAAATATGAAAAAACAAACCACAAAATCGTTTTTTTTTACGTATTGTCAGTTAAAAAATTGATGATTGTTTTAATAGACTTTTCAATTATTTTTATTTCTTCTCTGGATTGTTTAAACAATGGTAGCATTCAGCAGAGAAACCTTAAACTGATACCGCGACTAGTAGCGCTTTGTGATTAGTAAGTCTGCTGAACGATGTTTTCTTTGTTTTGTTTTTAAATACAATTTTTCTATATTTTCCTTTGGTTTCTTTAAATTTTTGTTTTTGAATTATATTTGTATGTTTTTATTTGTCATTCTTAAAAAAAAAAATATTTTTAAAATCAACAACAACAAATGTATCACTAATTGATCAAATGTAGCAAACATTTTTTACGCTACCAAAATATGACAATGCTACCTGAGCGGTTAGTGATCAGGTCGTTCAGCAGATAGTTGTACAACTGTTGTAGAACTGTTGACTATTAAAGTGTATCTGCCGAACGCACCCAAAGTTTGAAAATAAATAGCAAAATGGTTTGAATATAATGAAAAATCAGTAGTCCTTTTTTTAATAGTGTTTTCAATTAATTTAATATGTATTTTAGGTTGTTTTTAAGGATAAAATATTGTGAGTGTATAAGTAAATAATAAAAAAAAAAATATTAAAACACATGTATTGGGAAACGATAGAGATTATTTTTAGGGTAGATTCTGGAACACCTAGGCTCCGACCGTACTAGGGGGTATGTCAAATGAAAGCTTTTGGACAGATGATTCCAAAAAATTACCTTGAAAAAAATGTTACCGAATAGTTTTTGCACAAATCAGGAAAACCTATTTAGTGGCCATAATGGGATTCCTGGAAAGATTCTGGAACAATTAGGCTTCGACGGTACTAGAGCGGTATGTCAAATGAAAGCTATTGGAGAGATGATTCCAAAAAATTACCTTGCAAAAAAAGTTCCTGAATAGTTTTTGCACTAATCAGGAAAACCTATTTAGTGGCCATAATGGGATTCCTGGAAAGATTCTGGAACAATTAGGCTTTGACGGTACTAGAGCGGTATGTCAAATAAAAGCTATTCGACAGATGATTCCAAAAAATTACCTTGCAAAAAGAGTTGCTGAATAGTTTTTGCACAAATCAGGAAAACCTATTTAGTGGCCATAATGGGATTCCTGGAAAGATTCTAGAACAACTAGGCTTTGACGATACTAGAGCGGTATGTGAAATGAAAGCTATTGGACAGATGATTCCAAAAAATTACCTTGCAAAAAAAGTTACCCAACAGGTTTTACACAAATCAGGGTACCCTATTTAGTGGCCATAATGGGATTCCTGAAAAGATTCTGGAACAGCTAGGCTTCGACGGTACTAGAGCGGCATATCAAATGAAAGCTATTGGACAAATGATTCCAAAAAATTACCTTGCAAAAAAATTTACTCGACAGGTTATGCACAAATCAGGAAAACCTATTTAGTGGCCATAATGGGATTCCTGGAAAGATTCTAGAACAACTAGGCTTCGACGATACTAGAGCGGTATGTCAAATGAAAGCTATTGGACAGATGATTCCAAAAAAATTACCTTGCCAAAAAAGTTACCCAACAGGTTTTACACAAATCAGGGAACCCTATTTAGTGGCCATAATGGGATTCCTGGAAAGATTCTGGAACAACTAGGCTTCGACGGTACTAGAGCGGTATGTCAAATGAAAGCTATTGGACAGATGATTCCACTTCCAGATGTAAACACTTCAAAATCAGTTGATGCTATTTGGAGTAGAGATGAACGATCCGGTGATTTTTGAATAACGCTGCTACCAGTGATCGTGATTTTCAAATCACCGTTCTTATAAACAGTGACCGTGATCACGGGTTTGTAATAGAGATGGGCGATCTGGCGATTTTTCAGTAACATTGTTCTCAGTGAATGTGATTTGCAAATCGTTGTTCTTTTAAACTGTGATCGTGATCACGGTTTTTCTATGAAAAAGACTGCGATTTTCTGATAAATAAACGAAATAATATTTATGGCGAGTTTTTAAGATGTCAGTTAAACTTGGTTTACTTAAACCGAAAACTAATTTTGTCAGCCATTTCAAAGTTTATTAACAAAAATTTGCCGGAAAATCCTTTTCTCGAGTATAATTTATTTCTTTATTGAAATAAAACAAAATAAACCACATTTTAAAAGCAGTATTCCAGTTACAAACTGCGTTAAACTAAGTTTAAAGATAATCCACTTCCTGAAAACTGGGCCTTAAAAGAAGAATAGTTGCGACCGGTAACAAAGACATGATAGAAGGAGACATTTTATTCAGAAGAGTGTGAAAGCAATTCACTGTTATTAAAAAAAAACATATATTACTGTGCACAATGAAGTTTGCAAGAAAAAATAGTACAAAAATATTAAAAGAACGACATTCCGAGTAACTGCGACTTGAAATATTTGATCACTGCCGTTACCAGGGATTTATTAATAACTGTGATTAAATCACCAGTATGAAAATATCGCTCATCTCTAATTTGGAGTGCTTTTAGCATCGTCAGTGCGGCAACATTTGCAAAAAAAGGTGACAAGGAGGAGATAAGAAGATAAAAAAAATCTAAAGTAGAATGTTTGTGTGCCTGTTTGATCACTTCTGAGAGTAAAAACAACAACAGAAAGCTGAATAGGAAGGAAAAGTATGAATTAGCCACGCTATGAGCAAGGCCTTGCGTGGGTGAGTAGAAACAAAGATGGCTAAGCTGTCGAACTCTAGTATAGTTACGTTTGTAATATAGGAGTACATGGGTTCGATTCCTACAGCCGACAGGTTGTTGAAAAAATTATCATATAGATACAATCTGACAAAAATATAAACATTAATACAATTTAATGGAAAATCACTGATGAAGCCTGTCCATAAAAAAAAAACAGAAACTAGATCTAGTCTGATTTGCAAATTAATAATGTGTTTATAACTTTGAAAAAAATGTTTATTCTTCTTCTTAACCTCAAACCTACTTAAATAACTTTTGTTAGTTTTTTTTTGCATACTGATTTCCAGTAGGTAATCATATTATAATTATCAAAATCTAGTATTCTAGATTCATGAACACGATGGAAAAAATTTGAACACAATGAAAGAGGCCTCCTTCATTCAATGTGGTCAAATTTTTTCCGTCAACGCCAACGATTATTATGCTGCTATACAGCCTAAAAAGGTGTTCATGAAACGTTTGAAAAACGTGACGCCAAATTTGCCCATCAACAGGACAACAACGACAGTTCATATGACCAATGTTTAAAAATTAAAATCCCTAAGAATCATATTGCCATTAAGAACGGGACCAATATTAATAACATACAACATCTAAAAAGATAAAAAAGAACAAAAAAAAAAGCAATGGAGAAACTAAACAAAAATTATTAAGAAAAAATATATAAAACTTAATTATGTTTTATGGAGCGGAGTTAGTACTTTTTTTTAATGTGTTAGAATTTTTATTTATTTAGGCCGATTACTGTCTTGTTAAAATGTATCCGGCAGTTAAAATTTTATATGGGAAACAACAACAAATGTGTCAGTTAAAGTCCCAGTTAGCAGCAAACTGGGTTTTCAGTAATCGGGCATTCACCCTTTGACGACCACAGGCAAGCATAAATTTTGACAAGCGAAAAGAAGGGCAAGCAAGGGGCCTATGAGGCCAATTTTTTGTGAAATATCTATAATTTAGTTCCAGATCACGAAAATAAAATAGTAATAAAAATCGCTCGGCCCGGAACGGCGGAGTCGTCAAATGGCAAATATTTTTGCCAAGCGAAATGAGGGGTAAGGAGGGGTTCAAAGAAGCCAATTTTTCTTGGCATAACTATTATTAGGTCAGAGATCATGAAAATCGTAGAAACTTCAAAATCGCTTCAGCAGAAAATGTATGGTCCTCAAAGGGTTAAGCGGAGTTTACATTAGACCATAATTCATAGGATCTGTCAAAAAAGTAAGTCAGATAGCCAAAATCATATAGTGTAAACACATTTTGTCTGATACGTACAGCAAATCCGATTGAAATTTTGACAGTCAGATTGTTTTTGAAATATTTCATAAAATTATGAGAATTCGATGGTAACACCTACATATTTTCATCCGATTGCATTTAATGGTGTTAACAAATATACAAGATTTTTTTGACAATCAAATCATTTTGTAGGTTTTTTTTGAGGAATTTGATTTGTCAGACGTGAAATTATATGAAAAATCAGATAATATACACTATGATATAAACCTCGCTTTAATGGTTAATATCCCGTTTATATTGTTGACGTAATTTGCACGATTACCATAAATTAAATTTTATAATCTTGCAGATTAGCGCACAACCTTATAAAAACATAGATACTATTTCCGTACAACTTTGTATTTTTACTACGACTTAAATGCAACACTGCCCTTTTCTCCCTTTTTTCACTGTTGCAACTTAAAAGAAAAAACATGAACAAGGAAGGGCTCCGATGCAGATCAGCAGATTTTAATGAACTTTGGATAAGTTATAGTGGAGAACATTTTATAAGACACTTGTTTTTTAGCTGCCCCATCTTATATTAAAGGGTTAAAAAATGGGGTCAAAACGTCCTCATAATATAACAGTATTAGATTATAAACCCAATGTTATACGCAAGTCTGATATAGTGCGAACTTTCTATGGAAATTGTTTCTCTTAAGATTCTTAGAAATCATTTAAATATATTTATATTAAATAGTCTACAAACGATCCTCAGAATCAATAAATATAAATTACATATATATAAATATTTTACTTCTACAAGTGTATATAGGTATTGCCATATAATTATTGTTTCTACTGTGGAATCTCAAGAAATTTTAGTTAATAATGTTTCTTGCTTGTAATATAAAATAATTTAAGTACTGATTTTATTATAGACAACAACAAAATAATTACAAAATGCAAAAATGGAACAACAAATTATGAAAACAAGTTTAAAGTTTTTTAGAAATAAATAACCAGAGGCAAGACTAAATTAGGAAGGACATTGTTAACAATAAAGTCAAAGGAGTGTATATAATTTCAAATTTTTTTTACTAATTTCACTATACATAATAGGAATTTAAATACCATTTCCAATTTAATTTCTAAATTTCATACAAAATTTTAAAAGTTATTAATAATAAATATTTATCACTGCTCTAAGTATCGAAACTTTTTATTTAGATTGAATTTGTGAAATTTCGAAAATTTTCTGTTCCGACCAAATAAAAAGCATTCGTTTTACTTTTACCAAGTGTTTTTTACACGAAAAAAAATGTTCGGATGTGGATAACAGAATGTCAAAAAGAATTGAAATGTTTCATTTTAAATTTTGTATGTGAATTCAGTACTCAGAACAGCTTTGTATGTTTCTTATAAGAATTTTTGTCAAATTAATTGAAATTTAAAATATAATCGATCAGAGCTAATCGGCGTTGTTTTGAGTTCACACGTTCGAATATTCGTGTTCGGTTTATTTCGTGTATTATGTTTGGTGAAAGTTAAACCACTTTTCTTTCGATTATAAAATTTCTGTGTGATTTTTCAAATCCACTTCTTATAAAGTTTCTGTGCTCGGGACACAAGTGAATGTGGCTAATGGTTTAATGGTTTAATTGCTCAAATTTGTACAAATTTAAAATTAATTAACAAAAAAAAAAACTTTTTAAAAATATTTCGAAAGCCAATCCAAATTTTCAAATATATTGTGCAATTGAAAATTTTTGAAAAAATATTGGACTTTTTAAAATATTTATAAGCATTTTGGAAAAACTCTTAGATGAAGTGATAAATAACCTCATATAACAAAATTAAAATTTTAAAAAATTTCTGAAATAAAATTGAATTGGATTTTATTCTAAGCTCAAAAATGTTTTAAACACTTTTTGAGTGGTATAATAATAATATAATATTAAATTAATTAAATAATACATAAAATGTCTTTATTTTTTAATTTTTTCACATATTCACATTTAAAACAGGTATACAGGTTTTATATTTCATTTTTTGTTTTGAAAAAAGGCAACAAGGATTTCAATATTTTCTGTTGTTTTTGAGTTAAACTCGGTTTTTAACAAAATTCGTATTACCATTTTTATAGCCAGAACTAAGCACGATTTGTTTTTTAATATTTCTTAGGTATGAAATTTTCAAACAAAATTTCTCACTTAAGAAATATTTAAGAAAAAATCGATAAATGTTTTCTTAAACAAAAAAATAGTTTGAATGGATTGATCTTGGTTCCGACTATAAAACTGGGCTTAAGTACATTTTATAAATTAAATTTATAACAAAAAAGCATACATATTGGAAGCACTATTACAAAATTGAAAGAGAAAGAAGAGATACAGTAAATTAAAAAAAAAACAAAAAAATGTTGGAAACATAATTTTGTAAATTTCGTTGCATAAATTAAATAAATAATACTAGAAACTAATAGGTGGCTTTAGGAATGTTTATGTTTAGTTGTATTTTTTTCATTAACTGTTATGTTTTAAATTTTTGTTAAAAAGTCGTCTAGATTCAAGCTCTTCGGAATTTCAATATCTTCCAACTTAATGTCACTGTATTTAAAAACAACTTTAAATGGATAAATGAATTTCTGATCCATGGTAAATTCATCATATTTAATCTAGAATAGAAACATTAGATGTACAAATATTTCAATATTTCCAACACCATCTACTTACCATCGGACGAGCATTAAGTTTTTCCGTTAACATTTCAAGGAAGGTATTTGTAATTTCACCTTCATAATCATCCAATTTGTAGGATTTCATAACCTAAGAGACATTTTTTTTAATTATAAAATATTTAATAAACTTTAGTGTCGATGTTACCTTTAATACTTGAGCTGTATTTAAGTTCGTGCATAGATCACAAATACTTTGTACATCTTTCTCACTCTTACGAGATTGCAGTAATTGAGATACTTGATTAAGGGGTGCCAACGGTACCAAAACATCATTAGACTAAGAAAGATTTAAAAATGAAAACCGTAAATTCATTTAAGAGTTTCTATAGGAAATTGCACATCTTACCATTTTCTTATCTCTCACCCATTCTTCAATATGACCTAAATTATAACGTATTATCATACCAGTTTCCCACATGCACTTGTCACCCCTCAGCATTAAACAATTCATGGCTATTGCACATATAAAGTACATTAATTGAGTAAATATTTGCTCTGAATAACAACGATCTAAACCGAAATGCCAAAATTGTTTGAAAAAGTGTTCCAATTGGCTAACCAGTTGTTTCCAAGCAGCAATTTTCATATGTTCTGGCGATGAGCAGCCATCAATTGAAGCGGAGCGACAACTAGGACCACCAACACTTTTATGGTGACCCCTTTGTATTTCATCATTGTCCAGAATTGCTTCAACTATATGCCCTTCTAGTAGCCCCTCAATTTGCTTCACCAAAGCTTCATAGAGCTTTGTTATAATTTCTAAAATTACACGACGGTATTCATATAAATTGAAATTTCTCAATTGTTGTTGGTTTTGCTTTTCCGTATTGAATTTAATGTATTCTTCAACATCACCATACTGCTTGAGAAGATTTAAAAGTCTAAAATTTAAATTTTAAAAATTATTCGAAATACAAAAAACAATGTGTTGTAAATTAACTCACGTTATAGAGTTTACCAACCACATGATGCGATGTTCGGTGACATGAGGATTACGGTGTATCTTTTTAATTTGTTTTACAAATTTACTCAACAGTTCTCTTACATCTTCGTCTGCATTGATGAAATCCGTATAACTGTGAAGTTGTTTAAATAAAATTAAATTTTTAATTTTAATTAGATCTTTTAAGGCAGTTATATTTTTTAAATTAATTTGTATTTATCTCTCCTTAGTATCTAAAATATGTGCAACGTTCTAAATTTAATTCCTTACCAGATTTTTTCGAGTCGATTGGAAATGGGATTTTTTTGTCATTCATAAAAATTATTTTTTAGACTTACCGTATGCACATGAATAGAACATAGGCAGGAAACCCAGGCAATAAACCAATGGCCACACGTGTCGTCATATCATTAACTAGACGATGGAATATTTTATCAAGATCTTCACTACGAAATTTCATTAAACCTGCAAAAAAAATTAAAAGCTTTTTAAATAAATATTTTTAATGAATAATTTCTTTATTTACCTTGACATGTTTTAGATTTTTGCTTTCCAACAGAAACCTGAGTATTTTGATTACTACTATTGTTAGCCTCCTTCGACGGACTTGGATGACCGTCGGTTATACCATGTTCATGCAATTTCAATGTTAACGTATCGCTACGATGTTTCAAAGAATCGTATTTCTTCAGCAATAAGTTTAATTCTTCTTGAACCTCAGAGTACTGAACCAAAGTTTTCTTAAGTTCATGTTTTAAATAACGATTGCTTTGTTGCAGTGCATCAGGATCTTTGGTATCCATATGCTGATCATCTAATCCATTATTTAAAAGATCTTGCAATTCACAATTTTCTTTACGCAATTCATCCAATTGTTTACTTAGTTCAATGAAATGAGCATTATTCTCTTCGGTAAGTGCCTTTAATTCAGATTCCAATTGTTTATTTACCAGCTTCTGAGCTTGATAGGCATCTTTAAGGTCGCTATCCTGTACGCTATTAAAATCAGAGCTGCGTAGGGTTAAACTATCTTGATTAAAGGATTTCAGAGATTGTGTTTGCTGTTGCAAAACTGATTTCAGTTGTATGCACTCATCTCGACGTCTTCTCAGTTCCTCTTCTAAAGCATTGTGTTGTGTTTCAAGCTCTTGCATTTCAGCTCCATTGCGAATACTCAGTCGGAGTAGATGATAATCATGACGAAGTTTTTCATTTTCCACCTCCAATTCAGACACTCTTAAAGAATCTTCTGTTGGTCGATGTTGACTGATGGCCTTATCTAGTTTACCCCTAAGAGCTCGATTATGCTTCGTTGCTTCTTCCAGCAAATTGCGTAGTTTAATTACAATCAGTGTATTATCACTCTTTGGTGTAGAAGTCACTTCCATACTGCGGAATGTCTCGGGCGACACATGACTTTGATCGAATGTACCGATCGAATAATTTGGCTTGTGCTCAAGCGTATTTTTGGCGGAACTATATCCAATATCATCTTCGTAATGGCTAGAGGCATTACTAATCGACCGTTGGTGGGTCAATGATGCAAATTCTCCGCCACCCAGTTGTCTGGAAATACGTTTTAGTTCTTCTTTAAGATTATAGTTTTCATTTTCAATTATCTCTTTATCCATTAGAGCCTTCTGGTAGGCATCATGTATCTCGTTGGTATCCTTCTCTGAGATTAAACGTTCACGTTGTGTAATAGCATTTGTTGTTTCCGTATGTTTTGCTCTTTCCAGCATATCATCTAATTGCTTGCGTAGTTCATCGTTTTCTGCCGTCCAGATCAGTTTTTGCTTAGACCACTGCTCTTGGATACTGGCGTTTTCCTCCAAAAGCTGCATTTTTTCATCTCTTTCCACTTCCAATTGTTTGGAGAGTGTCATTACCTTTTCATCCTTTTCAGTCACTACAATTTTCAAGTTTTTAAGTTCATTTTCCAAAGTCTTTTTCATTTCCAATTTCATTTTTAAAACAGAAATTTCGCTATTTTTATGTTTGAGATTTCCATTTTCCCGATTGAGCTCATCAATGCGTTGTTGCATTGAAATTATCTTGTTTTCCAAGCCCATGTATCTTTTTTCCATGTGAGAAATGGTTTTTGCCTCGGCTTTAAGACGTTTAAATTGGCGTCTAGCCAAAAATCTTCGTACCGCCGATTGGCATACAGCAACTTGACGCAGACGTTTATGATATTCCCGTCTAGCCAGATAACCACGCACAAATCGTTGTATCTGCGTAGCACGATAATGATCCATAGCCTCTTGGAATCTTTTGCGCGCCAACATTCCACGAGCATACTGTTGTATGCCACAAACAGAGCGTCTCAAGCGAACATAACGTCTTCTGCATAACCAACCGCGAGCATATTTCGAAATAATTATAGCTGCACGTTGCTCACGTATAAATTGAGCCTTCTGGCGAGCCAAATAGCCGCGACCAAAACGTTGTATACCTAAAGCAGTGCGTTGTAAACGCTGGAATCGTCTGCGGCAAATAAATCGACGTACAACACTTTGTATAATCGTAATGTATTTCTTTCTCAAATTGGCCCGAATCTGTTCTAAATAAGCCACTTGGCCAGCTCTAAAGAATATTTGTGTGTTACCAAAACGATATTTTTCTTCATCCGTTATCCATTTGTTTACAATGTTACGGCACGATTGTTTCAAGTCAGTCTTATTAACATGAGAACGATGGCACAGCAATTGATAACGCATATAAAAGTCCAAATATGACCAACGGGAAGGAAAACCAGCTGCTGAAATGCGTACTGTTTCTAAAACGCCACAAGCACGTAATTGTTGCACGATTTTTGGAGCATCCCATTTAAAAGCCACTTTATCTTCATTGGGCTAGAGAGAATAGATTCATTTCAATGCAAGGTTTAGTAAAAAAAAATTAAATTAAAGCAAAATACCTACCTTAATGCAACGAACATAATGTGGTGTTGTAGCATGCAGTGTGGTTATCAGTGAGGTTAGACTGTCACGGAATTGTGAGCCTACCGATCGTCTGTGTTGTTTTGAAGGGGTCACCTTTTAAATTAACCAGAAATTATTTATTATAAATTATGAAATTAAAATACTTCATGTTGATATTCTTAAACAGTTAAAACATGCAAAATAAGGTTAGTTGGTTGTTTCAATAATAAAAATGTTAAAGTTATATGGAAATCAAACAAAATTAAAGTATAATGTAGTTGGAAATATTCAGATTAAAATTGCATATTTGTCAGTATGTTTATCATTAACTGTCAACAAATCGATTAGTTTTAGTAATTAAAAGCATTAAGTGTTCTTATAAACATCACATCAATCATTTAAAGTATGTGTAGTGAATTATGAAGCAATTGTTAGTTCATTTTAAACATGCATTTATTGTTAAGTTTTGGTTTTTTAATTGCAAACTGGATAAACTAATGCAAAACCAAATTAAATTTGTTTCAAAAATTGCAATTTATAAAATTTAGAGTAGTATCTAGTTCACATTCATCTAAAAACAACAAAAATTAGTAGTACATGATTGTAATCGAAAGTATGAACAAAAAATAAACAAAAAATCAACTAACTCTTCGACGAGTTTCTTGGGATACTGTAGAACCCTAGTCAGAGACGTAATCAATTAGAAATACACCCACGAAGTCATCAATAAAAAAATATACATAAGAAAAAGAAAATAATTTCAAAAAATATGTGAATAGGCAAATTTTAAACGAAACTTTCATTAGAAACTTACCTGTTTACGAGCAGCACTTATAACAACACGACCACCAAGTGTATGCGTTTTAGCAGCATCAGCACTTAAAGTATCGATTTCTTCCATTTCCATTAATTGTTTACATAATGACATTTTTGATTGACGCATAACATTAACCAATTCTTTTGATACTGTGTCGCGATTTTTCTCTACGAAACCATTTACATCATATTCCACCGTGTCCGAAAAATGTTTTATAAAAAAACCTTAAAAAAAGAATAGAAAAACTTTAATGAAATATAAGTAAATTAAAGAGCTTTAAACTTACTAGTATCGCCAAAACGGGGTTTTTCAAAATGTGGAAATTTCTTACATTTTTCCATTAACTTACGACCCCAACTTTCGTCCGAACCCTTTGGCATCTAATTTTTGACGGAATAAACAAATTAAACTTAAATTATTATTTTAGTATATGTTGTTCTACTTACCCTGCACTCTTCATCTAATAAATCTAAAACGCCCAATTTCGATTCGATTAAATCTATACATGGTTGATTATCATAAAAATCTATCATAGTCCAAGCAATACCTTCTTTTAGATATTCTTCTTGTTCTAGCTTAAAGACATGTTGGTTAAATTGTTGTTGTAGCTTCTCATTGGCATAGTTAATACAGAATTGTTCAAAAGAATTAACTTCGAATGTTTCGAAACCATAAATGTCAAGAACTCCAATAAAGCAGCTTTGTTTACGATCATTATTAAGTCCCTTATTGATGACACCAACAATATATTGAAAGAGTTTAGCATAAATATGTTTAGCTAAAGCCTCTCTAGCTGCCATAGCTGTTTCTAAACTATTGGGTATTAAAACTAATTCATTGACAGATTCAATTTGTCGCGTTTTTAACCATTTGCGTAATTCATCAGAGTTTATTTTTAATAATTCACCCATAACACGTAAATGTAAATCGTCATGCTAAAAAAGGGTACACATTCTTGATACTATTAGTGAAAAAATAATTCATAATTATTCAATTAGATTTGATTTGGTTTTTAAAATGGGCAATTCCACAGAAAGGTCCACCGTGACCAAAAAATTAAAAAAAATCCCTTCCGACTTGTATTAATAAAAACGGACTACAAAGTTGAGTTTAGGTTTTGATCACCTTTTTTCGTTTTTAATAACATTTTCTCTTTAATATTTACTTGATTAAAGTGCACTCTTATAACAAAATGTAATAACAATTAACTTCAAAAAAAAAATGCAAGGGTAGTAAACTAAAGATCAGTAAAAGGTGAATTTTTGATTTATTTTCGTTGAAATTCTATTGTCACATTCACACTATCAAGTAGGAAATTTATGTCACAAACGCTACTTCACGTCACGTTTTACATTATGGGTTGTAAAAAATATAAAAGTCTTATTAATTCAGCAAATTGCAAAGTAAACTAATAATATTCCTAATCATATAAAAAAGTTTTATTAAAAAAGTCCGGGGCAATGGCAGACTTTTGCGTTTTTGTAAAATTAACTTCTACTTTTGTCACATCACGCTACCCTCTCTAATTGCTTATCATTAAGGACCATGCAGTTCGAATCTTTTCTTATCAGTTACTAAATATAGAGCTGCTTACATACCATGCAAATATATTAAAAAATTCACGACCTCATTTAGTAAAGGCATCGTTAAGGCATATGATGCCAATAAAATATCTTAAAAGTAGATTTTGTAACAGTTTTTTCGCTCTCCTGAAAATCTGTTAAAAAAACATATGTGACATTTTGCAGGCGTGTCGACGATATGTCTATACATATACACCCGGGTAAAAAAAAATAAACTGACGCAATATCTAATCATATTCAATTTGATATTCTTCATGCTGTAATATCTAGCTCAGGCCTGGCAAAACTATGACACGCGTGTCAGTAGTGGCACGCAAGAGGATTTTAGGTGGCACGCGACGTTTTATTGGATATTTTCAAAAAATTTAAACTATTAGAAGAACAGCAAAAAATTCAGTTAAATGTTAAATTTCGTTACAAAAATGTGTGATTTAACTCCATAATGGTGAAATTTTTCATAGAGCTTGTATATCGTCTTTTAAAATGATTAAAACTCTGTATTGCCACTATTTTTTATTTTAAAAATATAATACAGAACTCGGAAATTCTGTGTAATCTACAAAATATGACAATATTTATAAGTTGCACAACTTTGCAGTGGTTTTAAGATAACTAGGGGTGCTGATTTCGAATCTGCAACAACTTTGTTCAAATTGGCTCCAGGTTTTGCACAATTTCAGCCGATTTTTTCAATAAAAAATTTATAATTTAAATCACAAATTGTGCAGAATCTAGATCCAATTTATACAAACTGGTTGCAGATTTGAAATCAGCACACCCAAATTATCCTAAATCAACTGCAATAACATTAACCTTTTTGTACACTAAAAAAAATGTCAGTAAAGTCAGCAAAAATGTTGCTGTGTCAGCAAATTTTTAGTCAGGAGCGTGCTTGCAAAAATTTGGTTATTTAAACAAAAGTGTTTGCTGAAAATCAGCGAGCTGATTTTTACCACAAAAAATAGTAATCTTAGCAAAAGTTTTGCTAACACTTAGTCGATTGCAAATGAAAAAATTCCTTACTAAAATCACTAAACTTTTAGCTGAATATTAGTAGACTGAAAAAAACTCAAAAAATTTTTAGAGAAATTTTAATTTAGTTAATTTATTTGCTGAAAATTTAAATATAGAAATTGTGTAGAGTTGTTTTTCTTTTTTACCATTTCCGTTATTTGTACTACATCCAGACAAGCTTCGACATATACAAACATTTTGTCTATCTGGTTGTCTGTCGTCCACGCTATAGTTGCGGTTATCAGTACAATTTTTTTTCAGCAAAAAAAATTAGTAAAAGATTAGATCAAAATTAGTTTAGTGCTAAAAAATATAACCAAAACTTTTGCTGAAAACGGAATTTCAGCAAAAAAAAAAATTGCTGAAAACTAGTAAACTTGATATACAAGACGTTTTACTAATTTTTCTACTAACTTATTTTTTTGAGTGTAGAGCAGTGTTATCAAAAAATTCTGGGAAAATCTCTAAAATTCTAGATTGAAAGAAGTTTAAATGTTTCGATGAGAAAATGCCTCATAATCGGCGAAATAAAAAGTACCAGAAAATTGCACAAAAATGGAAAACAACTTGTAATAAAATTGGATCTAAAAAATTAAGTTTTTTTTATGAAATAACCCTCAATGAAATAAAGGCTGAAAATAAGTTTCATAATGAAATAACCCCCTTTGTTGGAATTTGAAAATGGGTTTTGGTCGTGTTTCGCAGAGCCATTTCATCTGAAATAGAAATTTCTCTGTTCAAATCCATAATATTCGATTTTTATTCGTTATTATGATGATAAAAATCGCGTGATTTATTTAACCAAATCAAATTTTTGCCCGAAGCACATTTTTCAACTAGTTTTTTACGTACTTAAATAATTGATGGCGCCCAAAAATTTAACTTTTTTTAACAAAATGAAAAACCCACCAAAAATGGAATACCCCTCCAAAAAAAATTAAAATACAATAAGGTCCAACTTGTTTTAATTTTATTTCATTGGGGATTTTCCATAATGAAATAGTCTCAATATTTAAAAATTAAATAAACCCCCAAAAATTAAATAACCCTCAAACATTTTTACGTCATTTCTTGGATGTTATTTAATTTTTCCCTTTGGGGGTTATCCGTAGCGGTGATAAATATGTACATCTGCGATGATATTTTTAAGAGAAGTTTTCCAAATTTTAAAAATTTTCAAAAAAGGACTTTTAAAAGACAACTAAAATTAAGGTGGCACGCGAGAAACTTTTACAAAAAAAATTTCTCCGTTTCTGGCACGAAGCGAAAAAAGTCTTGCCACACCTGCTAGGGCTGGCAAAACTATGACACGCGTGTCAGTAGTGACACGCTAGTGGATTTTAGGTGGCACGCGACGTTCTGTTGGATATTTTCAAAAAATTTACACTATTAGAAGACCAGCAAAAAATTCAATTAAATGTTAAATTTCGCTACAAAAATGTGTGATTTAACTCCATAATGGTGCAATTTTTCATAGAGCTTGAAATCGTCTTTTAAAACGAATAAAACTCTGTATTGCCACCATTTTTTGTTTAAAGAAATAACCATATTTACATACAGAACTCGCAAATTCGATTATCAGAAAATTCTGAGAAAATTGCTAAAATTCTAGATTGAAAGAAGTTTAAATGTTTCGATGAGAAAATGCCTCATAATCGGAGAAATAAAAAGTAACAGAAAATTGCACAAAAATGGAAAACAACTTGTAATAAAATTGGATCTAAAAAATTATTTTTTTTAAGGGAAAATAGGTGTTACGAAATAACCTTCAATGAAATAAAAGCTGAAAACAAGTTTCATAATGAAATAACCCCCTTTGTTGGAATTTGAAATTGGGTTTTGATCGTGTTTCGCAGAGCCATTTCATCTGAAATAGAAATTTCTCTGTTCAAATCCATAATATTCGCTTTTTATTCATTATTATGATGATAAAAACCGCGCGACTTATTTTAACAAAATCAAATTTTTGCCCGAAGCACATTTTTCAACTAGTTTCTTACGTACCCAGCAAAAAACAACCGAATGCATTCTACAATAATGCATTTTTCACTGCATATAAAGTAGCTATATATGCTGATTTCTTACTTTCAATAAACGTATTTTAAATGACTTCCAAAATGCCATTAATTAAAAACTTTTTTACTTCCCAGAAAAAAAATACCTGACCAAGATCCGTAAAAGCACCTATACTGTTCAGCACAAATGCGTTCAAATTGAGGTGAAAAACGCATTATTTTAACATTGGCTTGTCATAGGAGAGAAGGTGTTTATGCTACTTTAAGTCTGCTTTGCACGTCATAAAAATGAGTGCTTGGATGTTCTTTTTTATATAGGAAAGCAATTCATTTTTGTTACTATCTAAGGAGAGATGAAAAATAACTTCTTGGGAATGCATTCAAATATATATTTAAGAAGTGATATTTATGACTTTTCAATGTATTCCCAAGAAGTTACTTTTCATCTCTCCTTAGATAGTAAAAAAAATGAATTGCTTTCCTATATAAAAAAGGAACATCCAACACTCATTTTTATGACGTGCAAAGCAGACTTAAAGAAGCATAAACACCTTCTCTCCTATGACAAGCCAATGTTAAAAAAATGCCTTTTTCACCTCAATTTGAACGCATTCGTGCCGAACAATATAGGTGATTTTACGGATCTTGGTCAGGTATTTTTAAATGGGTACTTAAGTAATTAATGGCGCCCAATAATTTAACTTTTTTTAACAAAATGAAATAACTACCAAAAATGGAACAACCCCCCAAAAAAATTAAAAGGCAATAATGTTCTAACCGTTTTAATTTTATTTCATTAGGGATTTTTTCATAATGAAATAATCTTAATATTTAAAGGTAAATAAAATAAATCCCCAAAAATTAAATAACCGTCAAACATTTCTACGTCATTTCTTGGATGTTATTTAATTTTTCCCTTTGAGGGTTATTTGATGGGGGTTATCTGTAGCGCTGATAAGTATGTAAATCTGCGATGATATTTTTAAGAGAAATTTTCCAAATTTTAAAAATTTTTAAAAAAAGGACTTAAAAGACAACTACATTTAAGGTGCCACGCGAGAAATTTTTACAAAAAAATTTGTCCGCTTCTGGCACGCTGCGAGAAAAGTCTTGCCACCCCTGGTCTAGACCTTAAGCTTTCATTTGAAGTATGACATTAGGGATAAACTTCGACCTTTTATAGTTTTGTTTGTGTATTGGATTTGTTGTAGACGCAGTATTTTGCTGACTAATTTTACTCTGTGTAACTGCCTTTCGGTCGGACTTAGGGATTTTCTCCTATGTAATAGGCAGTTTAGTGGCTTCGCTGAGTAAAGTTTTTTTTTTTTGTTTAGCCGGCCTCTGACTGGACTTACGGCGATTTATCTTATGTGATAGTCAGTTTAGTGGCTTCGCTGAGAAAAGTTTTTCTGTATAACCGGGCTTCGGCAGGGGTTTTCTCCTATGTGATAGTTAGTTTAGTTGCTTCGCTAAGAAGTTTTTCTGCAGATTTTTTTTTCACTGCCGTTCATTCCAAAAAACATCCACTAAACCTAATATAAAAAATAAAAAAAAAGAAAGTCCAAGTTTGACCCTTCATAAATGTGGCATTTAAAAAGCTGTGGGGTCATGTAATATCCCAAATAAAAAGTCAAAGTCTGGTCTTCCATTTTATGTGTAGAAAATTTATCATTATAAAGGCATAATTTTAAACAAATCGGCTTTGCACAAAAAAATTCATAAAAAATGAGAAATTGTCAACTGGTCAACAATGTGTTAACTTATGAAGCCTTGTTGGACCTCAATGAAAAGATATTCCAGAGACCTTTTCTTTGATGAACATTTTTTTCTGATGGGATAAAAACTTCCGGAATTATTTGAATTTTCATTTTCGAAGGAGAGTATGACCGACAAAAAAATTTTATTTTCGGACACACAATAAAAATGTCCACCTATGATACAAATTTAAGAGTGATCGGAATTATGCCTCTAAACTAAACTTTAGCCCGATTTTAATTAGTAAAGTAAAATTAACATGAAGTTCGAAAATCGATTATAAGTAAACACACTGTTAATTCAATTTTAAATTACCTAAAATGCACTATGAAAACTTACATAAATTTCACAACCATCTGGATCGATTTCTTCAGAGTTCTTTTTTAATTTATGGGTAAATTTTAAGTTTCCCAAGTGTAAAATGCCAGCTAAAATATTTAAAATGTCTGAAATCTTTAGAAAATTAAAGAAATATATTAAATTATTAACAAGCATTAATATTACAACATCAACACCAACCTGTCTTGCATCGAAACCCAAAACATTCATAGCTTGTAAAGTTTCCTTAAATTGATCCTTATCAGAAATTTTTTCAATATGAGGTGATTGACCCATGTTTAAAAATTCAAATTTGTCTTGGTGATCTAATAAGAAAAATATTTATGAAATATTGAATATTACTTATAATATACTTTTATAATTTACAAATTTACCTAATATGAATTCAGGATGTTCTGATCTAGCCGAACAAAGTTGATAAAATATGTGATAATTACGTTCACCAGGAGCTTGAAAAACGACACGTGATTTTTCCAACAGATACGTATGCATGGTGGCACCCGTTAAATGCATAACACTCATATTGTTTTTAAATAATAATTTGGTGAATTTTCCAAACCTTGAACTATTGTCATTTCTAGTAGTTTTGGCATTACCAAAAGCCTCCATAATGGGTGATGAAGCCAATACTTTACGTTCAACTTGGGTCTCCGATTCCGAACCACCCACAGCGGCAAAATAACGCATGGCATATTTGGCGGATACTGTTTTACCAGCTCCAGATTCACCACTAACAATAATACTTAAATTGCACTTTTCTCTTTCCAATTTGGTGTAGGCCTCTTCGGATAGAGCGAATATATGGGGTTCCAATTCACCCATAGATCGGCCACGATATGCTCGAATAATACTGGATCCATATAGAGGCAATTCGGCATAGGGATTTATGGCGACTAATATAATACCACAATAGGTGTAGATGATTTGACGCTCACAAAAGCGTACTCTTAAATTGTGTAATACTCCTGGTTCATGTAGATATGATAACGATGTCAAATCATTTTGTCCAATTAATATGGCTGGATTGCGTAGCGGCGGCAAATTACTGCCGTCCGCTTTAACAGGTACTTCAAGTTCACTACCACTTTCTAGTTGAACTCTTATTTTGAGGTTGCCCTTCTGGTAATTTTCATCTAGTATTGCACTTTCCCAAACGGTGTTTACGTTTGGTAACCATACTTTAGCGCCCTAGAAATATTAAAACAATAAACATCATTCATTTTTTAAAAAGTATGCGTCATCATTAATCAAAAATCAATATGTTCGAGTATAGCGCTTGACAAATTGATAAAAAAAAAAACTTTAGCTTCTTTTCTCTTTGTTTATTTTGTTAGTTGTTAACAAATAAAGAAACAACTTTTTAGTTTTGATTTGCATTTAATTTATCGATAACCCTGGATTTATCAATAGAACAAAAGTAGTTTACCTACATAAATATTGTTTTTTTCTTATTCACCTACAATCTTAATTAAGAAGTAATTCAATATTCCTACAAATATCAATTCTAGACTCGAATTTCCCACTATCTTCATTTAGGTACTGCGGGCATAGTATAACCATAAGGTACATATTTTTGGGATGGTAATCTCATGACCAACTATAAGAATATTTCCATTTAAATGCTTGTTAAATTGACATATTGAACAAAATACTTTTAGATTAAGATTTTTTAAATCGGACGATATATCCAATGAAAAAAAAATATTTTTGGTTTGTATATTGGCTAAAAATTAGGGGCTCTATTCATAAGTTAAAAATAACGACTGCACGCACTATTTGCACAAGTTTTTCTTATGAGAATTTGTGTGTAAAAAGTTGTGCACTCGATGTTGTTTTTTAGTTTTAACTTGTATGTATATATGAGAAATTTTTAAACAAAATTTCTTAAGAAATATTTAGACAAAAAATCGGTTCTAAATTCTAACTATAAAACTGGACCTAAGCAATATTATGCCTAATATTACGTCCAATAAATATTTATAATGACAGTATATTTGTCGTTTTTAACACACCAGAGAACTGCAACTGCTTATTGCAAAATCATCATACATAATCAACACCCCAATAAACAGTCGTTTTTGTTCAAGCGCGGAATATACTCAAATACACATATTCGTTGCTGATTTTAAATCAATCAAACCAAGTGCTTTTTTTTCATCGTTGATTTAATCATTTGTTGCTTTCATACCATTCATATTCGTTCGGACCAACGATGATTATTTTGATGTAGAATAAAATCAGAAATACAAAAATGAACAAATAAAAGAAAAATAATTTTATAACAATAAAGAGGGGGTTTACAGAAGCAACGAATATATTTTGTAGAAACACATTTAATACCTACACATACATTCCCATTTTAAAACACTAAGGTCTGTATTCATAAGTTCAAAATAACGACTGCACAACGAATGCACAACTTTCCCTTATGGGAATATGTGTGTATAAAAAGTTGTGCACTGGATTTTAGTCGTTAGTTTTAACTTATGTTCGATCAGTTTGATTTTATTCAACAGTCTGATTTTATTCAACAGCATAGGCGTAGATAGTCCGGTCTGGGGGGACTAAGCCCCCTCCAGAAATAATTTAGCCCCCCCCCCCCAGAATTAAAAAAAAATTCAATTTGCTTTTACTTAAAATAAAATTGTTTACACATTTCTGAATCAACAATACAATTTAATGGAAAATCACTTATGAAGCGTGTCCATAGAAAATGGCAGACACTAGATCTAGTCTGATTTGAAAATTAATGTGTTTATTATAATTTTTAAAGAAAAAGGTTTATTCTTAACCTCAAACCTAATAAATTAAAAATGAATAAATATTTGTTCAAGTTTTTATCTGAAAGTGTATCGTCAGTAATGCTCATATTAAGAAAGTTCATGCCCTAAAATTTGTATTTTATGTTCATAAAATATATGTTAAAACCGGAAGATTTGCATTAAAATTGTAAAAATATGCATTTATTTATTTTAGCGTTTCTAATATTAATTTTATTAAGTAATACTGTATCATTTTAAAAAGTAGTTTAAACATTGAAATCGATCGTTTATCATCATCGAGAAATTATTAGTTTCCTATAACTTTCGTGCTAATCATAAAAATGAAAAAAAAAATGTTTTTTTAAAGATTTTATTAATGACCAATTTCATCAAGTTCTATCAATTTTATTTCTGGCTTTTTTTTGTCAGTATTTTATATTGAAGATGTATATAAAAAAGCAATCTATTTCACATTTTTTTTAAATTTTTTTTTAAAGATTTAGGGCCATATGCATAATTACTTTTAAAATTTATAAATGGCTTCTAAAACGAAATTCTCATACAATAGTCATTTTATAAAAGTGTTATAAGGTTTTCACATTATTATACATAAGCACTTTAAATTGTGTAAAAACTCAGTTTTAGTGAGAATCAAAAATAAGTTTTAGAACAGTAATTTTTGGCAAAATATTGTCCAACTTCCAAAATTAGCAGACTCAGTTTGCTAAGTATTAGTACTCGTATAATGAAAACAACAAGTAAAAGTCTCTTAAATTTACAAAATGCATTCTATATTTTAGTTAATTGCAAATGAAAATTTACCTTGAACAGAACAGCAATAAATTTTGTTAAATATTAAGCTAAAAATTTCAGAAAAAAGTGTTATTTTTTATTTTTTACATCTTCCCTTCTGAAATCAACAGTGAACAAATTTTCAGCAAACATTTCTGTTAATTTCAGCATTTAACTTAAAAATAAATAAAGTTTTATAGATATAACAGTTTTTTCTTTTTGCTTTTTTCTACTAATATTGAAATAATTTTTTTTCCCAATTTTAGAAGGGTAAGTTGTTGCAACTTTTCTTACGAATTCAAATATGAACACAATGTAACAAAAAAATTTTTTTTTTAAATCCCCCGACTTTTAGCAAAATAAAGTTAACGTTCTAAATTACTAATTACTAGCCCCAGAACTACTTTCCAGGGAGTAACTACATATTCTCCAATAGCACCCGTGGAACTAGTGATGGTGCAACTAGATCTAGAACCCATGTAATGGAGTGTCTTTAGTATGTTTTTCTATTTATATTCTGTAATGGAAACAAACAGAATATAAATAGAAGAGATTCATTATACGAGTATCTTAATCTCATATTAACCTAAATATACATAAAATCTGTTTCGTTCGAATTTTCAGGATGAAGATATCTTCGTCTATTTTGGAATATATTTCCTGGAAATACTATTAACTAAATAGATCAATGTGTATATACGAATCTGTATAAAAAATTAATTTAAAAAATAGTTTGGACAAATCTTTCAGACACAGAGAGAATTTTGCTAGACGAGTTTTAATAACATTTTTCAGTAAACTAATGAAGTTTTCTTCACAAAGTAAATGAAAAATTTCTTAGATTTGAGGAAAGAGCTTTAATCAAAAATTCCATTAATTCAATGAAAAGTTTCAATCGACGAATTCCGGTGAAACTGCTTTGTTTTCATGCAAAGAAACGTTAATATCACGCAAATAATTATGTCAATGTCTGAATATAAATATTAGTTTTAAAACCGATCTACCTAACGGCTTAATAGTCCCTGATAGCTTTTTGGACCTAGTTCCGAGCATGACAATTTCATAAGAAAATCATGGATTCAAGAATATGTTCTAGAACCGTTCTGTATAACTAGTACCTGTTGCTCAAACAATTCCCTAGAACTAGTTCTAAGGGTGACAATTTCAAATAAATATCATGGGTAACAGTGCCAAAGTAGAACTATTACCAGCTGTAGAACTAGTTCTGGAACTGATACATGTTTTGCTGGGACAATGTACTAAAACAATTTCGCCATCCACCACAGTGCACCTACAATCCCCAAGGTTCATAAAAATTTAGTTTTTTGTTAGAAAAATTCCCGAATATTAGCAAAATAAAATTTACACTAGTATTTTTTACCACCTAAAATTAACAAAAGTTGACCTAAATGGAGCGGATATTGAAACAAAATGCATATTCGGAATCCTGGGAAAATTTCACTTAATTTAAGTAGTTATACTTACCATTTTGACCGGGTTTCGGGTTTTTTGGCCCTAACTTGTCCCAGCGACCCCGACCACCGAATGGAATTTTTTTTTTCATTCCAGAGGGGGTGATAATTTTTTTAAGGGTGCCCCAAAAAGTAAACTTTTGCCGAAAAAATCCCTAGACAGTAAACTGTTCTTGTTCCACAATATTTATTGATTCATTTTTGGAAATTGATTAAATGCTGATTGAATTATTTTTTTAAGGTCTGGGTAATCCTGTTTATTTTAGTATTTTAACACTATTTTTGGTTTGTGTCTCGGATAGACTATAAAGCATTATTATACGTGAGTAGACCTTCCCTTATTAATGTTATGAATCCATATAAATACCTTTGCATAAAGTAACTCTTCACTTGACATTATTCTGTTATGAAATGTAGAAAATATTGCTGAAACTCCAAAAATCCTTCAAACCGTCTTTGTTATTACCACAAAAAACACCGCCAACTCATCAAAAACATTCAATTTTTCATTGTGATTACACAAATTCTTTGTTTTTTTCCAATAAGACAATATACCAACAAAAAAAACAAAATACCGTTGCACCGTGTTCTTAATAACAGCAAATCTTATTAGAAAATATTTTAACACAACAAATTCTAAATTTTGGATTTACAAAAGATTTTTATGTAAATTATGAAATATATAAACAGAAAATTTCCTTAATCGTTATGAATGAAAACTAGACAAAAATTAATTTACTACTGACGTTTGCCACCTATATTTGACTCTGTTAAAAAACAGAGTTATTGAATGCAATTACAGAGTTGTTAGTTCATCGATTCTCTGTCTAACCCGGTGTCTTCAAATGCATTAAAACATATGATATGGAATGTCAAAACGATTTCAGCGAAACGTCAAAATATCAATTGCAATTAGTGGAGAACACTTGACCATATCATGGCTAAGAAATATTATAGATTTTTCTTCGAAGAACGCTAAATTGTATCAAATATTAATTTGTGTTTAGAAATAATGAATAATTAAACTTTTCCCGTTCTTGTTTACAAAAGTTTGTTTTTTTTATTGCTAAATTAAAATGAAAACTAAAGCTGCCTATATACGGTCAAGCATGTTGTACAACATGTACAGTATTTGATCGTGTAATGTCTTGTTTGATGGAAATTACAAAAACAAATACTTTATAGTCTACGGGTCTGACATCATTGCAAGAGCCGTTTGCATGTCAGTGATACAATATTGCAATAAGTGTCAAGTGTCTTCAAATTCAATAAAATACGCCATATAATTCACACAAAGCAACAACAAAATTATTTTCGTTGTTGTTGCTTTGTGTGCTATTTTAAGATTTCTTTGCACATTTCATTGCATTTGTAGACACTAGGTAAAGTTTTAAGTGTCTTCACTTGAGATGAAATCATTTGGCAATTGTTATCATTTTATTGCTTGTCAAGACACTAGGTACAACTCTGTGTTTTGATAAAGTTTACGCGCGAATATTTCATTACTCCGCTTGTATCTTGTGTGTCCATGCACCAGTTTTAATATTAGTCAAACTTTTGAGAAAGATTGTTGTGGTTTGTTGTAATAATTAAAAGAAAATTGAGAATTAAAAAATAAATTATGTCTAGCCCAGCCAGAACACCAAATAGTGGTATAACCTCTAGAGGCCAGAAGACGCCAACACGTTGTAAGTACCAAAGCATTTAAACAGAATATTTATCTTGAAAATAAATAAATGAAAAATTACGCAGCTATAAATGTTGAAGATGCTGACACACCAATGCGTATGGGTCCCAATCAACATGCCCAGACTTCAGATAATATTAGTTTGCCGCCTACTTCACCGGGCAACATTAGTTTACCAGCCACTAGCCCGGCTAGAGGTTTGGGTGTCAATATGAGTGAAATTGATTTGAGTTCTCCGTTGAATTATGGTACACCCAGTTCTATGGGATCTATACGAACACCTCGTTCGGGTATCAGGGGAACACCTTTACGCGCTAGACCCGATATACGTACAGATAAAAGAATGCGTCAGGTAGCTGTTGCAGGAACTGGGGTAAGTTTTTTTTTGGTACGAATTGATGTAGAGTTTAAAATTGGTAATTTCCAGCTGGAACCTATACCGGAACGCGCATCTGAAACTACTGATCCTGTTTCGGAAGCTTCTTCAGCGCCTCAGATGGTTGTTTGGGGTACAAATGTTGTGGTTAATCATTGTAAAACTAAATTTAAACAATTTTTATTACGTTATATTGATCCTACGGCCGAACAAGATGAAATTTCTGAAAATATTGATGTTAATCAACCTTTGTATTTACAAAAATTGGAGGAAATTCATACTCTGGAGGAGCCCTACTTAAACTTGAATTGCTCCCATTTAAAGACGTTCGATGAGGCATTATATCGCCAATTGATTTGCTATCCCCAGGAGGTTATACCCAGTTTTGATATGGCCATTAATGAAATGTTTTTTGAACATTATCCGGCTGCTGTGTTGGAACATCAAATTCAAGTTCGCCCCTTTAATGCGGATAAAACACGTAACATGCGTTCTCTTAATCCCGAAGATATGGATCAACTGATTAGCATTAGTGGTATGGTTATACGTACATCGAATGTTATACCCGAAATGCGTGAAGCCTTCTTTAAATGCATAATATGCGATTTCGCTACCACAGTCGAAGTGGATCGTGGTCGTATAGCTCAACCCACTTTATGCACAAACTGTAATACAAATCATTGTTTCCGTTTGGTACATAATCGTTCAGAGTTTACCGATAAACAATTAATTAAACTTCAAGAATCTCCGGATGATATGGCAGCTGGTCAGACGCCACACAATGTTTTGCTGTATGCGCATAATGATTTGGTCGATAAGGTACAACCAGGTGACCGTATTACAGTGACTGGTATTTATCGTGCTACACCAATGAGAACTAGTAGTATGACTTCGAGTGTAAAAAGTGTTTACAAAACTCATGTTGATGTTGTACATTATCGTAAAGTTGATAATAAGCGCTTGTATGAAGAAGAAGAAGGGTAAGTGTAAAGAATAATAATTAATTTGTATTAATAACATTTAATTTTCATATCTTTTAGCAAAGACCATATATTCCCTCCGGAACGTGTTGAGCTCCTACATGCTTTATCACATAAGCCTGATATATACGATAGATTGGCTCGCGCTATTGCTCCATCCATTTATGAAAATGAAGATATTAAAAAGGGCATACTTCTACAATTATTTGGTGGTACCAAAAAGAAACACTCCACTTTAGGTAGAGAAAACTTTAGATCTGAAATTCATCTTTTGTTGTGTGGTGATCCAGGCACTTCTAAATCCCAAATGTTACAGTATGTCTTCAATTTAGTACCACGTTCTCAATATACATCGGGAAGAGGTTCTTCAGCTGTAGGTCTGACGGCTTATGTAACAAAAGATCCAGAAACCCGACAATTGGTATTGCAAACGTTAGTAAAATTAAATAAGTCTTCGTTAAGATTCCAGTTAAATGTTTTACTTTTTTTAGTGGTGCTTTAGTGTTGGCTGATAATGGTGTCTGTTGTATTGATGAATTTGACAAAATGAATGATGCTACTCGTAGTGTTTTGCACGAAGTTATGGAACAGCAAACCTTAAGTATTGCCAAGGCCGGTATAATTTGTCAATTGAATGCTCGCACATCTATATTGGCAGCTGCAAATCCAGCTGAATCTCAGTGGAATAAAAAGAAGAATATAATTGATAATGTTCATTTGCCTCACACTTTATTGTCACGCTTTGATCTGATTTTCTTGGTATTAGATCCACAAGATGAAGTATTTGATCGTCGTTTAGCCGGACATTTGGTTTCATTATATTATGTTACACGTCATGAAGAAGAGGATACAATGTTTGTAAGTTGTTACTTATGCAAATGATAATTTCAAACTGTATAAGTTAAAATTTTTTTCATGTAGGATATGAGTGTTTTACGTGATTATTTGGCATATGCTCGTGAACATATTGCTCCCACTTTATCTGAAGAGGCCCAACAACGTTTAATACAAGCTTATGTTGATATGCGTAAAGTTGGAGCTGGTCGAGGTCAAATTTCTGCTTATCCACGTCAACTTGAAAGTTTAATTCGTCTTTCGGAAGCCCATGCCAAAGTTCGCTTAAGTCAACAGGTTACCGTATTTGATGTTGAAGAAGCTTGGCGTTTACATCGTGAGGCATTGAAACAATCAGCCACAGATCCTTTGTCTGGTAAAATTGATGTTGGCATTTTAACTACTGGTCTCTCTACAGCAGCTCGTAAGAAACGTGCCGATTTGGTAGCGGCAATTAAAGAAAATCTTACAAAAAAGGGCAAAATACCTACAGTACCCTATCAGAAGCTATTCAAAGAAATCAAAGAAGGTTCACAAATTGTAAGTTTTTCTCCTAGTATGCACATACTTTTTAGATTATTGAGATAAAAATTAAAAATTTCATTTTAGCTTATTACTCGCGAACAATTTGAAGATGCCCTTAAAGAGATACAAGATGAGGGCACTATTGTTGTTATGGGTAAAAATACCATACGAATTTGTTAAGTTTTGTAACTTTAATCTTTAGGTTTACGGAATAAATTTTACTTTTTTAATATTTTTTATTCAAATAAATTGCGAAAAATTAATTTTAGTCCAATATAGAACAAAAAGCAACCCTAAATGCTTAAACCATTCACAATAGAGATATTTACGAGGTGTTTTTTGCTCTATCTCTAGGAGTTTTCTCTCACGTGTAAATTTGCCTTTACAACATCAAATATTCCAAACAAAATCGTTTATACAGAAATATTTCAACAAAGATATTTAATTTTTTAAATTCTCAAAATGTACATTTCCTTTGACAGAACATTTAGAATATGCTTTCAAATAATTTAGTTCAAAACGAATGTAATCTAAATTGCGTTACCAACTTTTTATCGAAAATATTTCAGTTTGGTTTCAATTTAGCCTGCTCGCACATGCCCTTAATTTATATTGCAATTATTTTTATTATTTACAATATTTGGAAAATTTTATTTTAAGACTCTTGACAATACACGTCTAAATATGTTTTTACAGAGTATAGTACACAATTTGTGTAATTTGACTAAAATTATAGTTGAGTTCGTCTATATTAGTTACTTAAAAGTTTTCAACTAAGCTACTAAGAAATTTTTTCGGTGTGGAAACAAAAATAAAACGTGACAAATATGATAGTTTTCTTAATGCAAAATGATATGTCTTGATATTTATGGAATGATAGTCTATTGATTCGTAAAAGATGAGTATTTGCGAAATTTTAAATGCGTAAGGCTCGATTACTATTAGCTACTAACTGGGACTTTAACTCACACATTTGTTGTTGTTTCTCATATTAAATTTGAATTTAACTGTTGGCTAAATTTTAACTGAAGATTCAGTAATTGGGCCTAATTAGAAGTTTTAAATTATTATTAAATGACAAAAATCCTTCAACATCCCCTTTTTAAAGGCTGAGTTACCCAACCGTAAACGTATCTGTAACGACTCAGCTGTTTCGAAATCACAAGAAGAAATGTATACGAATGGTTACTAACACGTAAACGTAAACGTTGAAATCAGAATTTTCTATCCGGCATCGAAACAGCTGAATGACTAGTCGGAAAAAATATGAAATGAATAACGAAAATTGATTCAAACAACAAATAAGGAATAAGAATTGACAAATAAATGGAAAAATTTAGAATAAAATATAAAACCACTTGAAATAGATGCTAAATAGTAATGTCGTTTACGGTAATCTATAAGTGTACTTTTTAGATACGGCACAGTACAGTTACATCACATTTACGTTTACGGTCCCATAATCCGCCCTTATAACTTTTATTTTTAATCTTTATATGCATTTAATAATTTTATATTAGCATTGTTATCTAATTACAGTAGACGCTCGCAAATTAGAACCGCTTTGTTTTTGAGGCAATTCTAATTTCTGAATTAGTCTAATTTCTGGACGTTTTTTTTCGTTTCGTTTCCAATGATAAAGTGTTTTTTTTTACGTTTATTTAACATTTTAAATGATACACTTTCACTATTTAATAGAGACTGCCAAATAATATGTACACGCGTATCAAATTTCACAAATAAACTAGCCAAAAATGTACATAAATGCGACAAAAAAAAAAACAAATAGGGAAAAACATATATAATTTGGTGATTCCCCTTTTTAGTTTTACTTTATTCAAACAGAATAAAAATAAATTGGGGATTTCCTGTGTATTCAAATAACCAAAAAAAAAAAAACTCTCAGAAATTAGAATTTTAAATTCGAATTTCAAAGCGTTTAATGTATTGCAAACATTGATTCTAATTTCTGGACGTTCGAATTACTGAAAGCTCTAATTTGCAAGCGCCTACTGTATTCATATAATGTTTATTTTTTTATTTTAAACAAATTTTATTGCTTGTTTTGTTACTTTTAGTAGAAATTTGTAACCGATTATGGCCTTTAGGCTAGGTTATTGTTATAAATAAAGAAATTAAATTAGTATTTGCTTGCTAGCTTTACCAACACTGTTTTCAAAAATTTGTAAAATGCTTTTTAAAATCTGCAACGAAAATTAATTAGTAAAATGAGAATAGCAAAAACTAAAGTGAAATTGAAAACCGTTTACAAATTTTTACACTAACATTTTTTTCTGAGCGATGTTAAAGTGCTGTTAATTGCTAGTTACATTCAGGGCTGCCAGATAATTTGTATGAAAAATCGTAACTTTTTCCCGGCATTTTCGGCACAATGAAAAACACTCATTTAAGTATCGTAAAGGGGCCTATACACGATCAAGCATGCTATACAACTTTGCTTGATGGTACCGTGCATTTGTTTTTGTAATTTTCATCAAACAAGGCATTACACGATCAAATGCTGCACATGTTTAACAGCATGCTTGACCGTATATGGGCCGCTTAATATTTAATTTACTCCTCTTAAGGCACATTTACACGCGAGAGAAAACTGCTAGAGATAGAGCAAAAACACCTCTAAATTAGATACATTTAGAGGGTTTTTTGAATCATTTATACTATTTAGGTTTGCTTATTGCTCTATCTCAATTCTAGCAATTTTCTCTCGCGTGTAAATATGCCCTAAGAAAATATTGTTAATTTTTAGAATTTAGAATAGTATTTGCATACTTTTCTCCAACAGAAAAAAAGAATTAGTAATTCTAAGGTTATTTATAGTAAACGAAATTCATGAATTAATAATGTTAAGTTATACTGTATTAAACTTTGTAATATATTTATTGCCCTTTTGTGGCTTTGATATTACAATAAATAAAGCAAAATAAATAAATTACAATTTGAGACCTTTAAAGTTTGAGTGAAATTTTTTCACGTGAAAAACAACTTACGGTGCTTTGATGCAAGATATACTTGATTAAAATATTGTAATGGTTCTTGTTAAAACAAAACGGTTGAGTGTCAAACACAGATTAATTTTATTCATAACTAAAATCTAAAGCGGCGAGTACATTAGGGAACATTGAGCAGGGAACAAAAAATATCAAAAAATTTTTTAAACACGAATTGCACGTATGTCAACACGAACATTAACCTAGTATCTACAAATGCAATGAAATGTGCAAAGAAATTTTAAAATAACACACAAAGCAATAACAGCGGAAATAATTTTGTTGTTGCGTTGTGTGCAATTCGTAAATTTAATAGCATATTTTATTGCATTTGAAGACAATAGGTAACATACACAAATCAACATTCGTAAAAAATGGCCATTTTTTCACGAATGTTCCTTAGTGTATTCCCCGCTGTAGAGTTCTTTTAATAAAAATATGTCGATTATTAAAATTTTGACAATTTCTAACCACAATGTGACGATTGTGGTAATTTTCCTTTTTCCCAATTTTTGGCGATTTTGTGCCCATTAATCTGGCAACATTGGGCACAAGTCAAAAATGTCTCCAGAACCAAATCCAACAAAAATTTGTGGGACAAATGCATCCAATGAAAGTAAAATGGATAACTCTGAATTAATAGAAAATACGACAGCAATAACCACCAGTGAAAAAGGCGGAAAACAGACTGCAGAAGCCACCAACAAAACGTTAGCGGAACAAACAAATGATATTTTATTAAAGCCACCGGCAATAATGCATCCCAGAGAAAAACGTAATATTTCACCCTCCTGTGTCCATTTACAAGAAGCATTTCCTGATCCTATGTCACCATCTTCATCATCTTCCACTTCGCAAGCAACCAGTGCAAATGATACCACTTTTGAACCAACCATTGAAATGATGGTTAATGATTTTGACGATGAACAAACCCTTAATGAAGAAGAAGCTTTAGCTGATATGGAATCACAGGATGCAGATGAAGAAATTAATACTCTAAAGGAAGAAAGTGAAATGCCTTTGGAAGAATTGTTGGCTAAATATAGAGCATTGTCTTCTATACCCTCAGTAACGTTTGTAGAACCACTGCGTAAAAAGTCGAAGAAATCAAGTAAGAAAAAACATAAATTGAAACAAAAACAAGCAGAAAAAATTCAACAAAATGTAGATGTAAATTTGGAGGAAAATTCCACCAACAGACTAAATGGCGCTGATACTAAAACAATTAATGCCAAAATAAAAGAGGGTGAAATTGATAATGAAAGCGGGTGTACTGGAAAGGAATTAACGGAAAATTTTAAAGCGGATGTAAAGGATGAAACTATCTGTTCTCCGTTATCGCCATCGAAACATTTATCATCTTCAGCGGTTGATGGACAAAATGCAAATGCTGATATGGCCAGAGTAGTGAGTGCGGGTATTGTACATACTGAAGTGGTTAAAGTAAGACGTTCTCATTTATTGGATTTATATCCCGAAGGAACGTTTGATAATGTAGTTGTACTCAAGGATCCTATTGCTGGCAATGGAAAAGGTAGGTAGTGGAAATAATATTACTATACTAAATAAATAAATAAAATAAAAAATATTTTGAACTGATCTTAAAAAATCTGAAGTAAATCACTCTGAATTTTAAGTTTTTGGATTTCTGTGATCCATCCGAATTTTTTCGATTTAGTTCAGTAAATGAACCCTGAGTTCGGAAACTTTTACATTATTGTAAGTTTGTAATATCACTAAACGGGAATTTACCGTTATTAAAAAATTTTGGAATTTTCAGATTATTTTTTAAATAAATTTACGGTTCTGAGTTCCATGAAAAAATTCTAAAGTGAAATATTCGGAAAAAGTTAGAAAGCACTCGGGAATTCTAGTAAGTACACACAAGTATCTCCGAATACTTTCAAACCCTACACCAGAGCTTTGAAGAATTAATTCCTTTTTGAATGAATTCACTACCAATCGAATTCAGTTTTCTCTAGAATTGAATGAATTCTTTTTCTTAAGTAATTCACTGAATTCATTCAACTGAATGCGTTCATCAAACAACAAATTCAAAGAATTAATTCAATTGCAATAGTTCTTTTTATTAAATCAAATGAATTAATTCACCGGTGAACGCGTTCAATTTTATAAATCGAACGGAAAAAAAGTGAATTAATTCCTTACTGAATTAATTCACCACTGAATTCATTCAATTTCATATTCATTCAGTGAATTAAAAAAAAAATAAAATTACATTCAGTGAATTAAAAAAAAAATAATAAGTTCACTGAATTGAAAAAAAATAAAATAAGTTCACAGAATTAAAAAAAAATAAAATAAGTTCACTGAATTCAAAGCCTGTTTTCTGCCGTTCAGTAGAAGAAAACAATAACGTACAAATAAAAGTTTTAAATAAGCAATTTTACAGCACATTTAAGGCATCTCTTTCTGGAATGAAAGCCGCGCTCCGTCTGGCCAAAACGACCACACTTGAAGCATTGGCGAAGTGGGAGATAATACATATCGTTAGCTGAAATGCAAAGCCCCGTAACTAACAGTTTTACTCTTTTACAGGAGAAACAAAAAATGTTATATATTGAAAAATAAATGGCATTTTGGTAATCAAATATCGCAGATTTACTAAATATAGATCGATTAATTCATTTCTGGAATAAAAGTAATAATTTATTAATGTTTCAAAGAGTTACGTTAGTTACGTGCTTTTGAACTCGTATTTTCTTAAACAAAAACACGTAACTACAATGAAATTTTTTTAAGTTTCAAAGAAAATTTTGTTTTGCATTCGTAAAATGTAGAATAAAAGAAGTTGTTCTGTTGTTATTTAATATAGCGCATAGAGAAAGGGACCTAAGGGTAAAAAAATCAATTTTTTTTTTGATGGTACACCAAAGATACACGTATTTAAATCTTTAAAATGGCTCTCCTGAACAAAACCGGATGGAACTCGTTGATATGCATCATAATCAATCAAAAAACCGATTTTGTATTTTTTTTTAGTTACGTGGTTTTGCATTTCAGCTAACGATATATATTTCTGATCAGTAAATATGTATTGCGGTAGTAAATGGTAGCTTTTAAGTGTAAAGAAAAGTCATAAATTTATAAGGACTTTTTCATATCTTCTGTCTTTAAAAAATCCACAGATTATAAAACCCTTTTCTTATACACACCAGTTGCTATGGAAACAACAAAAATCCATAGTCTGAAAAAATAGGGGATGGTAGACCCAATTTTTAGATGCTTGACTTTGAAAATCTTGAGCACAAAATCTTCAGAAACACGATAATTCTGTCCATTTTTCATAATTGTGCGTCATATCTTTATATTACAGAAACTTTTTTAACCTCCGACTCGAAACATCAGTACACTCAACCAAAAAAAGTCTGTAATGGCTACTGAAAATTTTGCTGTTAATAAGGGAAATTTAACTGTTTTGAGTCTGTTTTTGCTAATTTTAGCAACACATGTCTGCTGATCTGTAGTACAATAAAATTAATAGAAAAAATTAGAAGCCGCTACTAAATTTTAGTAAAATTTATGTAAAATGCAATTCAAAATCGATTTGCTAAAATCAGTTAAAAAACTTACTAAATATCATAATTTTAGTACAATGAAATTAGTATAAATAATTAGTTGCAGCTACTAAATTTCAGTAAATTGTTGTAAACTGTAATTTAAAATCAATCTGCTGAAATTAGCAAAAAAGTGTACTAAAAATAAAAAAAACTGTAAAATCTAAAAAAAAACTTTTTCTTTCGATTGTAATAAGCGTATAATTCAGTGTTGCCACCAGTACAGCAAAAAACTACACAGCCGTAGGTCCAAAATTATCCAAAACCGTATGAGATTACACAAGAAATGGATATTTTTTCATTAGTTTAAATGCATGCACATTAGAGCGTACCACCTTACAGGCAAAAAAAAGTGCGCCGTACACCCTCCAATATGAAGTATTTTTGCAAGGAGGTTTCAAAAAAAATGTTTAATTTTTTTTGCCGAACGTAGGGGTCGCCATTTTTCCTTATATCATTGGCATTTTCAGTCGGATCTTAAAGTGTGATACATCGATGATTTTCTCTCGAGGAGACCAGTGTTTTGCTCTAAGGGCATTTTGACCTCAAGTATCCCCTTCTAGTAGTTACCCACCAGATCTCAGTTGCTACCACCCAAATGTACCACCCTAATGTCAGAAAATTAAAGCTCGCAAAAAATCATTAAACTTTTGCTAAGGAAGTTTTTCGATAAACCCAGTAGAAATTTTTTTATATATTGGTTGCCGAACGTAGGGGTCGCCTTTTTTAATTTTTTTTAATTGGATTTTTACTATAGCAAAACACTGGTGTCCTCGAGGCAAAAAATCGATATATCACACTTTAAAATCCGACTTTAAATGCCAAAGCTATAACGAAAAATTAAAAAAGGCGACCCCTACGTTCGGCAAAAAAAAAAATTTTTTTTTGAAATCACCTTCCAAAAATACTTCATATTGGAGAGTGTACGGCGAACTTTTTTTTTTGAGGTACGGTCTAGTGCACATATATGACCCTTTGGACTCTCCTACGTACAGTGGGCCATAATCGAAATAAATTGGAAATAATGCAGCCACGTTTCACCGGCTGGTTGGATTCCTATGTAATTTATCACTGTCATAGAGCTTAAGTTTTGAGACCGGACCTAGCACCTAATGGAAGCTGTGTCATTCAGCTCCAAAGTAAGGCACCTCTAAAATGTGAAAATTTTGAAAGCTTAACATTCTTCAATTCATTAACAGATTTTAAAAACGTAAGAAAAAATTACATTTGGTAGAAAGGCAAATGGTTTTTGAATTACATTATATGTACTGATATGTGCTAAATTTGGAGAAAATCGATTGTGCTGCTGTAAGATAATTTTTGTCCGATCTGTTATAAAAACTATGAAAATTATTAATTTTTTCCATGGATGGTAACCGAAACGATGCGGTTATCGGTAAGGGTAACGCTATTTTACGTTATTTCGGTAACGGTAATTTAAGGGTAACGCTATTTCATTTATTTCGGTATCGGTATTTTAAGGATAACGTTTTTTTTAGTTATTTCGGTAACGGTATTTTAACAGTATATAATTATATAATAGATAGTCAGTTATTTCGATGCATGCCGCAATTTTTTTTTACAAAAAACAAACCAGATTAAAAACAGAACCAATTTATTAACTTAAAGTACGAAAAATACTTAATAACCACGTGCAATTACCAAAAGCAGAAAATTTTAAATAACAGTAACGGTATTTTAGGGGTAACGCTATTTTAGATTATTTCGGTAATGGCAGTTTAAGGGTATCGATATTTCATTTATTTCGGTATCGATATTTTAAGGATAACGGTATTTCAGTTATTTCGGTAACGGTATTTTAGGGGTAACGGTAGTCAGTTGAAAGGGTTTTTAATCGATAACGGTATTTTAGCGATATTGCCTGCCAACTCTGGTTTTTTCAGTAATGAGAATGTCACAATCATAACAAACCCAAATTTATTTTCCTTTATTTCAAATGGTCTTGCCACCCAAGACAAAAACATTTATTTTGCATGGAGTTTGGAAAATATTTTCTCAAAAAGTGAACAAAATACGGGGTTTATAGACAAATAACCAGGGCAAGGACTTTCAAGCAAATGCATGTTTGTAGTCAGTGGCCCAAAAATGATTTTGACCAAATACTTTTCCGAATCAAAGAATTTGCAAAAAAATGGCATCGATTTGTTGTTGCATATTTTTGCATATTTTGCTTTTAAGTGCATATTTTATTGCATATTTTATGATTTTTATTGCATATTTTGCACATTATTGCATATTTTTTAATATTTTTAAATTTGAAATTCGATTTAAGAATCCATACTTTAAAACTAAAAAAAAATTCTAAAGAATTAATTATTTGGAAGCTCTGTTGGTAATATACACAGAAAAAACAGTAGGCACCAACAATGGGAATTTGTAAAAGCAATCACATTTTCTTTTAAATTGAAATTTTATTCCCAACAATTTTTTTGTTTGAAATATTTGTAACTCGTTTGAAAATTGTTATATTTCATATAAAAATTGTTTAAAAATAAAAATTCAAAGTTACAAAAAAAAAAGAAATTTTTTTTTTGTATTTACAAATTTGGTATGAGAAAGGTGTTTAAAAATTTAATTGGAATTTTTTAAATTCTTTCTGTGTAGCACTACACTAGAAAGAGAAACACATAGTATACAATATGTTGTCATCCACTAACACATTTTTTATAGATGTAATTTTAAATTAACGTTTTCGGGTGTTATTGCTCACAAACAGAAAGTTAAACAATTTTATAAAAATTGTTTTAAGGAAACTTGTCCCCGAGCATTTATTTCTGCCACTTTTTTCTCTGAGTTACGAAAGTGAGTACGATTTTATAGTACACATATTTAAGTTCTATTTTATAATAAAGTTTTTTTCAGGTAAAATGCCAGACACAAAAATATATTTAACTATGTGTATTTGAAGACATATTTAGCGTGTTCGTTTACTCGAATTTCTTACTACTTTTACTACAATTGCAAAGTTTTGTTTACTTTTTGTATTGAATTTTTCCAGCTGCAGTAAATATAGTAACTTGTAGTAAGCGAACAAGCTTATTGTAACCGATACCTGAATTTTTACGTTTATGTTAGTTTTTAATAAATATAATTAAAAAAAAAACATTTATTTTTAATTGCTTATTTTTTGGTTTTTAGTGCATATTTCGTTATAAATGCATATTTAAGTGCATATTTTCCATTTTATAGTGCATATTTTAAGCGCATATTTTCGATTTTTTAGTGCATGAAAGTCCTTGCCCTGCAAATAACATATAAACTAACATTTTTGACTTCCCCTAACTAAGTTGGGTATCGTGTTGAACAAATTTACAAAAATAATTCACCAGAAACTGAAATTTGAGGTAAATGTTACACAAACAAACTCATTTTATCAGCTGTGTGACTTGAAAGCATGGAATTTAGTAAATTTTTCAGTAAAAAGCGAAATTACACAAAAACTACACAAAAATGTCATTATTCAAAAATTATCCAAGGAATGTGTAAACAGTCCCGTTTTTGAATAATTATTGAAAAAGTGGCAACACTGGTATAATTACTTCATCGTACTTGAAATTTGGAGCCAAAACTGCAAATGGTTCTCCAGTTATTACCTTTTATGCATTGGAGATACAATAAAATTTTCTGAGTGTTATTTCCAAACTAAGAATAAATATATCGATAGTAACAAATATAAACTAAACAAGAATTGTTAAAAATCAAAACAATTTTTTTTTTTAAATTAGTATATTTTTCTGCTAAATTTAGCACTCGGTTTTGAAAAATTAGTAAAATATTTTGCTGAAATCAGCAGCGTGAATTAGTAAAAAAATCCGTAATTTGTAATAAGAGAATAGCAAAAATGATTACTAAAAAAATGTACTAAAAATCAGTATACAAATAGTAAAGTGCGATTGGAAACCGTTTACAAAAATTTTTACTAACTTTTTTATTTTTTAAATAATTGTGGGAATATACAAATAGCACTGAAACCCGCCTCAGCTATGGTCGTCATTATTAGTATCACGGACAAACTTCTAAAACAAAAAACTGAATTGTAACATTTGTCACATTACGAATATTTTGCAAAAATTCCTTACCTAAAGTATTAGAAACATTATATATTTCTAAAATGCAACAGGAAATAAAAAATTTCAATAACACAATTGTTTTTTAAAAGTAAAAAAAAAAATTGTTTTATTGACATTTCAAATTTTTCGAATTAACTAATTTCAATAGTCGAATTTACATTGCCAATAGGTGAAATCGTGCAGTATAAATTACCTATGGCAAACGTATTAGAACTTTTTTCCTTAATATCATACAAAAACAGGCTATCTATGCAATATGACATACATATACAGCTATGGACATGGAAATAGGACACTTTTATGTGTTAAGAAACATAATTATTTATTTTGAAAAATAAAACAAAAATAAAATTTTTTATTTCATATACGGGAAGTGTTATTATTGATGATTATAATTCATTCTTTATTTAAATAAAAATCCTTCAACTATTTTATATATTTTGGTAAATATGTATAAACTAATAAAAAATACCTGCACTTCTAAATAGGACATATTTTATATTTTTACAAAAAACCCTACATTTTTTGGGTTTTTAAAACCATTATTATTTTTTTAGCGTTAATATTACACTAATATTTTGTGCTGTATCCATTATATCAATAACCGCTTCGCATCTAATCTCTGGCATCTTTCTTTTGGTATAGAATACCAGGCTTCTTAAATACCAGCCCAAAGTTCGGTGGAATTTTTGTAATTGTTTTGCGAAACTTTTGTTTTTACATCATTTCTATTCGATTAAGGTCCGGACTTTGGGCTCGCCAGTCCAAAACCTTAATTTGTTCTTGTAACAACCAATCCTTAACTATGTTCGATGAATGCTTTGGATCATTGTCTTGCATAAAGATCCACTTAACTGGCATATTTTCATAGGCAAATGGCTCCATAACATTCTTAAGAATGCTCAAATATTGAAACCTGTCCATTTTGTCCTCTACTTTTACGATAGGCCCAACACCACGTCAGAAAAAAGCCCCCCATACCATATTACCCCCACCGTGTTTTAAGGTCTTCTGAGTGTACTTAATGTTTAAAGCCTGGTTTTTTGGGCGGTGTACAAATCTAGTCCGACACGATTTACCTTCGTTTCATTGCTCGAAACCACATTTTTCCAAAAGGACAACTCATTTTTGTGGGTTTTGGCAAAATCAATATGTTTCTTAATATTTTTTCTTGAAAGAAGAGGCTTCTTTCTACTTATTCGTCCAAATAAGTTTGCTTCATTCAGTCTTCTTCTTACTAACCTGTCTGACACTTGAACGTTGAATTTTTCCCTGATTTCATTATTTATTTGACGGGAGGACATAAAAGGGTTGAGTTTGCTTTTGCGTACTATAGTCCTGTCCATATAAGTTGTAGTTTTACGACGGATTGGCTTACGTTCTTTATTTTGCGAATGATATTTCTTGTCGGCAGCACATAGACGAATAGCATTACCATATTTCGCGAACACTTTAGTATTTTAGAAATTTCTGTTGGAGATTTCATCTCGTTGTGGAATTGAGATATAAGTCTTCGTTTTTCTGGATTACAATGTTTTCCACATCCCATATTGGTACAATTAGAAAAGAATTTACTTATTTCAAACGCAAATTATGAAAAGAAAATTATTACTAAGTGCATCGAGTAAAATTTTGACAATTATTGCAATGTCCTATTTTTATGTCCAAGTCAAATATGAATAAAGTAAAGTAATTTTGTTGTAAATATTTGCGTGTTTTAAATATTGCAAAGTTTTATATATAATCTGAGACTTCTTGATTACAGTTTACTATAATAGAAAAGAAATATAATTATTGCTTTATAATTATTAAGAGAAATGCATGAAGATAATTTTGTATGAAGTGTCCTATTTCTATGTCCATAGCTGTATATAAATTTTTCACTTTTTTTTCTTTTCAATTTGGCTTTCATATTTGAAATCGGACTTCGTCTTTTATTTAATTTTTTTTAAAATCTTAAAAAATTTGAAATTTTGATTTTGAGCGATTGTATTCACAAAAGCTATTGAGATATTGACACACACTTAAGTTCGAAGAATAGGGGCTTAAACTATGTAAAGGGTTTTCTTTTTGGAGCTATAGTTACTAAATTATAATTTTTTTTTTAAATAATCTAGAGCCAATTTGAATAAACTGGTGCAGATTCGAAATCAGCCAATTATCAATAATCCTAAATCCACTGCAAAATTGTGCGACTTATAAATATTCACCCTTACTATCTAAATTTTTCAAATGTATATTTTAGTTAAAGTCGACTTTAGTTAAAATATTGGGTGGCAGTATGCGATGACTTGGTTTATTTTTGGACAAGGTTGGTTACCGAAACGAATAACGGTAAGGGTAACGGTATCGGATTTCGTTTGTTTAGGTAACGGTAAAGGTAACGGTATTTAAGACTGTTTCGGTAACGGTATACCGTACTTACCGGTATTAAAAATTATGTTAAAAACATATAGAAACAAGTAAAAACATGGCATATTTTTAATTTTAAGTACTGAAAATACAGATTTTAAGCTATAAATTCAATACTGGTAGTTTTAATAAGTAATATTATTATCTATAAATTTTTTTTGTAAAAAAACAATCCAGATTATAAAACAAAAAATAAAAAATTGTAATTTTTATATAAAATAATAAATACCGGTAAAATACCGGTAACTACCCATAAACATAACGGTATCGGTAACGATAACGGTATTTGGAATTTTTTTAGAGGTATCGATAACGGTAACGGTATACAATTTGAAACGGTATTTTAGCGATAACGGTATTATAACGATAACGGTAACCAACCTTGTTTTTGGAGCATTCTGAGTGGTTAATTTATGTTTAACCAATCAAAATGTTTGAAAATATAAATATTTTTGTAGGGTTTTCATACACAAAATGAACAAAACCGTATGATTAAAAATAAAGTCGACTTTAAATTTAAAATACTCTTTTATAGTAAGGGCCATTGTGTTATTTTGTAGAAGTATGTTATTAAATAAATTTCTTTAAAAATTGTCGGAGGGTCCAACCAAAATTAAGCGAAATGGTACATATGAACAAAATAATGGGTGTTAAATTATTCTTAACCAGTACTTAAAATAATTATGTTAAATATTACTTAGTACAATTCAGTTACGTTAAAAATAAACAATAAAATATCACTTATTTTTCTCATCATTTTATCACCAAAAGAAGCGAGCAGGTAGACCTATAGGTGTATAACGCTTTAGTCTTCTCAAGATCATCGTCTCATTTTCAGTCAGTCTTCTTAGTGTCGAGTGCGGCGATTGATATGATTTATGCTACAATTTCGAATAACTTCTCTTACGGTTCTAACGCCTAGATCGCGATGAAGGTTTTCTTCTGAGATGTACCATTCTGCATATACAATAATCCTTGGAATTTTAGATTGAATGCGTTGAATAATAGTTTTCCGTACTTCCCAATAGGGTATATGTTTTATTGTAGATTAGCAAGTATAATTGCCTGAATTTGTTTTTTAATTCCTTTCTCTTTTGAATGATGCGATCTTTTTAAATAAATTTTGAATTTAAGAACATCTCAAGATATTTTGTTTTGCACCCTATTCTAAACTTTATAACAATTTTGTTATTGTTATAAAGTTTAGAATAAGGGTGTTAGTATCCGTGGGTATTGGTGAGTTATTAATTAGGATTGCTTGATGACCAGCGACCTTTATATCATACTTATCGTGATATGCTTATATGTGAACAAAAGATAAAGTTATGGACTGAAAACACTTCCCTGGGGAACTCCAGCTTTCATTGGCATTATGTTAGAATACTGGTCTTTGAATTTGACATAATATTAATTGTTCTCTAGGTAGCTTCGTAATATTAAAAGTGTTTTTTTTTGTACAATAGTATTTTTTCGAGTTTATATAAAAGCCCTTTTCTTTCATCTTTATTGGGCTTATACTTTGCATACGTTAGGAAAGTATTTGATATTCATTTTTAATTGCACAGATTTTTTCCATTATATCAATATCATTAACAAATATTTTAAGATATGCCCCTGGAAACTATATATGGTGATGAAGATGACGAAGATGAAGAAATTGAAGAGGAAGATGAAGATTATAAAAAGAAGGTTATGATTGGTACATCATATCAAGCAACAATACCACATGGTCTATCACAGTACGGTGATATTTTACCATATGAAAATGAAGACAAACTTATTTGGGAACCCAGTCAAGTAAGTGAACGCGAAGTAGAAGAATATCTACTTAAAATAAGAGACATTAAATCAAATCAACATGCAGAAGATGAAACAGCAATGGAAACAAATGAAGAAAGCAATAATAAAGAAAATGGCAGAGTTAAAAGTAATAATGCAAATTCAGAAAGCAATTCCTCACTCGCAAATGGAGATAAATCTCAAGTTCAAGCAGCAGTAGCAGGAGATGTGGAAAATCAAGCCGTTGTCAAAGACAATGAACAGGTAAGTTCTAAACATAGAATACAACAGTAAGAGATCTATGTAATCGTTCTAAATTTTGTTGTGAGAAATTTTTTTTTTTTTGAACGGTTGTCGAAAATTTAAAAAAACAATATTTTTTTATATAGTGGATCAAAAAAGAAGTCGGACACATTTTGTTTCATTACATTTTTTTAAGAAAAAATTTTATTAAATAAAAAAAAAACAAACGGTGATAAGTAGGGCAAGAATTCCATGCAAATTCATGTTTTTTCTCGATAGTCCAAAACTAATATAGACTAAATATTTATCCGAATCATCAAATTTAGAACAAAATGGCATCGATTTGTAGTTGCATATTTTTGCATATTTTGTCAAAAATGCATGTTTTTGCAAATTTTGACTTTAAATGCATATTTGGTGCGTTGTTAATGCATATTTTGTGCTTTTTAATGCATATTTTGTGCTTTTAATGCATATTTGTGCATATTTTTAATTTTTAGGAGCATTGTTTTATTTCGTAAAAAAATATAAAAAAATTGATTCGTTTTCATATTTTAATTCTATAAAAATAAACATTCTTAAAAACCTTATTGACCTATGGAAAATCCTCGAGTTCTGTGTCTGTTTGCGAAATAACTACTTAAATATATTTTTAAGTTTTAAAGTGTATTATTTTTGTGAAACTAAGAGTTTTTAGCAGGGACGTAACAGTTATAACTTTTATTCAAAAAACTGATTGTTTTACAATTATTTCTTGTTTGAATATTTTTAATTTTCTGTTTATTTGCTCTGTTTGATTTTTATTTTAAATTCAAACAAAAACAATCGAAACACGATTTTTATTTTTTCAAAAATAATAAAAGTTATTTTGTGATTTTTTTTTCTTTATCAATTTTTAAATCTCCTAGGTATGACGTCAATTTAGATATCATGGTAAATGGTGACAAAATTGAGTTTGTAGAATGTATTAAATGTCTGGGAGTTTTAATTGACTCCCGACTTAATTTTGACCAACATATAAATTGGTTGTGTTCTACTATTAACTTTACATTACGCCGATTATATTCATTGAATCTTTATCTACCTGTTTATATTAAAAAGCGTATTGCACACGCATTGCTGATGTCAAATATGTTGTATTGTGCTGAAGTGTTTACAGGCGTCAAGGGTCGTGTAATGCGTAGATACAACCTTCTTTTCAATCGAATTATTCGATTTATTTACAACCTTAGATACCGTGACCACGTTTCTGATTATGTAGTAGACTTTCTAGGAAGCAATTTTAAAAGTTTTATACACGCGCGGTTGTTAATACATTTTTATAAAGTTTTCAGGGCCAAATGTCCGGAATATTTACTAGAACTTTTTATACTTTCAGGTTCCTTAAGGAACCCTCAATTAAATTATCCTCTTTATAACACATCGATCCTTCAGCGATCATTTCAGTACAGGGTAGCTAAAATTTGGAATTCTTTACCCTTATTACTTAGAAGTTTTGACTTTTCGGTCAATGTATTTAAAGCCAAACTAAAAGAATATGCCTACTGTAACAATCTTTAAATTAATTTAATAATTATATAACGTTTAATTGTTGCATTTACTGAAAAAAAAATTAATAACAATGTATGACAAATATTTTATGACTAAAGCAGTGGTGCGCATTTCAAAGCACAATTGTGAATTTACTCATTCACACATATTCTTATACTCTTTAATTTAGTCGGTAATGAGACAGCGACGAGTGCACATGCTTAGCGGGTGTTTTGATATTTTTTCAAGTGCACTGAAAACAAATATTTATGACATTCAGAAAATATATATTGAAAAATGTTTTTGATATCATGCAATGCCTTTTGCGTTATAAAACATTTAAGGAATCTAGGGAATATGTTATTAAAATATATTATGATTATTTTCATAGTAATATCTTTCATAGTAGATTTTTAATAGAAATAAAAAAAAAAAAACAAAATATAAAAAAATTGTCATAAAAGTATTAATATAGAACATTTTGTTTAAAATCTATAAAAATATGCTGCAGAAAATTTCATTAAGATTGTATAAACAATATGGAGATTGATAAATATGTAAAAAGACATATTTTTTAATTCGCTCAATTTTTTTCCCAGTGCAGTTCTCTCTCTTGCTCACTAATACAATTGCAAATCAATATTGCGCATCATTGTTATAAAGGCATGTTGAAAGATATTTTATAAATATGTAAATACAATGAAATCATTGTATTGATTTAAAAAATTCGAAAACCTTTTGTTTTACATAGAATGAAAGAAGCCACCCTTATGTATGTATTTTTTTATTCAAAAAATTTTTTTTATTTTTTATTTTTATATATTTAAAACAATGTAGTATTTATTTATATTTTCCGATAGTACTTCGCTTTTTACACAAAACATTTTCATATTTTTAATAAAAAATAAATTCATACACATTCTATTCACCCATTCAACATTTCTTAAAGTGCAATACTCATTTTCTCACCAACACAACTACATTTTTACTTTTGAACAGCACTGTTCTAAAACTACATCAAAAAAGAACTCGGACAATAACTAAAACTATTATGTCGTTGGCTTAGTCGGCAAACCTGTCAAGTCCAATTTTTATGCAAATTGAGTTTTTGATGTAGTAGTATGCTAGTGTAACCCAAAACACATCATTTACAAAAAAAAAATGCCGTTATGTTGTTTTTTCTTGTTGTTATGCAGTGGTAAGCAATTCTGTCAAGTCAAAAAAAAAAAAAAAACATCGAAAACCACATGCTAAGTCCAGCTGAAAACAACACACATTTTGTTTTATACTACATTTATACTTCAGCAAAAACCACATAGTTTTTGTACAAAACTAGTTTTTGTTTGTTTTTTTGTATGCGTTTTGACAAGTTAAAAACTACAAGAGCCAAAAACCAGGTAGTTTTTGGACAGGTATAAATGTAGTATTAAGGAATTTCTTCAATAGAATTAAATGCGACTTTTGTTTATTTAAAGATTAACTAAATAATTATTTAGTTATTTTAACTTTTAAGGTACCCAGTGTACAATTGGAGTCCGAAAAGACTCATAATAGAGCCCTTAGACCTTCTGAAATCATAGATATATGAGGGTGTTTTTCTTCACCGATGAAGCCTCTTTTGAGCGCACTTTTATGACTCATAAAAGACTCCAAATTATGAGCATTGCTGGAAAATTTTTAATTTTCTAAACCATTTATGAGTCATTTGTGACAAATTTTTGAGTAATTCATGAGCATTGAAAAAATTTTGAATACACTCATAAATAAGAGTCTATTATGTTTCATTTATGACTATAAGATTTGAGATTTAAGATTTGAGCACTCTGAAAATGTTCGTATTTCAGAGTCTTTTATGAGTCATAATTTCTGAGCGCTCAGAAAAATGTTGGCTGGGTAACTATTACTTATAAATTTTTTCAGGAAAAACATTGTTAATTTATAAATTTTAATAGGCGATTGTCATGGATTTTGCTGCCATAAATAAAAATAAAATAAAATAAAAAAAAAGAAAATCTGCTAAGTCCACAAAGTTGAAAGAAAATCTGGTAAGTCCACATTTAGAATAGAAAATTATAAAGAGCAAATGTGCTAAGTCCAAAAAGAGCCTATAAGTCTGCCAACTTTTATTTTGGAATTCTGTGATTTTTTGTGGTTAAACAAGATGAACTAAAGAAGAAAACTGCGTTTACAGATTTAAGAAAAGTTAACCCAAAAAAAAGTTAGACAGTTTTTTGTCTCTCCTGAAAAATTAAAAAAACGGTTTGCCGACTAAGCCAACGATGTATTTGTACTTTATTTTTTTTTTAGTATTTGGTTGGCAAACCCTTTATGTTTTATAACCTCCGCCAATCTTCGAGGCAGACAGAAACATCAATTTTTGACCATTCCTCTTTTAAAGCGTTCTCAAGATAATTTTTGTTGCTAACAGAGTGATTCTTTAGCTGTTTTTCCAAGTGTGACCATAAGCACTCTATGGCGTTATGGGGACAAATGTAGAGTAACCACAAACGCACATTTTGAGCTTTGTGCTTGGGGTCGTTATCCTGGTAGAAGTAAAATGTATCTTTAACTCGCAATTGTCAACACTTTTTACCAAATTTTCTCTTAGAATTGTTAAGTATTTAGTGTGGTCCATAATCGCATCAATTATACCAAGTTCTCCTGGTCCTGCAGTAGTTATACAACCCCAAACAATAATAGAACCCCCACCATGCTTAACAGTTGGTCGTAGATTTTGTTCTTTTAGCTCCTCGTTGGCCTTTCTCCAGACATATTTAAATATTTTTCAACGTGCGTTGTCAACTTTGGAGCACTTACTATTGGAGCTTTCTTTATTTTTCTAACAATCCAACTTTCATCTGATGAAGAAAACAGTTTAGGACGTCCTGATTTCGGCTTATTTTCGACAGATTTGGTTTCGCGATATCTTTGTATTACATCGCTAACTGTAGATTTCGGTCTACCCACTGCTTTTCCAATGTCACGAATACTTTTTCCTTCATTATAATGGCTTATTATGAGATTTCTTACTTCCAAAGAAGTTTGTTCGCGTTGTGGGCCATTTTTAAAAAAAACTAACTAAAACTTCAGAAAATAATGATAATTTTGACATTGAAAAAATGTTTTGATAAAAAAATCAAAACAATTATTTTTAAAACTAGCGGTACTGTAGGTGGTAAATTAAATGTCCGGTGGCAAAAATATCTCCAATCGAAAAAAGTCAATTTTGTAGAAGGTTTTGCTATACTTTTTTAAATTTTGTTTCAGTGTGTTTGTTTACTCAAATTTCTTACTATTTTTACTACAATTGGAAAGTTTTTTACTTTTTGTATTGATTTTTACCAGCTTTAGTAAAAGTAGTAACTTGTAGTAAGTAAACGAACAAGCTTATTATGTTTGTGTTCGCTATCTTTACGTCAGGTCGGGTACTTCAGGGACTGCCCTCGTAATAATTCAGGGACTGCCCTCGTAAAATCATTATTTTTCAAAATAAAGCCAGCACATATTCATGCACATAAAGTTAATTTATCTGGATTTACACATAGCAATAAAAATACAAATATATGAAACAACCTATTAATTTAATGTCAGAAAAAAGAAATACGAATGAAAATTAAAAGAGAAACAGTAAAATTGCAAAACTAGCAAATTTTCTTAAAAGTTTTTGTATATAATAGCCGTTTTTTCTAATCACTTGGATTTAATAAATCCAAAAAGTATTTCTAAAAGTGCTCAACAGATGGGGTTAGATTTTTCCTATTTTAAAAAAATTTTCTGTCCGACAATTCTTTCACCCTAATTTTTAATACCGAATTCGATGATGGAGGATTCAACTTTAACTTTTAATTTATAATTATATTTTACATAAAACAGCGATAAACAGTCTGCCTTTTCAGTTCTATCACTTCAATTTATATTTTTACACAATTGAAAAATTCCATTGCAATATTTAATATTCACTAATTGGATTTAATTAAATTACTTACTGTAGAGTGAAAAATTGCCATTTCTATTTGAGCTATTTCTCCAAGTCCAAGATGAAAAATATGTATTTGGTGAGGTGTAGTTTTTTTTTTCTAAACATATTTCATAAAAAAAATTTAAGAAAAACCTTTTATTTGTTAGTTTTTCAATTTTTTTGTTTCTCTTTTAATTTTTATTCGTATTTTTTTCTGACATTAAATTAATAGGCTGTTTCATATATTTGTGCTTTTATAGTGGATTTATTAAATCCAGCTTTTTTTTTTGGATTTAATAAATCCATTTTTTGTATGAAAAATTCTAAATCCAGGTGATTAAAAAACACGCTAAATATATATTTAGAAAAAATACTACACTTCACCAAATATCTATTTTACATCTTGGGCATGGAGAAATATCTGAAATAAAAATGGAAGTTTTTCAATCCACTGTAAGTAATTTAATCCAATTGGTGAATATTAAATATTGCAGTGGAATTGTGTACAAATACTTATAAGTTAAAGTGATAAAACTAAAAAGGCAGACTGTTTCTCGCTGTTTTATATAAAATATATTGAAAAATTTAAAGTTACAAAAAAAAATTCTTCATCATTGAATTCGGTTTTAAAAATTAGGATGAAATAAATGTCGGATAGAAAAATCTTGTTATAATATGTGAAAGCTATCCCCATATATTAAGCACTTTTTGAACTTCTTTATTAAATCAAAGCGATTAAACAATGCGGTTATTAATTTTCCGTTTGGAATATATAACTTATTGCTAATTTTTTATAATGTTAGATTTGAGTAGCTGAGATGCAAAACTCGTTCGTTAAACATTAACTAAATGTTGGTAAGAAGCAAAAAACTTGTTGCGGCTAATTAAATTAACAAAATTAGTTGAATGCTTTTAATTCTTAAATGTTATGCCATTCTTGATTAAAAACTCAACAGTTGAAAAATCTAAATTCTTCTCACAAATCGCCAAAGAACTGTCAGAATCAATTGTCATCTCGTGTTTTTAATTTTTGTAACGAACGAGTTTTGCATCTCAGCTACTCATTTCTTTGATGTTAGTCTAGTTGAATTGTTAACATATTACATTTGTTTTCAACTTTGGCATACGTAGATCATCATCAAGGATTAACCCATCAAGGCAAACGACACTAATGATAGCTTTGTAGTGAAAGCCGAAAATACGTATTCTGTTTTGCTGGCCTTATCGAATTCTTTCAAAATTATTTATTTAATTTGAAAAATAATTTAAACAGAAAGTGACATTAATTTATGATCTAAAATCGAACTAAAAACATTCATTTTTTGAATTTAATAATATATTTACCCCTAAATTCATAAACGCTTTGTAAAATTATAGGAGGTTTACTGAACAAATTTTGTATGAAAATGACGTTTTGTAAACCTGCTATAACTTTACAAAGCATTTATGAATTGAGGGGTAAAATTGTTATCTCATTGTATACACTCAAAATACTAACCCCTCAATTCATAAATGCTTTGTAAAGTTATAGCAGGTTTACAAAACGTCATTTTCATACAAAATTTGTTCAATAAACCTCCTATAATTTTACAAAGCGTTTATGAATTTACGGGTAAGTCTGTTGGCTGAACAGAAAAATTTGTTACTTTAACAAAATTTATTTCTGTTTTTTTGGCTTAAAATAAAATTTGTTGATTTTAAAACATTTTTTGTTAAATTTAACAAATCTAAATTTAAGTAAAAAAATAGTAAAACTACAGTTTTATCTGAGTCGTACAATTTGTTAAAATTTAGTGTCTCGGGACCCTCTTCGGGCCTAGTCCATATAATTTGACGGCATGTAAGGGCATTCCAAAGGAGAAAACACTTTTTCCGTTTTGCTCTATCTCGCTTAGTTTTCGAGATATGAGTGATTTTCTGAAATGGAGAATTTTTATTAAAAATTTCCGAAGGTCCAAGGACCCGCCAAGCTCCATTTTTGAATAGAACCTTTTCACGGTGGTATTAAACGGTTAGGGGTAATCGACATTTTCGTCATTTCTGCTCTATCTCTCTTAGTTTTCGAGATACGTGCCATTTAAAAAAATCGGAAGGAAAAGAAATAGCGCCATCTTTAAAACTTCGGATACACTTTAAAACTTCGGATAATTTATTTGAAACAAATCTGATTGTTTATTTTGTTAACTTTTAGTAGAAATTTTGTAACCGATTATGGCCTTTATTCTAGGTTATTCTAATAAATAAAAAAAATTAAACTAAAATTAAACGATGTTATAATCCCAAATCTTCAAGTGTCGCTTATAAAAAAATAAATAAAAAATTATTTCGCAATATTTTTTTTGGCAAAATTTTTGCTCTTCCATTTATTTTTTGGGTTTTTATGATGATTTCTTTATAAAAAATTTTAATCGCGGTTATTTTTCATAATTTGAGGCATTTTATTATGTGTGAATGTAAAAGAATTGCATCTATTATTTGTTTATCTTTAGGCTCTTCATTTATTAGTTCAGTGTGGTTACGATTTTAAGGAAGCCTTAAGACGCAAGCGTTTAAATGCTTTGCCACTTAATGATTGCATGAGTTTATGGTCGGAAGAAGAATGTCATAAATTTGAAGAGGGTATACAAAAATATGGAAAGGATTTTCTTAAAATACGACAGAATCAGGTGAGTTTATAAAAACTACGAAAATATGTTGAAGAAACAATAATTTATTTATATGTATATAAATTTCATACAGGTGCGTACTCGCACTATGCGTGAATTGGTACAATTCTATTATTTGTGGAAGAAAAGTGAAAGACGAGATCATAATTTTGCCAATGCCGATACCGTAGATCATATGGATATTTATTTAAATGAAGATAATGAGTATGGTTCTAACCCTGCTTCGGTTATAACACCGGTGGGTTCACCAGTTGGTGCTACCTCAGTTTGCTCATCATCAACACGCAGAAATAGTAATGTTTCACAGAAAAATATATCCATAATGACAACCACTAATACTGTCAACAACAGTATCACAGCTACAAATTCAACGTTAGATAAAATTGGTTCCAACAACGGATCGAACCAACATCAACAACAACAACAACAAAGAAGACGTGCTAGTAATAATTGCACAACAAATGATTTTAATTGTGAAAATTCTACGAATGCTTTAACTAAATGATGACAAACCTCTGCGAAATCGCCGAAACGTCCTAGAAAACACTTCACCAAGCCGGTTCAAAATCGTGTAAAAAGAAAACGAATAGTGGTACATAGATGTTTCCGTAATAAAACGAATTTAGGTAAAACTGTTAGTAATAAAACGTATTCCATTTAATTATTTTTTTTTTATTTTAAACATATTTGTGAAATACATATGTACGAGCTGAAATAGCAAAGTATGGACTTTAATTCTTTTTACTTTAAAATTATTTTTTTTCCACTTGAAGTTCTCTATTTTTATGTTAATATATCGTATGACAAGAAAATATTTCAAATAATTTACTTCTTTCGCACCGAATGAAAATACTCGTACATGAATATTAAGGTGCCTATTCCTACGAAAAGTTTGTGACTCTTAGTTATGACTGTATTCCCCATGTATTTGTTGTTGCAAAGTCTTAATAAATTATATTTATTCAAATTTTTGTTTGAAAACTTCAAAAAAATGAAGACCTTGTATCGATTGTATCGATAATCATAATATTGATAAATAAAATTTGAATATTTTGAATTTTATTGTTGTTTTGTATGAAAAGTTATGACTCTCAGTCTTAAAAATAGGATTAAGACGGTCACAATGAGTCACAAGTAGCAATAGGCACCTAAATCTAGTTTAATCCTGAAATCATAAAATCAAGTTTAACCATAATCAAAAATATCTGTTATATAAAATATCATTTGTATGTAATGTTTTATTTCATGTTGAGGAAAAAAACATTACATTACATTCATGAATAAGTAGTAAGTACTGTAAACATGTGGTAGTAAAAAATAAAAAATTTTCGTCTTGTATATATAAAAATGTTAATTTTTAAAAGTTTGTGTTAATTAAGAGGACGACGCTGAAGTTCCAGAAATATGTTTTATCTACATGAGCGTTACTGCTGCATTCATTGCAAGAAAATTAAAATAATGCTATTTAAATGGGATGTTATACGTGCACACAATGGGTAAGTCAATTCAAAAAGTGTTTTATGAAAACTAAAGCCTAAACCACATAAACGCTGTGTCGACTGCAGTGCGACGTTTTGTCGATAAAGCAGTTTTTGTATCTTCTCTATTTGTCACTGCCGAGAAATTAGAAAGGTTTCTAAATAAACAAGAGCTGTTTTTAAACAAAACGCAATACGAATTTTTTAAAAATATTAAATCGTTTTCGCGAAATTCAAGAACAAAGTTTGACGGCACTGCCACTGTCCACTGGCACTTTCACTATGTGGTTTGGGCTTATATTTGGAATAAATTTTATTTTTTATAAAACAAAAACAAATTACGAAAATTAATGCAGTCGATTTTAATATTTTAATTATTTTGAAGTGTTAAAAAAGATACAATCGGCGCTGTTCTCTGTTCCAAATTCACATTAAAATTCTAATATGAACCATTCCGATTATTTTTGCTGTTCTGTGATCTAAATGCGAAAAAGTTTTTCGTTTTATTTCGTCTGGTGAATGCTCGATAAAGTAAAACAATAAATGCAATAAATTGCAAGAATAAATGTATAAAAACGCGTTTAAAAATTTTTTTATCAGCGCTGTTCCGAGTTTCGAAACCACATAAAAAATTCTGAACTGAAGCATTTCGAATTTTTTGCTGTGATCTACATCTGCTTTTCACCATGCAGGTATATCAATTACCGACCAGATTATATCGGTTCTTGTAGTACATGTTAAAAAAAACGGGGGGGGGGGATCGGATTGCGGCGGGTGCTGTCTAGAGCAGAAGTCGGCAACACCTATGCCCATGGGGGCTCTCTCACACCTACATAAGCTCCAGTGTTGCCAACTCTTGAAGGCATGAAAGCACCGTGAGCATTGTGAAAACGGGTAAAAAGGGTAAAAATTTACTAAAAATGGGGTAAAAAAGCACGATATTAATTTTTTGAAAAATTTAAGTCCAGAATTTAAAAACACATTTTAGTTCTGTAAAATCGTGAAAAAAGGTTCAAAAATAATTAAAAAGGGGGTAAAAAAGCACCAAACTAATATTTAAAAATTTTGAAGTTTAAATATAACGAAGTTGCTATTTAAAATTGTACTACAAACACTGGAAAAATGTATTTTTTGTATAGTTCGTATTATTTTTTCAACTTTGACAGAAAATTGAAGAAAAATTAAAAAAAACGCGAACAAATACCAAAAATATAAACTGTACAAAAAGCACTAAAAGCACTGCCAAAAATTTGAAAAAGCACTGTAAATACCCGCTTTTTTTAAACGGGTATTTGTAAAAAATCACCGGGTACGGGAAGGAAAAAAGCACCAAAAAATACCCGAAAAGCACTGAAATGGCAACACTGATAAGCTCAAAAAAAAGTCTCAAACAAGCAGTCAATGAAGTAGGTTGTCACATCGCTTGTTTGCCAGATTTTTTTACACTCTTGTTTGCCAAATTTTTTTACACCATTCATAAAAGCATAATAACTGGAGAACGGTTTGGAATTTTTACTTCAAAATTTAAATAGGCTGAAGTAACACCACATATTTTTGTAATCGAAAGAAAAAAAAATATTTTTTTTTTTCATTCGATTACATAACTTCGGATGTCATCACTTTTTTTTTAAAGTTTTTGCATAAAAAAAAGAATAGCGTTTTTTTTTCTCTTTTATTTCAACTCCTTCCACTGGCGCAAGTCGGCCAAAAACGCTGATTTTAAGACCCTTTTCCTCCAGAGCAAAAACAGCTGCATTTATAGGAAATCTGACTTTAGCATTCGATTCTACTACAAAATTTAATATAAAAAACTTTTTTTTGCACTTTTAAAATATCCATTAGAGTGGTTCGAAAATCCAATTTTTTCAAAAACTTCTAAAAAGTTACTTTCTTATTATATACAATGAAAATTTCCGGCTGAGTACATTGGTACAAACATTTTGGATATACCGCGAACCGTTAAAAAGTTATTAGCTAATCAAATTTGGATTTTTTTTTTAATTCAATGAAAAAGTATTTGAGCTAATTAAAATGCAGCTTCCAGTACTCGCTGCCGCATAATAAACTTACCCCTAAATTCATAAACGCTTTGTAAAATTATAGGAGGTTTATTGAACAAATTTTGTTTGAAAATGACGTTTTGTAAACCTGCTATAACTTTACAAAGCATTTACGAATTGAGGGGTTAGTTTTTAGTAAAGACAAAATAGTTTGTAATGTTTATTACAAAAATTTTTTTTTATTAAACATATTCGATTACTAAATAACTTTTTAACGGGTCGCGGTATGTCAACAATTTTTGTACCAATGTTCTCAGCAGAGAATATATTTTCATTGTGTGTAATAAAAATATAACTTTTTTGAAATTTTTGAAAAAAGTGGATTTTTGGACAGTTTAAGTGCTAACGTTAGCTCGTTGCAAAATAGCATGATTTTTGAAGTTTAACCCAATGAAATGGCTACTGAAAATTTTGCTGTTATTACGGGAAATTTAACTGTTTTGAGCCCAGCGGTATTTTTTGCTAATTTTAGCAACACATGTCTGCTGATCTGTAGTACAATAAAATTAGTAGAAAAAATTAGTAGCCGCTACTAAATTTTAGTAAAATTTATGTAAACTGTAATTAAAAATCGATTTGCTAAAATCAGTTAAAAAACTTACTAAATATCATAATTTTAGTACAATAAAATTAGTATAAGTAATTAGTTGCAACTACTAAATTTCAGTAAATTGTTGTAAACTGTATTTTAAAATTAATCTGCTGAAATTAGCAAAAAAGTGTACTAAAAAATAAAAAAAAAAACTATAAAATCTAAAAAAAAAACTTTTCTTCTTTCGATTGTAATAAGCGTATAATTACTTCATCGTACTTGAAATTTGGAGCCAAAATTGCAAACGGTTCTCCAGTTATTACCTTTTTAGGCATTGGAGATACAATAGAATTTTCTGAGTGTTATTTCCAAACTAAGAATATATCAATAGTCAGAAATATAAACTACACAAGAATTGTAAAAAATAAAAAAAAAATTTTGAATTAGCTTATTTTTCTGCTAAATTTAGCACTCGGTTTTGAAAAATTAGTAAAATATTTTGCTGAAATCAGCAGCGTGAATTAGTAAAAAAAATCCGTAATTTGTAATAAGAGAATAGCAAAAATTATTACTAAAAATAAAAATTGTACTAAAAATCAGTATAAAATAGTAAAGTGCGATTGGAAACTGTTTACAAATTTTTTTAATAACTCTTTTATCTGAGTGTAACAAAATTATTTAATATAAGTAATTCAATTAAAAAGAACAAATAAATCTAATTTAAATTTAGATTTATTGACATTAAAATTTATTAATGGAGAGAAACTGTTACAAAGCTACATCAGTTTTGGACTATCGAGAAAAAACATGCATTTGCATGGAAAAAAAAGTTAATACAAAAATTTGTAAGCAGTTTTCAATCGCACTTTACTATTTTTGTACTGATTTTTAGTACAATTTTTTTCAGTAATAATTCTTGCTATTCTCTTATTACAAATTACGGATTTTTTTTTTACTAATTTTCGTTGCTGATTTCTGCAAAACATTACTAATTCTTCAAAACCGAGAATTTGCTGATCTTTTAGAATTATTTGTTATTATTGATATAGTCTTAGTTTGGAAATAAAACTAAAAAAATTTTATTGTATCTCCAATGCAATTTTTACTCCAAATTTCAAGTACATACGTTGAAGTAATTATACATTTTTTACACTCATAGAAATAAATCCGTAAAAATAGCAGAAAAAGTTACTAAAAATTAGTTAAAAATGATGCTGCAGAAAAAACTGCTAAAATTAGCAGATTTTTTTACTAAATACTTGTAAAATGAGAACAGCAAAATTAAAACTGCTAAATTTACAGAATTTTAGTTATATTTAGGCTAACTTTTAGTTAATTGAAAATAGCAAATTGTACTGTAAAATCTGCAGAAAATTTTGCTAAATATTTGTAGACTAAAAATAGCAAAAATAAACTGTTAAATCTACAAAATTTTTGCTATTTTTAAGCTAAATTTAGTTGAATGCAAATAGCAGTCTATTCTGCTAAAATCAGCAGAAATATTTGCTAAAAAATTGTAAACTGCTGTTTTCAAAAGGCTCGATTTTTATTTGCATTTAAAAAAAAATCGAAAAAAAAACTTCGAAAATTTTAAATTTTTTGGTGATTTTTTAGGCTACTAATTATTTAGCAAAATTTTTTGCTGATTTTAGCAGGTTAATTTGCTAATCTCCATTTACAAAAATTTAGCTCATATATAACTAAAATTCTGTATATTTAACAGTTTTAGTTTTGCTGTTCCTATATTACTAATATATAGCAAAAATAATCTGCTAATTTAGCAGTTTTTTTCTGCAGCATCATTTTTAACTAATTTTTAGTAGTTTTTACTAAATTTTTTACGGACTTTTTTCTATTAGTGTACAATCGAAATAAAAAAAACCTTTTTATACCCTACACCACTACGTGGTCAGGGTATTTTAAGTTTGTGCTGATGTTTGTAACACCAAAAAATATTGGTCCTAGACCCACCTTATAGTACACTGATCGGCTCAGAATTTTTTTTATTTCGGTTTAACGATGCCCGTCCGTCTGTCTGTCCATGCATTCTTGTGAACACTCTACAGGTCGCAAGTATTAAAATATTTTGATGAAATTTGGTACACCCACTTATGTCGGCCCAAGGACGACGCCTATTCATTTTGGTTGAAATCGGTCCATGTTTAGACCTAGGGCCCATATAAGGATACCCCCCAAAATTTTCTTTTTTACACGCTGCAGGCCGCAAATACGAAGATATTTCAATGAAATTTGGTACACAGACTAATGTCGGCCCAAGAACGGAGCCTGTTGATTTTGGTTGAAATCGGTCCATGTTTAGACCTAGTGCCCATATAAGGGTACCCCCCAAAATTTTCTTTTTTACACGCTGCAGGTCGCAAATAGCCTGTTGATTTTGGTTGAAATCGGTCCATGTTTAGACCTAGTGCCCATATAACTGTACACCCCAAAATTTTTCTTTTTTACACGCTGCAGGTCGCAAATACGAAGATATTTCAATGAAATTTGGTACACAGACCTACATATGTCGGCCCAAGAACGGAGCCTGTTGATTTTGGTTGAAATCGGCCCATGTTTAGACCTAGTGCCCATATAAGGGTACCCCCCAAAAATTTCTTTTTTACACGCTGCAGGTGCAAATACGAAGATATTTCAATGGAATTTGGTGCACAGACCTATGTTGGCCCAAGGACGAAGCCTTATGATTTTGTTTAAAATCGGTCCATGTTTAGACCTAGTGCCCATATAAGGGTCCCCCCAAAATTGGCTTGGTTACACGCTGCATGTCGCAAATACGAAGATATTTCAATGAAATTTGGTTCGTTGACTCACATGGTCCCAAGGAAAAAGCCTATTGATTCTAAATAGGATCGGTCCATATTTGGACCTATCGCCCATATGGGCTATATTTTAGATTTTCTCTTCTTTTATGATTTTATAGAAAATTTTGACACAAGTCTGTTTTAACCCATTCAAATTTCGGATCCAAACATTAGTTGGCTTTAAATCAGACTGGTGTAGGGTACTATATAGTCGGCATGCCGGACTTTAACTTTTGTACTAGTTTTTTTTAGATTTTACAGTTTTTTAATTTTTTAGTAGACTTCTTTGCTAATTTTAACAGATTGATTTTAAATTGCAGTTTACAACGATTTACTAAAATTTAGTAGCGTCTAGTAATTATTTGTACTAATTTTATTTGCTAAAATTATTGATATTTAATAAATTTTTTAACTGATTTTAGCAAATCGATTTTGAATTGAAGTTTACAACAATTTTGCTAAAATTTAGTAGCGACTACTAATTTTGATGTACTACAGAGCAGCATACATGTATTGCTAAAATTAGCAAAAAAATACCGCACATTCAAAAAAAAACGTCAGTAAAGTCAGCAAAAAATGTTGCTGTGTCAGCAAATTTTTAGTCAGGAGCGTGCTTGCAAAAAAGTTGGTAATTTCAGCAAAAGGTTAGCTGAAAATCAGCGAGCTGATTTTTACCAAAAAAAATAATAAAAAGTTTTGCTAACACTTATGGTGTTTTCTTTTCTGACAAAAATGTTGCATTTTTTTTGCACTTTGCTTTAGAATTGCCTTTTTTTGTGTTCTTTTCTAAATTAAGGGTAATATTCTGAGAGGGCATAGTGTTCTTTTCTAAAAATGTTGTCTAATAAAGTGCAACATTTTCCGCCCTCAAAAATTTGGGGGGTAGAGCGTTGCCCTGTTTTTTTTCTTTTCATCAAAGTTATGTGTATATACTGTAATGTTGTTTGCCAGCAAACTCGCAACTTGGTGGCCTAGGGGGTACTATCCTGGCTTCTGATGCAGAAGGTCGCAGGTGCAAAAAATAAAATTTTATTTTTTTTATAAAATTTTATTTTTTTTTTATAAATTTTTGTTTTATAAATTTTTTTTTTATAATTTTTTTTTGTATAAAATTTTATTTAGTTTTTTTTTATAATTTGCTCTGTTTTATTTAGTATTTACTAGTTTTTACGCTACCAATAAATAAAAATATACAATTTTTTTTTAATATGGAGGAAAACTTCTAAATTGAAAAAAGAAAAAGAGAGTAGTATATAAAAATTAATTCACCTTGGATGGGATTTGAACCTGGCCATACCGAGCGAAAGGCAAGTATCACAACCAATAGGCTATCATATAGTAGTAGCTAGCTTAAACAATATTGCATATACATGAAACAACAATATATACACATACACATGTGTTTTGAAAAATGCAAATAAATGATTTTATCGTTCTATTCTGATTCTGGATGGATGATGTAGCATTTTATTGGGGTGAGGGTAACATTTTAAAAATTTTACACTTTAACAAGGCAACATTTTTTCAAAAAACTTGTAGCGAAATTTTACTTTAGTTAATTTATTTGCTGAAAATTTAAATATAGAAATTGTGTAGTTTTTTTTTTAAATTATCATTTCCGTTGTCTGTATTACATCCAGACAAGCTGAGACATCTACATCTTGTCTATTTGGTTGTCGTCCACGCTATAAATGCGGTTAGCAGCACAATTTTTGTAGCAAAATAAATTAGTAAAACATTAGTTCAAAATTAGTTTAGTGCTAAAAAATATAACTAAAACTTTTGCTGAAAATGGAAATTCAGCAAAAAAATTGCTGAAAACTAGTACACTTGATATACAAGACGTTTTACTAATTCTTTTACTAACTTATTTTTTTGAGTGCAGGGCTCAAAACAGTTAAATTTCCCGTAATAGCAGAATTTTAAGAATTTTTACATACTTTTTTGGTTGAGTGTAGTAATTATAAAAGAACAAAAAATGTGAAAAAACAAAGAAAACTACAAATATTCGTATATAGAAAAGGCATCGTTCACCAGATTAAGGTATTTATAAAGCGCTACATATCAATTGTTTCTCTGGTAAATCTGCCAATAACAGGGGTAGTTTGGTTTTTAAAAGATTTTTTCTTTCGTTTTTATAAAGGTCGACTTTGAGAAAATTATCCCGTTTTCACCATATCTTCAAATAATAGGCCTGTTCGACGTCGTTACCACGTATCCGCTGGAACCCAATTTACCAGGGGTATACCCCTGATTTCAATAGTATAATTGTTATTTTGACTGTTTGTGTAATAGATTCCAGTTTGTTATTTTTGTTACATTTGTACTTATTTGGTTTTACATTACAAGTATGTATGTACTTATTTTATGTTGATTATTTTTACCGTTTTTTGTAGTTGTTTCACTACATGTTGAATGATTTTTTAATAGTAAAAAATTAACTTTGATTTTTAGTCATTTCTGCCTACATAGTTCCCTGAGTACATTCAATGATCGGTCATTTTGGATTTACAATAATTCCTTAAATTAAAATTCAGGATACAAAAGTTGAGTAAAATCTTCGAAGCACTGTACGCAGTTTTTTTTCTTTATTATTTAACATTATAAAAAAATTTCCAAGCCGGCGGTCATGGTCATTAAGGCCCGATTACTGAATGTTCAGTTAGATTATAACTGGCATATTAACTGACACATTTATTGTTTCCCAATATAGAACATGCATTTAACTTTTTGCTAAGTTTTAGCTGGACATTCAGTAATCGGGCCTTAAGGGTTAAAATTACTTTGTTTTTAAATAACTGCTAAATTTTTAGTTCACCCTATATGAAAATTCATGTTAAAAAAATAATTTGCAAATAGTAAGTGCAAAAATATAATTTCACATAAAAAAAGAATACAATAAAAACTTTACATTAAAGCATTGAGTACATGAAAAAAATACAACTTGTTTTTCATTTTAAATCAGACAGCCGTAAAATACAACAACAATGAGGTAAAGAAAAAAAATAAAAAAACTGGCGAAAACAAAGACAAAAAATTATGAACACAAAATATGTATAGTGATGAAACAATGTGTACTTGTTTGAAACCTAACTTTGACGGAAACTCAGTATCCGGAAAAAAGTGAACTTTACTGTTATCTATGTTGTTGTTGTGGTTTCGATGGTTACGTACGTATTTCTCTTTTATACGCTCTTTTGCAAGCAAAATAATTGCATAGAGCGCCAAAACTATTTGTCTTTTTTTTTGTACGAGGGCTTAGTTAAAGTTTATTCAATGATCTTGGCGTCAGTCAGCCAGTTAGTAGTGAGTGTGGAGGAACATCAGTATTGTGCATTGTATTGAAACACGCATCGCATAAACGATTTATTTGGTCTACGGCTATGCAGAACCAGAACCATCAGCAGCACCAACAACAACACCATACTTTTAATCCTAGAGTATCTTTGCAAGCAACATCGTCTGCAATATCAGAAATTCCAGCGATAACAACTAGTTTTACAAACACTGCTAAATTACCCATAGAAACAGTTAAATTATTAATTGCATCGGTATCACGCAGACCTAATCTATGGATTCGTACCAGTAATGGCCAAAAAAGATCTGACATCAATGCATTGTGGCAACAAGTTAGTCAAGAGGTTCATTTACCAGGTAAATAAGAAATGGAAGAAAATTAACCAATCAGTATATGCATATGCATTTATCCGTAAATTTGTACAAATGTTTTGTGTGTGTATGGGATGTTCATAACAATCTGCGACAATTTGTTTGGTGGTATAAAGTATGAATTCAGGAATTTCTTTGTTTTGTGAATGGGGCAACAAGTATTAAAAAAAAACTACGTCGATATTTAGTATGTCAGTTGGCACAGTGTTGTATTAAAATGGCTAAACAATAATTTATGAAAAAGAACGTTTTCTGTTAGTTTTGAAACATGCATTTTAATCTGATAATGAAAACCATTGTTTGGCGGGATTATTCAAACACAGTTAGAAAAGATTTTTCGTTTGAGTTCAAGTTATAATCGAAAAAAAGCTTTCTTTCGAATAAACTTTACATTAATATACATAAATGAAACTGTTTTATAAATGTATTATTTACAAGTTCTGTACAGGTGTTCTGTCTGTCCACTGGTCTTGAAACAGAGTTGTTTTCTGGTATTTTAGAATATGGCTACCATAGTAGTCTGTTTCAAGACTGGTTTTGGGACTGTGGTAACTATCTGAAAATTTTTTCACGAAAGAAATGCAACTACCATATTTAAAACAGGGAGTCGCATAACGTCAAATTTAGCTAGAGCTATGAAAAAGATGTACACTCAATAAGTCTCTTGGCTGAACAGAAAAATTTGTTACTTTAATAAATTTTATACCTATTTTTTAGGCTTAAAAATAAAAAATTTGTAAAACTACAATTTTACTTTTACTTATACGGAGTCGTAAAATTTGTTAAAATTTTGAGTCTTGGGACCCTTCCCGTGCCTAGTCTATATCGTCTAAGTGCATGCAAGGGCTTTATCTCTCTTAGTTTTCGAGATGTGGGCCATTTTATGAAGTGGAAAATTTTTGTTGACCTGTTGTAATGTTGTAGGGTGAATAATGTTCGGCTTAAAGTCATTTTTATTAAAAATTTCCAAGGCCCCATCAAAGTTCATTTTTTGTTATGGCTTCTTTGAACTAGTTCCAAACGTGGCAATTTCATACAAAAATCACGGATTCAAGAATAGATTCCTGAACCGTTCCGTAGACCTAGTACCTGATCCTCAAACGATACCCTAGTTGTTAGCGGTAACAACAATTGACTTACAATACCTTTTGCTAACTCTTTACCGAAAAGTTGCCTTAATTTTGTTTAAGCTTTAAAAACTTACGAAAACGCACAAAATGGTGCCTATTCCTACGAAAAGTCTGTGGCTCTAAGATGTGACTGTATTCCCCATGTATTTATTGTTGCAAAGTCACAATAAATTATATTTATTAAAATTTTTGCTTGAAAACTTCCAAAAAATTAAGCCCTGGTATCGACGCAATCATAAAGGCACATCTACACGGGATAGAAAACTCGCTAGACTTTATGATAATGTATCTCTGTATAAGTCTACGAAATGTAATCTCTAGGCCATTGAAACTTGCTGTCATACATAACTTCTTTAATTAGTAACAATTTTTAAGATGTCTTTTAATATTATTGAACATTTTAGTTTATTACATACACCTTTTGGTATTTGGAGAAAAAGTTATTCTTTAAAATACAACAATTTTAATAAAAACAAATACTTGACAACTAGAGATGATACTTTTACGATAAAAATTAGTGCCAACTATATTGGAGATGGCAAATTTAGCGCAAACTCTACGATATTTCTATCCCGTGTAGATGCTCCTTAACATTAGGTGTGTTTGGGTACTTTTCCAGTAAAGTCCAGTAAAAATTACTCAGTAACAAATTTACAGAGAGTAAGGCAAAATTTACTCTCAAAAAGAAAAATATCTGAAAATGTACGCAAACAGAAAAATTGTAAGAATTAGTAAAATACTGCTGCCAACTTCTTTCCTAAAAATATCGCTAAATCAAACTAAAAAATCACTAGAAAATATCTAAATTATAAAAAAAATAAAAAAGCGATAAATCCCTAAATTTCACAAACTTTTTAGGTCCTGTTGAAAAATTTCTCAAAAATAGCTATATTTTTCAAACTTTCTTAAAAAATTATTGATACATCGCCCAACTTTTCGAACTTTTTTGTTTTCCATAAAAATTTAACGATAAATCGCTGAATAATAATGATTCAAAAATTTTGTCAAGAAAATAAATGTAAAAAAATGCTAAGAAAATGTCAAGACTGTCTTAAAAAGAAAAATCGCTAGTTTCCCCGCTAATAGCTAAATTATATTTTATCCCGCTAAACGAGTTGAAATATCGCTAGATTTGCCGAGAAAAAACTAAATTGGCAACAGTTATTAATATAGCTGATTGCGAAATAAACCTATTCAAATTATTGGATTAATAAATAAAACCTAATAAAATGATCACTTACTTACTCCTACCATCGTAAATAAGCTTATATTTAAATATCTTTTATTTTTACAAAAAATTATTTCAAAATTATTTAGACAAATGTTTTGTTTCTTCAATCATATGTTTTCAATGATATGTTTTTTTTCTTACAAATTCTTACTAGCAAAAATTCATCCAGTAAAAACTTGTAAGTTCTCTGGTATTGAACTGTCACTTTACTCTCTATTTTTCCTCTCTCCTTACTGAGTAATTGTGTAAACAAACACCTTCCAGTAAAAACTTGTACAAATTTGTACGAATTTGTACAAATTTTTGGGTACCCAAACACACTTATTGACAAATAAAATTGGAATTTTTTGAATTTTATTGTTGTTTTGTATGAAAAGTTAAGACCCTCAGTCTTAAAAATAATCTTATGACGGTCACAATGAGTCGCAAGTAGGAATAGGCACCAATGTTATGTTTACTGAATTTCAATTAACGATTTCTGAATTTCAATTAACGATTTCTGAATTTCAATTGATATTTTCTGAATTTCAATTGATGTTTTTTTGAATATCCATAGATATTTTCTGAATATCAATAGATATTTTCTGAATTAGAATTGATGTTTTCTGAATTTCAAATGATATTTTCTGAATTTAAATCGGTATTTACTGAATTAGAAATGATATTTTCTAAATTTCAAATGATATTTTCTGAATTTCAATCGGTATTTACTGAATTAGAAATGATATTTTCTAAATTTCAAATGATATTTTCTGAATTTCAGTTGATGTTTTCTGAATTGCAAATAGAAATTCTGAATTTTAATTGATATTTTCTGAACTTTAAAAGGAAATTTTGAATTTCAATTGACATTTTCTGAATTACAATTGCAAAAGGTGTAGATTCCGTTGGAGAAAACTTTTCAAAAGGTCCTTCTTTAAATATCCAAATTATGTGTATATTTTTCCGTTAAAGTTCATATAAAATGTTGAAATATATGTATTGTCTTCTTACAGCCGACATATGTCGCATAAAATGGGGTCATTTACGAGATAATTTTCGTAAAGTATTTATTCGCAACACCCTCTCAGCAGAGCCCCCTACAACATGGCGTTTCTACAATGATATGCGTTTCATGGAAGCCGCTGTTGCTGAAAATGTTATGCGTCATCATCGACTGCGAGAACAATCTCTCTATTGGCAAGAACTACACAATGCTGAGCAGGGTCAACGTTCGACGTCATCAACAACCCTTCAAGCAAATTATGAACGTTCTCTCCAAAATCAATTTAATTTTTCAGAATTGTCAGCATTTTTCCAAAATAATGGCCCCATTAATAAACGTATTAAGTTGGAAACGTCCGAATCGGACACATCTTTACAAGACACGCTGCAAGTAACAATGAATTCATTTCAAAATGGTAATGCATATGATAAACCTGATAATACAAATGATCGTATTGGTGAAGGCGTTGAGGCCGAAGACGATGATGACGATCAATATGACGAAGATGCTATTTCATCAATAGAGGAAAACTATCAAATATCTATGAAGAGTAATAAAGAAATCAATAGTACAACATCCTTAATAGATTTAAAGGGTACCAAAATTAATTTAGAGAATTATAATCAACCAGAGACCACAATGAATACTGAAACGTGTACCGATTTAAGAGAGCAGGACTCAGATCGTATGTTTCTTTTAAGTTTACTACCATATTTACGTAAAGTTAAGGAACAGAGAAAGCTACATGTTAGACAAAAATTACAAGATGTTTTAATACAAGAATTTGGTTAAATACTGGAAATTTTGCTAATCGTAATATTTAAAATAAGATAATCACCCCTGCTACAGAATTCACTTTCACATAAAAAATTCGTAGTGAAAATTTACGACATTTTTGCTGTTCCAAAATTCACATAGGGACATTTTTTCGTTTTATTTCACATAGAAAAAGCCAGGGAAAAGTAAATCAAATGCATTTTTTCTAATAAACAATTAGAAAAGAATGAAAGAGCATCGTTTTTGATAAAAAATTGATTTTTAAAAACATCTTCAGTGAATATATGTATATGAATATTAAAATTATATGTCTATTTATTGTTCAACAATTATAACATAAAACTATTTTCGAAGGTTTTAAAATTTATTATCAACTCACTGCGGACAAAATTATAAAGGCCCTGTGCGAGGTGGCTAAATAAATCCTAAACTACCCAGCTAAAAATCGACATACAGTGCACGCTCGATAACGTGAACATTCCAAAACGTGAACACCCCAAAACGTGAACAATTTTTTTTGTACATTGACTACTCTAAAACGTGAACAAAGCAAGAAAGCTCTATAACGTGAACAATAGCCATTTCAACGTTTCAGAGGTTGAACATTGTTTTTCTGCATTGACACCACTCTAAAACGTGAACAAAGCAAGAAAGCTCTATAACTTGAACAATAGACGTTTCATAGTTAGCTTTGATTTCAAATATACATACATAATTCTGTTTCTTGGGAGTCCCCTAATAGGAAGTTATTTGGCTTTTCGTTTGTAAATGTAAAGCTGCCTACACACTAGGGAACATACTTAAAAAAAGAGAGCATTTTTTGTGAATGTGTGAGTGCGTTTGTGTGTGTGTGAGTGTTGAGAGCGTGCATTTCGTGTTTACAAAATTTTTTGATATTTTTTGTTCCCTCAACCATGTTCCCTAGTGTGTAGGCAGCTTAACACACAAATCATTTTAGTCGCAATTTTGGCTTTGTACTGCACGTTTCGCCTTATATTCGCTGCGTAAAAATGAGTTGTAAAAAACCTGTGTGCTTGACATTAAAACAAAAAGCAGAAATTCTCGAGTTTTTGAAGAAAGGATCAAGTGTTACGTGCTTAGCAAAAAAATATAATGTTGCTAAATCAACCATTTGTGGAATAAACCGGAAAAGATAAATGATTTTTAAATGTGTAAACAATACATTCTTTGGGCCTGGAAAAAGAAAAACGCTGCGCACTTCAGAGTTGCCCAAAATGGAGAAAGCTCTTTATCGCTGGTTTATTCGCATGCGGAATAAAAACTGGCCAGTTAGTGCTTTAATGCTGAAGGAAACGATATCGATATTGAAGAGGAGGATGAATCCAACGATGATGACTGCATCTCAGAACAACTGGAGAAAATTAAACCAAGTGAAGCAGTCCAAATATTCAACAAAGCGGTACAGTGGGCTAGCCATGAAGACTTCGATCAAAGTGATTTGAATGTACTGAGACGTCTGAGGGAGAAAGCTGTGTTTCAGTTGTTAGAAAAGCAGAAAGTACAAAGAAAGATGACTGATTTTTTTAAATAAAAATAATATATTATATTATATAATAAAGCAATCTATTTCTAAGATATTTATTTCTGTTGCGCACAAACGAATGTACAAATAAACAATAAAATATGAACTTAAATGTGTATATATGCTTATATTCTTTATACGTATTTGGCATTCGAAAACGTGAACACTTTTGTTAACGTGAACTCCCTTGGTTTTAATTAGTTCACGTTATCGAGCGTGCACTGTATATGGATCCATACAGGTTGAATGTATGTACGTGCATGCTCATAAATATGCATTCATGACCATACATGGATACATAAATCTCCATACATGTTTCATATATGACTATACGTGTGCATTAACGAAATTTGAGGTAATATGTACATGTGTGTACATGCATGAACATACATGAGCACGCATGAACATGCATGAACATGTGTGATCATACATGTAGATATTACCTCAAATTTCGTTAATGCACACGTATGGTCATATATGATTCATGTATGGAGATTTACATATGTAACCATGTGTGGTCATGAATGCATGTTTATGGCCATGCATGAACATACATTTAACCTGCATGGATGCATATATGTCGATTTTTAGCTGGGTAAATACAAATTGACAAAAGGGTTTAAAATGTCTTTGAAAATTTTTCGAACACTTTTTCAAATTCCATAGAAATGTAGAAATCTGAATTTAGTTTTGATTTTATTTAGCCAGTTCGCACCCACCCCAAATATGTAAATTGGAGAAATTCAAATTGTTCTTTCGTATGATTTTGGAATTTCATTCGAATTAAAATCGCAACTTCTCTGGAGCAGGGGTGAAAGAGATTTTTTTACTTACGGAGGTGTTATAAAAAACGAATCCGCATAAAAGCATTCATTTTTAACACACGTTATTTTATACGAAAATGAACGATTTTATGTGGATTCGTTTTCCGGATCACCCCCGTTTGTGTATATTAAATATAACACTGTTAGACACAATTTTGCACGCATAGCCAATCCAATATATTCCGAAAGAAGAGCCAAAAAACAAGAAATACCCGCGTCCTACACTATTTCAAGATCAATTCGTTAACCCGTTTAAACCGAGGATTAATATTTAATTAATCAGGCGAAAACTATTTGATTTTCAATGGTTAATATTTTACGATCTGTACAATACCAATTATTTTTTATTTCCTAATTTAGATGTTCTGATTTAAATAAACTGATAAATAATAATTTGAAGCCAATTTTATTTACCGGCTTAACGAATTGATCTAGAAGAAGTGGAAGACACGGGTATTTTTTTGTTAGCCTTTCTTTTAAAATATACTGGATTTTTTCATGTACATGTACAGCCAAAAGTTGAACTTTGTCGGACAGTGTAATAAATTAAAAGAAGTATTATAAAATTTATTTATAACTATAAGTATAGAAACTAATATAATTTATAATTTTCAAACATCTGTTTTTGATTCCATTGTTAATAAATCTGTGGACTTTTGACAAAAGCACCTATTTCAAAAAAAATATTGAACCTATAAACTTTCTAACAAATTTTAAAAGCCTGTGTTATAAAATGATGAGAATAATAGAGAATTGCTTTGCATTTAGAAATTTATTCATTTAATTACATTTATTCAAGCCAGTTTCGTGAAAAATTACATAAAAATAAGTAATGTAAAAAAATATATGCATATGTATGTACATTAGACCGACTCACGAAAAAAAGTGCCCCCCTCAAAATAAACCTTGGTTTGTTTTATAATGATTCCCAAAATATTTCGGGTCTAGCAATGAGATCTCACGAGCTGGACCATTTTTAAAAAAGGTCTTTGTTTTAGTTTTTGTAAGAAATTTGTATTTTAGCTGTAGACAACATACTCAATATGTGACGCGCAAAATAGAAAGGGACCTAAGGGTAAAAAAGGGTTTTGTTCAGGAGAGCCATTTTAAAGATTTAAATACGTGTATCTTTGGTGTACCATCAAAAAAAAATTGATTTTTTTACCCTTAGGTCCCTTTCTCTATGCGCTGTCACATATGGATATCAGGTTTTTTTAAGGCGCGTCCAGCGGTATATATAACATGTCCAAGCGTATCCAGACATGTCCTATTTTCAAGGATATTCTATAAAAAAACAAAAATTTTTTTTAAATAAATACTAAAAAAAATTTATTTAAAAAAAAGGTGATTTTTATTTAAAAATATGGTTTCTTGCCAAATAGCTAATTGTGATTATTTAAAAAAAAAATCTATAAACTATAATTTATACATTTATTGTCGCCAAAATGAATTTTATTGCGAGAATACCACTTTAAATATTTAAACAAATATTTTTGAATATTACACTTTTTGTAAAAAAAACGCGTGTTTTAGATTTTTTACAAATATACAGAGCAAAACCAAGATTTTTACTCTAACTGTTTAAAAATTCTGCGCTAAACAATTGGAAAACTATGTACAGAAGGGCCCCTAATGCCCAAAAATGCAGTTTTGTGCATCAAGTGGATTTTTTTTTATTAAAAAACCGGTATGTTGCCAAATGTCTACACCATGCATTAAAGGGTTAAATTTTGAACAAACCGATTCACAAAAGTAATTTTCTCGATTGAATTATTTCCTACTTTATTCAGTCAAACCCTTATTTAAAGAATCAATTTGATTTTTCAAACGAATTGACTCAATTTTAATAAATTAATTTAACCAAAACTGCTTGCCTTGATTTATAGTTGGCGAATCAAATCATAAAACAAATAACTCAATCCAATAAAAATTGAATCAACACGGAAATAATTTACAAAATTATAATTATATTTTTAAAAATTTTTCTTATACCGTTTTTGTAAATACAAACAAAAAGCTTTTTAAATAGTCCAATAAACCAAACGATATCACCTAGGTGATATTTATTATCATATGTGACCTTCTCCGAGAAAAGGGACCTAGTGTGTCAAAAAACGGGAACTTGGGAAAATCGATAAAAATGAGAAAAACATTAAAATTTTAAACTTTAAATCAGTGGTGCCAACAAATAGAAATGAGAATGTATTAGTTATGTTACAAAAAAAGAGAATGCATTGGTAACTATTGCACCGTTGTCGTTCGGGTTGTGTACGTGTAAAAAGCGGATTAATCTTCGTCGTTCTAACAAGTGTTTGGGCGACACTGCTTTAAATGCGTTCTTCTCAAAACTTCATTTTCACACACTAGGTCCCTTTTCTCGGAGAAGGTCACATATATGTATTATAATCACTTGTGATACGAAAACGATATATTTTTTGTTCTAAAATTTACCTTTCGTAACGATATCGTATTTCCAAGGAATTATGATACCGTTTTCGCTATCGAAATTCCCTGGAATAACGATAGTAAAATCGCCAAAATCTGGTCCAGCATCGAAACACTATCGTTATTCCAGGCGATTTCGATACCGAAAATGATATCATATATGATAGCAAAACCGGAATTCTTTAAAATTAGCTGAAATGAAGTCATAATGAAAAATTGATAATGAAATCGTCATATTCAGAACAAAAGTCGAACTCACCTGGATTTTCCAACTATAATTGTCCAATAAAAAGGAGTATAAATAGCCAAACGAAATAAAAATTGCAAGTTTTTATAAATTTTAATTGCTTCTGAAGACTGTTTGAATTTTTGTAAATAATGAATATTTTGAAGTATACTTTATCACTAAACCTTATCGGAAACGATATTATAATCTTACTGGAATATGATATCGTTTTCGTATATTTAAGGTGATAGCGAATTAGCTATCGTATCGTTCTTTGGTTTATTGGGAGGTACTAACAATGGAACTTACAAATCCAAAATATATATACATATATATATTTTTTTTTGTAACTTTGAATTTTTATTTTTAAAAAAAATTATGTATGAAAAATATTAATTTACCAACAATTCAAAGAAAATGTTTTTACAAATTCCATTGTTGGTGTCTACGTTTTTTCTGTCTAATATAAAGTTTTAAAACAAATACCTCATTTAATAAAGTGTTCATGAATTGTTTACTCATTCAGAAAATGAATCAAATTTTGTGGGAATTTATTCAAAAAAGATTTTTTTTTTATTTTAGTTAATGTACTTATAAATAATATAATTACATCACTCCTTCTAGCTACCTTTAAGGCTCAATTAGACGTGCCATAACCATAACCATATAAAACAGCTGTTCAAACCAATCTTATAGGCTACATTGTATTCGATTATAGGTGACATGCCATAACGCCATAACCGTAACCGTAAATACCAATTGAATTTTGGTTGTCTGCTATGGCGTTATAATTATGGCGTTATGGCACGTCTAATTGAACCTTTAGAGGCGGTAGAACTTGTACTAACATACAATACATAGTTGTCTGTTTCAAATAGAAAATAAAAAAAATTTTATTTTTTTTTTGCCGAACGTAGGGGTCGCCATTTTACATTTTTCGGTATATCTTTGGTTTTTTGGATCTTAAAGTATGATACATTGATGTGTTTCTCTCGAGGAGACCGGTGTTTTTCTCTCGAGGGCCATTGACCTCAAGTATCCCGTTCTAGTAGTTAGTCACCAGATCTCAGTTGCTACCACCCTAATGTACCACCCTAATGTCAGAAAATTAAAGCTCGCAAAAAATCATTAAACTTTTGCTAATGAAGTTTTTCGATAAACCCAGTAGAATTTTTTTTATATATTGGTTGCCGAACGTAGGGGTCGCCTTTTTAAATTTTTTTTCATTGGATTTTTCCTTTATAGCAAAACACTGGTCTCCTCGAGGTAAAAAAATCGATATTTGACACTTTAAAATACGATTTTAAATGCCGAAGCTATAACGAAAAATTGAAAAAAGCGACCCCTACGTTCGGCCAAAAAAAACTATATTTTTTAAAATTGCCTTGCAAAAATACTTCATATTGGAGGGTGTACGGCGAAATGTGTTTTTGAGGTACGGTCTAGTGTGCAGTAGGTTGATTCTTAATATTAAAATTTATAATTTTTGAATACACTCGCCATTTTATTAAGATTCATAAAAAAAATTTCGGTTTTTTTTTGGAATTTTCGGGGACAAACTCGATAGTGCTACTAGCCATTGAAGTTTGGACATAAATTGACGAACTTGATTAGTGTTTTATTTTTTCTTTTGTACACCGATAAAATTTTCCAGTGGCTCAGTTAAAGAATTTCTTAGTTAAAATAAAAAAAAAATCAATTTAACTGAAATAATCGTTGTCAACTATTGTTTCAGTTAAATAAAATGTATTTATCAGATACCCTGATTGAATTAATTAAAGACTGTCAAAGTATTTTCGAAAAACAATACAAAAATATGTTTGAAGTTTTTTTATTTAACCAATTTTGAACGAAATAATGGATTTTAATGGATATACCGTGGAAACTGTATTAAATCAATTTGTACTTGATATGAGATAAGTATATATTTTATTTTGAAGATCTTTCAAAAGGAAACATTTATTTTTAATTGTTACAATAGGTGGAGCCAAACTAGAACTCACATAAACTAGAGCAACCTACATAGAAGAAAAGAGTGGAACAGACCATAGTTAGTAAAGATTAGACGAAAATAATTTTATTAGTGAACTTCCTACATTTCCTCTGTGGTAATATTTAAAATGTCTCCAATTTCAACTACAAAAACAAATAAAATTAAAAACAAAAATAAGATAAAATTAAATGTTGTTGGCTTTTAAATTGTTGTTAATAACCAAATTACAATACGTATTTATTATGACTAAAAACAAGTTCCAATCAACTGAGTCCTCAGCTGAATTTTGCATTAAAAAAAATTAGTTATGTTTTACTAATTTAAATAACTGAGGCTCAGTAAGGGGTATTTCACCTGAGACTCAGTTAAAAATTTAGTAGCCAGTAACTGAGAAATTGTTTCGGTGTAGCAATTATTCCTGTATAATAAGAAGAAAAAGATGAAGTCTACAAGAAGTCGTTGACATTTTCAAACTTTAGGCCAAAAAATATATAAACTTTCCATAGTTTTCGAATCGTCAATTTGAAATTTTAACATATTTTTTTTCTGAAACGTAAAAAACCAAAACTTTTTTTTATAAATTTATTAAATGGATGATATACATATAATCAAAATAAAGTAGCACTTAAGGTTTTTATTTTCCCAGTAAAATTATTGTTTACCGATTTTTAAGGAAAACCTTCTTTCGTAAATATCTACTCACGCTCTCAAAACCAAAGATATACCTTAGCGCCATTTTATTTTGATAATATATCATCAATTTAATAAATTTATGAAAAAAAGTTTTGGTTTTTTATGTTTCAGAAAAGAAAATATGCTAAAATTTTAAAATGGCGTTGCGAGAATTATGAAAAATTTATATATTTTTTTGTTCAATAAACCTCCTATAATTTCACAAAACGTTTATGAATTTAGGAGTTAATCTTTCTTTTCTTATTGTTTAGAAATAAATGCTACTCAAAAAAATTAAAACACTAACAAATTTTAATTTTACATGTTTACTGCATGACAGCTGTTTGTGTGGTAATCAGTAGTTGTTGTTTTTAGCAGCAATTACTGTTATTTTTTATGAAAAAATGCAAACAACTGTTATGACGGTTATTTAAGAAAAGAACTAACGAAAAGTACTGTAATTTTTAATGATATTCCTTAATAGTTTTTAAGGATTTGATAAATTTAAAAAAAATCTAAATTTATCACTTCAAAAATGGTGGGCAAATTTAAAAATTTTAACGAAAAAAAGGGGGTAAGTAAAACGCGTCTTGTTGGTTTTGTATATAAAATTCAACTATTTATTGGTAATATATTTCTTCTTATTGTATGTTTTCCTTTATTTTCAGCAATACCGTTACAATTAACATTGTGACTAAATTCATTAAAAACAGGATTGCCAAAGGAAATTATATTGTCCATTTATAGCTAACATTATGTCTATATAAATTCATGTTATGACATAAGTTCTTAAATTTTGATTTTACTTTAATCATAAACCTTTAGTTCAATAAAACGTTTATTTAAAAAACAATTAATAACAATGTGTTATTATTAAAAAAAAGAGAATAAAAAAGTAAGTATAAAAAAAAAGGTAAAAAAAATATTTTAGATAAAAAAAAACCAAATGGAGAAAACCATCAGGCCAAAAAACTCCATTATGTTCCAACACGGTTATTTTTAATATCATAATAAACAACTACCAAAACAGTATTTTTTTAGAGTAAAAAGTTGTTTTTGTTAGTTATTTAAAAAATAAAAAGTTTCGTTGAATTTCTTTGAATTTTAAAAAAGACAGTTGTTTGTGTAGTAATCAGTAGTTATTGTTTTTAACAGAAATTACAGTTGTTTTTCTATAGAAAAATGCAAAACAACTTTTATGACCGTTATTTAAGAAAACAACTAACGGAAAGTATGTAGTGGTATTCCATAACAGTTGTTTAAAGTAGTTATTTTTAATATAATAAACAACTACAAAAACAGTACTTTTACAGTAAACAGTTATTTTTGGTAGTTATTTAAAAAATAAAAAATTTCGTTGGATTTTTTGAAATATAAAAATTCTTGTTATTATTGATATATTTCTAGTTTGAAAATAAAAATCAGAAACTTGTATTGTATCTCCAATGCACAAAAGCATAATAACTGGAGAACGGTTAAGAATTTTTACTTCGAATTTTAAATAGGTTGAAGTAATGACACATATTTTTGAAATCGAAAGAAAAAAATTTTATTTTTATTAAAATATACTTTTATAAAAAACAGTAGTTTTTACCGATTTTGGCAGTTGTTTTGAAATTTTTGTAGTAAAAATTGATCAGTTAATTTTGAGACATTTCAACAGTCATCTTTTTAACTGCATATACCTTTGTTTTCACTGTCATTTTCACTAGATTCTACCGACAAACATCTTTGAGTGTACGAGCGGCACACTGATGAGTGTGACATTAAATTTTGAAAATTAATTTTAGGGTTCTGCTCTCTTTTAGTGCATGAGGTGTTGAAATGTGAGTACCATGGCGCATACCATGGCCATGGCGTAACAATAAATGTGGAATTATTAGAAAACATATTTTGAATTAAGTTATCCCTGCAATGTCAAATAAAACAAATAAACAAATCCAAACATACGAAGAAAAATTATTTTTGAATTTTATTTAAAAAAATTAAGGCTTGTATTCACAAAAATCTTTTGAATTTTATTAAAGTTTAATAAAACAATTTAACATGCAAAACAACAACAAAAATCGTTCAATTAGCCTCTAATAAGACAAAAAGTTTTTTCTGAATAACCATGTTAAACTTTAAAAGAAATTTATTTAAGAAATATTAAAAATGAAAATCAAGTGTTTACAATTAATTACATTTGATCAAAATATTGTAAAATGTTTATTTGGATTTTATATTAATTTTTGTTTTCTTTTTCTTTTTGTCTTTCGTTTGACATTGCAGGGAGTAAAATTATGACACAAAGAACAACTTTATCTAATAATTCTACACTAATAGAAAAAAGTCCGTAAAAATTTAGTTAAAACTACTAAAATTAGTTAAAAATGATGCTGCGGAAAAAACTGCTAAATTTGCAGATTATTTTTGCTATATATTAGTAATATAGGAACAGCAAAAATGAAACTGTTAAATATACAGAATTTTAGTTATATTTGAGCTAAATTTTTGTAAAGGGAGAATAGCAAATTAACCTACTAAAATCTGCAAAAAATTTTCCTAAATAATTAGTAGCCTAAAAATTTTTTTTTTAGATTTTTTGTTCAAATGCAAATAAAAATCGAGTCTTTTGAAAACAGCTGTTTACAATTTTTTAGCAAATATTTCTGCTGATTTTAGCAGAATAGACTGCTATTTGCATTCAACTAAATTTAGCTTAAAAATAGCAAAAATTTTGTAGATTTAAATTTTTTGCTATTTTTAGTTTGCAAATATTTAGCAAAATTTTCTGCAGATTTTACAGTACAATTTGCTATTTTCAATTAACTAAAAGTTAGCCTAAATATAACTAAAATTCTGTAAATTTAGCAGTTTTAATTTTGCTGTTCTCATTTTACTAGTTTTTAGTTAAAAAATCTGCTAATTTTAGCAGTTTTTTCTGCAGCATCATTTTTAACTAATTTTTAGTAATTTTTTCTGCTATTTTTACAGATTTATTTCTATGAGTGCACCAGGGTAGTTGCACAATGGTGAGTACTAGACAAAACATTGCGTAATCAAAAGTTTTATGAAAGTTCATTTACAGGAAGAAGAAGAAACACTTTTTTTATATTTCAAAACTCAAAAACTGCTGAAAACATAAAAAAACCAAAGCGGAATATATTCAAATATTAAAATTTGAATTATCCGTTTGTTTTTTTTTTTGCTTTGTTGTTTGTTATTACTTAAATAAAAAAAGAAAATTGTCAATTTTTTGAACAAAGTGCCATCTAGTTATACCGATATTTTTATAACTTATTGTTTTGGTGATGCTATACCCCTGTAAATATATTTCTTTTTTAATTTTCTCATTCAATGACGAAATAAAAGTGATTTAATTTATTCATACATAGATTTTCCGAAACCTTTTTCATTGTATTGTATTAACACCTGCATTTTGCAGGTACCAACCAAAATTAAAACAATGCATTTTTTTATCTGCAGGTTTCCTATTTTTGCAGAATAACAAAAGCATCAGGCATTAAAATACATAGGAGATAGACGATACAGATACCCAGCAACAGTTATATATTCTGTTCTAAAAATATATTGCTTTTATCAAAGGGATGTTTGCGCCATAACGATATCCAAAAAACAAGTTAGTACAAAAATTTGAAAAACATCTTGTATATCAAGAATACCATATGCATACAACTTTTGCTGAATTTAATAGTTTAATTGTTTTTGCTGAAAATCAGCAAGGTGACTGATTAAAAATTTGCTGAGTCAGCATACTTTTTTGCTGATTTTATTGACTTTTTTTTGAGTGTAGACTAAATATATTAAACAAGAAACGTTGATATTAATGAAATAGTAGAGGGAGCTCTGCTGGAAATATGAATTCTAGAATTAGCTGTAAACGTGATACAATTTTTGCTGGGTGTATTAACTAGATTGAGCCTAGAACAAAAACAAATGAAGGACTTGTTTTTCCTTCAAATAACTAAGATTTTTAACTAAAAGGACACCCAACGGGTGGCGAAAAAAGGTGTTTTCACAAGAAAACTGATTTATTTTGTTTATTTTCCAGAAAATTTAAAGATAATTATTTTATAGTATTGTTTAATATTTCGAAATGGCACAAAGGAATTGCTAGTAAAGGTGCTTTCACAATAGTAGAGTGACTACTTTGCAGCAGAGATTAAAGAGATTAAAATGTTAACTGTTCACAAAGTAGAGTAGAGTTACTTCAAAAAATATTTGACGCTAAAATACTTATCGCGAATTTTTAGGCTTTATTTTCACTGCCTAAATTTTAAAATAATTTTTTATTTTATTACAAATTTCCAAACCCAAATATTTTGTGTTTGTTTAACGTTTTTTAATATTTTTTTTTTTCATTTGCTGACAATTAGAGATGTGAGCAAATTAGTGATGTGTTTTTTAAGGTATATTTGTCATTTTAAATAGTTAACAGATCAATGTTAACTCTAAAGGCCCATTTACAATGATAGAGTGACTCTACTCTGCAGCACAGATTGAAATGTTAACTGTTCAAAATACAGAGTAAAGTTACTTCAAAAATTTATGACACTTCAATACTTACATTATATTTTCGCATATTCTAGGCCATCACCGCAATTTATTTTCGTATTTCATTTTGTTTAATACTTTTTATATAGTTTGTTAAAAAAAATTCGTTTTATTTCGTTTATTTTAAAAAAAATTGTTTTTAATTTCTTGACAATTAGAGATGTGAATAAATTAGTGATGTGTTGTTTTAGGTATATTTGTCATGTTAAACAGTTAACAGAGCAATGTTAACTCTGGAGTGGAGCAAATCTGTACTCCAGAGTCAAACAAGTTTTACTCTGGAGTGGAATAAAAAGAGATAGTAAAATACAAAAATGTGTTAATAAGAAAGAGAAAAAAACTAAATTTGCTACAGATTGGAGTACTCCATCATTGTAAACGCACCTTAAAGGTGCTTTCACAATGATAGAGTAACTCTACTCTGCAGCACAGATTAAAATGTTAACTGTTCACAATGCAGAGTAGAGTTACTTCAAAAAATACTTGACACTTAAATACTTACATTTTGTTTCGCGAATTCCTAGGCTTTATTCCATCTGAAATAGTTTGGAAATAATTTTTTATTTTATTATAAATTTTCCAATACAAATATTTTGTGTTGGTTTTTTAACATTTTTTTTTTAATTTGTTGACAATTAGAGATGTGAACAAAATAGTGATGTTTTTTTATACCCTACACCACTATGTGGTCAGGGTATTATAAGTTTGTGCTGATGTGTGTAACACCAAAAAATATTGGTCCTAGATCCACCGTATAGTATACCGATCGGCTCAGAATTTTTTTTTTTATTTCGATTTAACGATGTCCGTCCGTCCGTCTGTCTGTCCATGCATTCTTGTGCGCACTCTACAGGTCGCAATATTAAGATTTGAAATTTGGTACACCGACTTATGTCGGCCCAAGGACGACGCCTATTGATTTTGGTGAACATCGGTCCATGTTTAGACCTAGTGCCCATATAAGGGTCCCCCCAAAATTATATTGTTTATACGCTGCAGGTCGTAAATATTAAGATATTTTGATGAAATTTGGTACACAGACCTATTTTGGCCCAAGGACGAAGCCTATTGGTTTTGGTGAACATCGGTCCATGTTTAGACCTAGTGCCTATATAAGGGTCCTACTAAAATTATATGGTTTATACGCTGCAGGTCGCAAATATTAAGATATTTTGATGAAACTTGATACACCGACTTACGTCGGCCCAAGGACGACGCCTATTGATTTTGGTGAACATCGGTCCATGTTTAGACCTAGTGCCCATATAAGGGTCCCCCCAAAATTATATTGTTTATACGCTGCAGGTCGCAAATATGAAGATATTTTGATGAAATTTGGTACACAGACCTATTTTGGCCCAAGGACGAAGCCTATTGATTTTGGTGAACATCGGTCCATGTTTAGACCTAGTGCCCATATAAGGGTCCCCCCAAAATTATATTGTTTATACGCTGCAGGTCGTAAATATTAAGATATTTTGATGAAATTTGGTACACAGACCTATTTTGGCCCAAGGACGAAGCCTATTGGTTTTGGTGAACATCGGTCCATGTTTAGACCTAGTACCCATATAAGGGTCCCCCCAAAATTGGCTTGGTTACAAATGCAGATCGCAAATATTAAGATATTTATTTTAATGAAATTTGGTGCGCTGACTTATAGAAAATTTTGACACAAGCCCCATTTTAACCCATTCGAATTTCGGATCCAAACATTAGTTGGCTTTTACCCAGACTGGTGTAGGGTATTGTATAGTCGGCATGCCCGACTTTAACCTTTTTACTCGTTTATAGTAATGTTGTCTTTTCAAACGCGTCGTATAGACCAAATACAATTAATATTGTCATTAATATGTATTTTTATATTTGGACCTATCGCCCATATGGGCTTTATTTACGATTTTCTCTTTTATCATTTTATAGAAAATTTTGACACAAGTCCCATTTTAACCCATTCGAATTTCGGTTCCAAACATTAGTTGGCTTCTAACCAGACTGGTGTAGGGTATTGTATAGTCGGCATGCCTGACTTTAACCTTTTTACTCGTTTTTCAATAGATTTTTCTCAATATCAGTTCAGGTCGCCACATACTTTTCATTGACCACACCCACTTTTGCTGCCTTTTTTTAATATATGAATTTTTTGTGATCCATTTGGAATCTGTTCTATAAAAATAATTACGTTTTAACTCAAGTTTTTTACTAATTATCTTAACGCAACGTGCAAATCGTTATTAATGTTCAAATTATCACTCCCTGTTTTACTCCCACTTTTCTCAAAATTTTGGAAAACTGTCAAAAACGTTGTATATAACACTGACACCGAATGCGTACAATTCTCATAATATTTTTTAAAATTATTTCAATAGGGGGTTATTAACTTAACCCTTAAATGCATGATCTCTTCGATTTTAACCATTTTTTTATATATGATTTCTAAAGGCGTGTACATTTCAAGAAAAATACCAAAAAAAAAAAATATTTTAAAAAAAGCTGATTTTTATTGAAAAATATGGTTTTTTGCCAAATAGCTAAATTGTGATTATTTTAACGTGTATGAAAAAAACAAAAAAAATCTATAAACTATAATTTATACATTTATTTTCGCCAAAATGAATTCTATTGCGAGAATACCACTTTAAATATTTAAACAAATATTTTTGAATATTACACTTTTTGTAAATAAAACGCGTGTTTAAGATTTTTCACAAATATACAGAGCAAAACCAAGTTTTTTACTCTAACTGTTTAAAAATTCTGCGCTAAACTATAGGAACACTATGTACAGAAGAGGCCCCTAATGCACAAAAATGCATTTAAGGGTTAACTACAACCTTCATCTAAGTATGGTTCAAATCATTTTGTTTTTAGATTTTTGACAACATACCGTCTGAGGGGCAAGCCGCAATGGGTGCGGTAGTGGCGGCCGCGGTGGCGTCGTGTTCGCTAGCTCGGAAGCGTTTATAACAAATATGATCTACAATCAGAATGGCATTCCTAGGAACTTTATCAAATCATAAAATAACTAGCAAAGGGTTTTTGGACTATATTATTCTTTTTTAGTTTTTAACATGGATGGTAAACGAAACGATGCGGTTATCGGTAAGGGTAATGCTATTTAATATTATTTTGATAACGGTCTTTTACGGTTAACGCTATTTTATTTATTTCAGTGCCGTTATTTTAGGGCTAACGGTATTTTAGTTATTTCGATAACGGTATTTTAAGGATAATGCTATTTCGGTCGTTTCAGTAACGGTATTTTAAGGTTATCGGTATTTCGGTTATTTCGGTAACTGTATTTTAAGGTTAACGATATTCAGTTATTTCGATGCATACCGCAAATTTTTTACAAAAAAGCAAACGAGAAACAATTCAAAAATGAGAGAATTGAAAATAACGGTAACGGTATATTAAGGATAACGATATTTCATTCATTTCGGTAACGGTATATTAAGATCAAGATCTGGTGCAAACAGCTAATCCTATAATAAAATATGACAAGAGAAGGTAGTGCAAAGTACAAAATAAAATAATTATTTTTTATATTTTTAATTGAATTTATAAACAAGGTGATTTTTGGAGTGTTCGTTTACTCCCCTCTAAATTTTTTATAGGACAAAAATTAATTCGTTCCGACTACCTGACCAATATTGTCGACAGTTTAAAGTACTGGGTTGAAATGGAACACTGTGTCCAAAATGAGTTAATATCAGTGAATTTTTCTTCAAAAATCTTGTCGTCAGGGGACGACGTTTTAGAATTTCTAAAAATATTTATAAGGTTAAATCACAAACTCAATGAGAACTTCTTGTTCTCGTCTAGGAGATATCAAAGAAAAAATAAAGACAACAAAAAATTTTACCACAATTTGCTTTGTCATCGTCCAAAATACTACTCTGTTGTTTTGACAGATCTGGCAATATAGAGACATTTATTTATGTATAACCAATAAAAAAAATCGTATGTTTTCTATAATTGGCAGTTACGTTTAAATTTGCACAAGCACTTGCATATTCGTTATATCAAAATTAGTTTTATCTCGAGTCCAAATTTCTTCTTACAGATCGACAGTATGGCTTTCGTAGAAGTCGTTCTACGAGAGACCTGATGGAGTTTCTTTCGGAGCGTTGAAGTCGGTCAATTCACAGATTTGGTGAAAGCAAAGTGGTTGCTCTAGATATTTCAAGGCGTTTGATCGTGTGTGGCATAAAGCACTCGTGTCAAAGCTTATTGCTTTTGGTGTTGGTGAGGACGATCTCTTTTTAGGGATCGCACTATAAGAGTTGTTATAGATGGAATTCAAGTTCCACTGGAATTCAAGTTGAAATAAAGTTAAATTCTAGCCCTGTTTTCCAGTTTCAAGGCTTGAATAAAACTTTTATTATATTTTATTTCAATAGCATACTCCAGCAAAAAGAAAACAAAAATTCAAGTTTGAAATATTTTTGTTAAACAGAATTTGAAATCTACGTTACTTGAAGCAAAATTTAAAGCACTTGAATTTTTAAAACATATGTGCTTATTGGGCAATGTCATCTGTATGCATGGGCGGTATCAATATTGAGGAATCTAAAGCCCTTGATGTTCTGGGTATGAGAATCCAGTGTGATGTCTGTTAGAGGGATCACGTCATTCAAGTGTCGAAAGAGGCATTCAAGTTTCTTGGCTTTCTAAACCGGTGTAAAAATTACTTCACTGTTTCTGATATCCTTGCTATTTATACCACCTATATCCGGCCGAAGATGGAATACAACTCCCAAATATGGGCAGGGGCTTCAAGGTGTATTTTGAGGTTTTTGGACCGTGTACAAAGTAGGGCGTCGGCACTCATTAATGACAGTAGGGTATCCAGCTCTAGTGACTCGTTTGAGCATCGTCGGAATGTGGGTTGTGTGACACTGTTCTAACGTTACTACCATTGGAGGTGTTCTGCTGAGATAAGTGTTTTTGTCCGTAACACACGCTTGTCTAGTAGATCTCATCCGTTTGTGGTTAATTTTCCAGTTACTCGCACAGCACATTACAGAGAGAATTCTTTCATTAGTAGAACAGCCCGTATGTGGAATAAACTCTCCGCAGATATCTTTCCTGATTCTTGCAATTTAGAACAATTCAAGTCAAACGTTCACAAACAGTACTCCCTATTTCCTCCATCCTATAAAATATTTTCCTGATATCAAAATATAAAGCATAGTTGTATGTGTCTTCAATTCCAAATGAAGAATAGCCTACCTTGAGGCATTTTTTTGGTGTACAAAATAAAGCATATTTTTAGGTGTAAAAATAAAAAGTTTACGTTTTATCAAAATAATGTTACATATTTTTGGCTGATTGTTTTACAAATCATTTTAACCCTTGATAGGACTCGATTAACTTTTTTCGACTCCAAATAATTGAAACATTTTCTATAAAAAAAAACCAACCACCATATAAGGATTTATTAATGCAACAACCACTACACATGCAAAAGATGAAGCCCTCCCTATTTTATACTATACGAATTTTCAGATAAAGCATAGGATAGAAAAAAAGTCACTCCAATGTTTTAAGGGTAACTCGTACAAAATTTTAATAAAGTTTAGTTACTAGACAAAATCCAACAAAATAAGGTGTCCTTTATCCAAAGAAGTTATTCGATTTTTTTCCAAAAACTGAGAAGGAAAATTATTAAAATAGTATATTCAACTATTATTAAACTTTAATTAACATTTGATGAAAAGAAAAAACGAATTTTGAGAAAAAGTAAATTAAATGAAATAAATAACAAAAGAAAAGACACAAAAGAAAACAGAAAAAATAGTTGAATACAAAAAACACCTCAAAAAAGTTGTAATATTAAGAGAGTGGTTTTATGTGTTTGTATTAAAAAGTAAAAAACAAAAACAAAATCAAGAGTACATTGAGCTCTTTTGGCATATATAAAAAGATCCGATGGTTAATGTTTGGAAAATTATAAAAAGAAACAAATTTCGAATATTGAGCAACTCGCTCACTGTACTCCACTCTATTGCTACTGCTGTAATTCTGTTTTTGGTGCTGGTGTACATGCTTTGTGAGACTCATCATAATCAGTCTGGAATCTTAAGTGACGGAAACATAAACTAAAAAACAAGAATACTAACCGAAAAATAAGAAAAAATTAAACAAAAAACATAAAAAAGATAAGAGATCCAAAAACTAAAATAAGAATACACAACACAAACAAACATTATAAATTAAAGAAAATACAAAAAAGTAATCAAAAAAGTAAAAACTTAACCAACAAAAAAAAAATTAATAAATATTTTAAGAAAATTCTTTTGTGATTAAAACAGTGTTAACAAATTAGTTTTTCTTCTACTTTTTCAAAAGTCTTATAAAGACTTAAATCCTAGTATAATATATAAAAATAAATATATTTAACAAAAAAATCAACAAAAAACTACATCCAATTTAGATCAAGGCCATAAATACACCTATAACAAATAGTTTAGCTTCGTATGCCTGGGCCACAAATTGTAAGTATAACATAAAAAAATTACAAAAACAAATTTCAATTCCTTTTTTTTTTACAAAAAAATTATACATAATTATTACAAAATTAAAATAAGGAGTATCTTTGGATTGTAATCTGAATTGTATCCCAGTAACTTTGTAGTTTTTATTGTTGTTGAACAAATTCCATCTTTAAAAAATTATTGATTTTGTTCTTGTTGTAGTTTTAAAATTAAATACAGAATAAACGAAAAAAACATGTCACCATGAAAATATTGATTTTATTTGTTCCCAAATAATACAAAAAAAAAATACAAAAAGAGACCCATAAAAGTATGTCTGTAAGCATTACTTATGTATATTGTTTGTTGAACATCCCCTAAAACAACAACAACATTAGTCACAACACATCCTTTTTGTTGCTTCTGCTTCTTGTTTTTCTTTAAACGAAACAAGTTTTCACATTAATAATAATTGTGTATGTATATTAGGGCGGCCCAAAATACAAAAGTCTTGAGTTTTCGCGCTCAGTAATGGTCAGTCCAAATTTTAACCCAATCGGTCAATAATTAGAGACCCTGATAATTTAACTATTTTTTAGGGTTAATTGTAGTGTTTCCAATCCTAATGAAAATGGTTGAAATCTGTTCATATTTTGACCCAATAGCAATGTCTTATCTGGGAATTCATGGAGCTTAAATGGTTTTACCAAACCTTAGAGATTTTTAGCAATCGTCGTATATAATTTTATTCGTTAATTTTTATTTATTCATTTTTATTTAATTGAATGAAAGGTATGTATAGTTGATCTTTTATTTGGTTAATTCATCCTATAATAGCTGGTCTCCTCGAGGCAAAAAAATCGATATATCACACTTTAAAATCCGACTTTAAATACTGAAGCTATAACGAAAAATTAAAAAAGGCGACCCCTACGTTCGGCAAAAAAATTTTTGTTTTTTGAATTTGCCTTGCAAGAATACTTCATATTGGAGGGTGTACGGCGAACTTTTTTTTGAGGTACGGTCTAATGGACAGGCTTCATCGGTAATTTTCAAGGTTGGTTACCGAAACGAATAACGGTAAGGGTAACGGTATCAAATTTCGTTTGTTTCGACAACGGTAAGGGTAACGGTATTTAAACAGCAATACTGGTACGTACCGGTATTATAAATTATGTTAAAAACAAGTAAAAACTTAACATATATTTAATTTTTCGTGTTAAAAATATAGATTATAAGCTTTAAATTCAATGCTGGTAGTTTTAATAACTCAAATTATTATCCATACATTTTTTTGTAGAAAACAAAACTGAAGATTATTATAAAAATTAAAAAAAATTTGCATTTTTATATAAATTAATTAATTAATACCGGTAACTACCTATAAAAATAATGGTATCGGTAACGATAACGGTATTTTTAAATTTTTTTAGAGGTGTTGGTAACGGTATTCAATTTGAAACGGTATTTTAGCGATAACGGTTTATAACGATAATGGTAACCAACCTTGATAATTTTAAATTAAATTGTATTATTGGTTATATTTTTATTGTCAGATTGTCTCTACTTATATGAATACTTTCAGAAGTGATCAAAACAGACATATACAAACATTATACTTTAGATTTTTTGTTTATCTTCTTATTTCCTCCGTGTCACCTTTTCGCAAATTCATTTATGCCGAATTTAATTTTCTTATTTATTACCTTTTGTAAATTCGTAAATATTATTGTTTTGAACTTTGTCAAATGGGTGTAGGGCAAGTGCAAAAAAATTTACATGTAGCAAACTTTAGTAATTAAACCATGCTCATGCACGTAATTTCAAGCTATAGATACCTACCAGTGCTTAGATACCTACTGGTTTTTGTTCGACTACGCGGACAAAGGTCCTTTCTTGGGGTCTTGAGTTCAAATTCCCATTGCTCGAAATGCGCATTTTTTAAAATTCTTAAAAAAATATATGATTATTGTTAAACTCTCTTCTACATTTGTGTGAAAAATTTAAGGTGGTATCTCGATTCGTCTCTGCGTTATAGCCAAAACCGTGTATCATTTGTAGCCCTAGTGTATGTATGTATATGAGTTATATAGGGTTATTCAATGAGACCGTAGATTTTCTTTTATAAATAAAACACATCAAAATTGGTCAAAACTATATTTTTTTTATTTCATCATGTTTATTAGTCTATAGCATATACGTATGAAACACAATATCCGTTAAATGTCCACCGCGACTTCTCTGGCAACACAAGATGGGCGTATCGAAATTTTCCATGACTTTTTGGAATAGTTCGCGCTGTATATCATTTATAACGCGTATGATTTCGTCCTTCAGCTCTGGAATCGTCTCCGGCTTATTAACATAGACCATACTCTTCACATAACCCCAGAGATGGAAGTCCAATGGTGTCAAATCGCAAGATCTAGGCGGCCATTTTACCTCGTTGTTTCTTGAAATAATGCGTCCTGGGAACTTCGTTCGCAATAGGGTCATTGTTTCATGCGCAGTATGGCAAGTGACACCGTCCTGTTAAAACCACATGAGTTCCAAGTCCATGCCTCTAATTCAGGCCACAAAAAGTTTCTTATCATGTCAAGATAAAAAAAAAATCCCGCAATGCTCGAAATGCACTTCTTGCACAACGACCATTTTCATAAAATGTTTGGATAAATTCTACGCATTTTTCAACTGAATATCGCTCCATGACTTAATTTGCCAAAGACTATATTACCAATTGTCGTAAAAAAAAAATTGAAAAACCTCCACAAATCACAAATACTTGCTTTCAAAGGTCTGCACTACTTTAAATCTCTTATATTAACAACACATGAAAACATACAATAGATGAAAAAGCAAAAATAACTGTACTTATATATGGTTCTATGAAGTCGAATAAAAAATAAAGCAACAAAACATTCTTGAATGCAAAATTAAAAACTTATTTTTTTATTGCATCCCAAACTTCATATAAAAAACTGTAACAACAACAATCGGAAGTGTTTGCAGATAGAAAGAGAAAGTATACACCTTGCTATCAACTCAGATATTTTCTTATTACACCACTACGTGGATAGGGTATAATAAGTTTTGTGCTGATGTTTGTAACACCAAAAAATATTGGACCTAGACCCACCTTTTAGTATACCGATCGTCTCAGAATCACTTTTTGTTTCGATTTGTCTATGTCCGTCCGTCTGTCTGTCCATGCATTCTTGTGCGCACTGTACAGGTCGCAAATATTAAGATGTTTTGATGAAATTTGGTACACCGACCTATATCGTCCCAAGGACGAAGCCTATTGATTTTGGTTAAAATCTGTCCATGTTTAGATCTAGTGCCCATAAAAGGGTCCCCCCAAAATTGGCTTGTTTACACGCTGCAGGTCGCAAATACGAAGATATTTCAATAAAATATGCTTCGCTTACTCACATGGTCCCAAGGACAAAGACTATTGATTCTAGATAGGATCGGTCCATATTTGGACCTATCGCCCATATGGGCTATATTTACGGTTTTCTCTTCTTTTATCATTTTATAGAAAATTTCGAATTTCGGATCCAAACATTATATAGTCGGCATGCCCGACTTTAATAACTTTTTTACTCGTTTTTTAATTAATTTATAATAATACCAAAAAATGTGGTACATGCTATTGTGGTATATCGTATACATGTATTCACAAAAATCCATACCTATGACAATGTTTTTGGCTATAACTCAGAGACGGATCGAGATGCCACTTTAAATTTTCCACACAAATGTAGAAGAGAGTTTAACAATAATCATATATTTTTTTAATAATTTTAATTTTTGCATTAAGAAATACAAAAATAATTTTTTCGGACTTTCCATATTCCCACATATTCAGTTAGAATTTTAAAAAATGTCCATTTCGAGCAATGGGAATTTGAACTCAAGACCCCAAAAAATGACCTTTGACCCTTTCATGAAATAAATCAATATGCCTATCATTTTAAAGGGTACTTTCTTACCTAATAAAAAATACCAAAGTTAATTTTACATCATAAAGGGTATTAAAGATATAGTCGATTTGGTAATCATACTTTAGTCAAATTTTACCGTTTTTTACAATTTTCGTGACGTCATATTTCGGAAACCAAAAGAGTCTTGGCTCTGAAATTTATGATTTAATGAGATGTTATCATGTACGATAGTTGGGGTAAATTTCATTGACATCGGAGATGGTCAATCCGAAAATGCCACTTTTTTGTGTTTAATTGACATGTTTTCACGCAGATGTAAAACATTCATAAAAATATTGCAGATATTTTTGCAAATACCCAAAAAGTTAAGTTATATATAAAAAAGAACTCGGACATTTAATTTACCACCTACAGTATCACTAGAGTTAAAAATAATTGTTTTGATTTTTTTATCAAAACATTTTTTCAATGTCATCATTATTTTCTGAAGTTTTAGTTAGTTTTTTTCAAAATGGCCGACAACGCGGACAAACTTCTTTGGAAGTGAGAAATCTCATAATAAGCCATTATAATGAAGAAAAAAGTATTCGTGAAATTGGAAAAGCAGTGTGTAGACCAAAATCTACAGTTAGCGATGTAATACAAAGAAACCAAATCTGTCGAAAATAAGCCGAAATCAGGACGTCTTAAACTGTTCTCTTCGTCAGATGAACGTTGGATTGTTAGAAAAATAAAGAAATCTCCAATAGTAAGTGCTCCAAAGTTAACAACGGACGTTGAAAAATATTTAAATATACGCTGCTGTCCTCAAACTGTAAGAAATGTTCTCGGGAATCATAGTTTTCATGGAAGAGTGGCACCAAAGAAGCCCTTTGTAAGTAAAGTCAATAGAACAAAAATATTAAATTTCGCAAAAACCTACAAAAATTAATTTATTTCGTTCTGGAGCCATATTCCGATCCGATGGACAATGTTATGTCTGGAGAAAGGCCAATGAGAAAGACCAAAGAGCAAAATCTACGACCAACTGTTAAGCATGGTGGGGGGTCTATTCTTGTTTGGGGTTGTATGTCTGCTGCAGGACCAGGAGAACTTGTTATAATTGATGGGATTATGGACCACACTAAATACTTAACAATTCTAAGAGAAAATTTGGTAAAAAGTGTTGAAAAATTGCGAGTTAGAGATACATTTTACTTCTACCAGGATAACGACCCCAAGCTCAAAATGTGCGTTTGCGGTTGCTCTACAATTGTCCCCACGTGCTTGAAACTCCATCTAAGTCTCCAGACACTAACGCCATAGAGCTATTATGCTCACACTTGAAAAATCAGCTAAAGAATCACACTATTAGCAACAAAAAGGATCTTGAGAACGCTTTAAAAGAGGAATGGTCAAAAATTGATGTTTCTGTCTGCAATAAATTGGTTCAATCAAGTCCCCGAAGATTGGCGGAGGTTATAAAACATAAAGGGTTGCCAACCAAATACTAAAAAAAATAGTTTTAGTTATTGTCCGAGTTATTTTTTGATGTAGTTTTAGAAGTATTTTCAGAATTTTTTAAAATTCTATGATATGGAGTAACTTTTTAGGTGTTTTTGTTGTTTTATTCTTTAGTGTACCGTTTGTTTTTATTATTTAATAAAATTTTTTATTAAAAAAAATGTAATGAAACAAAATGCATAATGTGTCCGACTTCTTTTTTGATCCACTGTATAAGAATGTCAAAATTAGGTTAATATTTTAGATTTATGCAATTATGATATTACTAGTAGAATATCTAAAAGCGTCTAACGATGTCTTTTGCTTCTCCTGCAAAAAAGTAAATAAAAAGTGTTACGACTTTTTGCATTTCCGGCAACGATATGTTAAAGAAGAACAAACAGCAACATATAAAGAAGAATAAGTAACACAAGAAGAAATAAAGGACCTTATTTTTATTCCCTTTTTGTATTATTTCAACTTGAAAATCTACCGTCGTTGACGTTGTTGCTGTTGTAATTTGTAGATACGATAACTTTGCGGATTTTGCACTTGTTTGAGCGTTTTTTTAAACACTTCATTGTTTTTGGGCGACTTCCCCATAAGAAATAGAGAATGAGTTCTTGCTTTAACTAGACTATAAAAATGTGGTTAAATTTAGAGAGGAAGAGTTCAGTATTCCAAGATAAATTTTCCGGTTTGTATGAAATTTGGATACGTGAAGCATGTCCCAAAATCAAATTAAAAAGCGTGGCGTTCTGCCAAAAACAATTGGTTAGTACTGAATATAGTGAATATTTTTTAATAAAAAAATCTTGATATTTAAAAATGTTAAATAGGAAAAATTATTATAATAAATGTGTACATTTTTTCAAAGGAACAAATTATAACACCCTGTGTCTGGTGCTTAACCCATTTTTCGCCGACTGGTGATTATAATCGCCAGCACTTTTACTATTCATAACTTGCTAATGACATATTTATACCCTACACCACTATGTGGTCAGGGTATTATAAGTTTGTGCTGATGTTTGTAACACCAACAAATATTGGTCGTAGACCCACCTTATAGTATACCGATCGGTTCAGAATTTTTTTTTATTTCGATTTAACGATGTCCGTCTGTCCGTCCGTCCGTCCATCTGTCTGTCTGTCCATGCAATCTTGTGCGCACTCTACAGGTCGCAAATATTAAGATATTTTGATGAAATTTGGTACGCAGACCTATGTTGGCCCAAGGACGAACAAGTTTGATTTTGGTGAACATCGGTCCATGTTTAGACCTAGTGCCCATATAAGGGTCCTACCAAAATTATACTCTTTATACGCTGCAGGTCGTAAATATTAAGATATTTTGATGAAATTTGGTACACAGACCTACATTGGCCCAGTAACGCAGCCTATTGATTTTGGTGAACATCGGTCCATGTTTAGACCTAGTGCCCATATAAGGGTCCTACCAAAATTATACTCTTTATACGCTGCAGGTCGTAAATATTAAGATATTTTGATGAAATTTGGTACACAGACCTACATTGGCCCAGTAACGCAGCCTATTGATTTTGGTGAACATCGGTCCATGTTTAGACCTAGTGCCCATATAAGGGTCCTACCAAAATTATACTCTTTATACGCTGCAGGTCGTAAATATTAAGATATTTTGATGAAATTTGGTAAACAGACCTACATTGGCCCAATAACGCAGCCTATTGATTTTGGTGAACATCGGTCCATGTTTAGACCTAGTGCCCATATAAGGGTCCCCCCAAAATTGGCTTGGTTACAAACTGCAGGTCGCAAATATTAAGATATTTTAATGAAATTTGGCGCGCTGACTCACATTATAGAAAATTTTTATACGAGCCCCATTTTAACCCATTCGAATTTCGGATCCAAACATTAGTTGGCTTTTACCCAGACTGGTGTAGGGTATTGTATAGTCGGCATGCCCGACTTTAATCTTTTTACTCGTTTTTTTACTAAATTTAGTTTTTGTAACAATTATTATGGGTCCTGTTTCTTTTATGATATCCTCAGTATAAAAATGTTTTTTATTTATACTTCAAAAATATCAGCCGTGTATCAGAGCTTCGAAAAACTTAATTCAATTTAAGCTTAAATCACGAAAAATTAAATTCAGATTTTAAAAATATTCATGTACAATTCCCTTAAACCATTCGTAAAGAATTCATTCATAAGCTTCATTCCCAAAGCTTTAATATGAATTGAATGAATTCCTAACTTGAATCATTCAAATTGCATGTTCATTCACCATTTTACTAATTGAATGAAGACATTTTATTAACATTCACTTAGTGCAGTGTAGTTTGAAACTAACATATAATTAAAACCAAAGCATACAAGCTGTAACAATTTCTTTTAGATGAATTTTAAACGTTTTTCATTTGTATTATGCTAATATTCAGCAATTACATGCAAATTTAAATTTTTCATTTGATTAAGTGAATGAATACAAATCATTTTTCATTCACCTTTTTATTAAATGAATTCAAGTAAATTGGGTTTCATTCAGTTAGAATTCAATCAAAATAGAATGAATTCATATAATTTAAAGCTATTGGGAATTAAGCTATCGAATTAATTCCATAAGAATGCTATTAGGGAATGAAATTTAACCCAAATTTCATTAATTTTTAAAAAGTGAATGAAAGAATTAAGCCTTTTAAACCTTTGCCGTGTATGCATATTCCGCCAATGGTGATTACAATCTCCACTAATTTTTCGAAAAATTGGAACTTAAAAATTTAGAGTTTTCTTAATTAGGCTCAGAATGGCATTGGTATAAATTTTTATCAAAATCTGTCGACGGGAACTGGTGGCGGCGAAAAATGGGTTAATCTACTCAAAACAAGATAACAAAACACGGAACGGTAAACATTGCTTAAAAATTGATTGGAAAACTTTTCGAGTATCACGCAAACTTATAAAATTAATTAAAAAATTGTACAGAAAAAATCCGAGAAACACTCTTTTTTAAAGAGATATTCTTCAGTATGTGAAGGAGAAAACACTAGTAAGTAATGACTAAAATCGGAACTATAGTACATATGGGCGCTAGGTCTACATATGGAGCGATTCTATCTAATATCAATATGGTTTGTTTTTGGGCCCAAATGAGCAGCAGCAAATTTTATTAAAATAAATAATAAAGTAGAGGGAGGCAAATCGGTAATAGTTTTTTACTTTTTTTGTTCGGGAGTGTATCAAAACTTTACGAATTTGAAAATAAAAATTGCATAACAATGGTTGCTGTCAGCAGAAAACCCCAAAGCTAATACCGGTAACTTGTAGCGGTTTATGATTTCCTACTAAATCTACTGGGTTTTAAATACAAAATTTTCTATTGTTTCCTTTAATTTTTTTGAAATTTTTGTAAACCCTAACAGATTTTCTCCCCTGTCACATATCAGAATCTCATTAAAATCGTAAAGAACCCATTCGAAAACCTTCCTTTTAATAAGCGGCCAGGATATTATCTTCTTGTGAACTTGCTCTACTGTTGGTTTTTTTTCAGCAATCATTTTTGTTTGAAATTGTTTAACAAATGTAAATACTTAAACTAAGAAAATTATATCTCTGCGTTTTCTCTCTCATACTCGCATATTTTAATTCTCACGCTCTCCTCAATGTTGCCATATTTTCAAATAATCCCATTATTTGGTGATGTTCAGAGATGAAAAAGTTGATACGATCGAAATTTTATTTCGAAAAATTCTTAATTTTTCATGTTTATTATTAATTTCGGACTCAATCCATATTTGAAGTGCTCTCGACACATACATTACGCGTACACACATACATGTAAAGAAAATGTGAATGTATATATAGAAGCAGAGCTTTGAAGAATTAATTCCTTTTTGAATGAATTCACTACCAATCGAATTCAATTTTCTCTAGAATTGAATGAATTCCTTTTCTTAAGTAATTCACTGAATTCATTGAACTGAATGCTGTTCATCAAACAACAAAATTCGAAGAATTAATTCAATAGCAATAGTTCTTTTTATTAAATGAAATGAATTAATTCACCGGTGAACGCGTTCAATTTTATAAATCGAACGGAAAAAAGTGAATTAATTCCTTACTGAATTAATTCACCACTGAATTCATTCAATTTTATTTTCATTCAGTGAATTAAAAAAAAAATAAAATTACATTCATTGAATTAAAAAAAAAGTTCACTGAATTGAAAAAAAATAAAATAAGTTCACTGAATTAAAAAAAAATAAAATAAGTTCACTGAATTCAAAGCCTGTTTTCTGCCGTTCAGTAGAAGAAAACAATAATGTACAAATAAAATTTTTAAATAAGCAAGTTAACAGCGTGTGCTAGTAACAAATTAGAAACCAGATGCTGTTTATCAACCTACATGATTCAAAAATAAAGCCTTTTACTATTAAAAATAAAAACTTTACAGATATAGATAAATTTGGAAAAAATATAACTATTACTTTTTTGAATTCAGTGAACTTATTTTATTTTTTTTTTCAATCCAGTGAACTTATTATTTTTTTTTTAATTCACTGAACGTAATTTTATTTTTTTTTTAATTCACTGAAGGTAATTTCATTTTTTTTAATTCACTGAACGAAAATGAAACTGAACGAATTCAGTAGTGAATTAATTCAGTAAGGAATTAATTCACTTTTTTCCGTTCGATTTATAAAATTGAACGTGTTCACCAGTGAATTAATTCATTTGATTTAATAAAAAGAACTATTGCAATTGAATTAATTCGTAACAAAATAAATCGAACGAAAGCAAATATGAATTAATTCCATTCAATATATGGTGCTTAGTTAATTAATTCATCGAATTTTTAATTCAGAATTGAAAAAGTGAATTAAGGAATTAATTCTTCAAAGCTCTGTATAGAAGCAACCGTCACCGCAACCACAGTCATTTAATTAGGTTTTTCTCCCCGCATCGGAATTCTCAAGGCTGTATCTATACTCTAATTTGTTTGCTTAAAACAGTTATACCCCTTCACACGCTAAGATTCTGCTTCTCTTGTACATATTCTATACACTCTTCTTTACTTTCTTTTCTACATTTTAATCCAGACGTAAAAATTACACTCACACATACTCTTACACTTCCATACTTACTAAATATTAACTAAATATATGGCTATAATGCGTGCGTTCTTGTTGTTTTGTTAAAAATCAAAACAAAAGGGTGAGTTCAAGTGCAAAATAAAGTAAAAATTTTGGGGATGGTTTATTTTTTTGTAATACTTTTCCTTAAACTCCCCAAATGCAGTATATTTTCTTTAAGCAAAAAAAAAAAAAAGATATATATATATATATATATATATTGTATGTATGTATGTAAAAGGTAATCATGAAATACAATCCTTCTTTATTTTTTTATAACGTTTTTTATATATTTTTCCATAATAAGATGCAACATTTATTTTATTTTTTCATATTTATATTCTGTTTTGTATTCTGTCTCATGTTCATAAACTTAGTATACAGAATTTGTGTCTTGTATTTAAGGTGGGGTGTTGTTGTAAGCAATGGAGTGAAGAAGGAAGAAAAAGGATAACAAATTGCCGACTAAAGAAAAAAGAAAACATTTATGGCATTTACACTTTAGAATTACAATTAACGATTGATGTTCCATTAAAATGTAGAAAATCTTTAGTATCTACAATAGCATATATTCAGGCAATAGGAGTTTCAAATTTGTTTGCATACTTTAGGGCTGTTAAAAAATTGCGTAGTTACAGTGATTAAAAGTCTACTTTCTTAAGGGCTGTTTGCAAAAATTTGATATTTGTAAGTATATTTCTTGCAAACAATTTTGCATGCTGAAGAAATACCAGGCGGAATCGCGTAAAGTTAGCAGACTATTTTTTATAAATATTTATTTGTTTTTGCAAAATTTCAAGCAAAACAGTTTCCATTTGCAAAAGTTATCATAATAAATACATTTTTTACTAAGTGTATTTAGTACGATACTAACCTTAGTAAAAAATGTATTTATTGCGATAACTTTTGGAAATGGAAACTGTTTTGCTTGAAATTTTACAAAAACTATTTTTAGAGGTCACCCCATATTATACTAAAAGTTGAACTTTGGGGACAACTTGGAAAGCTATGCTCCCATATAAAATTTTTGTATGTCGCGGTTTTAACGTATAGGCCGCTAAAGATGAATACATTTTTCTTGTTGAAATATTTCCTTTTAATTGCTTATTTACTAAGCCATATCATTTATTATAGCCGATTTTGCTTTCAGCGATTCAATTGGCTAAAACCTTAAAAACCGTAAAAATCCATACAAAACGCGAACAGTGGTTTTAATATCAAGTTTTATGCATTAGATTTTAAGCCTAAATATGAATACAGGTCCTGTGCCTACATTTCACCACAAACAATTTATATTGATTGCATTTGAACATTTTTGTATATAAAAAACTAAATGGAAAACCGCTAAACTTTAAAGGCATTTCGCGGAAAATATGTACCTTAGATCGAAAAATAAAGTACGCCATTTTAATCAGCATGTCCAAAATATATAGAATTGATGGTCAGAGCTCTACTAATTTTTAAAAGTCAAGATTTTGTCATGCAGTGTTATGTTTATTTGTGAAAATTCAACAAACTTTGTTAAAACATAACGTTTTCCTTTCGAACCCATTGGCGTTCCAATTTGAAATTTTCACAGTCTGTAACTGAAATATTGAGTTATCTGCTTCAATAATTTAAAGAAAATCAAAGATGGGTTTTTTTAAAATATTTGCAAATTAAGGATATTTTTCAAATTGTATTATCCTTTTTCCACTACGCATTTTATTTTTGCAATTTATTTTGAAAGTAGATTATATAAGCATTGATAGGTGATAACAATCGGACAACGCGTTCAAAAGTTGTAATCATTTGAACATCATGTATTTTTCACAAATTTACTGAAAAAAATCAACTAAAAACAGCGAAAAAAAGCGAAATGAGACGAATTTTACAAAAATTTAAAAACAGTAAATTTCGTGATAGTCATGAGAATCTACAAACCGAATTTTGTCCAAATCCAGAGACCTTCTTCCGATGACTGTACCGGTTCCCTTTGGAATGATTCTATATATTTGAAGTATGCTTCCAGTTATTTTATTTTTATCATTATTATACATATGTTTCCAGGAAACACTGTATTGTTTGCATGTTAGTCATATTTTCCCACCTAAACAAATATGTATATGTATTTGCCTTTCTACCATTATTGTGTTTGTGGAATGCAATGTTTGCCGGTACATGGATTTCAAATGATCCAAACATGTATATATATTTGCATCCAAAAATGTTATGTTTCCCAGCAAACATATTATATTTGCAAGCAAACATTTTATTATATTACCAGAATATTACCAGAAAACATGTTTCCAACAGGGCAATTTTTTTAAGGGTGTAGTTCTTATATTCTATACACCATATACGAGCTCTTCATGAATCCTCGCACTATCGTATTTGTTTTTCTTGTTATTTTGCTTTTCAGTAGTTTTTAGTTGTTATTTATTCTACCTGATCATTTAAATTGCAACACTTCCACTAATTATATGACCAGGTAAAATATAATATATAAACTGCACAATTTTCTTGTTTTTTTTATATATAAAAAACAAAACCTTAAGCTCAAGAAAATTGTGCAGTGAAAATAGAAAAAGAAGGTTAAATAAACTACAAAAATATAATATATAAAAAAAATCGCATACAGTGCATTTCACAAAACATATGTAATAACTCATAGTAGGTACAAATAAAAAAAAAAAAATAAACAATGAAATTTGTAAATTAACTGATACTGTTATATTATTACCACCGTATTTTCATATCATTAGTCTTTAGCTAAGGTATTTAAATTATAAATAAATTTGAAAAATATCTGGCCAGACCCATGTCGATATAAACTAGAAATAGTTTACTAGACCAGACTTGCTGAATTTTGGTATACATGATTTTTGTACGTACACTTACGTTATAGGAAAATATGGGACCGCAGACCATCTAAGAAAGCTATTTTTATAAATTCAAATTTTCTGTTTTTCGAAAAATATTCGCTTGAAATCACAAATTTTAAAAATTTTGGTTTTGTTGACCTTTTTGGTAAGATATAAAAAATCGGTTACCTGGACCATTTAACAAAACTAACTAAACTTCTTGTCGAATCTAATACAATTTTGCTAAAATATAAGTCTTACCTCACTGTTAAATATTGTAAAAATGAGCGTTATAACGATTTTCCCATATAAACGTTTTACATATTCAGGGGTAATGATTATTTCGGGATTCTTATAAGGTGCTTTTAAAATGGGCCCTTTATATTCTGTCTTTTGACACCAACCTGCACAGCGTTTGTTCTAAGATAAAGAAAAACTCATGACAAATGTTGCTGTCTAGAAATTCACTCTTCTAGATCAGATCCCAAATCTTTCAACAGTTTCCTCCCATATCTCCTTTTTCGATACGTCCAAGAAATCCAAACATATCGATGGTTCCAACCAAACCATTCTGCTGGCAAAAAATTGACTGACAGAGTGAATCTGTTTTCTCTGTATATGTACATTGTCTCACTATGATCAAAACCTTGATTTTAACCTTTTAGCACATTGTACTCGTTTACAGCCACCATTTTAACTCATGTCCATATTTTATTCCCCTTCATTTATGATAACTATTTTAGTGACAAATAATCCCCAAATATCGTATCTGTGATATACTTAATAAACAATAAATAATCAATCGAAATATTTTACCTAATTTTTCCCTAACTATTGACAACGTATTGTAACGTTTTTCTATTTATTTTAATGAAAATTTATATACATATGTACATTAGGGTTATTACTTTTTGATTTTTTTGCAAATATCAAATTTTACATGCCCTAGCCAAAAAGGCCATAAAAAATATTAAGAAACGCAATCTTACTTTCTCGCTGCTGTCAAAAAAGTTCCCGCACCAAGTTCCAGGGTTGAAATTTGGTCTATATGGTTTTAGTTTAATTAAAATATTTCACCGAAGTTTTAAACAAATCAGACTCAAACGATGCTTATTAAAATCTATTTACGGTAAAAATTACGAAACATTTTTAAAGGGACTTTTGGGTACATTTTTTGTCGTTTACAATAATTTATGTAATAATTCGTTATGTAAATTAAACAAAATCTCTGATTTACCTATCACGTGGTGATAGGTAAAATTTTTGTTAAAAATGAGTCATACCCCTAATGTACATACAAATTCTGCCTAGATATCTAATGTAAATTTCGATGAAAATAAAAACTGAACCAAGCCAAATGGGGTGACTTCTTGTCATGAAATTGGGGTGGTTGTAACACATAGTTAATAGAAAATAACTTTCCCCCACCTTCTTTTTATCACCGTCTTAAATAAAGAAGAAATATATCTTCTTACAAGATATGAATACAATAATACAAAGGTAATGACTTTTTACAATTAATTAACTAGAGTTATTTTTAGACTAAACTAATGTCTTCAATATCTCTTCGAATCTTCCAAACTATATTATTACAATTGACAGTTTATAAGAAACTTTTCCAAAAAAAAAAAAAAACTACATTTAAAGAAACAACCCCAGCTTTTACTTTATACAAAGTGGTTAAGCACGTACCAAAGATCAAAATTTAATTTCAGCAGATGTTAATATTAAAAATTTATTAATCAATTGAAAAGTGGCAACTGAGGTGAGGAATAGAACTTTAATATACATATAAAACCTAATATTGGGAACGCTGTGGTGTAATGGTTAGCGCGTTGGACTGTTACACGTGAGGTTGCGGGTTCGAGCCCCAACCAAGGCAACATCAATATGAAAAATAGTAATATGTATGAATTTTTTCTATCCCTCATACATATCGCAGCTTCCTCCTTCGGTGTTCCCATAGCACTTAACCACACCGAAGTAAAATAATATAACAGGGCTATGAAATAAAAAGCTTCAACAAAATTCGCCAACTCACCATCAGATGGCGCGCAACAACTGTTCTAAAAAGTTCAACAACTCGCACAATTACAGTGTTGCCATATTTGAAGCCCTTCATCTTTCACCACGTTTCATTTCTTCTCTATCCCCTTTCCTAAGGAAGCAACACGTTAATTAAAAGGAAGAATTTCCTGAGTGTTGCTTCTCTTTAAAAAAAAAAAAACCTAATTTTGGTAAATCCCCCAAAAATCCGCTTTTTCTACACAAAATCTATTCTAAATATTATTTAGAGTTTCTTTGAACTCTTGCAATTAGTAACACACAGACTAAAAATATATTTTTTAAATTATAAATCTTTAGGATAATTTCTTAGATTTAAGATGCTAGCAAAAGACAAGAAAATTCCTGACCTGCCGATCTAATGCATCCTGCTAAATTTAAAGAAAAAATGCAATATGGCATACATCTGCATTTTAAGGATAATGAAAATAATAATAAGGGTGGCTTTGTTGTATTAGTTTATTGTTTTTTTCTTTTTTTTTTCTTTCTAAATAGGGGACAAAAGGATCGTTTGTTTCCATACATACACATCGTATAAAAGTGCACTCACACACATTGATGTAGACATAGTCTAGGACAGGGTTGGCAAAACTATGGCATGCGTGCCAGTAGTGTAACGCGAACGGATTTTCGGTGACAAGAGACGATTTGTTAAATATTTTCAAAAAATTTTAGATTTATTAGGTGGCCAGATTTGCTATTGAATTATGTTTGAAGGCAGCTCTTGTTTATTTAAAAACTTTTATAATTTCTCGACAGTGAGAAATAAAAAAAAAAATAAAAAACCTGTTTCATCGACAAAACGTCATACTGCGGTAAAATACTGCGGATACTGCGTTTACCTGGTTTGGGCTTTATAGTGAATAACAATTTTCGTTGTGTATTTACGTTTGCTCTTTATTGAAACAAAAAACACAACACATCCTCTGTTCTTATCCAACTCATTAATTCAGCTACGCAGAGATAAGTTTACGTCTGGCTAACCCAAGCTTAATAATTAGCACACCCCTATTTGATTGATTTTTTTCATAAATATTTCTAAAATAAGAAATTTTTAAACACCCTTTCAAATTGATAAGAGTTTAAATATTTCGAATCAGTATTGAAAAATAAAAGAAATTGAAAAAAAAACTTTGAAATCAATCTATAATAAAATTGGATCCAAAAAACTGAACACCCAGAAAACAGATTCGTGATGAGAAACGAATTTGATGCCAATCCAATGGTTTAGTTGTGGAAACAGCATTTTTCTGTTGTGACTACTGCATTATTATTGGGGCGACCGAAATTCTGTTGTCACAGTCTACTATTGTCTTAATTGGTTTTCTATTGTTATAACCGAAAATTAAAAGGTTAAAAGGTTTTCGAGATAAAAAATCTGCTAGATGGCATTCTTATAAAGAAAAGTTTTTACAATTTTAGTAGATTTCAATGAAAAAGGGATTTCAAATGAAAATTTAACTTCAGGCGGCACGCGACATAGTTTTACAAAACAATTTGACTGTTTTTGGCACGCGACGAAAAAAGTCTTGTTACCCCTGGTCTAGGATGTAAAAAAATTATGGTGTATTACCTACGTGCCTGTTCCTTAAATATAGTACCTAAGACTGAATGCAAGAATTAGGGACGTTTTTTTTAAGAACAAAATTCTTGTTCTTTTCTTCCAACATACTTAAGCAGCAAGACTAAGTGTTTTTGATTTAGTTGCGCTTGATAACATCTGTCGTTATCATCATTCTCTCGTCGTATCCTCGATCGTTCAACGCGTGCATTTTAAACGCATAACAGAGATAAAATTTAACCCCTACTTTAAAATAACGTTACGAGTTTTCCTCTTTACATAAATGAAGAAAAGTTGTTTTTATTAAAGTTTTACTTTATCTCGGCAACTTTTTCCAAACATTCGCGCAACGTCTACTTACTCGTACTCAATGCCGCATTGCAACCCCTATACATCATAATACACTTCAAGATACTCCAAATTCCATATAAGACTAAATACAAATAAAAAATAAAAGAATTTGCAGAATTTTGTATAAGTTTTATAATTTTTTTCTTTTTATTTGTTTTTACACCAAGTGTAACGTTATTTATTGCGGCTTCATTTTGTCCGTCAATAGTGGCGTAGATTTATTTAAACGGTTATCGATTATTTTATGATGGAACTGTTGTCTAAAAACTCGTTATCAGCACAAATGGCATCGGCAACTACCAATAATACAGCAAATAACGGAGGCAATCCCAACAACAGCGCAACAACGGCCGAACGCTTATTAGCCGGTATTTTGGATTCTTTTCCCTCCTGGGACATCAGTAATGGTATGATGGCTAATGATACTACTAATGAGTAAGTTGAAAATTTTAAAAGTATTTACAAAAATTCAAGGTTGGATACCATTTCAGTTTTAAGACAATGTTATTTGTCCCGAAAACCAAAACCGGTAAGAATATTACTGTTTTACTTGTGCAATTTCCTATTATCCGCAAATCACAGTTATAAATTAAATAAATTTGAAAATGCTCAGATCGGTTCGGTTCGTTATTTTAAATCTGAAACGGTAACTAACCTTTGCTAATAGTTAAAGCTTAATTTTACATTTATATTTCAGTTCACCTCCTCGCAATGATTTCTATTTCAATAACTTCCTTAGTTCTTTGGAGGCACCTTCAATGGAGGCACCATTTAGCATTGGAGTAGCTCCGATTGGCAGCAATATGAGAGCTCCTAAAATGTCTCCGGAATCCTCAAATAATTCAAGTATAAGCTGCAGCTGGTGTGAAGTTAATGCTTCCATACGATGCTTGGACTGTAATGAATTCATGTGCAATGATTGCTTAAGAGAGCATCGTAAGTCACCATTATCGTCAAATCACTCCATTATCTCGTTACCAACACCCATTGGTACCTCACCCACCGGAGGTATGTCTTCTAGTGTACCTCTTTTACCATGTGCAAACTATCTCTGCGATCAACATAATGAATTGCTACGTTATGTTTGTGAATACTGTAAAAAGTTAGTTTGCCAATGTTGTACTCTCCACGAACACAAGGAGCATTGCTATTCTTCAATTCAAAACTTTGTCGATGAATCCAGAGAGAAAATTCAATCAGCTCTAGAGAGCAGTCGCATGGGTACAAAGTGCATTAAGAGCAGTATTGACAAAGCTTTGGCATTCATACGCCACATTGAGAGAAATTGTGCCGAATTGAGTGATAACATACGCAAAGGCTTTCGCCAATTCCTGATTGCTATCGAAGATCGTGAACGTTTTCTTTTAGACTTTGTAGAGAAACTGAGACAGCGTCGTTTGGCCATGTTACACGATCAGATGGCAGGCTTGAAATCAGCTTTGGCTGGTTTGGCAGAAACTTCCGATATGCTACATAAAGTAGCCGAAAATGGCGGTCGCATGGATCATGTCGATATTGCCTTGAAAGTTACAAATGGTCAGCGTCAACTGGAACAGTTTGCTGCTATTTACAAAGATCTTCAGCCTAAGCAAGAAGTATTTGCTCTTGCAGCTCCCGACTACACCCTATTGCAAGATATACGCAACCAAGGTGGCATAGTTTTGGTAGATGAGAAAAATATGCCGCTTGTGAATATAAGTGGTGGCACTATTGTAGGTGGCTCTAATGCCGTCGAATCCGTGGGTACTGTGTTGTCAATACCTGGCACTGCAATGGCCAATGGTGTTGTACCCGCCAATATGAGACGTCCTTTATTGAGAGATAATTCTTTCCGCAATCCTTCGCCGGTAATGCAAATCCGAGGAGGCAGTGCTTGTAGTATGCCGAACCCATCATTAGATTGGGAACTTAGTGTTATGCGCAGTTCTCCGGGCTTGCACTTTGGTGCTCCTCGTTCTACACCCGCTATACCGGGTTCTACTGAACCAGTTAAGGCTCGTAATTCTAATGCGCTCTCACTATCATTCGCCACCGAAGGACATGAAGATGGTCAGGTTAGCCGCCCTTGGGGTTTGTGTGTTGATAAAATGGGTCACGTTCTAGTCTCAGACAGACGTAATAATCGTGTACAAGTTTTCAATCCAGATGGATCTCTTAAATTTAAATTCGGTCGCAAAGGTGTGGGCAATGGTGAGTTCGATCTACCCGCTGGCATCTGTGTGGACATTGACAATCGTATTATTGTGGTTGACAAGGATAATCATCGTGTTCAAATCTTTACATCAAGTGGTGTATTCCTATTAAAATTTGGCAGTTATGGTAAGGAGTACGGTCAATTCCAGTATCCTTGGGATGTGGCCGTAAATGCGAGACGTCAAATTGTCGTTACCGATTCGCGCAATCATCGTATACAGCAATTCGACTCAGAGGGTAGATTTATACGTCAAATTGTATTTGATAATCATGGTTCCAATAAGGGCATAGCCTCACCGCGTGGTGTGTGTTACACACCCACCGGTAATATTATAGTATCCGACTTTGACAATCATTGCTTGTACCTGATTGATCCTGATATAAATGAGGTAAATGGAAATTGCGATTTCTACTTTCAACTTGGATTTCACTCGATTTTTGTTTTATCAATCTTAGATTTTATCAGGCAAAGGTCACGAAGGTTCTGGTTTCCAAGAATTTAATCGCCCTTCAGGCATATGTTGCGATGATGAAGGTCGTATAATTATAGCAGATTCTAAGAATCAACGTATTGTAGTTTATAGTCCTACCTTGGATTATTTATGGGATGTAAGTAAAGCAAGCTACTATTTTGTTGAGGACTCATTGAGATTTTTTACATAATATATTGTTTTTTTTATTTTTTAGATTGAAATAAGACCTTCATTGAATCCATTAATGCCTCCAACACTAGATGAAAAAGATCGAACATGTGATGTGGCCTTAATGCCAGACGGTC